>CM042426.1:28380441-29082941 GCA_023631565.1 Gymnocephalus cernua
CGCTGCTCTTTGCAGATGATGTGGTCCTGATGGCATCATCGGCCTGTGACCTTCAGCACTCACTGGATCGGTTTGCAGCCGAGTGTGAAGCGGCTGGGATGCACCTTCATCTGCACCCCCACCTTCATCTGCAGCCTCAGCTCCACCTTCATCTGCAGCCTCAGCTCCACCTTCATCTGCAGCCTCACCTCCACCATCAGCTGCACCCCCGCCTCCACCTTCATCTGCAGCCCCACCTCCACCATCAGCTCCACCTTCGTCTGCTGCACCTGTGCGGGATGACGTCAATATCTCTCCACCATCTTCTCCAGAACTTTATATAGTTGAAGATGAGTAGGCAAATGAGTAAGTCTTTTTAAAGAAGCGTGGTTAAGTTAAATTGTCAATTAATTTGTATGCTTTAAAAAGGCATTCTCATCACCAGGGGTGTATTCCTATATATATATATATATATATATATATATATATATATATATATATATATATATATATATATATATATATATATATATAAAACTCTTCTGAGAACACCCTTTCATTCAGATATCTTGACGTGAGAGGTCAAGGGACCCCTTGGCCCATTCCCCATAGTACCTACAGATGCATAACAATGCAATGTTTTTACCTAAGCACTAGCTTAAAAAAAGAAAAAAGTGATGACAGTGATGTCAGCCACTATATTGGACATAGTATATTATTCTTGCATTATTTCTACTGTAATAATACAATTTGTTAACCTCTTTAGCTCTCTTCTTGGACAAATGGCCAATAAAGTGGACCCCATTTTTTCTCGCTTTAATCAAATCGATGTGGTGAGAGAAAATATGCTGGAGGGTGCCATCAGAGCCTTTCAATGACAGAGGTTTAACCCTGAGGCAAAAATAGACATAGTTTTTGTGGATGCTGTTGGCATTGGTGGGGGGGGGGCGGGGCAGCTGATGAAGGTGGACCTACACGGGTTCTGAAGCTCTTGATGAGGGAACTCCACTCGTGCAATATTTTCGAGGGGCCCAAATGGAATAAGACCCTTACCTGTAATGCTCAAGGTGAATTCTAGCTTCACACTAGTAGATACAAACACTGTTGCTTCTGTTACATGTGTTAATAGGAATGTTAATACCAATACTGGAACTAGGCTGGAAACAAATTGGTGCAAACATATATATAGTAAAAGTAATGGATTTGATAAAAAACCTATGGGTTCGTTGATGGGCTGGATCAATTGCAGATTGATATTACCTTGATAATTTTTAGACAAGTTAAAAGAACCTTGATTTTGGTTGATAACATTGTATGGGAAACACTGAGTCCCTAATTGCCACATGGTACCTAAATATACTTTAAGGAATCTTAATCAATATTGGCAGTGAAAAAGTGGTAATATGATCCGTATTTAAATGTTGTCAAAGTAGACTTTGTTTTGTCACAGCACTGCCTGACGGAGTGTACAGGTTTGTAGGTCAGATGATGTCTGTCTGTCTGGTGCATAAGGGGGGTAGAGCACAGAGGCTCTACAGTCAGTAGTGAGGCCTACCATCCCCTGCACCAGTCCTGGAGGACATCGCAGACCTTGACTTCAGGGACAAGCTGACAAAGATAAGTTACAGTTTTTTATGGTTCTTTACAATGTTACTCATAATGTACTATAAAATAAACGATGGGAGTCTATATATTAATGAATGCACACAGAAGGATACGCAAGTTTATTTCAGGATTTTTATATAAATGAAATGTATCAGAATCAGAATCATTAAAGCTTTATTGCCAAGTACGTTTTTTACACATACAAGGAATTTGTTTTGGTGTTGTAGGTGCATATCACACATTCTCTAAAATAAGTTAAACAAATAGGTTAAACAGAACAAACAATATATAATTGTATATAATTGTATATATATATATATATATATATATATATATATACACACACACATAGAATGTATTACAAATAAGACTAAAAATTAAGATAAAAGAGCAGTACAGCAGATTAAGTACAGTGGCATGTAGAGCCAGAGGTGGGGTGTGGAGAGAGTCAGGGTGGGTTCCGGGCCTTGTTGAGGAGGCTAGTGGCGGAGGGGAAAAAACTGTCCTTGTGATGTGAGGTTTTGGTCCTGATGGACCTCAGCCTCATGCCAGAGGGGAGTGGCTCAAAGAGTTTGTGCCCGGGGTGGGAGGGTATGGTATCAGAAGTAGCGATGTAGATGATGATGTGTGGTTGAAGAAATAGTCGCAGATGCTGCTTGATTATTAATAAGGTTTATTATTTCAAAAGAGTTCAGCATCAGTGCAAGCCTGCAGTGCTTGGAGATCCACGCTAAGCCAATGGTGGTCTGCCCTTCTTTCTTTGTTTCAGGCTTTTTAAAGGAACTTCCTATACCGACATACATAGGTAAAGTGATAACACGTTACATTTCAAATCCTCCAATCAGTATTGAACACCTCTCCTTCCACACATTCTTCTAGGGGGCCCCATCACTAAACAAACAAACTAACAAAGGTGACAGAGCCTTTGCAGTGGCTGCTCCAAACCTCTGGAATAGTTTACCTCTTCATATAAGAACAGCTCGGACCACTGAAACGTTCAAGTCCTTGCTTAAGACCCATTATTATTCAGTGGCTTTCAATTCAAGTTGAGTTTTGATACCTTGACATTTTATACTGTTGGTTATTTTGTATTGTATATTGTTTGTTTGTGTATATTATCTGGTTGATTTTCTATTTTATTGTTGGAACTTGTTAGGCACTTTGGTCAACTAGAGTTGTTTTTAAACGTGCTATATAAATAAAATTGAACTGAACTGAACTAAACATATGGAAACCATTTCCTTCCAAGGAGTGTCTTGGCATAGTTTACTCCAGAATTCAACCTATATTATCAGCCTATAATATAGAGACTGTGATAAACATTATGATAGTCTTATAAGAAAATACACCACAAGGGGTCAGCCACAATCTTTCCAGCACGCTTCAGAGTCCTGGTGGCATACAGGTCCTGGAGTGGCGGCAGATTGCAATGTCAATTGTGGAGTCACATAGGGTGATGCAGGTGGTGCTGAATTCTTCCTGAAGTCCACAACCATCTCCACTGTCTTTATAGTGTTGAGGTCTAGGTTGTTTTGCTTGCACCACTTCACCAGGTGGTCAGCCTCTGACCTGTAGGCGGACTTATCTCCATCAGAGATGAGTCCGATGAGGGGAAAAAAAGTCCCCCGTTATTTTTGCTGCAAGTGTTTTTCCATCACACAGCATGGCAGGTAAATAAGTTGTTTACCTTTTGGAAGACAGCTGTTTGCAGAGGTGAAGAGTGTTTCTCATACTCTTCCTCCCTGCATTATTAAAATGAGCCGCTCTGGGATATGTTCTGTCTTGGCACAACTCAATCAATCAATTTATTATTTAACTGCACAACTCTGTGTGTTTAAACTGGTAATGAAAGCGCACATCAGCATGGCATGGTTTGAATCGGCATGGCTAAAAGTGCAAATGGAAAAAACACCATATGTCATCAATTCTGCCTTATTAACATACAGCCTATCATTATCAACATGAGGTGCCAATCACACAGCAGTATCAGGTTAACTGATTAACCTGATTAACCAGTCAGACCAATGCTTCATACCCACCCAAAGGGTTGTGGTTTCACAATTTTGGATGGATCTTTCCAAATGTTTTTGTAAAAAAAAGTGAATTGAAAAGTGATTTCTTTTGCCATTTTTGCCAAATGTTGAATCCAGAACTGTATGTTCTATTTGGTGGTAAAGCTTTGTTGTTATATTTTCTTTCTGTATTTTCAGAGGGGCAAGCATTCTCATTTTTGCTTTGGGTGCCTCTGCCATCCCTCGCCTTGGATTCCCCGTGATTTCATCCACACTCCAGGGAGGGTCTTTCCAGAGGTTAACAGCTGTGGGATAGAAATTAGGCTGCCTATTCACAGCACATACAAGAACTTATTTTTTAAAGGTAATTGTTTAGGGCATTTTTAGGCCTTTATTTCCACAGGACAGATGAAGACATGAAAGGGAAGAAAGAGGGGGAACGACATGTGGCAAAGGGCCGCAGGTTGGAGTCGAACCTGGGGCTGCTGCGTCAAGGAGTAAACCTATATACATGTATATGTGTGCCTGCTCTACCAACTGAGCTAACCCGGCCACATGAGAACTTTATTGAATACATGGAGATGGGCATACTTCAGTCTCCCACTTTTGGGGTGATGTAGTTACACCCCTTGAGACTGAAGTATGCCCATTTTGACTTGTTATCATTGCTAGCACTATTAAAATACTAATGCATTAACATGTTATTAACTTTAAATATCACACAATAATGGTGACAGTGTTTTGATACAATTATATTATTTAAATAATTATTTAAATGTATTATTAATATTATGTATTAGTTATGATTATTATTATTGCATTTGCACCTTGAATTCATATCTATTTATCTATTTGCAACCTTTATAGTTATTACTTTGCCTGTTCCATTTCCTGTTTATAAATATGTTAGCTTTCAATATAGCACAATAATGGTGATGGTGTTTTGATATAATGAAAATACTATTATAGTTACTGATATAATTGAAATAGCATTTAGATGTATTATTCATATTATTTATTACTATCCACTATTATTATTATTATTATTATTACATATGCACTATTTATTACATCGCCTGTTCCAGTTCCTGTTTAAAAATGTTAAAATCTTTGTTAAATGTTTTTGAATGAATATTTTCATATTTTGATTAATTTTTTTATTTCCATTTATTTTTAGTATCTACTTAGGAAGTACAATTGCTGAAATAAAATACTATACAGTATGTCACCATTGTTTTATTTAACGTAATGCTATATTACTGTCTAAAGATTAATTTGACCACTCTGTCCACCTTTGAACTGACTCATATATGACACAGGAGTCAAGGTGGATGGAGCATTTAAGTATTTTATTCTGCAATGGGACCCAACCATTGAGTTCAGGAAGATAAATAGATGGATCAGCACAACATGCATGTTAATTGTTAATTTATAAAGTCCTCTACTGCCACCCTCAGGAATGTTGGAGCAACAGCAGTCAAATAGTTTTAGCCCAGTCAACAAGCAAAAACAAACGAATGAATGCTTTATAAATGGTATAACTACTACTCTACTTCACATATACATACAAAGATATGAAAAAAATAATAAGAAGAAATAATAAATACAATTGTTATGAAGTAACACCCAAATGCATCCTTGGGATTTTCTTTAGGCTTCTTAAACAAACAGCAAAGGAGATCAGTGCTTGATTAGTGTGGCCTGATGTTCTTTTAGTCCAGTTGGGTAGTGCACATATTAAATAATACTGTTACCGAGGTGATAAAAGCACCACATTTTACATGAAGCTTTTTTCGGACCTCCTGAATGATTTCAGCTGAAAATATTGAAATTTGGTGTCAAATCACTTAAAAAACAATATTCATGAAAAACGATTTCTTTTCCTCTCAAGTAAAACTTTCAGGGTAATGGTTAAGACCACTGAATAAGCTTCCTTTTGTTAATTTGTGCTCAGGCCAGTAGATCTTCCAAATTATAATTGTAAAATAGAATGCCAAGACACCTTATACCTCAAAGAACCTCAAAAAGCCCTGTATAATATAGGCGGAATTATTAAAAAAGGCAGCAAAAATGCTTAAATGTTAAGAGATCTTGGTTTTCTCTTTTATTTTTCAATTCAACTAGGTCATTCATATGGCTATCTACTGAGTTCATAGTTTGGTCATTAGTTTTATGTCAGGCTGCATCACATCACATTGATTATTTGTGTGTGACTTTTGTTGTTATTTTGGTTTCCTATTGTAGACGTGTTGCAAGGTTAGAATGTCTTGATTTGTTTGTTCTTTTATGCTTACATAACATTAGTTTCTGAGACTTCAACATGGAGCTGAACTGGGCTCTATGTATTATTTGCCAGAAAGATACCTCTGAACCCCTGAGATGTCCCTTGCAGACGCCTATAGATAATTTCTTGCTAATGTCGAGCAACCCAGGGGGATTGACAATCTTCCAACTAAACTCTATTTTGGGAATGATGAAACTGCTAGCAATTTTGCTTCACATTCTGCTTCTTGGCACAAATCTTGTCACCTACAGTTGAACTATTCAAAGCTCATGAAAGCGACAAAGAAGAACGTGCGGAATGCTGTTTAATCTGGAGGGGGAAAGCCAACGACTGTGTGATCCATCTGGCGTTGGAGAGTAGTATTCTCTGCCGACATCCTCCAGACCAGCGGGCGCTCTCATGATTGTTGTCGGCAGAGAATACTACTCTCCAGCGCCAGATGGATCACACACAAAATGGATATATATCATATATATGCTACAAATACACACGGGACTGCTGCATGATGATTATTACCGAAGCCTGACTGAACGCTCTCTCATCCCAGACGACAGCTAGCTAGTTAGCAGCTAATAGGGTAGGTGAATGTTGAAAATGCATCTTGTTGTCATGTAAGGGCCCTGTTCATGTTACACAGACATTTTAATTGCATTTTGTGTCTGTTAAGGTACGCAAAGGCACTATTTGGGTCAATATATAATTGAGGGAGTTTTCATGTCCATGAGATTTATCTTGCAAACATGCTTATTAAAATAAAATTTTAAAAGTCTTCAGTGTTCTTCATGATTTTGTCTTTACAAATTCCATAGTTAATTATTATGGAAATAATCATTTATTTATAAAAAATGTACTAGATATCCCTAAAATGTCAACTAAATAACCGTCCGAAATGAATTACAACCACAATCTCATTACCTAAAAAAACATTTTAAAAACTTATTCAAAAACAGTTTTAATTATATTATTTACATTAAGTTGAGGTAATTGTGAACAATGTGTCTTTTTGGGCAATATGTCACATTTTCAATAGAAATTGACAAATTGAATACGTGTCTGAGAAGTCGCTGTCATCTAAGTTACCCATAGCAAATACACCCCTCAAGGAAGAGTGTGTTTTCCAAATCACATGACCTGCTCCACATGATGTCATTTCCTCATAAAGAGAAAACTAGCAAGACTCCAAGGTATGTTCTTCGTCCACATTTTCAGTTATTTCACCTAAAGTAGTGCTTGGGGCAAATGTGTGCATATCATATGTCAACAATGTTACTACAATGAATTCATAAATAACTTTGAATTTCAATTTTACTCAGTTGTACATATAATATTTAGAAGAACCGTAAAATGCCATGTGGTGTCTGGTGCTAGGCAACCATTTTGATTCCATCCCTAAAAACAGCAAAAATGTCAACTAGGTTACCAGTCACCTATGTTACTCTGCAAAGGTAACTTAGTTGACCAAGAGTAACATAGTTGACATTCATGACATGTTCTTATAGTTTTCAGGAGTTCATTTAATATTCTAATTGTACAGTAACGATAAAATACTTTGCAATAAATATTATAAAAGTAAACTTGTTTTCAGGCAAATGCCACAATTATCTGCTGCAGAAAAGCAGCGCCGTTACCGTGCACTGCGAGATGCTGATCCTGCAAAAAGGGAGGCATACTTGGCAAAAGGCCGGCAGAAATGGAGAGAAAAGAGGGAGCAAGGTGCATACTATAAGCCCATATCTGAACAGAGTGAGAGGGAAAAACGTGCAAAGAGAAAGGCCTGGAGAAGAGCCCAGGAACAGAGCAGACGCAGAAAGAAACAGGCTTCTGCTATTGTTACCCCACCACTGAGTCCTGACAGCGAGGAACAACCAGTTCCACAACCAGGAAGGTTAGAAGGTTATGTAGAAAGAACCTCAAACAGAACTATGTAGGCAGGCTATGTAGAAAGTACCTTAAACAGAACAATGTCTCATGAAAAAGTACTTGTTAGATTATAATGTTAGATTAAAATGCAAAATTACATGGTGGCATGGTGACAATTAATTTCAAATGCTTTAAGTGACACCTGCAATGTTAAAAATAATTTTAAAATGTCTTCATGTAATTTCAGACAGAGAATACAAGGAAGAAGGACTAGAAGAAGACGGTACCAGAAAATATACATTGAGAATCGCAAACTCAAGGAAAAGCTTAAAGCTCAAACAAAAACATCAGACAAATACCGTAAGCGCTATGAACGGCTACTGTGCAGTGTCAACTCTCCTAGGAAAAGAACAAAAAGGATGCTCGGAACAAGTCCAGTCAGTAATGATGTGCGGAGAACTCTGGTCTATCATCATGCACTTGTGAAAAGCCTCAAACAAAAATTTCAGTGTGCAGCAAAAGAAAAGACCAGGAACCTAATCGCCAGAATCGTATCTGGAAAAATATTGAAAAAATACAGGTTCCAGAAAATCATTCATGACACACTGGGTGTCTCAGCCAAACGATTCTGCAAGAATGTGAACACAAATGGGGACGAAATAGCCTGTTTTGCCAGGAAGAAATACATATCCACACACTCAAAACTGCAAGACGAGGTTGTTGCCTTTTACACCAGGGATGACGTAAGTCGTTCAACAGCAGGTAAAAAGCAGACTGTAACAAAGGGAAAAGTAAAAATGCAGAAGCGGTTTATGACTGACACCATGAAAAACCTCCATAGGAAATTCCTGCTGGAAAACGTCTCTAGCAAACTTTCCTATACACTCTTCTGCCGAATGCACCCATACTGGGTAGTCCAACCATTGCAGACAGAGATACGTGTCTATGTAAGGTGCATAAAAACTTGGAATTTATCGTGGAGAAACTTCATGGACTTAAACTTCTGGAGAGAACAGAGTTGGAATCTCTTGATGAGGAAACTTGCTGTAATCCAACATTTAAGCGATGCATGTATGCAGAATGCAAGAACTGCAAACTACAAGACCTCAAGATTCAGTCTGGCTATGATGGTCAAACCCAAGTTTCTTGTGTGCAGTGGTCAACTGAAACTGTCCTCAGAGAGAAGAAAAGTGGTGACAGCAAAGAAAAGTTGCCTGTGAATATCACCGTGAAGAGGGAAATGGAGAGTTCTTTGGAGGACCTGATTGAGACTTTCCAGAAACAGCTCAAAAAGTTCAAAAGGCACTTGTTCAACATCAAGACCCAGTTTAACTACTACAGGGAATTGAAAAAGAACATGAAGAGTAATGAATGCCTCATACACATTGATTTCTCTGAAAACTGCTAGAAGAAAAGGGTCCACCTGCCATATGGGCACACCTCTCCCCAGTACTTAACCATCTCAAGGAAACATGCCCAACAGTGTCAATTATCCACTTTTTCAGTGAGGTCCCTTCTCACAAAACAGGCAGAAGGGCAACTTTTACATGTTGACAACTGAATTGTACAACCAGGGCTTCACTGCGGGCACTTGGAACGTTTTTGAGGCCAGCCACGGAAAGGGTGCCCCTGATGGGGTAGGAGGCCTTCTGAAGAGAACAGCTGACAGATTGGTGAGCCAAGGTGAAGACATTTCCACTGCTAAACATCTTTTCAATGCATTGGTAAACACCAATACAGCTGTCAAGATCTTCTACATTGAAGAGGCTACAGTGGAAAAGGCCATACAGCAGATGCCACAACGACTCCCTGCTGTATGCGGATTCACCAGGTCATCACGCAAGCACCAGGGAAACTGACATACCGTGATGTGAGCTGCCTGTGTTCAACAAGGCAGATTCTGCAATGTCAGTGTTACCAAGCTCAGGCCTTTGACTTCAAAGTCAACTCTGCTGTTCCTGCATTGCACCAAGAACAACCAGACCTTGAAGTACAGTGGGATAGAGATGACATTGTTGGTCAGTGGTGTGTCATCAGATATGACGATGAGGTTTACCCTGGAACCATTGTTGAAGTGAGTGAGACACATGTTCATGTTAAGTGTATGCACAGAGTGGGACACAATCGTTACTACTGGCCAATGCGTGAGGATGCGTTCTGGTATCCATTTGAGGATGTGCTCAGGTTGATTCCTGCCCCACAGCACGTGACAGCACGTCATGTTGAAATAAAAAGAGATGTGTGGGAAGATATTGCCAAATCATATCTTCATGGCTAAGGACATGCGCGCACACACGCACACACACACACTAACAAACACGTGGCACAATCACACGGTCAAGCACACACACATATAGACACCAGACGTGTATAGTCCAGGTGCCAGAAAGTAAAAATCCTGCCATGTTTTTGGATCTGCCTCTACATGTAGAACAGGTGTTTTCACTAACGAGCTCATCTACCTGGTAGAGGAGCTGGTTTAGTGATGGTTGGGACAGCTGCTGGACAGGATTTCTACTTTCTGGCACCTGGACTATACACCTCTGATATACACACACGCACAGATAAAGACACACACACACACACACACACACACGCACACACGCACACACGCACACACACACACACACACACACACTCAAAGATTACTTGATTGAGCTTGACAAAGTCATCGAAAAACAAACCATAATTGGCCATGTTCTTGGGTTAGAAAATGGGGAGTGTGTTCTGTCTCCGCCGGTTTCATGGGTGCCTGGAAGTTGGAGGGTATGCCAATGTTTTACTTGGGTTCTGACATATGAATGTTTTTGAGATACAACTGTTTGCACTATTAACATTTTGATCCAAGGCAGCACACTTATTCTGTTAACCAACAGAATAAAACACTATTTGGTTATTGTTACTTATTGCAGTGCACTATTATTTTTTGTTCAATACAATGCACTACTGTATTTCATTCCACAAACAAGATTTTCAAAATGTTTACATGGTGGAATTTTTGTGTAAGTGCTGTTTTTGATACTTTTGTTGTTGTTGTTTTCAATGTTAGGATCTCTTGCTTATGATACATGTGCTTGTTAATAAAGTTGTGATTGATCCTTGTAAACTGATGTGCGTCTGTATTTTATGTCATGAAATATTCAACAGGTCTTGATTAAATGCAATAAAAGATTAGCTAACATATAATAATTGATATAGTTTAGGATTGTTTTTGTTAAATACATCATCCTACTTTGTCATGTCCAGTCAACTATGTTACTTTTGTCAACTATGATACTGGGCTGTCAATTAAGTTACCATTATGTTTTTTTAAAAATATATGTATTTCAATGGTTCCCTAATCTCCAAGTAAATATTTAGAAACTGAGTAGCTGTCAAATATATACCTCAGCATAATTTCATCAAGAAAATTATCATGGATCAAGCAGTTTGGAAACAAAATATACAGACCGGTTACTTCAGTACTTGAAATTTGGGGTTTCAATTGAACAAAATGTATATTTTCTTAATTAATTGGGTATTTTAATTGAAAAGGTAGGCAAATAGACACATATTCTTCCAAGAGTAATGATTTTTTTAAATGTTTGCCATTTACTTAAAGTTAAAACTTATAGGTTTTTTCCATAACATAGTTGACCAAATAATGAGTAAACATCTTGTTTTTAAAACTAAATATCTGAAATCAATTATGCCTGAGCTTGGCAATGACTAAAAACTAAATATTTCAGGGATGACTTATCAGGGAAGATAATAATATTTTGGAAATAAATATATTTTTTCCCAGAATTATTCAAACTCAAAATCTCCCACAATTATATATTGACCCACTTCATTTATGCCCCCATGACTGCCGTTTAGCTAAGTGGAGTGGTGGGCATTAACTGCAGCAGCTCCGTCTATGTAGCTGCTGTTGCGCTAGCGGTTTTTGCTATAGACAGGTCTCACAGAGTTATATTTAGTAAGATTAACGTAAAAATTGGCCGGAGTTCCCCTTTAAGGACTACGTTGAAAAATATGTTGATTCTGGAGTCCTCTTTATGCTATCTGAGCTCCACTCTCCAAGCAAGTCAACAAAACCAGATTGCTTCATTGCTTTCCAGATGCACAAGAATGATTTGATGGAAGGAATACAGTTCTTGTTTTCGAGGAGGGCATGAGAAATATGCTAAGGGAAGCTCTGAGGAAGAGAGATTTTGATGAAGACTTTTTCATCCTGGCAAAAGCTGCAAAGATTATTAGAAATGACATTCAACCATACAGGCTCCTTCCCAGAAAGGAAAGTTTTGCTTTGAGTGACTGTTCTGAATACTGTACCCGCAGCTTAAAAAAATTACTGCACGCCTGTCCTGCCTTCACGGCCATTGGGCAACAACGTCACGGTCATATGGTCAAACTTGTGAGCCACTTGATTTATGCCAGTGTAAACGTTCAAAGGTAGCGGAAGGGGTTATCTCCCTAAATTATATGATTTGATATATTATTTGATTAAGTTGTTTCTTTTTCCTTTTTTCTTATTTTGTTGTCAATTCAGTTAAAAGTTCCATTTACATTTTGTTTGGTTTTTCATTCAAGTTAAGTTTTCTACCTAAAAAAAATTAGTTTCTTTGGTTAAGTTCCCATTGTTTGTGTTCTAATTATAATTAGTATTTTGGTTTCTTGGTTTATTGTTTAAGTTATCTCCTGTGAGGTCTTACTTTCTTTCTTTGAATTAATATTGACAAATAGTTTCTTTTGAATTTATATTTTGTTTTGCACTGCCTCCCTGGAACAACTGGTGGTTATGGCATTTATATTGTGTTAAAGGTCCAATATGTAATATATTTACTGTAATAAATCCAAAAATGACCCCAATGCGTCATCAGATATTAAGGAAACATGCTAAGTAGAAATACTATCTTTTCTGACAACAATGCTAATCTAATGCCAGTATTACTTCTTTTGAAATGTCCGTTCCGTGACAGAATTTCTGTTTTATGTTTTGACAGCCAGGCCAGGTTGCCAGATATACCTGTAAAAACGTAAACCCAGCGCACGTTTCATTTACAGTCATGAAAGCAGCAAACAAATGAACAAGATCAACGGAGATAGATTCTACCTGACCTAAAAAAAAAAACATGTTTCTAACAGTTGCGTGACCAGACATAACAAACCCTGGGTAAATATTGGAAATGTATTTGAAAGACGGAGACAGCTTAGAGTTCAAAGGGACGCTGAGTTGGCTAATTTCCCCCTGAACAGTAGCTAAGCATTAGCTTCAGGCTACAAGGGACGGGAATTTTATGTAATTTCAACATTCGTGTACTCACATTGAATTAGCTATATAGTTAGAGTTGGTTACTTGCAAAAACAATTGAAACACAGCCAGTAAAGTGATCCCGACTGGTTATGGCTAATGCCGCCATGCTAACCCTGCTAACTGCTAAAGTTACCAGAGGACCAGGCAAGTGGACCATGACTGTTTATAACGTGTAGCCTGTTCAGCGGCTGTAAATTTAAGCTGTAAATCAGAAAGAGAGGACCGTGAGTTTGCAGTGTGTTTAGTGATTGTTTCCGTAATTCTAAGCCAATAAAATGTGTTCAGTCGGGTGGAGAAGACGGCAAGGTAAGTAAGTGTTGTTTTTAGTGTTTCCTACTGTAATTCTAAGCCGATGAACTGTGTCTGTCCGTCGGGTGGAGAGGACAGCAAGGTTGTTGTGTTTTTAGTGGTTCCTACCGTAATTCTAAGCTGAAAAAATGTGTCTGTCAGTAAGGTACAGAGCTCCGCGTGAGCACAGGCTTTTATGACTTGTCAATATAGCCAGCATCTAACGTTAGCTACTCCGTTGTGCTGTGAAGTATGTCTGGCTATGTGAGACAAGCATCTAGCAACATTGTTGTTGATGCTGTGGTCTCAGCCTGGCAACCTCCGTGAAGTCTGGGGAGGAGGGGGCGGGGGAGACGACTCTCCAGTATTTAGAATTTTTTCTACAGTAACTATTTTAAACACTAGCTGTCAGTACTACATATTGCACCTTTAAGCTTCTTCCAGTTTGTTCTCATTTCATCATAATTTCATATATTGATTTTCTTTCTGTTGAGTGTGTGTGTCCTTTTTTGTCCCTGTTTCAGTTGCTGAGAGCCAAAGGTGCTGGTGGTGGTATCCCCTTCCTGTGTGCTGTGCTGTCTACCCCGTTTTCTTTGCTGTGTTCACTGTTGTGTGTGTTTGCGTGTGTGTGTGTGCAATTATAATTATTACAATTATAAATTCCTCCCTTTCCCCTCCCCGAGGTATGAATGTGTTTTAAATTGTTTTAAAATTATTTAAATACATTTTTTTTCTTTTTAAATTGAACCTCGTCTCTGGCTAAATTGTATCCTTAATGTCCTTAATTGTATCGATAACATTGCAATAAAATGGTAAAATCATTCCCTGGGTGAAATTCCCAAGGTGGCGTTGTCAGTGTTTTTGGGTCAGACTCCACCTAGACCACAATCTCCTCTGTTCTGTCCACTCTCGTGCTGCCACACAGGCAAGAAATACAACAAGCGGAGTTAGAACAGGATGAAAGGAGCTATTGAAGAATACAGGGAGATAGTGGAGGTAGGTGCGTTGCCAAAGTTAAGGCTCTCAGCTAGGGCCTGGAACGTGCAAAAATCAACCATACAGAGGCGAGTGAAGGGACTTGTAGAGGGTTATAAACACATTGCTGGAAGCAAGTCCCGCATTCCATGAAAAGATGAGGCCCAGCTAGCTGAGCTAATTAAAGATCTGGGCAAGAAAGGGTTTCCAATGAGAAAACCTGAGATCCAAGTTCTTGCTGCCCAATTTGCAGAAGCCAATGGGATGAAAGGCCTTGTTCCTATAAAGGTAGGACACTTTTGGTTTCAAGACCTAGGAAAAACCCAGGTCTGGAAAAAGGACTCCAGGCTGACTTGTGTTTTGGGGGCGCCAGAAAACACCCATGTTAGAGTCTCAGATAAACCTCTGAGTTGTTTTTGCAGTGGGGAAAGCAGTTTTTAGCCCACCTGCCCAAAGAAGACCCCCATTCACATGTGCTGCTGCTTGATGGACACAGCAGCCACATGTTTAACATGGAGTTTCTCTCAGTCACAAGAGACAACAATGCTCATGTTGTGTGCTTTCCTCCACATATTACGCACACTCTCCAGCGAGCAGGGGCGATTCTAGGATCTGACCTTTAGGGAGGCTCAGCCCATAGACAGTATATAAAATGGACACAGCGATCCCGCTGTTTTTGACGGAGACAAGTGAAGCCTCTTACCAGCACTTTTCCGGTGATGGGAAAGTGTTACTGAGCGTTACTGCCCAGCTGCAAACTTAGCTTCCCGCCGCCGATGTGACGTGAACAACGTCTCTGAACATTGTAAGTCTTCTGGTAGCTGTGCCAAGAAAAATCTCAATCATTCCCAATCTATCAGAGACGGAGAGCGTAGGTATATGTAAGGAGATAACATAGGCACAGGCTAATTATTGCTAACTAAAATGCTAGTTAACATTAGTAATTAAACTAAACAGCTAATGTACGTCGAAACTGCCTGCGAGCTTCTCCTGTACTATACGGTAATTCCTCTACTATGAGACAGTAAGTCGCGTGGTTATGACACAATCGTTAGCCTATTTTTACAAAAACGTCTGCTACGGAGCCATAACGTGAGGTACAAGGTAATGGAGGCTTTCATACATTGTCGTGCTTCTTTAGAAATAAACGAGGGACAAATGAAGTCTTGAAACGCTTCAGATGTAAAGTTATGGCTGTCAAAGTGACGCCAAAATGAATGGCAGTGAATGGGATGCTAACGGGGGGTGATGGCTTATTAGCATCAAAATGGTGCCATAGGAGGCTTCACTCTGAGGAGAGAAGCCTGGCCCCTTGGCTCAGCCCCTAATGAAAAGTTGATAGCAGTTAAGCTAGGGGGGTCCGGGGGCATGCCTGCAGGGTTAGGCAGGGAATTTGCAGTACAAATTAAAAATACTGAAGAGAGTCGTCTCCAGACTCGAAGCTCACGTTGGTTGCCAGGCTGAGACCGCAGCATCCAACAGTGTTGCTAAACGCTTGTCTCACATAGCCAGACATTACTCCACAACACAGCGTAGTAGCTAACGTTAGATGCTGGCTATATTGACAGTCATAAAAGCCCGTGCTCACCAAGGGGGCAGGCTTCTCTCCTCAGAGCGAAGCCGAGATGGCGCCATTTTGCTAGCCCTGTTCCCATCACCCCCGTTAGCATCCCATTGACTGCCATTCATTTTGGCGTTACTTTGACAGACAATAACTTTACATCTGAAGCGTATAAAGACTTGATTTGTCAGTTGTTTATTTCTTAAGAAACACGACAATGTACACAAGGCTACATTACCTTGTACCTCACGTTATGGCTCCGTAGCAGACGTTTTTATAAAAATAGGCTAACAATTGTATCATAACCACGCGACTTACTGTCTCATAGTAGAGGAATTACCGTATAGTACAGGAGAACTCGCGGGCAGTTTCGACGTACATTAGCTGTTTAGTTTAATTACTAATGTTAACTAGCATTTTAGTTAGCAATAATTAGCCTGTGCCTATGTTATCTCCTTACATATACCTACGCTCTCCGTCTCTGATAGATTGGGGTTTGTTACATCTCTGGTCAAGCAACTGTTAAAAATATGCCATTTTTTAGGTTGGGTACAATCTATCTCTGTTGATCCCGTTCGTTTGTTTGCTGCATTCATGGCTGTACTAACGTTACAGCTATAGTGCACTGGGTTTACATTTCTACAGCTATATCTGGCAACCCGGTCTGGCTGTCAAACTGGGCAGTTGATAACAACACACAGGCCAAAACATAAACATAAATTCTGTCACGGAATGTAAATTTCAAAAATAAAAAATACTGTCAGAAAAGATAGTATTTCAGCTTAACGCGTTTCCTTAATATCTGATGAGGCATTGGTGTCATTTTTGGATTTATTACAGTACATATATTACATATTGGACCTTTAAATTAAGTAAATTAACATCTCTTTAAAATGATTTCCCTAGAACAAGAACCGACATGAAATCATGACGCTGCTAGCCAGTGAATGTGACGAATGGGGGCAAGTATATCCATTACTTAGCGGTTTGGCAGCATTTGCTCTTGTCATTCCAGGGTCAAGTGTCAACTGAGAGACGTCTCCACAATGAACAGGGTAAGGACAGGGGGCAGGACAGTATGACTGAAGTTGTCCAAATGCATGTCATACCATTATGACACTCACATGATAAAGTACAATAAAGAGTACAAACTGTCTCGAAATGCACCTTTAATTTTCATGTATTGAGCTAACTGTACTTACCTTTATTTCAGGCCAAATCAGACCTTGGGAACAGGCTGCGAGGGAAGCAACTGGCTGCCTGCCTGAGAGTGGCAGTCCATTAATGGCTTGAGCACTGAGACATTCAAATACAATAAGACATTAAAACTGTTCTTTTCCAAACAGAGGAAAATAAAATGTCTACATTCAGGGTGTAAAGTATTCAAAAAGTATTACCCCTTATCTGACGTGCAAAATGTGTTATGTATATATGTTCTATAGGTTATGTATTGTTCATCAGCTATGTGTGGGATGTAAACTAAGTAACTAACTACATTTACAAGTACTAAAGTATAATTCTGAGGTGCTTTCCTTGAGTATTTTCATTTTATGTAGCTATATTTTTTACTCTACATTTATTTAATAATTTGAGTTACTAGTTACTTTACAGATTCTAATAAAAACTATTACAAATAGGATATATTATTATTATAAAAGCAATTTGAATTTACCAGCCTTTACCAGCTCCAACAATGAAAATATGTGCATTGATCTATCAAATTATATATTATAATCCAATAATATTAAATACATTATTCTATACATTATTATTATTATTATTATTATTTACTTTTGTTACTTTAAGTATATTTTATTCCAATACTTTTACTTGAGTAATGTTTTGAATGCTGGACTGTCACTTAGTAACATAGTTTTCTACTCTGTGGTATTACTACATTTACTAAAGTAAATTATCTAAGTACTTCTTCCAGCACTGATTATGTGTGATTCTTTAGAGATCTAGCCTCCTAATTTTGCTCTCAAAGTGCACCAGATTGATGCGTTTAACTTTAAAATGTACATTTTCTTCCAGTGGACCATGCCCCCGGACTCCCCTAGAGGGTCAGAGGTCCACCCCCATAGTCTCACAATCAAAATCATGATCTGTGATTAATCACGATTAATCGCAAATTTAAAATACTAGGACTTACTGTAAAATGTGCAGTGTTGAAATAAATAATGTCTGTCAATTGCATTATTTTGATAGTTAACTCACAATTAATCTCTGTTCTAAATGTATTTAAGAAATATATTTTTCAGGTGTATAAATATATGGACGTACTCCGGTGCTAACTCAGTTCACATCAACAGTACATGCAGATAACTTTAGTCAAGGACCATCTGGAAGGCCTTTGGAAGTCAACCTGCCATTCAAAGGACCCTTTTCTTTCTGAGAATGTACTGTCCATGTGAACTGAGTTACCATCGTAGTACGTCCAGTCTCAAATAACACTGGAGCATTGACAGACAGACAGACAGATAGATAGATTATTTAAGTACAATTAAAACAGATAAACGTGCAATTCATTTGCAGTTAATTGTGAGTTAACTTTGGAAACCACGTGATTACGCAAGATTAAATGTCAATCAATTGACAGCCATAATTAATTTATTATATATTAAATAAATCCTAGTATTTCAAATTTGCGATTAATTGTGTGCGACACGAACATCTCACATTTACCAATAAAACGTACAACGCAAGACAAAAACAAAACATTTCAGACCGTCTTGCCAACCTGAATATCTGTTACGGTTAAGGACTCCAGATCAGTTTTAACCAGAGCTACTATAAACGTCATATTACTGCTGACCATAAGCCAGGTCATCCAGTGTACTGTCATAACTCAGTTTGACAAACGGCACATAAAAGACAATTTGTTTTTCTGTCAAAGTGATCCAGTATCAGCAGCACAAGCTGAGTGTAGCTAGCTGACGCATACAGTAAACGCACACACGGGTATCAAAAGTGTTAGGTGAGATGCATCTGCAAGCAGTAAGGAACAGATGCACACTTCCTGCATCGGTTGGTCTAGGCCACTTGTATTATGGAGGAGTCATTCATCTACAGCTGTACTGTGTTTTAGATCATTTTAAAGTATTTCTTAGATTCCTCAGATTTTCTGCGACAACAGTGACCAAGTGCTAGTTTATGTTTTTTAGCTCATAGCTTTAGCGGCAGACTGTTGTACGTCCCGGTGTTGGATTCCTAAAAGTGAAATACAGTCACACTTTTACACCGTTTAACTGTCAGCATTTTAACCGTGTTTAATCCAGCTACTAGCCAACGGTAGGCTTACGTTCCCTGCTGCCAAGTGTAACGTTAGTGTTAACTAGCGTGACATGCAGCAATGTTTCTGTTGCCTCGAACGTCGGTTTCGGAGAGCCAGAGAGCAGCACAGGCATTCAAGTGGCACCGAAATCTGCGTAGCTATTCCGTCCGGTAGATACTGGTCGTTTAGGCATCAGTGCCATATTGGTACCGGGTTTTAACATGTGCCGTTCACGTGAACATAAAATTGTATTGCCTGTATCTTTTCACGGCAACCCTCCATATAGATTTATCAGCCTACTTCAAGTAACAGAGACAGTAAAAACGTATTTCATACTATTATTATGGTTAAACTTAGCAATTGATGGTTGGAATTGGTTCACATGTATACCGAACCGTGAGTGTTGAGCCGTACGGATCAACTACGGTCAGAGGGAAATGAACAAGGGCGTGTCGAAGCGCTAATGACACAGCACCTGTCTTTAGGCTCAGCATAGCTCTCTGAGCCACTGATCTCTGGGCTGCAGGTTAAACTGGTGATGTGAGTCCTGGGGCAGGTTCAATCTCAAAACGGTGAATGCCATGTTTCCTCGAAACGTTGTGAAACTGTGTGCAATGATATGTTTTCTCTCGTTGAACGTGGCCCAGCTGTCTGTCAACAGGAAGTCACAATGGCATCATTCAAGCAAATAAAGGCTAAACACAGAATCCACGTTTTCAAATAAAATACAAATCTTTATTAAGCAGACGTGAACACATTTGTTCTGGGCTGGTTAGATGGACTATAAGTTAATATGATAAGCAGGTGTGTTTAGGTCATGTTCACGTGATATTCTGACACAAGGAAACCAGGCAGGATGGACTCTGCCTGGTGTTCACTAGGGCTGGGTATCCTTCAAAACATTTCGGTACCAGTACCAATACTTTGACTTTTATACCGGTTCCTGAGCAATACTTTTTTTCAATACCAATTTTATAAAACAGAAATAAATGACATTACGGCACAAATCTCACGTTCCAGCTCTGACTACGTGAGCCATCTCTGTGTAACGTAGAGTTTTTTCTGCCAATCACAGACATTATTAGATCTTGGTAGAAGCATGCTGCATGCTGATTGGCTCACTGACTCTGATGAGATTTATTCCTTAGGTATTGAAATTAGGTATTGAATGACGAGGCATTTTTCCATACTCAATACTTGAGAGGCAATTCGGTCGTTGTCTAAAAAAGTATTGAATTTGTTACCCAGCCCGAGTGTTCACCTATTCATTCCAAATGCTTTGCTGTCCTTGTGTTGAAGAGATTACCTTCCATGAACTCCAGCAGGTAGAGAGGACTGTTAGAGAGGCATGTGGAACTGAGACAAAGTTTCCCGCTGCAGCTGGCAGCAGCACTGACACGTGAACACTGTAACACCTGCTGTTTATCACGTTCTCTATCCAACAACCACCGTGTTGTCATCTGGAAACTCGTAGTAAGGGACTTCCAGGTTGAGGGGAGCGGGGCCTTTCCTGATGCGGCCCGAGGCGTCGTAGTGAGAGCCGTGGCACGGACAGTAGTAGCCTCCAAAGTCGCCAGCGTTGGCAATGGGCACACAGCCCAGATGTGTGCACACGCCCAGCACAATGACCCAGCTGGGGTTCTGCACCCGCTCCTTGTCGTGCTGCGGGTCCCGCAGCTCCGCTAGGTTGACGCCCGCTTCCGTGGCAATCTCCTTCTCCGTGCGGTGGCGCACGAACAGCGGCTTGCCTCTCCACTTGAAGGTCATGTTCTTGCCTTCGGGGATGTCGCCCAGCTTGATCTCGATCTTGGACAGGGCCAAGACGTCCGCCGACGCACTCATGGAAGACACAAACTGAGAGACCACTGTCTTGGCGGCGTAGACACCCACCACGGTGGTGGCGCCCGTCACCAGGTAGGAGAAGGTCCTCCTCGCCTCGCTGCTGTCCTGGGACGACTTGCTGGGGTCCAGCACCTCAGGGCGCCTGTAGTCAGAGAAGTCCGGCACCCGCACGTCTGTGTGGGCATAACGCACCGCTGCACAGCCTGCACACACAAACACTGCCATTACAACATGTCCATATACCCATAACAATAAATCGGCAACAAATTACTGCAGACTGTAATGTATGCAATAAAATAAAAAACTACATGTGTTCTCTCTCTGTTTTACAACAGAAGTAGACTACAAAACAGGGAAATATTGCGAATCACATAATGAAACCAAGCAGCGGCAAGTCTAATGTAAATTAGGCAGAGACATTGAACACGAGGACGAGTCGGCACCAGCTACAGCCCCTCTCATTAATGCCACAAACGCACATCCAGATGCCATCCCTATGATGACAGCCCCCCCGTGGTTACGGAGGCTTGGCTTTCTCAACAGTTTGCGAGGTTCTAATTGGGGTGACAATCTATCCAGAGTGGGTCAAACCTATCCACCGACCCCGACCAACCTCCCTATGCGGATTTTTGGGCTTTCATACTACTCGCTACGGCGTGAATTGACACACAATCACAAAGTAATGCAAGTCAATGGAGGCCAAACGACATTGATAAACACGCTAAAAAGCGATTATGTGTCTTGATAACATGCCAATATGTCATACGAATTGGCGTGTCATACATACCCCACTTATTGAGATGAGTCTGTGCAGAAAGACACTTGTTTACAATTATTTTGATTCTAGCCGGCACTTCATAATGTTATGAGCCAGTTTGTTTGTACTGTAGTTTGTATTGTTTTATTTCATCTGCCTAGCAAATGGATTCAGATTGGCACAATGTTATGTGCAATTTCATTATTTTGGCCTCTCTGTCTGTAGCAGCCTACATTTCAATAAAACAAATAGTAAAAAATTCTACATCTCTTGATGATATTAATCTTTATATACACTAGGGTTGGGCGGTAATACGGTAATAAGGTATACCGCAGGGTCTAAAAATAGCAACGGTATCAGTTTCAATACCGTCATTAAAACAAATGCAATGCACTTATATAGGAGACAAGGATTAAATATTAAATTGTGGTGACCCACAAGTAAGACTGAAAGAGACATTCACCAAGGTATTGTACCTTTAAGGGAGAGGTGTTATGATATACGAGTTCCGGGTTAACGGCTGAATTATGTCAAACAACGATGGTGGTGAAAATGCTGTTGCTGCGGCGGCAATGGTCAGTGCAGCCACCATCAAGTTACCGGACTTTTGGCAGCACAACCCACGGCCGTGGTTTCAGCACATCGAGGCACAGTTCCAGCTGAGAGGAATAACACGTTACAAAGTATTTCCACGTGGTATCGGCCTTAGATGCCTCAACAACAGCTAGGGCTATGGCGCTGTTAGAGGCTCCTTCGGCTAACGGCAAGTACGATGCACTCAAAACATTCCTGTTGGAACTCTTTGAACTGTCAGAGCTGGAGAAAGCAGACGGCCTGCTGTCCCTGAACGGCCTTGGCGACTGCAAGCCGTCCAAGTTAATGGAGAGGATGCTGGCTGTGCAGGGCGTGGCGGACCCCTCATTCCTCTTCGCCCACATTTTCCTGCGGCAGCTTCCAGCACCCGTGCGCACCGCACTGGCCTGCTCTCCCCTCTCTTCATCCAGATCGGGCGCTGGCTGTGGAGGCAGACAGGATTTTCCTCACTAACCGGCAGCAGTTTGTCCACGCGCTGCTGCCACCCCAGCACACGTATGCCCCGCTTGCACTCCACAAAATCTAATATATGTAATTGTGTGTGGTTGTCATCACATGACAGTGTGGAGGAGAAAGTAGTTTTTTGTAAATTATTATGTTATTGTTTCTGTATTAGTGTTTGGTATTCAGTTTCTGAACGGTGCACAAGCCAACAGTTTGGTGACGCAGTCTGAGCCTTATGTAAATTTTTAATTAGTCACGGTAATACCGTATACCGCAGTAAAATAGGGAGGTGGTTTGAAGGTATCAAAATTTGGATACCGCCCAACCCTAATATACACACACACCATACAACTTTATTTTATTTCTTTCAAGAAATACATTTCCTTTTAGTTTCCTTTCAGTTGAAGTTACAGAAAAATTAAAAGTGCCAATGTTTTAGGAACTTGCACCTTTCTACCATGAAATTGATTTTGTTGTATTTTATAATAAACTGACTTCACATCACTCAGTTTAAGGACTTATGGCAGAAGTAATTGCCAGGACACGCCCACAGTAACGAGAACGTGTCTGGGCAAGTCTCATGTGTGGCTGTAGTGACTGCTGCTGTCCACTTTTTTTGCAGAGCTTGTGGAGGACATTACTTCTCAAAACATATGTAAGTAATAGTGATGGGCCTCTTTTGGCTCACAAACGGCTCTTTAAAAAAACTAATGTTTTGACTATGATATGTGTGAAAAACAATTCTAATAGGGGTGTAACGATATATCGTGGTACGATTTATCGCGATGCAAAAATGTTATGATATGTATTGTAGAGGTATGGCGATATTGTCATTTTTTTATTATTAATATTATTATTTTATTTTTTATTTTACTACCACCATATATGTGCTGACACACATACCAGACAGCCGACCATCGGCAGAAAAGCCAGTCGAGATGATCAGTCGCGTCCCCGAGGTCCAAAAAACTGCCTCGGGACACATCAAAAAGACGAGAGGAGACAAGACGTAATACATCTCTATAACAGCAGGCGTCGCTAATCTGTATTGTTGCCCAAGAAATGACAACCGGCAGCTGATTGGACGAATGCGTGGTTTGTTTTCTCCGGAAATTCGAAGCCAGACTCTCAGTGCGGCTATACAGTCTATGTTCAGAATACGATCTCATATTGTACTAAAATAGTTCACTGAAACGTGTTTCTGAAAACATTTTAAGCGAGAAATAGTCCATGCAGTTACTGAATCTGTCTTCATTTCAGATCAACAAAGGTCAGTTTAAAAGATAGAAGAAGGATATATCTACGTCTGTTTAACCCTATTGGTTGAGCTACCGCACCCACGTAACGCTTGCATTCACTGCATCAACGCTCAAATGAATCGCTTGAACTGAGCAGTGGCAAAATGAGTTCGACTTCGACTGAAATTGAAATAGAGGATGCCCCGTCCACTTACAAGTCCGACGTTTGGCAGCATTTTGGTTTTCCAGTTACTCAACAGGAGGATGGTAAAAAAAAAACAGACAAAACACGAACTGTGTGTAAACACTGTAAGCAAACACTGTTATACACGACATCGAACACAACAAATATGATGTGTCATTTAAAACGGTACCACAAAGACAAACTCCTGCAACCGGGTGCGAAAAAGAGAGTGAAAGAAGGCCAAATATCTATAGAACGTAGTTTTGCTTCAACGTGGTCTCAGTCAAGTGCAAAAGCTCAAGAAATAACCAGGTGCATCGGAGTTTTTATCGCAAAAGACATGAGGCCATTCTCAGTCGTCGACAATGTTGGATTTTGCGAACTGGTCAGGATAAAAAAAAATAAAGCTCTTTGTGTTGAAATTACTTTAACAGGACACTACTTGTGTGGTGTTTTTTTTTTGCACTTTTACTGCTTAAAGAAGTTATCTCTTGGGCTATCCTAATTCTAATTTCATGATACAATTCAGTTTTATTGGTCAGTGACACCTAGTCAATTGTTGATTTTACATACAGAAGGCTAAACTAAATCTTGATTTATGTTGAAGTATTGTACATTCTTTAAGTTGTATGTATAACAAGACAGTTATTGAACACTGTTAATGTTAAATAAATCTGTAATTTGATTTTCAGTTGAATTTTTGCATTTCTTTCAAAATATCGTGATACATATCGAATTGTGAGCTGAGTGTATCGTTACACCCCTACTAATTAAATTATTAAATGAAATCATACTCGCAATGTCTCACAATTTCTTTAAAAATGCATTGATTTGTTATGAAAAAAGAATACTATTAAACATTAGCATTTAAATTACAACTTTTTAATGTATAGAAACAACATTTAAAACAAATACAATCTGAACAACATAATAGAACCCATATTAAAGAAAAATAAATAACTGAAAGGATTAAACTGGTCCCTCTTTTTCTCTCTTCTTTATTGGGATGTTATAACCAGCATGACCTATCTCACTAGTTATGTTTTGTATAACTAGCATGAACACACACACAATGCTGATCATATTTTTATTTTATGAGAGATTGGCATTCAGAAATGCAAGCTGCCTCACTTTTGAGGGGCTGATGCGGTTTCTTCTCTCAGTAATAATTTGTCCAGTTTTTGAGAAGACCCTCTCAGAGGGAACGGATGTGGCCACTATGCAGAGTCTCTCTGTCATGACTTTAGCAGGGCTCGAGAGTGCGACCATTTTGGTCGCACATGCGCCCAAATTTTGTAAGGGTGCGACTAATATTTTTCCTAGGTTGCACCGGTGCACCTCCGCGCAGCCCCGCCGCACCTCCGCCCCCATTCACACACACGGCCACTGTGCAACACGAGAGACACGGCATCGGTTTACACTGCGACATTTGTCTACAGTTTTAATTGTTATTAACACAGCTGTATATCGTTAAGCATGAGAGAGGAACCTGTATTTGTAGCAGTGTTTCCGCTGGTAACCGTTACTGCGGCACGGCGAAAAACACAGACGAAGTTATTGAATGCAACTAACTTCAGACGGAGCCTGCAAAATGCAGCGCAGTGACGATACAGACATTTCATATACAAGACGTGTGTAACGCCAAAGCGCATTCAACCCGTTCATAGTGAGTCAGCCGTCACTCTGTGATATCTCTCTCTCTCTCTCTCTCTCTCTCTCTCTCTCTCTCTCTCTCTCTCTCTCTCTCTCTCTCTCTCTCTCTCTCTCTCTCTCTCTCTGTCTCTGTCTCTGTCTCTCTGTCTCTCTGTCTCTCTGTCTCTCTGTCTCTCTGTCTCTGTAACGTAACCCATTTGTTCAGGTCCTATCCCCTGACCAATCCACTATCCTAACCTTAACCACTCAAGGTAAAATGCCTAACCCCAACCAATCAAGCTGCTTCGTAGGGCGGGACATGGCGTGGTCATAGTAGGATTCGTAATTTTGCCATCCGTGTCTGTTTTGTTTCCGGTCTAGCTTGATCCGAAAGAACGTTAATCGTGCAATAAAAAATTGTCAGGGTTAAAATAGGTTTGCGTTAACGCCGTTAATGCGTTAAACTGACAGCACTATTAATTATACAAAATATTATGAATAATCTATGACAGATATGGATATGATGGATAAAGAGGAGGCTTTATTGATCCGTGGTGAAATTCACAAGCTAGCTGCCAAGTCAAACTTCAGATGTTATTTTGGTTAAAGTAACTCAAAAGTAGAGTCATCCACTGCAAAAATAAATATAATGAACATTATAACTCATATAAACGCCAAACTATTAACATTTCTTCAAAAAAGGCCCTTGAAGTCAATGGTCGCAGCGCTGCCTGGAAGGAGACGTTGGGGCCTTAAAACACCATTGAGCACTTAGTTATCAATGCCGTTAGCATCGTGGCTAACACTATTGTTACTTTATTTTTTTGACAAATCGTTTCGGCTGTACTTTCTAACATGTCATTGTGCTAACCGAGCACCGTTAGCCTTTACAACAGAGCTGCTTCAATACACTTGTTAGATCATGTTTCATTACAGAGTTCTCTGTTGATTTGTTTGTCGCCGTGTGCTCGTGGTGGAAGATGAATGTAAACAGAGAGCGGCGTGTCGGAAATGCAATGCGCTGTGACATAGGTCCCCTTCAAGGCCAGGCTGATGTTGGAAGTCCCTCTAGTGGACAGAACATGTAACAACTACCACATGCTTATAGTGGCATTGACAATGCATAAACCAGAGTAGTGTAGTACATATTAACAGGCTGCATTTGAGCATCAAATCTTTGAATATTATTCAAATAATGGCATAGCAACCTGTGCTTTAAAATTATTTTTTTTTTTAAATCGAGAATCTAACCGAACCGTGACCTTAGAATCGAAAATGTAATCGAAGATTTGGAGAATCCTGACACCCCTACTGTTTATACAAAGAAAGGTTGCTGTATTGTGGAGGTGCTCTACTACACTTATTTTATAAGCTGGTCAGCAAACATTTAGTTTTGACTGGATTTAATAGCTGTTTAATAAATGCTGGAATCAAATACCTCACCGAAAAACAGGAAATAAACAGAGGTATGGATTAACACAACTTTTATGCCTTTCTGTCACATCTACTGCTGTCAGATTCGCTGTGTTCCCTCGGAAGGAATCACTGCACATGGGTAGGCACTTGTAATGACATTTCAAACATGTTTAGAGGCTAAAAACACGTTTAAAACCTGCCCTGTTTCAGCCTGTTGGGTGCTAACTCTAGCAGGGGGATAACAGGGTGTAGGCAACACCGATTGTTTTCGTTTTTCTTGCTACTGACAGCACTCGAAATTTACAAACAACAGAGCTACGTGTTGAAATCGACCGGAATTCTCCTTTATGACCCGTCACCTCAAGCATGCAGCGAAGCAACATTATGAACGCAATAACAATCTACCTACAGACCGTTGAGACAGACGGGTTTTTACTGCAAAGATTAAAACACTAGATTTAAGATGTCTTGCCTCCCCGAAATGATTCTGCCAAATTACTATTTAAACAACACCAAATCAAGCTGACAGCGGAGCTACGTTCAGTCACCCACTCTTCTATAACAAGATAACGTTACCTTTGATCAAGGTAGTGTTAATACAGCAATCTTAAAGGAAGCAGGGTTCAAGTTGTTGGTATGTGGATTTATTTAATTTAAATGTATTTGACTATTTTTCAGTTTGCACAATAAAAACATTGTAGATTCCGTTTCATGTATTCAGACAGCTGATCCACAGCCCAGTCACAACTAAACATGCTTTAAATTAAGGCTCAAGACTTTTCCGTTTGATGCTATTTCTTACACTGGATATTGTATTCTTGTATTTTCATACAGGTTTTATTCTATTTTAGCGGTTTTTAAAATGTTTAATTGTTTTAATCTGCGCCGATGTCCTGCAATCGGCATAATGACTATTATCCCCCATACTTATTATTGCTCTTTATTATGTTATGTAAAGCATTGTGAATAGCCTTCTTGCTGAAGTGTGCTAACGTTATAGAAGCAAAGCTGCCTTGACGTTACCTGGTCTGGCTAATAGCTAACGTTAGCGCCCAGTGTAATATGCTGGTTACATCCATGACCACAGTGTTAGGTAAAACACTGGACCAGTGAAATCATTATCCGCCTTTAACATTGCACTTACACAGTAACGTTAACGTCAACGATTACAAAACATCAGTCATATGGGTGACATAGGGACACCGGCTAATGTGTCTTTAAAACGGCAAAACGTTACCGGAACTGGATAAAATCGATACGGGCAGACTGTCCCGGCTCTGCCGTCCAGTGCATGTTCTGACCCACGAATATGCCCACATTTCCAAACACACGGAATAAGAGCAACGTAATACGTTAACGTTACATACTTAAAGTTGACCTTAAGTGTAGGCCGCTCTTTAACCACCTGGGCTAACATGATGCTAGCTAACAACCTGGAAGAGCCTGCTGCATAGTTATGGCCAACTGGCATTTAACAGTGATGAATAGCACTGGTCATAACTTTGCAGCACACACAAAGCGCGTGGCATTTGACGTTAACTTTCAATGCACACAGTAAAACACAAAGTTGAATTAGCCAGCTAAGGCTAGCAGTCAATGACAGACTTACCATTAATGCTAACTGTCACAGCAGGCCCCGTCTTTGGGCTTTGACCGCTGAGCGATTCGCGGCACAGGAACTGTTTTTTCGGGGTCAACAAAATCTTCTCTCCTTTTACAACAACCCCGGGTACCAGTGTTTTCAGGGGACCAGCGACAGCAACAGCTGTAGCCTGCATGTAAGGGGAAAAGGCCCCTGACCGGGCAGCGAGAGACATCATGTCTGCGGCCAAAAGCTGTAACGACCTTAGCTTGACTGGGAAGGCAACGACCAAAGATTAGCTTTTCTTCTTCTTCTTTTGGTTTTATGGCGGATTGCAACCATTACTTATAAGTGCATACCGCCCCCTACTGTACCGTTGTAGCCTATGTAGAATGAGATATTGTCCCAGGACTACTTTACATCATTAGCGTACAAAGAATTACTTAATTTATTAATCAGAACAAAACAAACATAACTCACTAAATTCTATGATATAATCCTACCTCCTTCAAAGGTGTCCACAACATCTTTCTGTGTGTGCTGTTGTTCCCAGATTGCACACAAGGTTCCATTCTCTTCCTGCCTCACCAATCTTTTGAGCTAATCATATTCTCTCTTCCCTATAGCCTACTTTCAACAGTGCATGAGCATATGTTCCACATTCTCTGTAATATTATTTATTTATTTATTTATTTCATCTGATAAACCTTTCCCTAGCACAAACAACATTTTATTTTATCTTGTGTGATCTAAAGCTGTCTCCTCCCGTCTGTTTCCTCTAAACACAGCCTGTGTAATAATGGTTTTATGCACACTATAATATTTTCTTCCACTGTTATCCAGTGGCGGTGCCTGAAAAAAATCTCGGGGGGGGGGGGGGGGGGGTTTGGGTGACCTATTCAATGGGTACATTAAGAAACAGAAAGATTTCCCATCTAGTTACATACGTTACAGGCAGAAAGCTATGTACGAAATTAGCATCCAGGAGCCTTCATAAGCAAAAATGACATGGCTCCACAATTGATTATTCAACTGAACATGAACAGTGATAGACATTTTGCCTGAAAACAGCATTTGAAAATAATTTCTAGAAAGGTAAACAGCTATTTGTATGGCTTTGTAAAAATGAACAACCATATTCTGACCATTTGTATAGATTTGTCAAAATGAACAACCATATTCTGGCCAATTGTATAGATTTGTAAAAATAAACACGAACAGATTTTTGAATGAATGAAAAATAACTATTTAAAACAACATTAACTGTGAAGTGATTTAGGGTGTGTGTGTGTGTGTGTGTGTTAAAGAGACAGACAGACAGGGAGGGAGGGAGAGAGAGAGAGCGAGAGAGAGGGACAGAGAGAGATAGGCATTACTTGTACTGAAACTGTGCTCTTCTCTCTTTCAATGCAGTGCAGCAAAGCGGTGAATTATTTTCTCATTGAAATCAGGCATGTTGAGGACTAGTTCCCTCTCCATGTAAAGCATGGCCAGTTGAGAGACATCTCTCAGCTTCAGCTGTTGTCATGTGAGTAGTTATGAGGATGTTCAACAGAGTCACGGTCTCAGAGAATGTATCCTGGAGGTTGTAGCTCATGAGAACCTGGTACAGTGCCAGTGAACCACAGCAGCCCTTGAATTCAGGATTCTCATAGATCAGAGATAGTTCTGTCTTGAGCTTTGCCTTCGTTCAGCATGGGGTATGCGTTCACAGTGGCATTCAGAGCCTCATCAGGAAATGAATGTCTGTACCTTTTAAACACATCTGCTTGCAGTAAGGTAGCACTCACAAGGTGGCCAGTGAAAGAGAACCTTAATTATCTTGTGAACCAGGATGGTGTCACAGACCTCTTCAGGCAGCCTCCGCTTCTCTTCTCTCAAAAGCCGTTCTGGGTCTTTTGGCTCCTGTTGCTACTTGCAGCTGCTGTTGAAAGGAGTCTCTGAAGGCAAACAGACCGATGTGTTTGTTAGGCTATGTACAGTACTGTAGTCTATGTGATGTACAGTTATATGCAATTCATCCACGTATAGTACAAGATTTCAGTTCCACTTAAAAGGGATGCATAAAGTCTTTATTGTTTAAGTTAACCTTTGTGTCTCACCTAGCCTGGATGTTCAGGACAGTATACAGTATATAAAGTAAGCTAGATTACACCACTGGCCATATATAATGACAATAATGTAATTTCTAATCAGGGGCGGTTCTACATTGAATGACACCCTGGGCGAAAAGAGAATCTAATTATTACACTACAGAAAACACAAACTAAAACTAAAACCTGACCTTTCTGGCCTTCCTTGATGCAAAATCATCATTGTATGAAATCTGCTCCCCTGTTGAGTGATTGATACTGATGACGGCAAGGCCAGTGATCCGTTCCTGGGACATGACCTCAGGTATGACTTGATCAAATTTAGTTTGGAAAAGCTCCTCTCTGCTTGAGCCACAGTGACAGACCATTGGCCAATATATGCCACTCTCTAGGTATGGTGAAGGGTATGTGATGATGTGGGGACTAGCAAAGTCCTTTTAGGCTAAATTGTCTCTGGCTGCAATCATGTCCGATATATATATATATATATATATATATATATATATATATATGTTTCATAGAGTACAATAAGCATAGCTAGAGTATTCACGCTAGCCTAATAATGCTGCAGCTAAAAGCTTTATAACGTAGCTAACGTTACCTGCCAGACATAGCTAGGGAGCTAACGGTAACGTTAATGGTAGCTAGTTATTCAAACACTAACATTAATCTTAACTAACGTTATTGACTGCCAATTAACGTTAAGTAAGTAAGTAAAATTTATTTATAAAGCGCTTTTCACAGATAAAATCACAAAGTGCTGTACAACAGAATAGGTAGAACAAACAGTATAAAATGCATATACATATATCAAAAGAAAGGGACGCTAGTGAGAACCCATCAACCAAAAGCTTTCCTAAATAAGCAAGTTTTCAGATCCTTTTTAAAAGAAACAGAGTCAGCCAGACGCACGGACAGGGGCAGGGCGTTCCACAGTCTGGGAGCAACAGACTGAAAAGACCGGTCTCCTCGGGTCTTATAACGAGTCTTAGGGACTGCAAGCAAATTTTGGTCAGAGGACCGAAGAGTCCGGCTAGGGAAATACGGCTTCAAAAGGTCTCGGATAAACTGTGGGGCCTGACCGTTTAAGGCACTGAAAGTCAGCACTAAAATCTTAAAGTCGATCCTGAATTTTACAGGGAGCCAATGGAGAGCTGACAAGACTGGAGTGATATGAGACCTTCGAGGGGCACCTGTTAAAAGTCTAGCAGCAGAATTTTGAACAATTTGCAGTTTGTTCAAAGCAGACATATTCAGACAGGTAAACACAGAGTTGAAACTGCCTGCGAGCTTCTCCTGTACTATACGGTAATTTCTCTACTATGCAACAGTAGGTCGCTTGGTTATGACATAATCGTTAGCCTATTTTTATAAAAACGTCTGCTACGGAGCCATAACGTGAGGTACAAGTTAATGGAGCCTTTTATACATTGTCGTGTTTCTTTAGAAATAAACAATGGTCAAATTAAATCCATAGCCATAGGAGGCTTGCCCCCTTGTCTATGGTCAAGACCAAGGACCATCCTTCCTGGGCTTCCGTGTGGAAAATGACCAATCACAAGAGGGCCAGTGTTTGTTCCCTCCCACAACCTATCGACTAACGCGAGCGAGCAAAACATAATTCTGAGCGAGCAGAATAAAAGCACAGGAGTAGAGCTCACTTTCGAGAGCACGTATGCCCTCCAGTGGTTGTTTTGTGCAGCTGTTTTTTCCTCGCTCGCAACTGTTTTTTCCTCTCTCGTTGCTGTTTTTTCCTCGCTTGCTGCTGTGTCTACGCGTGTGAATTAATATGATTTGCAAGTGAAGATGGTTCACTGAGCTCTCGAGATTTGGCACTAATATAACGCCATAGATTTGACTTGTGTGCGCTGACCGCGGTGCTGAAATAGCAGTCATTTTTTAATTGTGCATTTTTCTCTCAGTCCCGCCCTTCTGTCAGTTTTGTATTGGATCTATAATATTCTCTAAACTATACTAAGTAGCCTATACTACAATGTGTATCTCATGCACACCCTGGCCATGACTTACTTATGTCTTTCCCACACCTTAATTATCTTGTGGCCACACAATACTAAAACTACTCAGCATGCCGTGCAATCACTTGGTAAGTTTTAGACCTTATTGGTGTTTAATTTCACTCATTTAAAAGGAACACGCCGACTTATTGGGACATTAGCTTATTCACCATAACCCCGACAGTTAGACAAGTCGATACATACCCTTCTCATCTCCGTGCATGTCGTAACTCTGACGACTCCACCGGTATCAGATCCTGGAGGTAACCGGCTCCAACTAGCCTACTGCTACGAATAAGTGACAAAATAACGGCAACATGTTCCTATTTACATGTTGTGATTTGTATAGTCACAGCGTGTACAAATAACATCGTCACTTGAGACACAGCCATCTTCTAACTGTATATAAACTGGGAACTATATTCTCACAAAGGGAAGCAGTGCTATTTGGGCGGAGTGATATGCTGCAGCTGTGAGCAGAGCTGCAAGCATATCACTCTGCCCAAGTAGCGCTTGAATTAAAAATGGATAAGTTAAAAAGAGGGCAAAGACGTGGCTGTCCAGATTTTGTCAGCTTTTGGAGATCTTAAAAAAAAAAAAATCACTTGGAACAGCCCCTTATGGGAAAGCTTGGCAGGGGATATTTTCAATGATAAGTCTGTTAAAAAAAAGTGGCTGTACAATGTATGGCACAGTGACAGAAGGTTAATCTGATCAAGAGCACTATTGAGGCAGAAGAAAAAGAATGTTGTTGCTTTTCAAAAGTGTGACAATGACAATGATAAGAGGGAAAAAGACAACGAGGAAAAGGAATTGGAGGAAAGACCCCTTAAAGAATGAGGATGAGACACATGAAGAAGTTGATGATCAGATATAACTAGTTCAAAAAGAACAGATTGAAAATTAGACAGAACTAGGTCAAAATGAAAAGTCTGAAGATGAGAAAGAACTAGTTGAAAAAGAAAATGTTGAAGAGGAGACAGAACTGGTTGAAAAAGAAAACTTTAAAAATGAGAAAGAACTAGTTGAAAAAGAAAACATTGAAAAGGAGACAGAACTAGTTGAAAAAGAAAACGTTGAAGAGGAGATAGAACTACCGGTATGTAAAAAAAGACAACTTTGAAAATGGGAAACAACTAGTTGAAAAAGAAAACATTGAAGAGGAGACAAAACTAGTTGAAAAAGACAACTTTGAAAATGGCAAAGAACTAGTTGAAAAAGAAAATGTAGAAGAGGAGACAGAACTAGTTGAAAAAGAAAACGCTGAAGAGGAGACAAAACTAGTTGAAAAAGAAAACATTGAAGAGGAGACAGAACTAGTTGAAAAAGAAAATGTTGAAGAGGAGAGAGAGAGGTAACTTTTCTGACAACTGCTTAAAACCCAAAAAGTCAGTTCTAGACACTGATGATTCAGATGGCACCTTATTTTGTGTTTGCAATCAACCAAATAATCCCAGTGAACCATATGCTCAGTGTAGTCTCTGCAAGGATTGGTTTCATTCTGTTTGCATTGGCTACCAAAGTGTGGAAGACATTGCTGCCATATCCCCATGGTACTGTCCTTCCTGTAGCACGGGTGCCAATGACTCTGGACAGAAGGACAAGATAAAGAGAAGGTTGTTCTTTGAAAGAGAACTGCCATCTTGGCCCCAAGAGTTTTCTGTTAGCCTGACGAGGGAGGAATGGTCTGTAATTCAACCGGATCATAGGGACGGATACAGAGTTTTGAAGAAAGGTTGGACTGACATTATCAGAAAATAGCCACTGTCAACAAATATTGTGTCCTTTCATTCAAAAGTAATGAAATGCAATGCATTCAAAGTCGAAAGGCTGAGGCCATGTCCATGTGAAGACGTTAGAATGCAAACACAGCCGTCATCCCTGGATTCGGTTCAAGAAAATTCACGTCCACATGAATCCATTTGTAAATGACTCAACACGCTACTTCATATGCCAGGCCTGTAGGCAGTGTTGTTATTGCTACAGAAATTAAGGAAACGAGAAGAGCAGCTTTCATTCACTTCCACTTCCTTTCATAACATGACTAGCTAGTTCTCTTAATACATCCATGGACTAGACTTTAATAACTTTCACCACTGCTCGTTATATAAAGGCCACCGCTAGAAAACGTGTCTTTGTTTACATTGTATAATGTGCTGTTGGATTAACTCTTAACTCTTAGTGCAGATGACGATACACTTTTAGCAGGAAACCTTAACAATGTCTGTCAGAGTTCTTCAGAAAATATCCAGTGAGAAGAATCTTGACAATTGCTTGAATAGGAATGTGTTTATGGAGTGCTTTGAGATTCAACAAAAGCAGGATGTTTAAAACCCTAGCTCCAAAATAAAGCACAGTACCATCCAGTATATTGCAATGTCCCCTTTGTTGTGCATTCCTATTCTGAGTCCCAACTGCACATTCTTCAAGACCCACAAAAGAATAATAGTTGTTTACTCTATTTGGATGCCACTGGCAGTGTAGTTGTGAAACCTCACCCATCCAGCCAGTCAATACTTTACTATGCATTTTGCATTCCATATCAGTCTACAACCCAAACTGCGGTTCCTGTGGCGGAAATGCTGACATCAGATCAAACCACTGCAACAATCCTCCACTGGTTATCCTGCCTTCGTCAAGATTACTTCAAGCTTTTACACCAACACTTGAAGCCTCAAAAAATCTTAACTGATTTCAGTTGGGCCATGATCCATGCAGTAGTGCAGGCATTCAATATGATCGGTGTTCCAGAATACCTAAAGCTTTGCTTTCAGGTATGCCAAGAGCAGCAGCCAGTGCAGCTGACAGTAATACATCTCTGTGCTGCTCACATGCTTAAGTTAATAAGTATGAAGTTGTCCAAGGTGCAATGCAAAAAGGAAAGTAAACAGTTTTTTTTTGTACTGTTTTGCCCTACTTCAAAATGCAACAGCATGTTCTCTGATATTGTCAATTGCACAGTCTATGGTATATGTATTTGCATCAAGGACTGACACTAGGGGGTGTCAGGAACATCTCTCAGCACTGCATGATGCCATACAGACACAGAAGACAGACAAGATCAGGTTTGAAAATGTAGATGATGACAAAAAACCTGGTTTTGAAGACATCCAAAAATCTCTCGCAAAATCATCACCCTGCCTTTGCTCCTATTGAAGGGGTGGTCCGGAAAGTACAGGAGGGAGCAGGACAGCCAAATCCTCATCATTGTGAGGCACTAATTGAAATTATAATGCATTATGCTGGCACTGTTCCTCTTTGGACAGGTCTTATGCTGAAGAATCTTAACAAAACCTGGGACAATAATGCTGTTGTTGAGAACTGAAGGAATAAAAGCTGGCATTTCTATGATGGCCTTGAAGAATGTCACAACGCTGGAAAAGAAGACACTGTCATCACAGAGACAGCCATCAGAAAAGAAACTAGGTCTACATCCCGTGTTGGCCATGTTCTTTTGGTCAGGGTAAGCAAGCATGGATAACCAGGATGACAAGACAGGCTTAACTTCTAAACAAAATTCTTAGTTTTACATTACAATTCAACAGATAAGTGCAAAAAAAAAGTTACTGGAAATGAAGTCTGATAAAAGGTGGGTGCTGACGTTGACGGTAAGCGTATTGCCTCATTTCCGGTGTTTCCGTGTTGTGCTATGGTCGCTTGTTTGCTGCTCAAACAAAACTTAGCTACTCAACTCTGCTTTATTGTCTAATTTAGCGGCTATTTGCCTGGATTACATTAATTTAAAACAAACCATGCTTGCTTAGAGCCCGCATCAACGGGGCATAAGCATAGCTAAACTCAATTTGTTTAATTTAGCGGTTATTTGCCTGGATTGCACTTAAACTGGCTAGCTAGGCCTACACTTGCTTGCTTAGAGCCCGCATCAACGGGGCATAAGCATAGCATCTGTTTAATTTAACGGGTATTTTTCTCAAATTGCATTTGGACTACACCAGTTGCACTCAAGCACGTAGCTGTAGCTATCTTCCCTTACAGCGACTGCCTCGCTGATCTCACGATTAAAACGCTGTTAGCTACTTTAGCTTAGCCATTAGCAATGGCCAATTCCTCTCCATCTCCTGCTCTCTCTTGCTCTGTGTGTCAAATGTTCAGCTATTCATCTGCCTCCTTCAGTGATAATGACACTTGTAATAAATGTAGTTTATTCGCTGTTCTGGAGGCGAGGCTTAGTGAGTTTGAAGCACGGCTCCACACTATGGAATCAAAGTCGTATGTTTCCGTAGCTAGCCAGCTTAGCGTAGCTGGTGCGGGGCAACATGTAGCTTCTGCTAGCAGTCCGCCGGCAGACCCAAAGCAGTCGGGCGGGTGGGTGACTGTCCGAAGGAAGCATAGCACTAACTGTAATCCGGGGGGTGCACATAGCAGTGGTCACTCCAAATCGGGGCATCCTCAACTTTCCAACCGGTTCTCCCCACTCAGTGATACAACCGCTGAGAAGCCAATTCTGGTTATTGGCAGTTCTATACTGAGAAACGTTAGGATGTCGGCTCCAGAGGCCGCGGTCGTGTGCGTCCCTGGGGCCAGAGCGGGCGATATAGAATCTAATCTAAAGCTGCTGGCTAAAAATAAAAATAACAGTAAATACAGTAAGATCATACTCCACGTAGGTGGCAATGATACCCGATTATGTAAATCGGAGATCACTAAAATTAATGTTGAGTCACTTTGTGCATATGCAAAGACTATGTCGGACTCAGTAGTTTTCTCTGGACCCCTGCCAAACCTGATCAGCGATGAAAAATACAGCCGCATGTCATCCTTCAACCGCTGGTTGAAGGAATGGTGCCCAGCTAATGATGTGGGCTACATAGATAACTGGAAGGCGTTCTGGGGAAAGCCTAGTCTGATTAAGAGGGATGGCATTCATCCCACTTGGGATGGAGCCGCTCTCATATCAAAAAATCTGACCGAGTTTATTAGCGGTCGTAAACCATGACAACCCAAGTTAGACATCAGTAATCAGAGGTGCAGTGCAACGTGCTCCTCTGTGCCTCCGTTAGAGCAGCCGCCCTCTCATAGTCTAATAACCACGGTGTTTGTCCCCCGACTTAGATCGGTTAAATCAAAGGTTAACAAAAGAGGAGCTATACTTAACAACCTAATTGGAATTAAAACAACATCTGCAATGATAGAACAGAATAGGAAAATCAGATGTGGACTATTAAATATTAGATCTTTGTCTTCTAAAGCAGTATTAATAAATGAATTGATATCAGATAATCAAATTGATCTATTCTGTCTTACCGAAACCTGGCTGTGCAATGAAGAATATGTTAGTTTAAATGAAGCCACTCCTCCCAGCCATAATAATACTCAAATTCCTAGAGGATCAGGCCGAGGAGGGGGAGTTGCAGCGATATTTGATTCAAGCCTGTTAATTAATCCTAAACCTAAACTAAATTATAACTCGTTTGAAAGCCTAGTTCTTAATCTTCAACATCCAACATGGAAAACTGTACAGCCAATTATATTTGTTGTTGTTTACCGAGCTCCAGGTCCGTATTCAGAATTTTTATCTGAATTCTCAGAGTTTTTATCATGTTTAGTCCTAAAATCAGACAAAGTACTTATTGTAGGTGATTTTAATATTCACATGGACATTGACAACGACAGCCTTAGTATTGCTTTCAACTCACTATTAGATTCAATTGGTTTCAGTCAGAGTGTGCATAAGGCCACTCACTGTTTTAACCACACCCTCGACCTTGTGCTGGCATACGGCATCGAAATTGAAGATTTAATTGTATTTCCGCAGAATCGTTTATTATCAGACCATTTTTTAATAACTTTTGAATTCTTACTACCCGACTATATGAAATTAGATAAAAGCTTCTACACTAGATGCCTATCTGACAGTGCTATAGCTAAATTTAAGGAAGATATTCCAACAGCATTTAACTCAATGTCATGCTTTAATATAACAGAGGACCTTTTTGTTAACTTCAGTCCTTCCCAAATTGATAATTTTGTAGACAGTGCTACGGCCTGCCTACGGACGACTTTAGACTCTGTTGCTCCCCTCAAAAAGAAGACGAGGAAGCAAAGGAAACTAGCACCTTGGTATAACTCCCAAACTCGCAAACTAAAACAAATCTCGCGAAAACTGGAAAGTAAATGGCGTTCCACCAAACTGGAAGAATCTCGTTTAGTTTGGCAAGACAGTCTGAAAACCTATAGGAAGGCCCTCAGAAATGCCAGATCAGACTATTACTCATCAATAATAGAAGAAAATAAGAACAACCCAAGGTTTCTTTTCAGCACTGTAGCCAGGCTGACAGACAGTCACAGCTCTACTGAGCGTTCTATTCCTATAGCTCTGAGTAGTGACGACTTCATGAGCTTCTTTGATGATAAAATTATAACAATTAGAGATAAAATTAATCACCTCTTGCCCTCAACTTCTAACAGTTCACTTTCAAATGCAGGACTGCTAGAAGGAACAACAAGACCTGACATATACTTAGACTGCTTTTACCCTATAAACCTTCAACAATTAATGCTAAGAGTCTCTTCAGCTAAGCCATCTACCTGTCTCTTAGACCCCATCCCAACGAGGTTACTTAAAGAAGCGCTACCACTGGTTAACATTTCATTATTAGATATGATTAATATGTCCTTATTAACAGGTTATGTACCACAGTCATTTAAAGTAGCTGTGATTAAACCTATTCTGAAAAAACCCACCCTCGATCCTGAGGTCTTGGCTAACTATAGACCAATATCTAATCTTCCCTTCCTCTCCAAAATCCTTGAGAAGGTAGTTGCTAATCAGTTATGTGATTTCCTACATAGCAATAGTGTATTTGAGGACTTTCAGTCAGGATTTAGAAAGCATCATAGCACAGAGACGGCACTGGTGAAAATTACTAACGACCTTCTAATTGCTTCAGACAAAGGACTTGTCTCCATACTTGTCTTACTAGATCTTAGTGCTGCCTTTGACACTATTGACCATACCATCCTGTTACAGAGACTGGAACACTTAGCTGGTATTACAGGAATCGCACTGAGCTGGTTTAAGTCCTATTTCTCTGATCGATCTCAATTTGTTAATGTTAATGACAAATCCTCCAAGTACGCTAAAGTTAACCATGGCGTTCCACAAGGCTCAGTGCTTGGACCAATTCTATTCTCCTTATATATGCTTCCTCTAGGTAATATTATTAGGAAACACTCAATAAACTTTCACTGTTATGCAGATGACACCCAATTATACTTATCAATCAAACCAGATGAAATCAGTCAATTAGCTAAACTTCAAGCATGTATTACAGATATAAAATCATGGATGACCTACAACTTTCTGATGCTAAACTCAAGCAAAACTGAGGTGATTGTGCTGGGTACTAAACACCTCCGATCCTCAATATCCAAAGATATAGCTACCTTGGATGGTATTGCCCTGGCCTCCAGCACTACTGTCAGAAATCTAGGAGTTATTTTTGACCAGGATATATCCTTTAATGCCCACTTAAAACAAACCTCAAGAACAGCCTTTTTTCATCTTCGTAACATTGCCAAAATAAGGAACATCCTGTCTCAGAATGATGCTGAAAAACTAGTCCATGCCTTCGTTACTTCCAGGCTGGACTATTGTAATTCCTTACTATCAGGATGCTCAAACAAGTCACTTAAGACTCTCCAGCTGATCCAGAATGCTGCAGCTCGTGTACTGACAAGAACTAAGAAAAGAGATCATATCACTCCCGTATTAGCTTCTCTGCATTGGCTCCCTGTAAAATCCAGGATTGAATTTAAAATCCTCCTCCTGACCTACAAAGCTCTAAATGGTCAAGCACCATCGTATCTCAAAGAGCTCATAGTACCTTACTGTCCCACTAGAGCACTGCGCTCCCAGAATGCTGAGTTACTAGTGGTTCCTAGAGTCTCTAAAAGTAGAATGGGAGCCAGAGCCTTCAGCTATCAGGCTCCTCTCCTGTGGAACCAGCTCCCAGTCTGGGTCCGGGAGGCAGATACTGTCACCACATTTAAGAGTAAACTTAAAACTCTCCTCTTTGATAAAGCTTATGGTTAGGGAGTGAGGAGTTGTAGTATCTGCCAAGCCCGGCCCACCTGCTTCTCTGTCCTAGAAATGCTTGTTACTAACCTAGCTCTGGGGAGCTTGCTCCCCGGAGTCTTTCTGTTTCTTTTTCACCCAGGATGAAATCCTGGGATTAGGATGGCACCAAAATCTTGGTTCCAGCTGTTGCCGTGGTTCTGCTGAGAAATACCCTGCTATGCCGTGCTGCTCCCTGCACTACTACACCCACTTTTTCTAAACACTGTTTATTTACTATACTGTGATGCACCCCAACGGCCAGCAGACACCTCCTACCAAGAGCCTGGGTCTGTCCGAGGTTTCTTCCTAAAAGGGAGTTTTTCCTTGCCACTGTTGCACTAGTGCTTGCTCTTGGGGGGACTTGTTGGGTTTTTTGTAAATTATAGTGTGGTCTAGACCTACTCTATCTGTAAAGTGTCTTGAGATAACTCCTGTTATGATTTGATACTATAAATAAAATTGAATTGAATTGAATTGAATTGAATTGCTTTTACCCTATAAACCTTCAACAATTAATGCTAAGAGTCTCCTCAGCTAAGCCATCTACCTGTCTCTTAGACCCCATCCCAACGAGGTTACTTAAAGAAGCGCTACCACTGGTTAACATTTCATTATTAGATATGATTAATATGTCCTTATTAACAGGTTATGTACCACAGTCATTTAAAGTAGCTGTGATTAAACCTATTCTGAAAAAACCCACCCTCGATCCTGAGGTCTTGGCTAACTATAGACCAATATCTAATCTTCCCTTCCTCTCCAAAATCCTTGAGAAGGTAGTTGCTAATCAGTTATGTGATTTCCTACATAGCAATAGTGTATTTGAGGACTTTCAGTCAGGATTTAGAAAGCATCATAGCACAGAGACGGCACTGGTGAAAATTACTAACGACCTTCTAATTGCTTCAGACAAAGGACTTGTCTCCATACTTGTCTTACTAGATCTTAGTGCTGCCTTTGACACTATTGACCATACCATCCTGTTACAGAGACTGGAACACTTAGCTGGTATTACAGGAATCGCACTGAGCTGGTTTAAGTCCTATTTCTCTGATCGATCTCAATTTGTTAATGTTAATGACAAATCCTCCAAGTACGCTAAAGTTAACCATGGCGTTCCACAAGGCTCAGTGCTTGGACCAATTCTATTCTCCTTATATATGCTTCCTCTAGGTAATATTATTAGGAAACACTCAATAAACTTTCACTGTTATGCAGATGACACCCAATTATACTTATCAATCAAACCAGATGAAATCAGTCAATTAGCTAAACTTCAAGCATGTATTACAGATATAAAATCATGGATGACCTACAACTTTCTGATGCTAAACTCAAGCAAAACTGAGGTGATTGTGCTGGGTACTAAACACCTCCGATCCTCAATATCCAAAGATATAGCTACCTTGGATGGTATTGCCCTGGCCTCCAGCACTACTGTCAGAAATCTAGGAGTTATTTTTGACCAGGATATATCCTTTAATGCCCACTTAAAACAAACCTCAAGAACAGCCTTTTTTCATCTTCGTAACATTGCCAAAATAAGGAACATCCTGTCTCAGAATGATGCTGAAAAACTAGTCCATGCCTTCGTTACTTCCAGGCTGGACTATTGTAATTCCTTATTATCAGGATGCTCAAACAAGTCACTTAAGACTCTCCAGCTGATCCAGAATGCTGCAGCTCGTGTACTGACAAGAACTAAGAAAAGAGATCATATTACTCCCGTATTAGCTTCTCTGCATTGGCTCCCTGTAAAATCCAGGATTGAATTTAAAATCCTCCTCCTGACCTACAAAGCTCTAAATGGTCAAGCACCATCGTATCTCAAAGAGCTCATAGTACCTTATTGTCCCACTAGAGCACTGCGCTCCCAGAATGCTGAGTTACTTGTGGTTCCTAGAGTCTCTAAAAGTAGAATGGGAGCCAGAGCCTTCAGCTATCAGGCTCCTCTCCTGTGGAACCAGCTCCCAGTCTGGGTCCGGGAGGCAGATACTGTCACCACATTTAAGAGTAAACTTAAAACTCTCCTCTTTGATAAAGCTTATGGTTAGGGAGTGAGGAGTTGTAGTATCTGCCAAGCCCGGCCCACCTGCTTCTCTGTCCTAGAAATGCTTGTTACTAACCTAGCTCTGGGGAGCTTGCTCCCCGGAGTCTTTCTGTTTCTTTTTCACCCAGGATGAAATCCTGGGATTAGGATGGCACCAAAATCTTGGTTCCAGCTGTTGCCGTGGTTCTGCTGAGAAATACCCTGCTATGCCGTGCTGCTCCCTGCACTACTACACCCACTTTTTCTAAACACTGTTTATTTACTATACTGTGATGCACCCCAACGGCCAGCAGACACCTCCTACCAAGAGCCTGGGTCTGTCTGAGGTTTCTTCCTAAAAGGGAGTTTTTCCTTGCCACTGTTGCACTAGTGCTTGCTCTTGGGGGGACTTGTTGGGTTTTTTGTAAATTATAGTGTGGTCTAGACCTACTCTATCTGTAAAGTGTCTTGAGATAACTCCTGTTATGATTTGATACTATAAATAAAATTGAATTGAATTGAATTAAACCAGCATTGTAATGTACTTTAAGCAAAAAGCTTTGTTTATCACACCTATAATTTCCTTTTATGTACTGGGACTGCTTAGAATGTGACCGACATTACAAGATTGAAAGGCTTCCATAAGAATGTGGTTACAATGGTATGTGAAAGTTGGTTTCTTCCAGTCCTGTCTTCCTATCTTACCAGAAAAAATAATGTCAAGTCATTTTCTTTGCTTTAGGACAAAGCTGCAGAAACTGTTGAAGCCAGGAAATGAAAGAAATGAAGAGCTTGTTGAGTTCATTGTGGACCACATGGGTGCAGACAAAACATTGAGGGTAAGCCTCTTTTTCTGTTAATCTTATGCACCTGAATTCCTTGACATCTCTTGACATTACTTTTCACTTACTATGGAAAGTATTTATGAAAACGTTGTAGCCAGTAAGACAAATGTCCAAATTGAGGACAATACACATCTTATCGATTGATGATCTCTCACACTCATAGGCCATTGGTCCCCAACCCCACTTTACATCTGTGGAACTCAACTAATGTTACATACCCTATTAGGAGACCTTAAAGAATAAATAAAAAATACTCCATATAATCATTCTATTACCCCTTTAATGCTTGCTTTTGGGGGAATTCCTGGAATTGTTGGGTCTTTGTAAATTATAGAGTGTGGTATAGAACTACTCTATCTGTAAAGTGTCCTGAGATAACTCCTGTTATGATTTGACACTATAAATAAAATTGAATTAAAATTAAAATAGTTTGGGAATTCCCTGCCCTCTGCATCTGATCAGCTGGCAGTTCCTTTGCCCTCTCTGAGAAAGGCGTTCATTTTGCCATCACACGTACGAGGTTCACTCTATCAGAGTTGGTCATTCTAGTTGGCCATAATGCAGGATCGCTAAAATTAAGTGTGTGATCAGTCTCTGATCCATCCTGCTCAGACTCTCCGACGGGGCAGTGGGCCCCTCCCGCATCACTGTGACTCTCTCTCTCTCTCTCTCTCTCTCTCTCTCTCTTCTCCCTCACCGGTAGCCTGACTCTGTCCCTCGGTTGCGGGGCAGCAGGCCCCTCCCGCATCACTCTCTCTGTCACCTGACTGCAGCTGGATCTCTCTCCTCTCTGTCTCATCCTCTCTGACGGAGCTACCAAACTCAACTGTTTCTGTCAAAGATAACAAGTTGTGTCAGGCTTTTATACGAGCTAATGGACGTTAACATTAGAGCTGGCCTGTTAGGTTATGTTACAAGGCTCGTTAACGTTGGCTGCGCTCTTTCTTACCTTGCTCTACGTTGACTTTACTAGTTCCAACTTCACCGTCACCACCTTTTTTTAAAATATTTGTTTAGAAAATCTCTAAGGCCTCTATTTTCTTCTTCTCTTCTTCTCTTTTCTTTACTTTTCTGAGCACCGGACTTGTGCTGACCGGACATTTTGAGCTGAACTTCAAATCAAATGACAACATAAAATTTTGATCAGTGGCCAAACCATTTTTGTGTTGGGGGTGGGGGGGGTTCTTGACCACTATTTCAAGGACAATTAGGAATAAAACAAGAGAAAAGCTTTTATGTAACTCAAATATGATATATTTTTTCCACAAATAGGTCTTTTTTTTTAATTATTCCATAATTTAATGAAGGCCCAGTTTTGGGGACAACAGACCCGTTTGCCCCCCCCCCCCCCCCCCCCCCGCCCTATCGGCAGGCGTGCCAAATTGTGAATTCAGTAGCAACATTTGGGACTCCGCTGGAAACAATCCATCACTTTGGTGCAGGTGCCTTGTGTCCCTGAGGATAGGATGTGGTGTTTTCCCTTTTCCCAGTCGATCTGCTGTTTGGTCCTGAATTTGTTCCCATGCATTTCTTATTTACATTTAATAACAGAGAGTTGTTACACGGTTTGTGTTAACCTTTTTTTTGTGTTGCTGGCGCCAATTACTGTGGCTTGCAGCAAGGGCTCTAAATCCTCACACATTCACCGTGAGAGATAAGCATTTCAACCAGTTCACACGCACACCTTGTATTTCTCGCGCTGATGAAGGCACAAACGCACTGAAAGCGATAATTGACGCGCCTTATTTGATGCTTCTATGGGACACTGCAGGCAAAACCAGCAGTTTTTTTTAGAAAAGGTCGCTGTTTAAGCAAAGGTAATACGCTGGTCTGTCATCCCACACTGCATCAATCCCTCCTTTTTTCACATCGTTCATGAACACCATTATGATTATGAAACTTTGGACACTCAGCTGCCGTTGCAGTTTGCAATAAGCTATGTAAGCACCGCCACTGATGCGCGTGATTCACAGATCATTAATATCCTCTGCTCTCGTGTTTCAACGTCAAACAATTTAAACAAATCCGAAACGCATTCACGCGCCACTATCACTCTGCTCTAACGCCTGGTGTAGTAAACATGGTAGACAGAAGAAAGCATTAAATGGAGCAGCCACTGGTGTACTTTTAAAAGTGAATGGTCATTCATGGCACCAGCAGCTACTACTGTGTGCAGACAGGACAACTCATGTGCCCATCAAGGTGTGACAGATATGAACAGGTATTTCAGTCATGCTCCAGCTGCTTTCCACAAATAACACCCAACATTAGTCAGGAACACAAACACATCATAAAAGTATTAGGTAACAAATACATAAAACATAATCATAAAACCTGCAGACAAAGGTAGCCATATAGTCAAATAGTCATGATAGAAACAATTACATCCTAGAAGCTAACATACAGTTAAATGACAACACATATTATAGACCACTCACACACTCATGAGGGACATTACAGATAACCTTTAACAAAACAAATAAATTAACGCTAAACAGAAAAAATACTTGGACGGTCTGGATGAGCCCAGGTCTCACTGCTTCTACCTCCTCCTGAAGGTCCACAAGCCTCCTGTGACATGGATGGTCCCTTTTTTTGTTCCGGTCGGCCGCCCAATAGTAAGTGACTGCAACTCAGAATCCTATCACATCACAGAATACATAGACCATTTCATTAACTCCACCCCAGCTACATCAAAGACACGCTAGCTCTGCTAGCTAACATCGGCAGTCAAACAAACATGAATGATCCGATGTCTTTTTGATAATCTAGCTACACATTTTTCTTGCAGTAGCCTTTCTACAATAAGCCGTGCTAAAAGTTACTATAATCCGTTCAATGAGTTGATGAGCAGACAGATTAGCGAGCTAGTTGATACATTCTCTACTTCCACTTTATAAACAGCATTGCTTCCTGCTATAATAGCTGTCAGCTGGGTTGAAGGCGGAGCTGTTAGGCCGAGGTGTGTGGGGATGACATCATTGATACGCACGTATGCGGTTTCACCGTACACACGAAGCCAAACGTGAGCCGGCTTTTTTTTTTATTCACCCTGGGACCAGGTTTCAAAAAAGTGCGTTTACGGGCAGTGCGTTTACAGGATTCGTGTGGACAGTCGGCCCAAACGATGCAAAAGATGTGCGTTTGCATCGAAATACGTTTCCATCTGGATGTGGCCTGAATCTTCCCACTGGTTCAGCAAGACCCTTAACACAGCATGAGGTCTGAGCCTATAAAACTTGCTGACACACAGAAACCTGAGTCTTTCCACTAGTGATTTGTTACTGAAAGGATGACACAGCTGAGCTGAGAAATCCACAGCCTCACCTCGCTGGTCGAGCTGAGCTGAGTGGGTATCTTCGTGATACTAAAGGGGGGTCCTGGTTAGGGATGGGCATGATTAATCGACGATTGATCATTAAGAATTTCGTCGATCATGTTAATTTGTCATCGATTAAACTAATGCAGTTTGCGTTGTGTAGTGTGATTGAAGCAATGAAATTAATTCCACTGTGCCACCCGGGGGCGCCATAGGCTGCTTAGTTACCTGCGGTTTCCGTTTTGATTCAAAGTAAACATGAAGAGGTCACGGCGAAGTGTGGCGTGGGACCATTTTGATTTTAAAAAACGACTTAGTTCACTAAAAACACTGCGACGCCGTGTATAAGTACAACACGGCCACGACTCAAATGATGTACCACAAAGTGCATCCGACCCTGGTTAATATCAGTGGCGGTGCGTCCTGCTCCCAGTCTCAACCTAGCATCAACTCAGCGTTAGCACGGAGGAGCTGCGATGCACAACGAGCAGAGGAAATTACCCAAGGATTCTGCAAGTTCATTGAGATGGATATTGGAAGCAGCATGTCATATTCCGTCACGACGTACCATCACCAGACTGGTAAAAACTCACTACAAAGAACGGAATAAGGTTCCCCGGCCCGGGCTGGCCAAGTTAGCGCGGAGGTACCTGTTTTCGGCGGGGGTGTTTTCGGCGGCTGGACTCATGGTCACCAGGTAGCGGTTACGTCTGACCCATGGATGTATTAAGTGAACCTCAGACCCCAGATCATGTCAACATACTTATTTTTCTCAACAAAAACCAGTAGACTGGTGCAGAAGTTGTATGTGAGTTACTGGTTATTTTGTATTAGGCTTTGTCCGTGCCTTGGATAGTTTTGAGTTACATTTTGACAAAACCTGTCAGATCTAAGTAGTATTATGTTTTGGTTAAGTTATGGTTAAGTTATTATTTAACGTGATTATTTTTATTTATTATTTTGGAACAAACGAGGGTCTCTGTTTAACAACGCCGACTCGCAGCAACGGTTCCGCTGCTTCAGTGCACCGCAGCGCATATATAGTTTTCCGAGGAAAGGAGGACATGGTGTCGGCTCTGAACAAATCTCCCTCCATCTGCCGGAAGGAGCTTTTCTGTTTGTTAAAACACAGGCCCGTGTCATCACCACCTAATGAGACTGTTTCACAGTTCGGTTATCGGTGATTGTTTGTCAATTTGGTAAAGTTATGAATACACATATTCATAACTTTATTAATATTGATAAAACAACTTTGATAATTTGCCAATAATTGAATCTGTACCCTACCAATTCCCAACACAGTAAACTGAATGTAGTTCATTCCGAGACATTTGCCTTTAAGAAGAAATTCTCCACCATTACCCCAACCATTCCACTTGCATGCATAATTTCCTTGGCAGGAGCTGTTGTTATTGAAGGCTACTTAGTCAGTTACTTACAAGATCCATCTGCAATTAGTTGGTTTATAATTGCTTCTCGTCCATTATTGATTCCCTGTCCTTCAGTATGTATCCCTCAGCTGAATGAGGTCACCCTAAGAGCAATCAGAATGTGTACTCCAAACCAGAGAAAAACAAGGGCTGATTATACTCATTTCTAACCCTCAGCTTTCCATTAAAGCTTTGACAGTGTGTTTTACGTGGGGTGTTCAACAGGCCTGGTAGGGGTTGTAAGGGCTAGGGTATCTGGTCAACTTTTCAAAATAATAAACTGTTCATAACTGGACAAATGAAAGAAACCATTAAACTCTGACTTCTTACTTGTATGGTCTTTGTAAATGATAGTGTGGTCTTGACCTACTCTAGACCTAATCTGTAAAGTGTCTTGATATAACTCTTGTTATGATTTGATACTATAAATAAAATTGAATAGAACAGATGCACAAATATCCAGACAAAATTAACAAAACCATAACATTTGCAAGTCAAGTAGGCAAAATGCTCCACTTCTGAGATGCTCCCAGTGTGGAATGACGCATAGCAGACAACGGAACAAAACCGTGGTGCAGACAGAATGTGACGCATCCGTGCCTAGTGAGATTCTGGGGTCACACTCCCTGCCAACATGCTTCAGCGCTTTGTGGTGGAAATTATTTCAGAGTGCAGCAGGTGTAGATTAGTTAAGAATTAAAATATTAGAGGATGAAACTAATACAAAGAAATAGTCAAAGACTGAACCAATGTAGGTTTTTGTAATTTATTAAAGTATATATTCTGCAGAATAGGAGGACTGGTTCACAGAATGCACGCAGCAAGGTGTGGAATAGTCTTCAACGTTCATACAAAATTCACAGGCTTATATACACAGATAAGGAACGGAGGAGTGACATCAACACATGCATAATGACATCTGTTTCTTCATAAAGTCTCCAGCCTATCTTGGCCTTTGACGTACAATGCAAATCATAAAGACAAGCTGAGGTGCCCGAAAGTCTATTCCCCATTTGGGATCTGATGCCCCGCCATCAATTGGAGATGTACAGTTGTCACAGAACAAGATAATTTAATAGTTTGACCTGACCTCTATCAGTTCACCCAGAGGCCGCATTCTTTTAGCTGTAGACTCTGTGACTCCTGTATATTTTAGTAAAACAAAGCAAGCTTTCTCAGACAAATGTAGATAACTCTCCTTGTGGAATAAATAAGAAGAGTACATACAGAAAGTCAAAGTTAATTAGGTAAAATATAATTTTGCCATTACAGCTTCCTCTGAGATCAAGAGGCATTCCCAGACTAGATGGGATATCTAAATACCCCAGCTTTCTGTTCCGAGTCTGACCCAGACCCAGTTAGGTGTCTTAATCAGTTCCCCACTACCTCAACTGGCTCCTTTCAACATGATGAAGCAGCTAAACGATCCCAACACCAGGCAAAGTTTTACCCAACACCAACTCAGTATCCCAGGTTCTCTGTTGATACAGGACAATTAAATTCTACAACTTACCATCTAAGTTCAATACCAATGTTCAGTGGCAGAACAGCATGTACTGTGCCCTTCATACAGCAAGCTGAACAATAAGGTTGTGGTGGATGAGTGTGTATGTAGTATGTGTAATGTGTGAAAAACGACAGTAAAGTAACTGTATATCCTTGCCGATGTACCTTGAAGCTGAGCTAGCCTAAGCTAACATGGTTGTTGTTAGCCAAGCCATTTTAACCACTCTGACTAATTGATAACAAAAATGTAGAGCCAGCTAACCAGGTATTTGTATTATTCTTGTTTGTGTAATAGTACAACATGATCACACAGACATCATGTAAAACTTCAGGTAACATTACGAGTATGGCAATTTAGTTGGGATTAACCGTTAATATTTTAGAATCAGAACGTTGTTTATTGCCACAATATCTACACTTATGTCAAATTTGCCTTTGTGAAAGGTGCATATATGAACAAACATTAAACATTAATATGAAATAAACAATAAATACAGAAACATACATGTAGACATACAACATAACTGTTGCATAAGGAAAAAGAGGTTGAATGGGTTGAATGCAGAATGTCCAAAGAATACAAAGTATATGGAATAGGAAGATGTATAGTCCAGGATAAAGGTTAGTGCAAAGTGTAGAGACTAGGGGTTGGGGGGAGGGAGGGTGGGGGTTAAGAGTCAGTTTCAGTGGCGGACCAGGGCCTTGTTGGTGAGGCTGACTGCAGAGGAGAAGAAACAGTTCTTATGGCGTGAGGTTTTGGTCCTGATGGACCACAGCCTCCTGCCCGAGGGGAGGGGTTCAAACAGTTTTTGTCTGGAGAGTGGGATCGACTACAATCTTTCCTGCCCGGCGTACAGGTCCTGGAGAGACAGCAGATTGCAGCCAATCACCTTCTCATCAGAGTAGATGATACGCTGCAGTCTGCCCTTGTCCTTGGCAGTGCTAGCAGTGTACCAGATGGTGATGGAGGATGTGAGGATGGACTCGATGGCTGTGTAGAAGTGCACCATCATTGTCTTTGGCAGGTTGAATTTCTTCAGCTGCCACAGGAAGTACATCCTCTGTTATGCTTTCTTGATGAGGGAGCTGATGTTCAGCTGCCACTTGAGATCCTGGGAGATGATAGTTCCCAGGAAGCGGAAAGACTCCACAGTGTCAATTGTGGAGTCACAGAGAGTGATGGGGGCAGGTGAGGCTGAGTTCTTCCTGAAGTCCACAACCATCTCCACTGTCTTTAGAGCGTTGAGCTTTAGGCTGTTTTGGTTGCACCAGGTCACCGGGTGGTCAGCCTGCCACCTGTAGGTGGACTCGTCACCATCAGAGATGAGTCCGATGAGGGCGGTGTCATCCGCGAACTTCAGAAGCTTGATGGACTGGTGACTGGAGGTGCAGCTGTTGGTGTACAGGGACAAAAGCAGAGGAGAAAGAACACAGCCCTGGTGGGATCCGGTGCTGATGCTCTGTGAGTCGGACACGTGTTCCCCCAGCTTCATGTGCTGCTTCCTGTCAGACAGGAAGTCAGTGATCTACCTGCAGGTGGAGTCAGGCACACCAAGCTGGGAGAGCTTCTCCTGAAGCAGAGCCGGGATGATGGTATTAAAGGCAGAGCTGAAGTTCACAAACAGGATATTAGCATAGGTTCCTGCGGAGTCCAGGTGCTGGAGGATGTAGTGGAGGTGTCTTTGAGGTGTGAAAGCACAAGGCACTCAAAGGACTTCATAACCACAGAGGTCAGGGTGACGGGTCTGAAGTCATTAAGTCCTGTGGTCCTTGGCTTCTTGGGAACAGGGATGATAGTAGAGGACTTGAAGCAGGCTGGCACAAGGCATGTCTTCAGTGAGGTGTTGAAAATGTCTGTGAACACTGGAGACAACTGATCAGCGCAGGGCTTCAAGCTGGATGGGGAGACAGCATCCGGTCCAGCAGCTTTCCGGTGGTTCTGTCTCCTGAAGAGTTTGATGTCTCTCTCATTGATGGAAAGAGTTGTCACTGAGGTGTGTGGGGGGGTGGAGGGAAGACCTTTAAGGTGTGTATAGGTGGAGGGGCCCAGATCCCTGCTGAGGTGGGAGAGGTGGAGGTGATGCACTGTAGCTGGAGCTGTGGGGAGGTGTCGTTGGGGATGTTTTCAGGACTGTCCTTTTGTCTTTCAAAGCGGCAGTAGAACTCGTTCAGGTCGTTGGCTAGGTATTGGTCGTTGATGGAGGGGGGGAGGCTTTAGGCTTATAGTTGGTGTTTTGCTTGAACCCTTTCCAGATAGATGCAGAGTCGTTAGCTGAGAATTGGTGTTGGAGCTTCTCAGAGTACAATCGTTTAGACTCTTTCACCGCCTTGCTAAACTTGTACTTCACATCTTTAAATCTGTCTTTGTCCCTGCTCCCGAAGGCCTCTTCCTTAACCAACCTTACCCTTCTAAGTTTGGCTGTGACCCTGGTTTGTCATTGTTGTACCTCACCCTGGTGCACAATGGAACACAGCAGTCCTTGCAGAAGCTTATGTATGACGTCACAACCTCTGTGTACTCATCCAGACTGTTGGTTGCAGTCCTGAACATATCCCAGTCAATAGAGTCCAAACACGTCTGGAGATCCTCCACAGCCTCACTGATCCACTTCCTTGATGTCCTCACTACTGGTTTGCAGAGCTTTAGCTTCTGCCTGTACACGGGGATCAGGTAGACCATGACGTGGTCAGAATGTTCCAGTGCAGCACGGGATACGGCGTGATAAGCATCCCTGACTGTGGTGCAACAGTGATCCAGAATGTTCTCCTCTCTGGCCGGGCATTTAATATGCTGTCTGTATTTAGGGAGTTTGTGAGTGAGGTTTCCTTTATTAAAATCACCAAGGACAATAACTACGGAGTCCGGGTTGGTCCGCTCCACACACAGTATCTGGTCGGCAAGCATGCGCTGTGCGTCCTGAGCGTTGGCCTGCGGCGGGATGTAAACACAGACCAGAATGAATGAAGCAAACTTACAGGGTGAATAATAGGGGGAAAGGTCTGTGAGCTGGGTTTGTTTCTCAGTATTTCCACGCTCACTTTTTCTCGTCTAAACTCAACTACCATGGACCGTGATCTGGCAGTGCCTGTAGCAGGCTCACAGTCACCTATTGGTGGCTAAACACATCTACCAACTGCCGCTGATACCACAGGGCTCTGTAGCACCTAAAGACAACTAGCAACTGCCACTCAGATTGTATCGTTCTATCGCACTATAGACTGTTCAAGTTGCAGCGCTTTACTTAGTTTAAAATACTTTCACAACTAATTTTAGGTATGAAATATATGGTCTATTGGTGAAGCAGCATTGATCACTTTGAGGGCGGGATACATTTGGTCCCCACCGCGGATTAAAATAAATTCAGCAGAGGCAAGGATATATAGACCAGAAAGGGGGAAATCCAAGGCATATATAAAGTACCTTGACCTGCTTTATAATAAGTAAAGGCCTGAAAATCTCACTATTACAATATGGGACCCTTAAGTGCAAAGCCTGGGGATTCTTAAATTCAAACTATCATTGCTTCTGGACAGCAGCTGAGAGTGTTTGATCATTTCAAAATGATTTAGAACAAATTATGTTCCCTTGAAAAGATGGATGAACTTAAGTGAGTGTTAGTTGAGCTTAAGAATGTCGGTGCTGTGATGAAAACTGCAGCACTGATGTAAGTAATGGCCTGTCTGAGAGCCAGCACTTACATTATTACCATTTACAATCTCATTCACTCTTCACATTTCTCATTGTAATATCCCCGGTCTATGTGGGTACCATACTTTACTACTCGCAGAGAACTCTTCCAAGGGGAAAAGCATTTATTACTTAAAGTGCATAACATTTATGCCTGATCAATGTCTTGATTTCTATAAAATGAAGTCCATCCATTGATCCTCTTCACAACATGCAGCAGGGCCTGGTGAAGAGCAGCACTGTATACAAATTAATTTACTAAGTTGAGAGGGAGGATGGGGCCCTGACTGGAGATGTGGAAGATCTTGTGTAATTATGTAATCTAATTAGCAAAAAGGGGTCACTAACACTTATTCTAGCAGAAAAGATATGAGTGGGCATTAAAAAAAAGCTGGACTCTAAATCCTCGCTGAATAATAATGCAAGTACAGAGTGCATACATTTCACATTAATTTCCCCACAGGGACTTTGATTTCTGGCCATAAAATTTTAATGGTGTGAATTAGAATAACAATGAGCTAACATACTGTAAAAGAGCTATATGTTCCTACAGAAGCAATCAATCAGTGTTGTTACAACTCTGTTGTTAAGTAATTGTGTTTTAATCTTGGGTTCCTCATAAAATACCATGTAATACTTTAGCAAGTTTTTATTAACTGGATAAGTTGCTCTAAACGAACAAACTGTCTCATTCATACTTTAGTATTACAGATTTTCAGTTGTGTTATCATTTTTTTTTTGACAAATGTTTTTATTGGCTTTTTCAATTACAATACAAAAGCACAAAACAGAGCAAAACAAGGCACATCAATAAATACAAATAGGCACTTGAAGATATTCCAAATGTAGAGATGTTAGTGGTATGTTTTACTATTACGGTACCCACTGACTCCCATCGTGGCGTTTAGGGAAAAGAAAAGAATAATACTAAGGAGTGACAAACATGTACATGTCATGAAGCCACAAGTGGGGAGGTGACAGGCTGGCTTTTTTTTGGACGCCTCTCTCTCTTTTCCGCTGTCCCTCTCCTCTGCTCGCCATTCTCCCAGTGCTGGTGTGGCTGACTGCTCCTGGGATGACGCGCAGCTGCAGGCAATCACCAACCACCCACCTGTTTCCTGTGGCTCATCAGTGCAGCTTCTTAAGCTGTGACTCCTTTCTGTTCGGTGCCGAATTCTTATGTCTAGTCACGTAGGTGAACGTCCTGCCAGTGCCTAACTTTGACTAGTAGTATTGTGTTGTTTTTTGCCAGTCTAGTCTGTTTTGAAGGAGTCCACTCTGTCCTGCTGCATGTACTGCCTGCCTGCTGACACCACTCTCCGCCTGCCTTCATCTGCCTGTGTGCCTCGTCATTACGCCTGTGTTCACTACTCGCCCTCTTCAACTGAGAGGATTCCCCCACTTTACCGTTTGACTCTAACTTTGATTTTGGACAATAAACAGAGTTAAAACGTTAACTGTTTTCTGAACTTTTACGACCTTACAATGGGCTCACACATCCAAGTTTAGGGGTCATCCTGGAGTGTCCCGTAAAGTCTTCTTTCTCCACAAACGATTCTGGTAGCCCACCTTGGAGAACGACACCAAGGCCTACGTTGCAGCTTGCCCTGTGTGCCCAGAATAAGGGTTCTAATCGGCCTAGTTCTGGCTTGCTTCACTCTCCGCCCATTCCTCGTCCTTGGTCTCACCTGGCGCTGGATTTTGTGACAGGACTCCCACCTTCGGAGGGGTAAGACGGTCATTATCACGATTGTTGACCGCTTCAGCAAGCTTAGTCATCTGTTGTCTCTACCCAAGCTACCTTCTGCCAGGGAGACTGCAGATCTGCTGGTGAGAGAGGTGTTTCGTCTTCACGGACTTCCTGTGGACATTGTATCGGACCGCGGACCTCAATTCGTGTCGGCCGTTTGGAGGGACTTTTGTCTGGCTTTGGGGGCCACCGTCAGCCTGTCTTCTCGGTACCACCCGCAGTCCAACGGACAAGCCGAAAGGACTAACCACAAGATGGAATCTACTCTTTGTATCGTGTTGTTTTTTGCCAGTCTAATTTGTTTTTTCTTGTTTTGAAGGAGACCACTCTGTCCTGCTGCATGTACTGCCTGCCTTCATCTGCCTGTGTGCCTCGTCATGCCGACTGTGTTCACTACTCGTCCTGCCAACTGAGAGGATTCCCCCACTTTACTGTTTGACTCTAACTTTGATTTTGGACAATAAACAGAGTTAAAACGTTAACTGTTTTCTGTCTGCTTCTGGGTTCAAACCATAAACTCTGACATGCACAGATGGACACACTTTGTGTGCATATATAATGTCCCCACCTTCCAAAATACAATCAATGATCTTATTGAAAGTAGATACAAAAAAAATTAAATAAAAATAAAAACGGATTACAAAGCCACAATGAAATCCCCACCCCTCCTCCAGAAACTGCATAAATGAGCCCCAAATCTTTACAAAAGTGTTATATTTCCCTTTAACAACATATGTAAGTTTCTCTAGGGCAAGGCATTGCAGTAGCCCTTCAACCCAGCTTTGCTTGCTTGGTCTGTGAACAGATTTTCATGACATGCAATTTTATGTTTAGCTTCAAGAAGACAAAATATAATTCCTGCTATTGTTTAGTGTACAGCTTGCTGGGAAACATCCAAAAATACAAAGTTTGGGACATAGTGAAAGTTGTTCCTTGATAAACATATACAATTGTAATGATCTCTTTCCAAAATTCTAGAATGAGGGTGCATTCCCAGAGGCAGTGAAACAAGCTACCCTTCTGTATACCGCACTTGACAAAAGTATCCGGTGTATTAGGGTGAATGCGATGTAATAACTCTGGGGTAATGTATGTTCTCATCACCCATTTATACTGGAGGAGTTTGAACCTTGTATTTATTGTTTGTACTTTTTGAGATTAATCCAGCTGCTCCATAATGGTTCAGAACTGTATTTTCTAAAGAATTTAGACAGGGAAGATTTACAGAGTTCTGTGTCTTTGTTAAAAAGCTCCTTATCTGAAGATACTTGAAACAATGTTTAGAATCAATGCTAAACTTTTGCTTAACCTCATTAAAATTTAGGAGAGTATCATTCTCATACAGATCTGAAATTTTACTGATACCTCTGTCTGACCATAACTTAAAATCAAGGTCATTAGTACCTGGTGTGAAGTTTCTGATCCCCCCCCAAATAGGTGAGAATTGGGATAAAGGAGCATTTTCCCCAAGATAACTTAACTCCTCATGCCATACTATCAGTGTGTTTCTAACAAAGGGGTTTGCAGTTTGTTTTTTCAGAGTGGATAAGTTTGCCGAATAGAGGTAGAGAAGTTGTTGTTTTAGAAGTTGTGATTTCCTCCATCTTTATCCAGTGCAGTGGTGACTGATGTTCAAACCAGCATGAGGCTGAAGAATATTCATCTTCAGAACATGAATACGTCCAATCATAGAGAGTGGTAAAGATTTCCATCTGTTAATAGATTCTGCTACTGACTCAACCACAGGGTTATAATTAGTAGGTACCATGGATTCTATTGTAGGTGTAATTTTAACACCGAGGTATGTAAAGCTATCTACAATATTCCTAAAAGGTGACTCAATCTCTCAGCATAAATTGCCAATTTCCATGCAAAATATGCGGGGCTTGCATGATTTCATAATCCCTGCATTTTTGTTGCAAAAAAGTCACATATATCTCAGCAGAAAATTGAAAAATGTTGTGTTTACTTCAAACAAGAGCAGCCGTTTTCCCCTGTTGCCATGGGAACGTTATGAAGTGATGTAATTTCACCTAGTGAGAACACGGTGTTGGGGGAATCCATTTTTTTTCTCTTTTTCATCAAACCGCAATTTTTGCAAGTTCCTGCAATTTCATCGCATAAAATTGCATAAATATCCCGCATATTCCATCGCGTTTTTTAAGAAAACGTGTTGCATAATCAAGGATTTTTGCCCGCAACAATCACAAAAAAAACTGGAGGCACTGCGTAGTGGAACAGATGAGTATTGCCACCCCTCTTGCTTGAGAGGAGAATGAGGCAGATATGACCTGACCTGGCCACCTCCTTTTTAAAGGAACGTATTCAGTGGAAAGTAAATGTGTCACTTGAATAAAAGCTATCTGTGTTTTTAGTTGCTTCAACCTAGATATTACCTGTTTTAATTTGACTATCTTCCTAAGACCCCTAACGTTCCATGAAATAATATTTATTTTAGTGTCACCGCTCATGATGAAGTCAGTAAACTAAGCTTATTTGCAACCACCTTTTTAACCATGCCTTGTAATAAAATGAACAGTGTGCCTTCAGAACAAACAAACAGAACAGGAACTAACAGAGGCCTCTCCCAAATGAGGCAGTAACAAATCTTGTTTATCCTGTGCGGATAAACACGCACATCTCCCCTCCCTCCCATTGACCGGATCCCGATTAGCCTGATCCTCTACCGGTGATTTCCACCGCCTGCGTAACTGCTGCGGAATGGCTCCGGAACGTCGGCGGAGTCAATCGGTTTCCATTCTAGTCAATGTGTGTATTTCCACCAGCTGCATAACGTCTGCGTTCCGACTCCGGCACAGCTCCGGCGGTCCGCAGCCCTCCGGATCAGATACGCAGAGCTTTTATTTTTGCCAGACGCCGGAGAGCTCCGCAGCAATTCAGCACACGGAAGATAGTGCGAGACAGGAAGTCGAGCACAGAAACAAAATAAAACATCCGGTTAATTTTCAAAATAAAATACACAGTGCTCACGGCGGATCATATTTCTCTTCACTACACCTTGAAAACACAGCACGGCGTTGTTTCCTCTCTACTCCTCAGAATAGAAACAAACTGTTGGTGGTTTTGTGGTTCTATTCTGCGTGAATTCGCGAGATCTAGTGGGTTCTCGTGATTACAGCTGTCAGTCCTGGCCGCAGCCGTTCCGCAACAACTCCGGATCCGGTGGGTATTGACGGACGGCGGACCACAGAGACGTTCCGCAGCTGAGCCGTTCCGCAGCAGTTCCGCAGCCTGTGGAAATCCACGGCTAGAGGAGCAGTATAGCAACCAGCAAATTGAAAACAAAAATAAAATAAACTACATTAGGTCGGATGTGGTCCGACGGATGTGTGTAAATGCAGATGAAAAATGGAAAATATAATGTTGGTTTGCGACCCAGTAAGATTAGTCTTTAGTTAGATACAATAGCCTACATGAGTGGACAGCAGCCCAGACAAAGTGGCTATGCCATCCATAGTTTAAACTCTCCCTCAGTTAGAGCTTATCATAACAGTCTCTGAGAGAACAATGTTATGTTGTGTGTGCTGTTTTTGATTTTTATTTGGACTTTGAGTCTGTGAATAAAGTTTATATATATATATATATATATATATATATATATATATATATATATATATATATATATATATATATATATATATATATATATATATATATATAAATGTAGGATAATCTATTTTGCCATTTAGTCAAAGTTCTCTGATATGTCTACTTGCCGCTCTGCAGCTGATGACCCTTGAGGTGCGTTATGATTGATGTGCGCCTTCTTAAACTGTCGGATGAATTCTTCAGCCTGGGCTGTGGAGGTGAAGAAGTGCCAGGTGTTGTTGTGTAGAATTCGCAATTTTGCCGGAAACATAAATCCATACTCCTTACGCATTTGGCGCAGGCTCTGTTTCACTCCATCAAAAAGTTTTCTCTGTCTTTGGACTTCAGTGGAGAGATCCAGGAAAAACAATACACGGCACTGCTCCACTATGATTTCACCTTACAGACGCGCTGCCTTCATAACTTGGTCTCTGTCTCGATATGTCAGGAACTTCTCCATGAGAACCCGTGGCCGTGTTCCATCCGACCCCCGCTGAGCCTGTGTCGGCTGTGGCATTTTCCCCAGCCTGTAAGCTTGCTCGATGTCCTGCTGCTTCCATGTCGAGGGCCTTTGGTAGCCATGTCATTAAGAATGCACACGCATCTCCATTTTCCGACCCTTCGGGTAATCCAACCAGTCTCAGGTTGGAACGGCGTTGTCGGTTTTCCAACTCTTCAATCTGTGAGGTAAGTTTCTGGACTTGTTTCCATGTGATGTTGGCCAGAGTCGTTAGCGAAGTTAGCTGGTTCTCCGCTGTGCTATGTGGGTTTCTACTTCTGTGAGTCTTTCAGAAAATGTCCTTATGGCTTCTTTTATCTCTCGGTTTCGATGAAATTACTTAATGTAGCTGTGTGGAAAAGTCATTCCTCAGAGATTGTATGGCTGCTAAGCTCTGGTTCTCATTGCGACTAGCCTCCTCTTGAGTTAGCATCTCGCCCATTGCCTAATCTTCCCTGTTACCCTCATGCAGAGTTTCAACATCTGTCTTTTTGTTGTCTTTAGGTCGGCCTTTCCCTCGACCTTTCCACATCATGTGCAATGTATCTTAGGCCTGTCAAATATGTTGGGTCACAAATAGCTCGATTTAGATATTAAAGGTAGAAATATATTAATTCCGCCGGAGCCTGGTCCCCCACACGTCCGCTCAGTTGTAAGCAGACAGGAAGTCCAGTTGTGTTATCATTTGACAAACAAAGCTACAACGTGCTTTAAAATAAAGTTAGAGGTAAATAATGTCTAGAACTTACGAGATAACTATATACAATAATATAAATAGTAACAACAAATACCACTGGTTAAGAAAAAGAAGATAAAAGTGAGTCTGAAGAAGAGCTTTAACAGAAGATGGCTGAGTCCAAGGGGGCAGGCTTCTCTCCACAGAGTGAAGCCTCCTATGGCGCCATTTTAATGCTACCAGACTCTCACCCCCCCCTTAGCATTCCATTGACTGCCATTCATTTTGGCGTCACTTTGACAGCGAATAACTTTACATCTGAAGCGTTTAAAGACTTAATTTGCCCATTGTTTATTTCTAAAGAAACACGACAATGTATAAAAGGCTCCATTACCTTGTACCTCCGCAGCAGACGTTTTTGTAAACATAGGCTAACGATTGTGTCATAACAAAACGACCTACTGTCACATAGTTGAGGAATTACCGTATAGTACAGGAGAAGCTCGCAGGCAGTTTCAACGTACATTAGCTGTTTAGTTTAATTACTAATGTTAACTATTATTTTAGTTAGAAATAATTAGCCTGTGCCTATGTTATTTCCTTACATATACCTACGCTCTCCGTCTCTGCAAGATTGGGAATGATTGAGATTTCTCTTGGCACAGCTACAAGAAGACTTACAACGTTCAGACACGTTGCTCACGTCACATCTACCTCGGCAAGCTCAGTTTGCAGCTGCGCAGTAACGCTCGAGCCTAACTGAAAAGTGCTTCTAATAGACTTCACTCGTCTCCATCCAGAGCAACGGGATCTGTCGGTCCATTTTATATACTGTCTTTGGCTTAGGGGCCAGGACAACAAAAGCCCGGTTAGAAAAGCCCGGTTAGATTAGAAAAGCACAATATAAATACAGTCTATTTCCACTACGTCCTGTCATCATCACCCCGTGCTACCGTGTTTCTTTATGTTTTGTTGCGTTGTTGAGAAGCAGGACACAGGAACTTTCCCTGGGTTTTAAGGAGCTGCAGCATTTGTGCAGCACTTTAGAGACAAACTGAAACCTGCACTGTACATTTACTACCACTTAACAAGTAAACTGCTGATTTATTCTCTGCTCTTATAGCCGACAGCTGTCTGCTTTGAGCACATTCACCGCCACTCTCTCTCTCTCACGCACGAGTGGTCCGGTGAATGAATGAACAACACACAGCATAGCAACACGATCCACACTAGCCCAATGCAAGTACCGCATTGGAACTGACTGCCAAGCTAACCTTTGCCACAGCCGACCAAATTGAGAAAAGGAAAACCACTGACCTACCTTACAGGTTCCAGAAAGGCCAATGGAGGGTCTGAGTTTTAAACTGATTAGGTGTAATGTTTTCATAACCCAATGTGTACTTCTGGCTTTGGTTGCTCAAGACAGTAGGCTACACACAGCTACGGATTCGACCAAAATAAACAATCTAAGTCCTGCCTTCCACTTCCTGTTAATGCGTCTTTTTATTTTGGAATTTTTAATAGAGTATAGAGTCCTGAAATGGCAGTTTCACAGGATCTAAACAAACTTTGGAAGTGGTAGACATGTGGCATCATTTTTAGCTACCTAGTACATTGTGTTTTAATAACATGTCTCATATTTACCACAAGCTTTTGGCTGGCTGGTTGCTGGTGCTAATTCCCATCTGTGCATAGCTGTGATTAGGTGCTTAGCAAAGTTAGCTTATTTCACCTGTAATATCTTTACTCATTGATGCCCGGAACATGTCCGTTATTTTGGAGCATTTTGCTGCTTCCCCCGCCATCATTTTTTTCCTTTTGAGTCTGACTTTCTCAGCGCCACCTTTCCATTTTCTCTTTTGGCTTTCCATCATTAGACTCACACACGTAACCGATAGACTTCCAAACGTGACAAGGAAAAAAAGTTATGTTCGATGGCTTTATGTCATAGGGCGACCAGGGCTACGCCATTTGGGGAGGGGCCGCTCACTGATCCCCTTATATTTCTGAAAATCCTAGACATGGTTGTGACCTGCACTTCCTTAGTGCTTTCTGATTAGACTGTGTTTGTATTGATATAAGAGGCTACTCCAGCCCGCTATACGGGTTGAGCAGAAGCTGCACAGTTTGCCCAGCGGACAGAGGCCGCACACCAGGCTGCCGGATGGTGTTGCTAAGAACTTCCAATGTATAACTATTATCAGACCGGCCCTCACGGCCTCGAAACACTACCGGCCCACCTGGAAAAGTCCCAACTCTCCCGATTGCCACTACGCTACTGCTCTCACGTACACACTAAGCACTGAGCTGTTTTCTTAAAGGAGCTTTTTCTGTGTTATAATACAACCTGCCAGAGCTTTCTGTATTCGGTCCAAAAGTTTGAACCATCCAAAAAATGCTTTCACACAAAAAACAAACTGGACTATGGTTTAGTTTGATCTGGATCGAGACTACCTCTTTTTGTTGGACCAAGGTTTGGCTGTTTGGCCTGGACACCTGTAATTTTGGTTTCAATAAAACTAAAAAATCCGGAAATCCATACCAAGCAAGGTAGGTGTGAGCACCCTGAAACTCACAGATAACCAGTGAAGGGCAGCAAGGATTGGTGTGAAGTGGTCACTTCTCTTATCTGCAGAGTAAGGCAAGGCAAGGCAAGGCAGCTTTATTTGTATAGCACTTTTCAGCAACAGGGCAATTCAAAGTGCTTTACATGAAGACAATTAAAATACAAGAATAAAAGTCACAATGCAGTACAATGCAGTATAAAGAAATGACCTGATCTTGGTTAGCTGTCAGTTGGGCAAAGCAGGACTGCACCACTTTAATCACCCGAGTATCAAAAGACAATTTAAAATAAAAAAAATAACTCTGAGGTCACGGCCGCTTTTCAAATGTTAGAAAAGGCACCCAGACCAGAGAAAAGATTATTAATGATGCTAGTGCTAGGGCTACAAGGGAGCATTTTCTTTATTTTCTGAGCCCAGATGGCATCTCTGTTCAACAAAGGGTTGAAAGTACAACAAATTGCCATTCCTTGAGCCTTTTTTAGTGGGGTAAACAAATGGTTCATAAAGTTTAATTTTTACATCACCACTAAATAACTTTCTGATTTGGAATAATTCAGCTGCAGGAAACTTTTGGACATTCAATTTCTAAGCTCCCTGAAGAAGGACATACTACTGGGTACATCAGTGGTACCTGGTTTTAAAGGGACATACAGCTCCACCAACTCTAGCCCATCATGATCTCCGACTGTTCTGGACTCAGTTTACAAGATCCATTGGATTCAATTAGGAAAATCAATGATCTTCTAATATAAACCAAATAAACATGTGTAAATGACAACACTATAAGCCCAACATACACATCTCTCCCCAGCACAATGCTTCTTAGCAGCCCTCCAGAAAGATCAGGTACTTGCCCCATTTTCAAGTTTAGACATCCAATCTGGCAAACCGTTTATATGACATTTTTTCAAACGCAAACAACAACAAACAATCTTGGGTTGAATGGAACCTGGGTCCCTGCACTGTTTAATCACATCTCACATCTCATTTTTATATTCCTACAGATTCTGTCCCACTCCTCATCATCCAGTGTAATACTGTCCTGTAGCTTACTAATGTAAATTAATAAAAATGTATTCAAAAATGTAATGATGTCCGACACGTTTTATGAAGAAGAAAGCCTTAAGTTTTCAAAAAGTATTAGACAGTTAAGGGACATAGAAAACGCTTAAGGTGAAAAAGCTTAACATGGTTTAACAACGATCAATGATCACCACATTTCTCTCTCATAACCACTGAAAACTGTCAACAAATCTAACCCAAAGTCCAATTATTATGGACGTTATCTGACCTTAAGCATTTCTGCTTAGAGCCCATTTAACTGAATAAACAGTTAGTAACAGTGTTTCCCACACATAGACTAATGTGTGGCGGTGCGCCTCACAATCAACACCGCCCGCCGCACTTGCGTTTATTAATTTTTTTTAACGCTATTTAAAAAATGCAGCGTATTCGTTCAGCAGCATATTTCCTTCCCTGCTCTCCTCCGTCTCTGTCACTTGCGTCTGCCAGTGTGTTAATGTTAGAGTCCTGACTCTTAGCAAACAAGCGATTTCGCCCGCTTTAGAAAGTTAACTAGTCATAGTTAGTTTGTGATGCATTCAGTGCATTTTGGAAACAGGAGATGAGCCCCTGGTCTAATGTGCCACCTGGCCTTCTCAAAGACTTACCTTTAGTCATTATTTGGGTAGCACACATATTCTGAATGCCTTCGGCAGAATTCAAATGAGCCATTTTAATCTAGATTAATCTAGATTAATTTCAAGATTACAGTGAAATTTGTTATGGTTTCAGTGTTTTGCTTTGTATTTTGTTCTGTTTCTGTTGCCTGTTGTTTCTGTATGTTTCCTGTCATGTATATTTCATCCAGTGACCTGCGTTTAGTTCTGTTCCCTGTTCTGTTTATGTTTTGTTTCCTGTTTTATTTTGAAGTCTGTTTTTTCTCCCTAGTCTTGTTTGGTTTTACTTCCTGTCTTTTGTTTTTTCCCGCTCTTGTGATTGCCTGATGTTTTCCACCTGTTTCCCAGCCCTTGTGTCACCTGCCTCTTGTTTCCTCGTTATCCTCTGTATTTAGTCTTTGTGTTTCCCTTGTCCTGTGTCGGGTTATTGTATTCTGTTTGCTGTTGCGTCCCGTCTTGTCCTGTCGTGGCTACTCTGTCCTGCTTCCTGGTTCGCTTTGTTTATAGTTTTTTGTTAAATAAATCTTCAAAAGATTAAAAAAAAATGAATCTATGCCCACAACTAATATATATACATATATATATATATATATATATATATATATATATATATATATATATATATATATATATATATATATATATTAGGGCTGTCAGTTTAACGCGTTATTGACGGCGTTAACGCAAACCCATTTTAATGCCGATAATTTTTTTAACGCACGAGTAACGCATAGAGAGAGCAACGGGATCTGTTAGTCCACTTCTTTAACTGTCTATGGCCACGCCATGTCCCGCCCTACGAAGCAACTGATTGGTTTGGTTTAGGCATTTCACCGCGAGTGGTGAGGATAGTGGATTGGTCAGGGGATGGAGTTACGTTACCTTCGACGCCTGGCCAATAGTAGTGATTGAAGGGCGGGTCTTGTAATTTCGCAGACCGCAAACAAAACAGACACAAGCCTCGGCCGGTTTTAGCTTGCTAGCCGCGTAGCTTGTAGGCTCGTGACGGCGATTATCTTCAGAGCGAGCGAGTAGTGACTCTACAGTCAGTGAGAGAAACAAAGTGTCTCCTCTGTTCTTTCTGACCACGGTGGGAAACCTGGAGCAGGAAAACCCTCTCCTTGATTTTACGTTGGTTATGAACGAGAACGAGAACCAGGAAATGAGTCACGGGAAACCAGTTGCTATGAGCCCATAGACAGTAGACGAGCCACGCTCGCCCCAGGCATGAGGCAGTACTACCTGTAGTACTATCTGCAGGACTATCTGCAGTACTACCTGCAATGGAACATCGAGGTAACAGCGTTACATTATGTGACAGATTATTAGATCCAAGTGTGAATGTTAGTGTGAAATTGAACATAACGTATATGACAATGTTGTTTTCAATAAAAAAACAGTCACAAAGCAAGCCGATCTACTTTTCCATGCTGATAAGAGAATTAAAATGAGAAAATATAATGGGACAAAAAGAAATCAAGGGACATTTAGAATAGATAAAAATGTGCGATTAATTGCGATTAATAGCGAGTTAACTATGACATTAATGCGATTAAATATTGTAATTGACAGCACTAGTATCTTTTGGTATGCATTTCAGAAAGATTCACAGATTCAGGTGTAATTGCATATAGTGATTAATCATGATTAATCCACTGAAAATTCTGATTAATTTGATTAAAAATTTTAATCATTTGACAGCCCTAATATATATATATATATATATATATATATATATATATATATATATATATATTCTAAATATTGTCTGGAAAAATTGTACATTCATATATTGTTGTGCATTTGCATGTTATAGAAGACTGGACTATTGGCCATAGCAGAGGTTTGTGCTGTCCGAGTTCTAGTTTCAATATGTTAAGTGAGTCAAATGTGAGATATTTAAATTTTAAAACAAATTGCTCTTGGTTTGTGGACAAAACAATTATGAACTAGAACTGCAGTAGTGCAGCAGTTATGACGGACGTCCAAGCCTCATCGCGCCAGTCGCCCCGACGCGAGTAGAACCCAAAGCGTACATGGGGAGGCAAACGTCAGGAAATATCGAGAGGTGTGAGCCGCAAGATCTGCGCTACATTGCCGTTGCAAATGTCCCAGAGCCCTAAAGGATTTTTGACAACCTCTGGTCCGTCTGGTTTTATTTTCTATAAAAGCTTGCAAAACATCAACCCTGTTGTCCATATTCAATCTATGAACATCATTTTTTCTAGGAAAAACTTGGCTATTAGAATATTTATGCTACAGTGAGGTCATTTGAATGCTAAAAAGGTTGTAGGACCATAAAGCAGTCCCTCCAGGATTTCATGATGTCGCGATCACGCCAATTCACATGAATTCAACCAATCCCTGTGACTTTGGTGCGACTCACAATTTTGACCAATCACTGCAATTCTTTTGCAAATTTGACCAATAACCGGAGTTTCCCGCCACTTCAACCAATCCCAGCAGTCCCACGTGCCAGATTTTGCATCATTATATGACTCTGAGAGACAATTATCAAGCGGGAATGACAATGGGTCTTGGGTGGAGTAATACGCTTACAGCTCTTCTGAGCACTACTTGGGCAGAGTGATATGCTTGCAGCTCTGCTGAGCGCTACTTGGGCGGAGTGATATGCTTGCAGCTCTGCTCACCCAACCACTCCGCCCAAGTAGCACTGCTTCCCTTTCTGAGAATATAGTTCCCAGTTTGTATACAGTTAGAAGATGGATGTGTCTCAAGTGACGTTGTTATTTGTACACGCTGTGACTATACAAATCACAACATGTAAATAGGAACATGTTGCCGTTATTTTGTCACTTACTCGGAGCAGTAGGCTAGTTGGAGCCGGTTACCTCCAGGATCTGTGCTAGGCTAAGCTAATGGTGGAGCCGTCAGACAGAGTTATGACACGCATGGAGATGAGAAGGGTATGTATCGACTTGTCTAACTGTCAGGGTTACGGTGAATAAGCTAATGTCCCAATAAGTCGGCGTGTTCCTTTAACATCAATGTACGCTGTAACGTTTTTTCACTATAAAGTCGCTCAAAGCAGCTGCTGTTTCCTGTCTGCTCTCTGCAACGGGCCAGGCTGCTGCTCGATTGACGTGCGCCCACACAAACACACACACGCGGTGGATGCAGGAAACACCGGATATGAGATGTACACGATGACCTAAATTGAGGACAGCTACGCTCATTAAGTGTAAGTGCAATGATAAGTTAAAGTCCAATAAGTACTTTATCAAACCGTATGAATGTGTCCCAGGCCAGGATAGGAAATTAACTAACAATGTGAAGATCAACAAGCCACTGACAGATATGTTCAAATTTGATTCATTCAATAAATATTTTTTTGTCTTAAATCCACCAGCCATTTTCATATTATACCAACATTTGCAGCATCCTGAGCCTTTTTGGTACCTTTTTCATAAGGTTACTAGAGTAGTTTTATTGTTCCCCGAACAAGTTTCCTTTTTATTTTTAAAGAACTATACAAAACAATTGCAACTTTTTTTGCAACTTTCTCAGTCTCCCGCAACTTAATTGCAACAAACATACCAAAGACATTGCAGCCTTTATCGCAATTTTTTACAAAAGCTCCCGTAAAATCAGGCATTTTGGGCCGCAACAATCTCAAAAAAAGGCCGCGAAATCCTGGAGAGACTGATTTTCAAACCGGTTTGATATCAAGCCCAACACCGGTACACCGAATTTACCACTAGGTGTCACACTTGTGTCAGCTGCTCCCGAATTAGACGAATGAGAGCCCATAATGAGTGTAGTGACACCAGACCACATGGTATTGGTAATGCGCCTCAAAGCCATGACTTAGCAGTGAGCTTGAATAACCTCTTTGGTTTAGCTTAGTGCTGGGCAGTATGACCAAAAATGTATAAGATTCTGGCGGTTTCACGGTATATCACGGTATTTTCTTTCTTTGCTTGAATTGACTTTATATAGGTTTATAATGGCTTATTTTACTGTCAGGAGTACATAGAATATCACAAAAACATTTTAATGTCATGCTTACTAAAAGCTTTGATTACTAAACGGTTTGCTTGGCTCCACAACATTATACAATAATGTTATATGAAGGAGAATGCATGAAACAGTTACAGAATCAAAACTATTTTTATTGTGCAAACTGCAAAGTAGTAAAATAAACTTAAATTGAATGAATACACATACAAAAAAATTTAACATTCTTTACCTTTCAAAACAAAATAGTTGTAAGATAGTTGTATAAACACTACCTTGGCCAAAGGTAAGTTAGGTTGTTGTAGAAAAGTGGGCAAGTGAATGTAGTAGTAACAGCCTACTTCAGTGTTTGAATAATGTTAGTAGGTTGGCGGACGTATTTCTGCGAGGCACGACATCTTAAATCCAGTGTTTTAATCGTTGCTTTGAACCCGTTTTTCTCCCGTCTTTCTCAATGGTCTGAAGCGGGACCGTAGGTGGATTGTTATTGCGTTCATAATGTTGCTCCGAAGCATGCTTGAATTGGCAGGGCTTTTATGTTAGCACGGCCGAGTAACGTTAGCGCAACCAAGTAATGTTTAGCGATGGGCAACCACAATTGCTAAATTATGTCCGATTTTTTTAGAAACAAAAAACTTTAGAACAACAGACGGCTCCTCTCTTGAGCATACATTGTTCTGGTGTATCTCCGGTCTTTCTTCATCCTCTAACTTTCTTCTCTGTTCTTGAATGTGCAGTAGCGACAGGAGCCTCTCCCAGCTTAACGGACTGTTATGCTACCTAGCTAGCTAGCAGCTATAATGTTACCCAGCATGCCGTTCGGCGGTGTAAATTTGTAAATGTAAAATTATTAGTGTTAGAAATAGTTTAAGTCACAAATTGTTGTGTGCTATGGTATTTTATCCTGTAAAAGAGAATTAGTTGTGGATTATTAATTGTTACTAAAAATTACTACCATGAGTGAGAAGGGTACACAGTTAACAGGGCTCCCGTTCTCAAGTCACTCGCAGATTACTTTGGCCGTAGCGCTCTCTGCATGAAAAATTCATATCATACCGAAAATTAATACCGGTATATGGTACAAACCAGTAAACCGCCCAGCACTAGTTTAGGTGTTTACACTTACCCTCCTCTTTTTCAGCTATTTTATCCGCATGAAATTACATTTTTCTTTAAGACTAACGGCCATATTTCATCTCTCAAGACAAAAAACACAAACTATTTAGTAAACTAACACCGTGTGCTGTTTGGCCCTTCCCCCTACCACCTTAGTCCCACTGCTACTGAATGTGATCTCCTTCACATCGCCAGTCGGCTCGGAAGTAAATTGCCGTAAAACACAAGCAGCTCCGTTTATATACAACCATCATGTTAATCATGTTGTCAAACTGCGTATTACCAGTGTTGGCCAAGCTATTTTTGCAGCTGAATTTGGCCTATTGAATTTGAGCAAGTTGAAAATATAGTAGTCTAATTTTATAAATTGTATTGTAACGTTGAATTTTATATTCTGAATATGTGAACTTAGAAAAATAAAGGTGAAAATGAGTAAAATTCAGAGGAAAACATTTCAGATACATAATTTCAATGCATAAATATTCATTGCTAGGAATTCAATGGCTTTTTAATTTCAAAATCCGATGAAACAGATTTACTTCCATATACATTGGAGCTTTTTATACATCTCTGTAATGATACACATCTGTTTGGCCATGGCACCAGAGATAGTCAACAGTTTTATTTCAGACTGTAGCAGAAAGCTCCATGCTTGAGCTTCAGAATGCTTATGGAAATGTGGAAGCTACCGCACTACTTGATCAATAAAAGAGCTAACTTAAATCTCCATTGTGTCATTTTTTGAGTTGATTCTTAGCAAAACCCATTTTGTTCTTTTACAAATATGTGCTCATTCATGTGTAATTACTTCTACCAACTAATCAAAATATTCTTGAGCGTAGAATCTGCCATTCAGAATCATTCAGAATACATACGAGCGAGTCGCTCGAATGACGGCCGCCATGTTGCGCCTCCATCTTTAAAATACATTAGCCAAAGGGGGAAATACCGCCGCCTTTTGCGCTTTTACACTCAGTGGCACTGTGATGAATGCCAGGGAGGGGGAGAAGATTGCGACTGCCAGCAGATTTGAAAGCCTGTTGAAGATGGAAGATCACGCCTATTCTCATGGACATGCAACGGAGTCGCCGAGGAAGTTAAAAATAATTAAAACAACGCGACAGGCAAAGCAACAAGACCAAAGTTAATATTGGAGTGGCTTTTGCAAGATGGAAAGAGCTCATAAGGAGCAATGATTTTAAAAGGAACGCCGAAGTTGCCTGCTTTCTCCTCAAAAGGTAATTCTGCCTATTTGTGTAAATTCGAAGTTTTATAGTTGCTTGGCTAACTATAGCATGGTTGTGCATAATGCTAGAACAACGTCTAGGATACTTTTCCTCGCATCAACGATGATGTACCTTGTAACATAATGTGCAGATGTAACACAGACTAGCTAGACCAGCTGCATGTAAACAATGGAGATACTAAGAGCTAATTTCATAGTTTCATTAACATTGTTCATACTGCTCAGAGAAATGTATTAAAAACACAAACCTCGGTTGCTTCTCTCCTACACTGTAAACATTGCTTTACACTATTAATTTCGTACAATATACAGAATAACAATATCACTGATACTTTACTGACATTAGCTTGCATATGTTTGGGAACCTGATAGTTGATGTTAGCAATGAAATGGTACCAAAATAACCTAAAGGTCGCAGGTCATTCATCTCTTTAGGCCTTTTGTTTTTGGGCACAGGTACAATTAGAGACTGCTTCCACAAGTCAGGGACTGCCCCTGTGTCCAGTGAGCACTGAAACAGCCTTTGGAAAGGAGATGCTAGTGAATCAGCAAATGGCCACAACAACTTAGAGCTAATGCGATCTGGACCCTGAGATTTGCTAGTGTTAACATGTAAAAACTGTTTCTTACCCTCATCCAGCTTAATCCTAATGTCAGCAGCTGGCAAGCATGCAGCCTTCACAGCTGCCTCCGCCTGCTGTGGTGCAACATCACCAGCATCAAATCTACAATAAAAACTGTTCAAATCATTAGCAAAGACAGAATCATTATCAGCATTAATTGAGTGCATTTTAGGTTTATAACCTGTGATCATTTGTAGTCCCTGCCAGGCTTTCTTTGTATCATATTTCATAAATAACTGCATTTTGTCTTTATAACCGGCTTTGCACTCTGTTATTTTCTTCTTAATTCTATTCCAGCTTTCTTTTCCTCTTTACTACCCACTGATTTGAATGGGTTATTTTTTCAATTAAAGGTATAGTGGAGGATTTTCTTTTTCCGGGTGGATCATCAAGACTATTGGTCCTCCTAGTTGTCAATCATTCTGGGATATGTTTACGTAAGGCCGTCGTACGTGCCATGGCCTCCGACCATAGACAGTATATAAAAGCCTCCGACCGCTGCCTCCCCGCTCTCAGCGATAGCTTGTTAGCCTGTAGCATGCTAAAGTTAGCTATAGAGATGCTTGTCGTAAATGGATTTCCACTTACCATTGGCGAGTCTGACATAGTGGATGAAGTGCAAATCTTCTTTTGGACAGTAGGCTTGTAGAGCAATGCTGACAGCAACTTGTAAACAGAGCGTGCACGAGGAGAACTAGGCTCGTGCATGCTCTCTCATGCACACGAAACGGCTAGCGCTGCGTCATTAATATCTTGGCAGGTGTCCATTATGACATCCCAATCAGTGCAATCAAAACAGTCACTTAAGGCAGCAGTCGCTGTAATGTATTGTTGCGTCGCTAGGGGCGCTGGTCAGAAATGTGGCTTTAGTTTTCTCTTAGTGTCCATTCGGAGCCACCGTACCTCGCTGGGTGAGTTTGTAAAAAGCGGAGCAGAATAAAGCAACACAGCATTAAGTTCACAACGTCTCATGATTGAGTCACGGTACATTACATGGTGTCAGAATTCTGTCGAGCATAGACTTTTAGAGTGTAGCTATGGCTACTCCGCAGTTTGAACACCCGAGGATTGACTGGGATGCCGCTGACTTATATAAAGAGTTTGACAGATTTAGAAGTCACGCCACATTCGTCTTTGATGGACCGCTGTCGGGGCTAGAAGCTAAGCAGAAGGCGGGCTGGCTCGGCACGTGGATAGAACAAGGCAGAGAAGTCTACAAAACACTAGAGTGGGCGGACGGTGAGAAAGAAGATCCTATTAAAGTATTGGATAAGTTTGAAAGCTACATCAGACCGAGGAAAAATAAGAGGATAGCTCGTCATCGTTTCAAGCAGAGGAAACAAGGTGCAAGTGAGAGTTTTGACCACTTCGTGAAGGACTTAAAGCTGCTTCTCATGGACTGTGAGTACGCTGAACCGGACGACATACTGATTGACGCCATCATCGCCGGAGTGCACGAAAAACGAGTGCAGGAAAGGCTGCTGGACAGACTGCTGGACACACCATCCAGATCGTCCCAAGTTAGCGCAGCGGAAGTTTGCGGCTAACTGTACCAGCTGTGGCAAGCAGTCGGATTACAAGTGGAACAAAGGCAAGTGTCCTGCTAAAGGCTCAACATGTTCCTACTGTAATAAGCCCAATCACTGGATGGCTGTGTCGTAAGCGTACAGTGCATACAGTGTGTGTAGAGTCGCCAGCAAGTGAACAGTCAGATGAGGAAATTCTGAGCATTAATGTCAACCAAGTTGTTTCTCCAGTCTATATTGCAGACTCGTCAATGGATGACAAGTGGACAGCGTGTGTCACCATACTGTCACAGCCGGTAACATTCAGGATAGACACAGGTGCAAAATGCAACACGTTGACGCTGGACAGTTATCAGAGACTCTTCCACACAGGGGAGCTAAAATGCTCCAAAACAGTGCTACGCACCTACTCCAACCACCAGCTTAAACCTGTTGCTGCAGTGGATTTAACAGTTCACTATAAAAACCGTGAGACTGCTGCTGAATTTGAGATTGTGAACATTGCTCAAGAAAGTGTGCTAAGTGGAACCGCAGCGGAAGATTTAGGTCTGATAGTTAGGCTCGACTCCCTGCAAAAGACTTCTCAAAACCACGAAAGCAAGCTGGCTAAGGACAGCACACCCACTCAGACTGTCCCAGAAGGTCTAAGTGATTTTCCGGAACTGGTACGTACTACAGGGACGTTGCCAGGAGAATACACTATAAAAATAAACCCAACTGCTAAAGGCGTTGTGCATGCTGTGCGCAGACAACCAGCTGCGCTAAAAGAAAAGATAATAGAGAAACTGAAGGAAATGGAAAGAAATGGCTACATCGCCAAAGTTGAAAAGCCCACTGAATGGGTGAGCTCCATGGTCGCTGTCACACGTGGAGGGAACGTGAGGATTTGCATAGATCCCAGTGATCTAAACAAGGTAATCAGAAGAGAGCACTACCCCATGCACACAGTTGAGGAAGTTGTGTCCTCCATGCCAGGCGCCAAGGTATTCTCTATCCTGGATGCCAAATCTGGATTTCTCCAGATAAAACTAGATAATGACTCATCGCTTCTCACCACATTTAACACACCGGTTGGCAGATTCAGGTGGCTCAGGCTACCATTTGGAGTTAAATGTGCCCCTGAGATTTTTCAGCGCATCATGGAAGGCATGCTGGAAGGCATATCAGGTGCCACAGCCATCATGGATGACATTTTGATCGCAGCTCCCAATGTAAAAACACATGATGTGATTCTGCGCAAAGTCGTTGAGAGAGCCACAAGCTACAACCTGAGACTCAACTTCAAGAAATGTCACATTCGACAGAGCAAAGTGCCGTATGTGGGACACTTACTGACAGCAGAGGGTCTTAAGCCAGACCCAGCTAAGGTTGAAGCAGTCAGGTGCATGGCTCCGCCCACAGACAAGGAGGGAGTACGTCGCTTCCTGGGGTTTGTCACATATCTGTCAAAGTTCATTCCCAACCTCAGTGAGGAAGACGAGCCCCTTCGTCAACTTATCAAAAGCAACGTGGAGTTCTCATGGCAGCCGGCTCAGGAAAAAGCCTTTGACAGGCTAAAGTACTATGATCCAGCTGAGCCTGTGGTGATATTTTGTGACGCCAGCAGCAGTGGATTGGGAGCCGTGCTCCTACAGGACGATCATCCTGTTGCTTTTTCCTCCAGGTCGCTGACAGATGCTGAAACTCGCTACGCTCAGATAGGAGAAGGAGATGCTCTCTATTGTTCATGCATGCACAAAGTTCCATCATTACCTATTTGGCAAACAGGTTACCATCTTTAACGACCACAAACCACTCGAGGACATCTTCAAAAAAACGCTGCTCTCAACCCCCATGCGCATACAGAGAATGCGCATGCGCCTGCAGTGGTATGATTTAGATGTCAAGTACAGGAGAGGAAAGGATATGGAGCTGCCTGACACGCTCTCAAGAGCTCAACTGGCCTGCAACATGCCAGAGTTGGACGGATTAGAGTGCATTTCTATGCTGAACTATGTAGCAGTGAGTGAGGAAAAGTACAGCGAGCTACAAGAATGCACAAGGCAAGAGCTAAACCTCCTACAGCACATAATCCAGCAGGGATAGCCAGAACGCAGGAGAGATGTTCCTGTTGCAGTTCAGTCATACTGGGATTCAAGGAGCCAGTTAACAGTATGTGATGGAGTGGTGTACAAAGGACTGCGAATAGTAGTACCACCCACCATGAGACACCGCATGCTAGAGCTCATACATCAGTCCCACTTGGGGATGGTAAAAAGCAAGCAGAGAGCGCGGGAAGTGCTTTACTGGCCAGGTATGAGTGCGGAAGTAGAGGACATGGCAGGGCTGGACTGGGACAAAAAATCGGCCCGGGCATTTTTGGCCCAGGCAGCCCACACCCACCGTGATTGGTCAGAGACATTCCCTGCAGACAGTCCTCTTAAAATATGCGTCCATTCTATGATATGTGTTGCCTCGTGTTCTGCGTTCATGTGATAGTTTTGGATCCTTCGAGAGGTCTCGAGACTTATCTGTTGATCTTACACTTAAATAATTCATTCATTCTTAGAGTTATGATTTGTATATTTATGGTATTTTTTATTATTGTTATTATTATTGATATTTGATATTGTATTGCCATTATTGTTCCATCCATCCATCGTCGTCCGCTTATCCGTGGTCGGGTCGCGGGGGGAGCAGCTCCAGCAGGGGACCCCAAACTTCCCTTTACCGAGCCACATTAACCAGCTCTGACTGGGGGATCCCGAGGCGTTCCCAGGCCAGGTTGGAGATGTAATCCTTCCACCTAGTCCTGGGTCTTCCCCGAGGCCTCCTCCCAGCTGGACGTGCCTGGAACACCTCCCTAGGGAGGCACCCAGGGGGCATCCTTACCAGATGCCCGAACCACCTCAACTGGCTCCTTTCGACGTGAAGGAGCAGCGGCTCTACTCCGAGCTCCTCACGGATGACTGAGCTTCTCACCCTATCTCTAAGGGAGACGCCAGCCACCCTCCTGAGGAAACCCATTTCGGCCGCTTGTACCCTGGATCTCGTTCTTTCGGTCATGACCCAACCTTCATGACCATAGGTGAGGGTAGGAACGAAAACTGACCGGTAGATCGAGAGCTTTGCCTTCCGGCTCAGCTCTCTTTTCGTCACAACGGTGTGATAAACTGAATGTAATACCGCCCACGCTGCGCCGATTCTCCGACCAATCTCCCGCTCCATTGTCCCCTCACTTGCGAACAAGACCCCAAGGTACTTAAACTCCTTCACTTGGGGTAAGGACTCATTCCCTACCTGGAGAAGGCACTCCATCGGTTTCCTGCTGAGAACCATGGCCTCAGATTTAGAGGTGCTGATCCTCATCCCAGCCGCTTCACACTCGGCTGCAAACCGATCCAGTGAGTGCTGAAGGTCACAGGCCGATGATGCCATCAGGACCACATCATCTGCAAAGAGCAGCGATGAGATCCCGAGCCCACCGAACTGCAACCCCTCCCTACCACGACTACGCCTCGATATCCTGTCCATAAATACTACGAACAGGATTGGTGACAAAGCGCAGCCCTGGCGGAGGCCAACCCTCACCTGGAACGTGTCCGACTTACTGCCGAGAACCCGGACACAACTCTCGCTTTGGTCATACAGAGATTGGATGGCCCTGAGAAGGGACCCCCTCACCCCATACTCCCGCAGCACCTCCCACAAAGTCTCCCGGGGGACCCGGTCATATGCCTTCTCCAGATCCACAAAACACATGTAGACTGGATGGGCATACTCCCAGGCTCCCTCCAGGATCCTTGCTAGAGTAAAGAGCTGATCCGTTGTTCCACGACCAGGACGGAATCCGCATTGTTCCTCTTCAACCTGAGGTTCGACTATCGGCCGAACACTCCTTTACAGCACCTTGGAGTAGACTTTACCAGGGAGGCTGAGAAGTGTGATACCCCTGTAATTGGTACACACCCTCTGGTCCCCCTTTTTGAAGAGGGGAACCACCACCCCGGTCTGCCACTCCTTTGGCACTGTCCCAGACTTCCACGCAATGTTGAGTAGGCGTGTCAACCAAGACAGCCCCTCCACACCCAGAGCTTTCAGCATTTCTGGAAGGATCTCATCAATCCCTGGGGCTTTGCCACTGTGGAGTTGTTTGACTACCTCAGTGACCTCCACCAGGGAAATTGACGACAATCCCCCGTCATCCTCCAGCTCTGCCTCTAACAAAGAGGGCGCATCAGCTGGATTTAGGAGTTCCTCAAAGTGCTCCTTCCACCGCCCTATTACCTCCTCAGTTGAGCTCAACAACGTCCCATCCTTACTGTACACAGCTTGGATGGTTCCCCACTTCCCCCTTCTGAGGTGGCGGACGGTTTTCCAGAAGCGCCTTGGTGCCGACCGAAAGTCCTTCTCCATGTCTTCTCCGAACTTCTCCCACACCCGCTGCTTTGCCTCTTTCACGGCAGAGGCTGCAGTCCTTCGGGCCATTCGGTACCTTGCAACTGCCTCCGGAGTCCTCTGGGATAACATATCCCGGAAGGACTCCTTCTTCAGTCGGACAGCTTCCCTGACCACCGGTGTCCACCACGGTGTTCGAGGGTTACCGCCCCTTGAGGCACCTAAGACCCTAAGACCACAGCTCCCTGCCGCAGCTTCAGCAATGGAAACTTTGAACAATGTCCACTCAGGTTCAATGCCCCCAGCCTCCACAGGGATGCACGAAAAGCTCCGCCGGAGGTGTGAGTTGAAGGTCTGTCGGACAGGAGCTTCCTCCAGACGTTCCCAATTTACCCGCACCACCCGTTTGGGCTTACCAGGTCTGTCCAGAGTCTTCCCCCACCCCCTGACCCAACTCACCACCAGATGGTGATCAGTTGACAGCTCCGCCCCTCTCTTCACCCGAGTGTCCAAAACATACGGCCTCAAATCAGATGAAACGATTATAAAATCGATCATTGACTTTCGGCCTAGGGTGCTCTGGTACCAAGTACACTTATGAGCATCCCTATGTTCGAACATGGTGTTTGTTATAGACAATCCATGACTAGCACAGAAGTCCAATAACAGACAACCACTCTGGTTTAGATCAGGGAGGCCGTTCCTCCCAATCACGCCTCTCCATGTGTCTCCGTCATTGCCCACATGTGCGTTGAAGTCCCCCAGCAGAACTATGGAGTCCCCCTCCGGAGCCCCATACAGGACTCCATTCAAGGTCTCCAAGAAGGCCGAATACTCTGAACTCTTGTTTGGTGCATATGCACAAACAACAGTCAGAGTTTTCCCCCCAACAACCCGCAGGCGTAGGGAGGCGACCCTCTCGTCCACCGGGGTAAACTCCAACGTTGCAGCGCTCAGCCAGGGACTTGTGAGTATCCCCACACCCGCCTGGCGCCTCACACCCTGGGCAACTCCGGAGAAGAAAAGAGTCCAACCCCTCTCCAGGAGTACGGTTCCAGAACCGAGACTATGCGTAGAGGTAAGCCCCAACAGATGCAACTGGTAGTGCTCCACGTCACGCACAAGTTCCGGCTCCTTCCCCCACAGCGTGGTGACATTCCATGTCCCCAGAGCTAGCCTCTGCTGCCCGGGTCTGGTCCGTCGAGGCCCCTGACCTTCACCGCCACCCGTGTGGCAGCGCACCCGACCCCAGCGGTTCCTCCCACAGGTGGTGGGCCCATGGGCTGGAGAGATAGGTGCCACGTAGCTTTTTCGGGCTGTGCCCGGCCGGGCTCCGTGGCAAACCCGGCCACCAGACGCTCGGTGACGAGCCCTCCCTCTGGGCCTGGCTCCAGACGGGGGCCCCGGGCTTCCTCCGGGCAGGGTCTCTCTATCCCTTCCTCGTTTTTTCATAGGGTCTTTTGAACCATTCTTCGTCTGGCCCCTCACCTGAGACCACTTTGCCATGGGAGACCCTACCAGGAGCACAAAGCTCCAGACAACACAGCCCTCAGGTTCATAGGGACACCCAAACCTCTCCACCACGATAAGGTGATGGTTCCCGGAGAGGCCATTATTGTTATTATTACTATTTTGCTTAATATTGGCTTAGCAACTTTTAAAAACTGTTTACTGTTAATTTTAACCATTGTAAGATTCATATTTTGTCGCTTTGGACAAAAGTGTCTGCTAACTACAATAACCATAACCACAACCCTTTCCAAAAGCTACAATAAAGCTGGGAGTAGTACATGCCCTGGAAAAGAGAAGCAGTGTACTCACTCACTTTTGATTGGCGACCTGGAGGCCATAGGGTAGCCTACACAATGTCCATACTCAAGTGCAAGTCATTGCCAAAGATAAAGTTTAAAGTATAATTTCAAATTATTTAACAACATTTAAGTATACAAGTGTATTGTCAGTAAAGTCAATCAAAATGTTGCCTTGGCCCACACCAATGAACAAGAAAGATTTACTCTAACAAGGTAACCTTTAAAAGAGTGAGAAACAGAGAGAAATGTCAGCCAAGTTAAGGTATAATTCATTTAGCTTAAATCTCTGGGCAATGTAGAGAGACAGCTGTATACATAGTATACATGAGCCTAGTAGAACAGGCTGTATACATAGTATACATGAGCCTAGTAGAACAGGCTGTATACATAGTATACATGAGCCTAGTAGAACAGGCTGTATACATAGTATACATGAGCCTAGTAGAACAGGCTGTATAGATCACAGACTTCAGCTACCCAACAGGCCAACCCTTAGCCTAAACAGTGAGGTTACCTGACAGCCACTAACTGTAATGTTACTGCCAAACTGCTTTTTGTCGTTATGACGTGAGGCGCGCGCACACACACACACACACACACACACACACACACCCTCCCTCCCTTCCTCAGAGTCCCTGTTAATTTGCGTACTTCTTACCGTCGTCAACTACTCTCCCTTCCACCTGTTCCTCCCTCTCTCCCGTGGCCCTGTCATGGTCGCTCTCCTCCTCCTCGGCCTCTTCGCTGTCATCATGATGTTGTTTCTGCTTCTCTGTATAGCCAGCCACCTCTCCTCCTTCCTCTACTTCAGGTAGCCTAATGCTGATGTTGAAGCAATTACTACAGCCCCAAACATGTCAGACATTTTGGCACATTTTGAGGCATTCGCCTGTAGATTCTTAATCTTTTTCTCCCGTAATTTCTGTACACATCGCTTGCGTATGGGGTTCCGTGGTCGTTTGTCCATTTTAACGTGGATGCTAAACTTCCAGCATATTATAACGTTTACAGCTCGTGTCTCCGGGCCGGGAGTGGGGAAGGGTGTTCCTGGATGTGATTGGGTTAGGTCTGGGTTAGGTCTAGCTTAGGACTGTAGTTGAGCTGATTCCGGTTTCCAACTTCCCCCCAGGGATGTTAGTTAAAACACGGACGGAGACAATTATCCCTCTTGATGCTTTATTATATAAGGCAACAGTACAAAATGGCCGTGGGTAGCTCTGCTATGGCTGTGTATTTGTGTGTGGTTCTGCAAAGAAACAAATAACATTGTGAAGGCTACATACATAATGCATATGAAGTATACATATAGGCTAGCAAACAACAACAAACCCACTATTAATTACACTATATCAATGTAATGTAACTACCGCAGCATAATACAATACAATAATAATACAATAATGTAGCTAAATACAAACGTGAGCAAGAGCTTCCAACAATCTGCGTTATAAATCAACAGCCACGTGCAAACTAGCTAACAGGTGATTAACACAAACATCGAAATTACCAGCTAACTTACTTCAATGTACAAGAACTACAGACCAATACAACGACAGGCCCAAATGAACTGACAACGTAACCTATGGGACTTACAGTTCTCAAAGACGCACACACGCGAGCTCAACTGATTATCCTCTGGACGCACACAGTCTCTTTTCTTTCTCCCACTTTTCTCTGCGACCGCTCGCGTTAAGGCGTGTGTCCGCATGTCCGCGCTACCCCCCGGCATGCACCCACAATCAGTCCTGACAGACGGACTTTTGCACAATTACCCAATGGGCCACTGTCAGTTATCTATGAGCCGGCGCGGCCCAAAAAATTAAAACAAAGGCCTATGAATCATATTGGCGATTCGGCCCAAAAGTGCGTCGGCCCACCGGGAAAATGCCCGGTATGCCCGATGGCCAGTCCAGCCCTGGGACATGGTGAGAAACTGTGGTAAGTGTGCAGAATTTCAAAACAGGCTGACAAGACTGCCACTAAAACCAACAGTAACTCCAGAGCTGCCTTTTGAGCAGGTGGCATCTGACATTTTTGAGTGGGAAGGAAAACACTATGTAGTGCTAGTGGACTACTACTCAAAGTTCATTGAAGTAGATGTACTCAAGGACCAGCGAAGTCGCTCTGTCATGGAAGCACTGAAAGCTCAGTTTTGCAGACATGGCATTCCCGCTGTACTGAGAACGGACAACGGCCCACAGTACACAAGTGAGGAGTTAAAAGGCTTTTGTGAGAGCTACGGCATCTCACACCGCACGTCATCGCCTCACACCCCTCACTCTACTGGAGAGGCTGAGCGAGCAGTACAAACAATCAAAAGACTGTCGTGCAAAGTTCAAGACAAACAGCTAGCACTACTTGACTACAGAACAACCCCACTCGAGTCTGTAGGCTTGTCCCCCGCGCAACTGCTGATGGGAAGAAGGCCCAGAAACAAACTGCCTACAGCTCAACAGCTGCTTGTCCCGAAGTCCTACGACTCCCGCAAAATAAAGCATCTGCTGGACGACTCCAAGTCGTCCCAGAAGTTCTACTATGACAACAGCAGAGAAGCTAAACAACGGCCACCACTAACGCCCGGACAAGAGGTCAGAGTGGAACCGTACCCTGGGAGATCAAAGTGGTCCCCAGCAGTCGTTGTTGAGAAACACAGTGCACCAAGATCATACATTGTAGACTGTGGCGGCAAAGAGCTTCGCCGTAACAGTCAGCATCTTCGCAAGAGCACAGCAGAAGCAAATCAGTCACGTCGCTTCTCCAGTGATGAGCCCTGGACTGAACCAACTGAGGCTGCTTCCAGCCGAGAGGTGTTTTCCCCCGGTGAAGTGTTGGCCTCGCCTGTTGGAAATCGCCTAGACTCTGGGCAAGTCCATCCTTCCGGGTCATACACCACCAAACGAGGCAGACTGGTGAAACCCCCTCAAAGACTGGATTTGTGACTGTTTCTTTATAAAGTTAGAAAGTGATTGAGCATGTTCTGTGACTTACGTTGTTTCTGTAAGAGTTATAGCCACAAGTTGAGGTACACATTTTCTTCCTGTTGTTTGTGTGCCATTAGAGTTGGTGACTTAATTCAGGTTTGTCCTAATGTGAGCCTTGTTATGGACCGCTGTCACACTATTCATAGTTGCAGTATGTCCTTCTCTGAAGAAGGGAGATGTAATGTATTGTTGTGTCGCTAGGGGCGCTGGTCAGAAATGTGGCTTTAGTTTTCTCTTAGTGTCTATTCGGAGCCACCGTACCTCGCTGGGTGAGTTTGTAAAAAGCGGAGCAGAATAAAGCAACACAGCCTTAAGTTCACAACGTCTCATGATTGAGTCACGGTACATTACAGTCGCTTCATTGGTCCAGCATTTCACTTCAATTTTCTGTGCCTTTTCCCGACGCAGGCAAGGTCGATAAACAGGCATAAGCCGAATCATGCTGTGGTCTGAGCTTCCTAGCCCTGGCAGTGCTTTAGTGTAGTAGGCTCTCTCCACATTAACAATTCACTCAAACTGCAGTGATTGAAGTCGCCCAATTAACAGCGCCACATCGGGCGTCTTTACTTCAGCCTGTGCTATAAGATTGTGTGCAGTATGGGCAGCCTCCCTAACATCAGCTGAGGGGGCAATATAAACAACGAAGAGACAGATCTGACTCTCAACTCGCTGTACCCGTGCGCGGGCGGAAGCGTACGAAGAAGTCTGATCCCCCTCCCGCTACTCTAGCGAAGCGCCGGGGCGGCGGCTTTCTCGGCGGCTCCAACCATGCAGCTACCCCAAGCTCTTCCTCGGATTCGGGCCTCGTCCTCACTTCACTCCAGTCGCTGGCTAGCTCCATGAGGTCCTTGGACACTAGGCTGCAAGTCATGGAAGCAGGCGCCGCTTCTGCCTTTTCGGCAACTGTTGCAATCGATCGGGGCGCTGCTTCTTATATGGGCGGATACACTCAGCCGGCGCGTCCCACTCCTGACGGCGCTGCTCATTCCCTGGCCGCCGCACTCTCGGCTCCGCCCGCAGGTGGGGTTTACATTCCTGCTTCCTTTAATATCTCGGCCCGGCTGAGGTCCAAAATATTGCAAGGCGCTGATGTAAATTTAGTGAGCCTCATTTTGCGATCAAACCCTCGCTTCAGGCGATGGATTTTGCGCGCTGTTTAAATCCGCTGACCCCAGACTCTCCAAAGCGCTTTTCTGGTAGTTTTCGGCATATACCACGATGTTATCTGCTCTGTTTACCCAGAACGGAGGCAAGAGCTGGATTCATATCTGCCGCTGATCGGTGATCTGAACATGGAATACGGGAGGTCTCTATTTTTTCATTACCACAAAGCTTTTTCCAGCAAAGCAGCGCTTTATATCGACCAGCATACTATCCGCTTAAACTGGGCCGTTCTGGACACTGAACTCCTGGTTTTGCTGTCGAGGAACGCTCAGGCATCTCTATGCGCCACCTGCAGTCTCCCAGGGCACCCAGCTTCCCTCTACCCCTCTGCGGTTTTCAAGCCTCCGCTCTCCGAAGCCGCTTCTCTGCACCCTCTGCCGCGTCGGCCCTCGCCAAGCTTCGACAACCATGGAAGACAAGTGCACTTTGCCGGCTCATCCCCCATTTGCAATAACTTTAATGAGAATGTTTGTTCTTTTCCCAACTGCTCATTTCTCCACGTCTACAGCGGCTGCCGAGGTCCTCATCCCTGGTCGTTCTGCCCCAGGCGCCTGGTCTCAGCACAACGGCCACTGCCTCGTCGTGGTTCAAGGAAATTCTGAAAATCCATCCCTCTACTCCATTAAATCTGCATTCTCTAGCATTCAAACTGTCTTCTCACCCTGATTCTGTTTTTGTATATCATCTCCTCTCTGGCCTCTCCCAAGGTTTCTGGGTGGACGTGTGCTCTCTGTCCCCAGCGTTACGTTTGTCGCAAAAACCTCCAGTCCGCCGCCTCCGACCCCGGCACCGTATCCCGGCTTCTGGCGTCCGAGAGAGAGAGTATCTAATCGGGCCCTTCGATTCGCCCCCTTTTTCTACCTTTTCACCTTTCGCATTCAAAATAATTCCCATCAATAGCCTTTCTTCGGCGTCAAGTGGGACTCAAAATTTTACTTCGCGGTGCGTTTTACTTTTGGTTGCAGAAGCCCGTGCATTTTTAATCACGTCTCCAAAGCGCTGTGCTGGATATTGCTCAACAAGGTGGAGGTGCCTCCTGTCCTTTATCTGCTCGATGATTTTCTGCTCATTCACCCCCCTCATGACCGCACCAGGCCTTCCCTGATTAAATTGAGGGAATGTTTTCGGGTCCCTCGGTGTGCCGCTCTCGGATAGAAGACAATCGGTCCCAACAGACGCATGGAATTTCTCGCCATCACTCTGGATTCCACCTCCATGGAATGAGCGATTCCATGGTGGCTTATCTCCCGCCAGACAAATTGCAGCGCATCCGTGATGTTTCTGCCTCCTTTTTGGTGGTTGCTAGCGTTACCCAGCGCCAGCTGCTTTCCCTGCTCGGGCATTTGAATTTCGCCACGCGCATCATTCCGCAGGGGCGCTCGTTCATCTCCCGCCTATTGGACGTGGCGTCCTCAGTGCCTCAGCTGCACAACCTCATCTCACTGGACGACAGTTGCCGTTCAGATCTGAGCTTTTGGTCTCGCCTCCTCACTCACTGGAATGGGGTTTCTTTCTTTTACGATGACGTGGTGAGACGACATGCAGTTTTTTACGGACACCGCTCCCTCCGCAGGTTTTTTTTTTTTTTTTTTCGCCGTCAAGGTCCTCAGCTCTGCACGAGATTTACCCCATTGCAGTGGCTTGTCACATTTGGGGCAGCCGTTGGACGCGCAAACGCATATCTGTTCTCTGCGACAATGATGCAGTCGTCAGTATCATAAACAGAGGGCGCTCTTCAGGCAAACACATAATGCCTTTTATGAGAAGCATCACCTGGTCTGCCGTTGTCCACAATTTCATAATCACCGCTTGTCACATTCCCGGGCACAGTAACACACTCGCTGACGCTCTCTCCTGTTTTAATTTTCAGACTTTCCGGAGCCTCTGCCTGGATGCCAACCCTATACCTGTTGTGCTTCCCCCTCTTCAGGACCTAGCTCTCTACTAACATAGGGCCCCCTTCATGTTTATCTGAACTCAGCTAGGAGATATATGCGTAAAGGCTTAGCTGCTTCCATTTTAAGCCGCCCTACATTCACAGTTTGCTTGTAGGCATTCAATTTAATATCAGGTGTTACGATCCATCTTACCCGTCGCTTTTTTCTGCCCAGGCAATTAAATTAATTCTGAAAGACATTTCTAAAACTCATCCCCCTACCTCGAATCTCCAGCTTCCTATCACACTCTGTAAATTACATATACTTGTGTCGACTCTTAGAGCCGGTATGCTTTCTCCTTATATCGATGCATTACTCGAGGCAGTTTTTTCACTGGCTTTTTCACTGCTTTTCTCCGGCATGGGGAATTTACTTCTCCTTCAAACTTATTCAATCCCGACATAGACATCACGTTTTCTGATCTGGTGTTTTACCCCCATCATTACGTTCTAAAACTTAAGCATTCCAAATGCGGCGGCGCTTGTTCCTTCTTAGTTGCTTGCACGGATACACTCTTTTGCCCTTTCAAATCTATGATTAAATATTTATCATTAAGACCTCTTACTGGCCCCATGGCCCCATTGTTTCTCATTCAGGGAAAATTTCCATTGTCAAAAACCTGGTTTAGTCATCATCTTAAGTTAGTCCTCATCAAATCTAACTTTCCGCCTCAGCATTATTCAGGCCACTCATTCAGAATAGGGGCGGCTACTATTGCAGCAAGTCAAGGCTTGTCATGCAAATCACTGCAACAACTCGGCAGATGGTCGTCCTCTGCCTACTCTTCCTACATTCGCCCCGAGGTCAGCGACATCCTCGCCAACCAGAGATCTTTACAGCCGTAATCGGTAAGCATGCATAACTGGTGGCAGTGAATGTCATGATTCTGATTTCTATCATTGAATACATTTCCACATATAGTAAGCAGCAAGTCATATTCATGTATTTTGCAGCATCATGCAGCAGCAAGCAACCAAGCAATCAATAATATCAGATCTCTAAGCGTAATCCGGCAGCATGCATATAAATGGTGGTGGTGTCTGTCCGATCTCTAACACATGATTACGGCTTTCTAACAGCCGTTCCACATTCATGTCGTTCTTCTCCCCTGTAATTCACAACTTCACCTTTTTATTAGTCTTCATTTTCAGCCCGTATGCCTGTGAGGGTCAAGTTTAGCCTGCCTCGGATGTGCAGCCAAGGTCTGGAGTAGGCAAACACGGACATGCGCCGGTTAGTTTAAAAGTTAGTTAGTTTAAAAGTTAGTTAGTTTAAAAAAAAATAAAAAATTCACGTTGCTGCCGGCTCGAACTGCCGAAGCGTAACAATAAGCGGATTGCCGGCCGTTATGCGAAGTTTCATACAGAACTGCCGGCCCGAGTGCCGAAGTTTAATGCGGAACTGCTGGCCGTTATGCTGAAGTTTAATGCGGAACTGCTGGCCCGAGTGCTGAAGTTTCATGCGGAACTGTCGGCCAAACACCGCTGGCTGTCTTTATCATTTATTTTCGTCAGTATCCGCATCTGTAGTACATTTGTATATATGCTAGAGCCTGTCTCACTCCTTTTGCTGTCTATCTTCCGCCTCTCTCTCTAGGTCTTCATCCTCACTTTCTTTTTTTTGGGGGGGGGGGTTTGATGAAATTCTAATCACTTTCAGATTCAGCATAACAAATGAGTATGTTCCTTCACCAGTTCACTTCATGTTTTTTTTACATTATGATGGAATCTAATCTCCAAATACTATACATGTCATTCTACACATGTTGAATACATTTTGAATTTCTGCAATGAAGTCTCTCCTGATTGAAATGAAGCTTAGCGTAAATTCTTGCAGGAAGACTTCTTCATTTATTCCCCATCTCACTTCATCTAATCAGCCGCAGAAACTCCCACTTTCTTTAATCAATCAGAAGTGGCCATGAACTTTTACGAGCCAATCACAGCATGACTCCCCTGTCTTAAACTGTCTTCTCTCTCCACTGTCCAGCTGTCATTCCAGTCAAGAGTATGACCCTCCTCCTCCCCTCCACCTCTGGTCTCCAGCACACACGGCTCCCTGGGCTCCCTTCTGGCTGCCTGCTTTTGCTGTCTCCTCAGTTCGATAATTGGGGTTCCCTCACGCCACCGCCAGTGTCTAGACTCGGGGATGTCTTCGGCTTCCTACCCCCTTTTAATATATTATTATATTAATATATTATTACATTATGATGGAGTCTAATCTCCAAATACTATACATGTCATTCTACACATGTTGAATACATTTTGCATTTCTGCAACGAAGTCTGTCCTGATTGAAATAGGTGAGAAGATGGCAGTTGATGAGCAGATGGTCCCATTCAAGCAAAGAACTAGATTAAAGCAGTAGCTGCCATCAAAACCAAGGAAATGGGGCTACAAGATACTTGTCTTGGCTGGCTCTGATGGTGTACCTCGTAACCTAGAAGTCTACACAGGGAGAGTTGCACAATCCCCTGAGCTAGCAGATGTGGGAGTAAGTGGCAACATTGTTCTCCGCCTCCGTAAGTGGCAACATTGTTCTCCGTGGGAGTAAGTGGCAACATTGTTAGCCTATACCTAAGCAAAAGAACTACAAGCTCTTCTTCGTCAACTGGTTTACAAGTGTTCCTCTTGTGCTCACATTGGCTCAGCAGTGAATTCACTGCACTGGTACTGTTCGTGGCAACAGACTACCAGGCGTAAACCTGATGTGCAATACTGACCTAAAGAGAGCAGGACGTGGATCTTTTGAACAAAAGATGGCCATTGTTGGAGAAACCAACAAAAAAAATTGTTGGTATGATAACCGCTCAGTGACCCTTCTGAGTGATTACACTGGAGCACACCCAGTCACCGAAGTTGACAGGTGGGATCGCAAGCAAAAGTTGATCACCAAAGTCCCCTGCCCTGCTGTAGTTAAAGAATACAACAAGAATATGGGTGGGGTGTATCTGCTTAACTCACTGATTGCACTGTACCGGACCAAAATCAGATCAAAGAAATGGTACCACTGGCTGGTGTTCCACTTTCTGGATATGATCATCGTGACCACCTGGCTGCTCTACTGAATAGATTGTGAAAGCACTGGCATGAGAAAGGAGGAACAAATAAAGCTGTAAATTACATTTGTAATGTCCGGTTTGGTTTTCAATCACAACAGCTGCATCTTCCTTGCTGCCATTTTCACAAATTTGAAAATTTGGTGGTCCCGTAGCTTCCACTTGGAAGCAATGATGGTGGCCGTTGAGGGAGTGTAGGGTCCAGTGTTCCACACTCAACATTTTGAGTGAAGCATCTGGGTACTCGTAGTGCTGCATTTGGCCATACTTACAGTATATGTACTATGTACTCTAAATAGCAAGTGTACCGTAAAACTTCAAATAATAGCCGAGTCCCAAATAGACGCCTGTCTCTTTTAAACGCCTGGTGTGACAACAGATTTGGGTAAATAAAGGCCGGTCTCAAATAGAGGCCTGGTCTGTTTTTTTGTTTTTTTGTTGTTTTTCGTGTCGGGTTGTATTTGATCTTTTAAAATCCGTCAGATCGTTTGTTCTATGTTTTGATTTGATTTCACGTGACAGACGCAACCATTCATAAACGACTCATCACTATGGCAACATAACAAACAGGTTAACGAACTTTCTTTTAGTCTTCAGTTTTTCTTAATTCTCTCAATACCACCATGGAGACAAAAAGAAAAAAGTATGATTTGACATTTAAGCCGACAGTTGTCAAATTTGCCGAACAAAATTTGGGAGAAGCAGCGGCGAGACATTTCTCGATTGATTCGGAGAGAGCGCGAGAATGGCGTAAACATAAAGCAGAACTGCAACGTCTGTCCGAGGAAGACGACAAAGGGCCGGACTGCGAGGTGGAGGGAGGAAGAAGGTGGTAGTTATAGTTCTGCCCATTGCTGTCACATCGTTTCTTTTTTTTATGCTGCCAATAGCCAAAGACAATTCTTACATTAAATGATTTGTTAAACACATTCAAATTAATTATAAATATTAATTAAGTAAGGGATAATGTAGAGCGAGGCTTCAGGCTGATTCAGGCTTCAGGCTGATTCAAGACCCCTCCGCTTCGCGTCGGGGTCCTGATCACCCTGTCGGGGTTGTATTCGCTATAACAACCGCCTCGCTCTACATTATCCCGCTTATTACATGGCTACTTTCCAAATAAATCAATAATTTGACATAAAATATTGATTTAAAAAGGAGTTTATTGATTTAAATACGATTGTATTTCTTCCGCTAAAGAAAATAGTCTGTTCCGTCTACGGTTGGAATCCTGCGTCCATAGCAACGTAAACTCTGTATCTGTTAAGCTAATGCAACCCTTCATCTTACTCACCACCACCTTACGGGCTGTGGTAGTAGCCGTATATGTTATGGGGTGCTGCCGTGGTGGACAAATGACCCAGCTGCTGTTTTAATCACTGCAGGAATTGACACGACATTAGCTGACGCGTTGTAGTGAGCTAGCAGGCTTTCGGCTGGTCGTATTCACATTAAACTGAACATTTCTGTTGACGGTAAAGTGAGACGAGGTAAATGGCTTCATGTCCTCATTCATCTCGTTTCCTTTTTACACAGCCGCTGCATGTTGACACACCTAAACGTGCAATGTAAGCTAACTAACTAGCGTTGTTGTCCCTAGAATTTAACCAAGCCATGTAATAAATACAATTATTACATGGCTTGGTTGAATTCTAATGTAGAATGCGGTCTGTAATTTCTTCATAACAGACCACTGCTAAGCATAACACACCGTTGCCATGCAAAAGAAGAGCGTTGCTATGGACGCAGTTCTGTTCACTCCAGAGGACAGCTATCAATCAATCCGCTGAAAGAAGTCAGTTCATTTATCAGCTGTGGCAAAAAGTGGAGAAAAGCCGTCGAGCAACTTATGTCCTCCAATTCAAGCAATGACAGCAGATCTGGTGAGCGCATATCGCTACATATTTATATACGGTCTATGATCGCTACGCAGGGACAACAACGCTAATTAGTTAGCTTACATTGCACGTTTAGGTGTGTCAACATGCAACGGCTGTGCAAAAAGGAAACGAGATGAATGAGGACATGAAGCCATTTACCTCGTCTCAGAAATGTTCAGTTTAATATAAATACGAGCACCCGATAGCCCGCTAGCTCACTACAACGCGTCAGCTAATGTCATGTCAATTCCTGCAGTGATTAAAACAGCAGCTGGGTCATTTGTCCACCACGGCAGCACCCCATAATGTATACGGCTACTACCACAGCCCGTAAGGTGGTGGTGAGTAATAGATGAAGGGTTGCATTAGCTTAACAGATACAGAGTTTACGTTGCTATGGACGCATGGACTTCAGGCTGATTCAAGACCCTTCCGCTTCGCGTCGGGGTCCTGATCACCCTGTCGGGGTTGTATTAGCTATAACAACCGCCTCGCTCTACATTATCCCTTACATAATACAAATAAAAAAAAAATAATATAATGTGGTAACCTCCTATTGTCAATTAAAGGCCTGTCTCTTATAGACGCCTGTCTCAAATACAAGCCGGTCCATTTCGACGATTAGGGTAAATAGAAGCCCGGGCTATTATTTGAAGTTTTACGGTAAGTACAGAAGTGAACTATTTGAGACACAGCACAAATGTACAACGGAAGACATGCTGGGCAGGTCTACAGGGACACGTAATGTACACACAGAGCAAGCAGAGAAAACTCAAACGCAATGAATAAAACATGAAACCCCAAACCACAAAATCCTCTAGAGACTAAGAGCAAAATATGCACTGCTACAACCATAGAACATTTATGTAATGTCTGGCCAAAGAGCAGGACCATGAAAGATTTCAATTGATTATACACTAAATTCTATTTAATAACTGTTGATTCCCATATTATTAAACTACAGATTTTGACGTTAATCCTAGAGCAGAGTTCAGAATTTTACTGTATTTTGTAGGTATATGCTCTATATTGGGAAGAAAATGAAATAATCTCTATTTCCTCGTTATTTTCATGTTTTACAGTGCAGAATGTATGATCATCTGGAATGTTAAATAGATTATCAAACTGATAATTTTAGTTCCTATTTTTACATTTGAGAATAGTTCTTCCATTCAGTTTCATTTTCAGGACTGGGAAATATTCATTGTGCTGACAGTAATTGCAAACCATATGGCTACTATATTCTTTTCTTTTCTTGTCATGTTCTTATTTTTCCGCTCTGGTGCATCATGTCTTGGATACACACTCGTGCACTTGTTTGCTTGTCTGATTTGAAAGACAATCTTCTCAGCAGACTGCAGAAACAGCGAAGCAACGATGATTAGGAGCTGTCGTGGTTCTTTTCCAGTTTTATGAGCAGAGGAAATGGAAGCGGTGCTGGCAGAAAGTGGGGCTGACTGAATGGGGTCATATTGAAGGGCCACAGGTAGCCGTGTACGGCCCTGTGCACCCTGGAGGGAGGACTCAGAGGACACAAAGCTCTGCCGGCAGGCCTGTGGCTGCACGCTGAATGCTCATCAAAAACCTCATCAGTGCAGTTTGATTTCATCCAATTTGTAGAATCAAATGTGATTATCACAGGCATGTGTGGAGTAATGTGTGAACTGAGCCATTATTATTATTTTAGTTTCTATCTTCAGCTCTGCAGCAGCTGTTCATCCAGATGATTGAGTATTCTGTGAGCATGAATATAACATAGAGGCACAGGTGAAAAAGCTGAGGAGATACATTTTGCGAGGGACTAAAGCTTTGTGTTATATAACTGCTATTGACAGTGATGTGCAAGATTATTATTTTAAATATAGTCTATATCCACGACGTTCCACTTCCGGGATTTCAACAACATCAGTGGCTACCTAATCACGTAACAAAATAAATCTTACATCTACATTTTTATTTAAAGTTGCGAAATGTCACGAGTTGCCACGAGTTGAGTTTTTTGCCTACAGAATTTCATTTTTGCTAAGGTCTGTTTATTTTTAAAGTCAGTCACACATATATTGTAAGTAATGAACTATTTAATTTGATTTAAAATACATTTATATAAACATCATTGGTTATTCTCATATTTTTTTCTTAAAAACTGTGTAGCATTGGAAAGTGGTGGAAATGACGGTTTATGGTGGAAAGATTGTTTCTGTTTATTTTTACTGAAATTGCCAGTCCAAAATATTTTTATCCATGTATTTTATTATTTAACATATGAATGTTGAACAGTATACCTAATAGTTTTAGAAAATAAAAAGATTACAAATGATGTGCAAATTATATGAACCTGCTCAAAACATTCATTTCATTCAAAAAAGGTGTGTGTGTGTGTGTGTGTGTGTGTGTGTGTGTGTGTGTGTGTGTGTGTGTGTGTGTGTGTGAGAGACAGAGACAGAGAGACTGAATGTTTGTGCATAGTTTCTGTGTGCATGAAACCTCAAAATGCATGGAATGCCCCAGCTTATCGATCACGTTATTAGACATTAAAATGCTACCATCATAAACACGAGTGTAACATCACGTATAGGCTACTTAAAAACAAACAGGCTAGACATAACTAACGTGTTACATAAACAACAACAGTAAAAAACAGTTATAACATATTATATACCATAACCACAATAACCTTGTGGGAGTGTGGACCACTCTTTCGCAAAAAATACAAAACAGATAACTAGATCATATACAATCAGAACAGATAACCATTTCATATACAATCTGTATATGGATTGGTTTAGTTAATGTGTGTAATGTGTGCAATTTTCTAACCTATCAAATGACTGGAGCAGTTACTTATTAACTATCTGGCAAATTTCTGCCAGGCAGTAGCATTGATTTGAACATGCCGTTTAGTCACTGGCGTAGGCTCAGGGATGAGACCAGGAACATTAATTAATTAATTAATTTATTACATTTATATAGCGCTTTATCATAGACACTCAAAGCGCTTTTGGGGGGGGGGACTACTCTCTAACACCACCAATGTGTAGCACCCACCTGGGTGATGCACGGCAGCCTTACGACGCCAGACGCTCACCACACATCAGCTTGTTAGAGAGGGAGGGGAACATATTTTTAGTGGTGGGGAAAACCAGAGCACCCGTAGAAAACCCACGCAGAACATGCAAACTCCACACAGAAAGGCCTGGAATGACCTATAACGACCTGGATTCGAATCCAGAACCTTCTTGCTGTGAGGCCACAGCGCTAAGCACTGAGCCACCATGCTGCTGAACATTGTCTGGTTCGTACCGGATTACGTCATCACGTATCGGCCAGAAGAACCAATTATCGCCTATACCACTTATTGTTTTAACAAGGACACAGCTGTCAGTGGCATCCACCTCTTGGATGATGACTGGAAATGCATCTCCATCATATATGACGAGACACCAGTTTCCAGTCAGGCCATCATTGACTTCTTCGATGCGCTGCAGCACATTGGTGGATGTGTTGTGCAGTGCTGGTGGGCCTTGTGAGAGGGCAACCGATCCTTCCTTCTGGAAGGTCACAACTTGTGGATCAAAGCAGCTGCAGCCATTTGGAGATGAACAGAAGCAACTTAGGATGCGCCAGGAGATCACACCAGGACTCTCTGAAACAATCTGGAAGGACACAAACTAATTATTACCATTGCCAAATGACTATTACTATTATGTCATGGCCCACAGTAAATGTTAGACTATTTGAATTTAGTAGGCTTACCTGATGGATTGTCATTGTGCCGCGAACAATTTGAAGGTCATCTGGTAGAAGAGCATCGATTGCATCAATTTCTTCATTTTCAATGAAGAACAATTTGATGTTAGTCTTCAAAGCTAGAAGCTCATTGAAGAAAGTTTTTGGACGTGATATATCCTTTCCCATTGCAACCATTCTGTCTGCTTTCTGTTTCACTGCTGCTCCAACTCCAAAGAAATTCTTTTTGGAACGATACTGGGTGGTTGGCCCATCACTGACAACATAAAGAGTAGTCAATCCTGGGTTTTGCTCTTTCAGAAAATGCAAAACTGTGTTTGTGTGGGTCCAAATGGCTCCTGGATCATGCCTCATGGAGGCGCTCAGGGAACATATGGACATCACTCCCTGTGTTGTATAGGCCACAACCGTGTGCAATGTGGCCTGTTGGTGAGAGTCACCATACTGCACTGACTGGATTTCATTCCCATATTTGCAGAGGTAGTTCTCTCCTCTCCCATCTTCTCCTTGAAATGGCGGATTGCTGTGTACTGGTGCTTCATGTTATATGTGTGTCTCCCAAATTTATTTTTCAGCACAGATAATACTTTTTCCAGTAAAGATTCCAGTGTGTCACGAACTTTGGTCTTGACTGTCAAATGTGCTTGAAACTTTACATTTGGCCCATTTTTTTTCTTTTTCTCTCTCTCTCCCTAGTAATGGACTTCCACTCATGCCACCAAATATTCTCACCACCATCAAAGGAGGCTGTTTGCAGCTCTTTTTCTTTGCAATTAACACAATCACGGTACATGCATTCTTTTGTGCTATTGTCACAACAGAGAGAGGCCATGAGGTGGTCAACGTTGTTTGTGTTAATCACTTTACACTGCATCAACTTATCCGCCATGAATTGTGTATTGGTGTGTCTTTTGCAGAAACACGTGTCTCTGTCCTGTAATCTCGGTCTAAACACCCAAAAGGATTCTCTTGGAGAATTGTGAGTAAGAAATCTTTTCCTCAGGAAATTCTTTTAGGAACTTCTCATGAAGATGTTGCATAGATTAATTCAAGAAGCGCTTTTGCATTTTAGTTGCTTTGCTTGTCAGCGTTTCTTTTTTTCCTGTTGTGGCCCTTGAATTTTCATCCTGTGAGAGGAATTTTATGATTTTCTCCTCAGTGGTGGTGCTAGTTTTGTTTAACTGCAAAGCTCAATTATACTTTAAGGTTTGTGCCCCTTTTGCAGTCATCTTCAAGAAATTTGCTGAGATACCCAATTCTCTCTTCAAATTTCATTAGCCTGTACTTCTGGAGAGACACAATTTTGGTTATCAGCTGCTGGTTTTTGGCAAAGGTTTCTTTCCTATATTTTTCCCTCAACTGAGAAATGATGGTGTTTTGAAAGTCCTCCTGAATTTCTTTGCTCCCTCCGCCATTTGTCTTACCGCTTTACTCCGTGGTGAGTCATTATGACTGATTTTTTTCTGTAGTCTGGCGAACCTTTTCTTGTATTTTTCGACTTTTCTCCAGCTGTATATTAACCACAGACAAATCTCTGAAAAGCTTTGATCTGTCTCTGCTCACTTTCTTCCTACCCCTGGATGTAGATCTTTCCACTGTGGGGGGAGTGTCTGGGGGTGTGTTTGGAGGCGCAGTGGCCAACACAGCGTTTGCGGTGGCTATACATCGTCGCCGGTTTCGCTGATTGATCTTCCACTGTTTTCTTTTTCTTTTCTTCTCCTTCCTGGAGACCTCTAAGATTGGTTTCACTATTCCTCTTTCTTTTTTCCTGCGATATCTTTCTCTGTCCTTTTCAAGTTTCTGTTGATATTTAACTGGATCGGCTTTTATTCTGTCCCTGTATTCCTGTGACTTCTTGGCCATCGACTTTGGCATCTTAAATATAACAATAGATGAATAAAAATAAATATAGAGTGTACTGGAATGGTGATATATAAAGTTATCAGTCCAAAAGCACAAATATGTCATGAGAACATGCAAATAGCACACAAAAATGGCATATATTTATCATGTCCAAAGCTACACCTGAAATTTCTCAGAGGAAATAACATTTTAGCAGTTTTTCTGCAATAATAGCATTAGCATGAATGTCAGGGTTAGCTACTTTTGGCTTTAACATATTGTTTACTCATAATAAACAAATACATTATTTTCATATTTGTTGTACATAATTCAACCGAACTACAGCCAAGGTGGAAAATACTCGGTATAATAGCTTGAGTTACCTTGATTTATTTTCTTGTCCTGAAGAGCACATGTGCCGGAAGTTTCATCTTCAACTAATACTTCCTTTTCACTATTATTTCCATGGTTACAAGTAAATAAAATATTTAAGGTGGATATATTAAGGTGGATTTTGTTGAGGGAGGTGTACATGACGGAAAACCTGGGGACAGACTTATTTTATTCCAAAAATATTTTAAAATTGTGATAAACATATGGAATTTTGATGGTATGATATTATTGCATTTGTCCTTAAAACAAACATGTTAAAAATATTTTTAAATTGATCCTTTATTTTTTAACATTCAAGCATAAAACTGCAAAATCTGCTAATAAACCACCTTGCAAAAGCATTTTTAAAAGAAAATAGGGGCAAGATTTGGTGGTTACTAGGATGTTGGAGCATGAACTTCATAATGACAATGTATGTGTGCATTTGTTTGTTTATTTATTTACAAAAAAAGGCCAAGGACACAAAAGTGCATGTAGTTGGAGTCACCCATATCACAATTTATTTGGCAAAATAGGAGACCCAGAATATGTCTAAAAATAGTGATGGCAAGTAAAGAAAAAGGAGGCCTGGGTCTACCTAATCTTAAAATGTATTACTGGGCAGCCCAAATTAGAGCAATAGTGGGTGACCAAAGATGAAGAAACTGGATGGTTATCCATTAAACAGAATTCCTTAAAAGGGATATCAATATCTACTCTTCCATTTCTTAGTCAGCAGGCTCAGAAAAAATAAGAATTAATAACATCTGGGTCAAACACACACTAAAGGTTTGGAACAGTGCCCAGCAACAGTAAAGGGATCTATAGCTCTATCAAGGGCAATACCCATTCTTGGAAACATTGAGTTTCTCCCATCTGTGACGGAAAAAGGGCTGGTTATTATAAATCAGTTGTTTGAAAATAACACATTGCGATCATTTTCACAACTTCGAGAAAAGTTTGACTTTTTTTAAATGACTGGTATAGATACCTACAAATACGACACTATATCACAAAGCACACAGATTGGGATAGTCTTAAAAGAGATCCAACTGATGTTGAATCGTATTTTATACATATTTCTCAACAAGTGGTTTCAACAAAGCATCAAGTATCACATATCTATAAGAGTCTTATGAAAAGACATCAGACAATACGTTTCATATTGAATAGGAAATGGAACTCAATACAATTATAGATGATGTATATATATATGGGAAGATATGTCTTGCGAGTCACAAAGGGATTGGAAGTCAAATGTGGAAAGAATTTGACTGGAAGGTGAAGATAAGATTCTTTAGGACCCCTCTTAAGGTACCAATGTTTAAAAACAATGCCCCCAACAGCTGCGCTATCGTCATCACGTAATGCCTGCCTCAACGGTTGTGATTGGTGCCTCGATTTTGGGGACATTGGAAATGGGCTTGAATGGCTCTTGCCAGACTGACTTGCAGAGCACATCTCAAATTTGCCGGAAATCCGTCAGGTTTGACCCAGGCTAGCATGGTGGATGGACCATACCCACATATTCTACATGTTATATATTGTGTTAACCCTCTACAGCATAGCGTTGCCCTCTGGCAACAGAAAGTTTGCTTAGGCCCCATATCCAGTACTTGTTTTTTTAAATGATGTCAACCAATTAGAATTTTCCAAAAAGTATCAAAGAATAGTCGAATCAGATGTGGGAGCCACTATCAAGCACCATTTGAAGGCTGGACTTCCTTTTCTGACAGTTGGTCACAGGAGCACATGGTGTGAGAAGAAGTTAAGATTATTTGCTTTAGTAATCGTATTTAAAATGACATTAACTGTAAAAAAATAAAAAAAATAAAAAAAAATATATATATATATATATATATATATATATATATATATATATATATATATATATGTGTGTGTGTGTGTGTGTTGGTGTAGAGATGCCTTTTATTAGGTTTTTGGGGTTTTGCATGTTCAGAAATTCTTTTCATTGTCTCAGGGCAACGTTGTGTGACAAGGGGGTTCTTAATAATAAATTATGTGTGACAGGAAGGGAAGATGAAGGGTTCCTGGGTGCACAGGAACACCCAAAGTGATGTGCAAAAAGTGCAACATACACCTCTGTTTCACAGCAGAGAAAAATTGCTTTTTGAATTTTCACTCAGAATGAAATCTCATTACAAGAAGTACACAACATGACACAACTCACTACATGATATAAACCTATGTCTGTATGAAATCCAAAATGTAAATGTGTTTCAGGTGATTTTCCCTTTCTGCTTAATAATTTGTTGACATTTTTAAAACATTTTTGTGATTTTGTATTGCTCTCTGAGCATTGTTTTATTAACTGTGAATTCATAATTTCCTCTATGATTCTGTACCGTTGTTGCTGCTCTTGGGCAATGAAAAAATATTTTGGGGTGAGGAGGGCAACGAAAAAATACTTTTGGGTCCGGACCCCCCCCTCCCCCCACACACACACACACACAAAAATGTTTTATCAATAAAATGTCCCCAAATTAACCAAGAAATGTGGAAGATTTTTTATCATGTACCATCAACATGTGTGCAGTAGAGGGTGATTGCAAGAAAAATTATCACTATTAATTGGATGAAGCCTAGCCCCCCTACAATAGCTCAGTGGATACAAAAATCAAACAGGTCCATACAATGGAAAATATGACTGCTATTTTACAGTTGAAAGTACCTTTGTTTGTAAGAAGATGGACTCCTGTCATTCTAGGCCTTGATTTAGAATAACTTAAACATACTGTGATATGCAGTGATTTATTTACCCTACTTCTATGTAGTCAATATATGTGTTGAATGAAGCTCAACCACAAGGTAACCCTTTTTATTTTTTATTTTCTTAATTTATTTTTTCTTGTTTTGTTGCTTTAAAGGAGAATTCTGGGCGATTATAACACGTAGCTCTGTTGTTTGTAAATTTGGAGTGCTGTCAGTAGCAAGAAAAACGAAAACAATCAGTGTTGCCTACACCGTGTTATCAACCTGCTAGATTTAGCACCCAACAGGCTGAAACAGGGCAGGTTGTAAACGTGTTTTTAGCCTCTAAACATGTTTGAAATGTCATTACAAGTGCCTACCCATGTGCAGCGAATCTGACTGCAGTAGATGTGACAGAAAGGCATAAAAGTTGTGGTAATCCATACCTCTGTTTATTTCCTGTTTTTCGGTGAGGTATGGATTAACCCAACTTTTATGCCTTTATGCCCGAGTAGCAGAAGTAGCACTGCTTCGCCTGAGAAGAATAATTCCCAGTATGTATACTGTTAGAAGATGGCTGTGTCTCATGTGACCTTGTTATTTGTACAGGCTGTGACTATACAAATCACAACATGTAAATAGAAAAATGTTGGCGTTATTTTGTCACTTATTCGGAGCAGTAGGCTAGTTGGAGCCGGTTACCTCCAGGATCTGTGCTAAGCTAAGCTACCGGTGGGGCCGTCAGACAGAGTTACAACACGCACGGAGATGAGAAGGTGTTAAGGAGAGCGTTGGGAATCTGAAAAAAAAAGTCGCTAATACGGTGGCTATAGTTGCAAAACATGAAGGTGCTTTTATTTAACAAAAAAAGTGGTTTAACAACGCAGGACGTCCACAGCAAACAAAACATAAGAAACAAAAAATATCTTTTTCCAGGAGGCCAGAGGCTTATATATGTTAAGCCCCTCCCACTAGACCAACCAACTCTTAATTGCTTAAATTATCTCTCAATTATGTTACCATTTAAACATTTAGAATGTCACTGCTAGTTTCTTCAATAAACAAATTACAGACTCTTGAACAAATCATTTTCCACTCATCTTACTTTAGAAACACAAAAACTTACACACATTTTCAACTACAAATCTACCCTCACCTATGACCCAGATACATGGTATCTCCCACCATCCGCACACCTGAGTGTGTTTGCTGTAGGCCCTAAATGAAGCGTCACTTTGCTTCAGCTCTGGTTCAGACCCAGGGACTCAAAATAATGGTTAAGTAACATAGTTTGTTGTAAAATAGAAATGACTGAAATTAATAAACTGAACTGACTAACTAATGTAATGTGGTATTTTTGTTAACAGTGTTTTACTGAATGTTATGTATAACAGTGTGATTGCAAATTAATTGTCTGGGTGCATGGTGACCTGTGTAGGTTTACCATGTGCCATCCAAAAGTGACAGGGCCTTTGTCACAGAAGGGTATGTATCGACTTGTCTAACTCTGGGGGTTACGGTGAATACGTTAAAGTCTCAATAAGTCGGCGTGTTCCTTTAAGTGCTTAGCCATCCCGCTTATATTTTCTTTTTGTTACAGAGAGCTAACTGAAGTTATTTCTCCTTCTGCAGCAGGCTAGTCTTAACTACAATTCCACCCGACTAACTATTTACACAGGAACACGTGACCTAAAATCAAAAACCCAACATTTAACAATCATTTAACACTGGCCAGTCAAGTCGTAACTAGAAAATATGCAACCACATTGAGTATAAAACAGTTTAGAATACATGTTAGTCTAGCACTAGTCTATATCCACGATGCTCTACTTCCGGGATTGCTCCGTTGCCGCCGGAAATTCCGCCAGATGACATTATTTTTGTCCGAATGTTTGTTACCTGCTTTCTTTGTGTTGGAATTTTAAACTCTGGTCGATTAATGAGGACTTTGGATAACTGTTAAAGGTGCTTTACCTTAATAAAGTGGGTTAAACAGGTGAGAAGAGTTCTCTCACTGTGGCCCCAGAATTGATTTGAAGATCTCCCAGAGCTGAGTTTCAATTAGCGAGGTTGTGTGCTGTGGGGATTGTCTGATTGTTTTAGGAATAGCATCTTTCTCTACTGGGATATTGAACACAGTCTTGCACCGTCACAGGCTGGCTAAAGAGTTAATTCTGCTAAAACAAGCATACTTAGGAGACTCCTATTATAGTTTGAAAGTAATGGATACCGTGACCCCACTCGATGTGAAAATATATTGTTATACGATTTGTAAATGAGTCATTTGGGGTCACAAAGCACCTGTTAACCAACAGCTGACCAAGGTGACGCATAAACACTATTTTGGGAGAGTTAGATAAAGTTGGTTTAGACACAACAAAGATTCTAAGCCAGGTATTTGATGGGGCTGCTCTGATGTCAGGGAAGCATGGTGGTGTCCAAAAGCGTTGCAAGAGAAACTAGGACATGAGATACCTTATGTACACTGTATTAACCACCAGCTACACTTATAATACAGGCAATGTCTAGGGTACAGCTGTAGTGGACTTTTGTCATGTGTAATGCCCTCTGCAAATTCTGTAAAAAAGCCACAGATGCTGTGCACTATAAGGGTGTGCATCTTAAACGCCTTCTAGAACAGAGATAGATGGGACATCATTCTACAATCATTCAACAACATCTCTTTTGACTGAGATCGACTCCGCGCTGGCCAGTGGCACAGAGATCCAATTGGAGGCTGCAGGCTTACTGCGCGAGATGATCTTAACCAGTTTCCCATATATTGTGACGTTAGTGCGCACAGTTCTTGCCCTGCTGGACCCACCTAACAAGCTTTTACAGAGACAGGACGCTGACTTGATGACAGGTTTAAGTATCGTGGCTAGTACAACAGCTTGTACATGGAAACTTTGTTGTGACGAAGAGTTTAAAAAGGTGTGGGATACAGCAACAGTTTTCAGCGTGGCCCCCAAACGGAGACAAAAAGGAATATGGACGAGTATGTTGTTATGGAAACAACAACAGGACACAGGTATGATGATAACGACAGCACCTCAAGTTTGGCGAGTGCACTTGTTGCATTGAATCCAGAAAGCGACACATTTCTTGACAAAAGCTGTGAAACGTGTCATGGATTTTTCAAGATCTATAATTGAGACAGAGTACAAAGTTGCTTAACAGTTTTTCAACTCACAAAAACAATTGAGGAGGATTGGCCTGTAAAAGTCAGGCTTTGTCAGTATGGTCAGTGAGGTAGTGCCAAGTCTGCCAGGGGGACTTCAGTGGGGGAAGAAAGGGCTAAAGGTTTTGGGAGTGTTTTTGGGCTCTGAGGGGTTTGTTAAAAAGAAATGGTAGGGCAGAGTTGGAAGAACGCTGTAAATCGTTAGAGCAGTCTCTTAAGACTTGTTTTTCTAAATCTACACACTCTGCACATCTACCTAAAAGAACTAAACCTGCCTCTTTTTGACCCAGAGGAGGCAGAAGAACTGGGTCAACCAATAACATTAGAGGAACTTAAATCAGCATTAAAAACAGTTAAATAAGTGAAAACGCCAGGGTTGGAATTCCATCAGAACTTCTTCTACTGTATTTTGACATATTAGGACCTACAATTTTACAAGCTTTAACTTCAGCCATAGAGAAGGGTACTTTCCGCCAACAAACCAACACTGCGCTAATTTCCGTCATGCTAAAGAAGGGCAAAGATCCTATGGATTGCTCAAATTTCAGCCTCATCGGGACTGATATTAAGCTTTATTCCAAAGTCTTGGCTCTCCGCCTAGAGCGCTTTATCAAGAAGCTAGTCCACCCCGACCAATCAGGTTTTATACCCAAGCGTCATGCTGCAGACAATGTATACAGACTATTTCATGTAATAGAAGAAGCCAAAAACCTTCCAACAACAGCAGCAGTGCTATTAGTGGACGCGGAATAGGATTCCGACCGCCTAGAGTGGAACTACTTGTGGCAAGTAATGGAGAGGCTTGGTTTGGGGGCCAAATTCATTGACATGGTACATACTTTATATGCAAATCCCATGGCCATAGTCTCAACCAATGGCTTGCACTCTCAGCCATTTCCCATTGAGAAGGGCTCGTGACAGGGATGCCCGCTTTCCCCCATGATGTTTGCAATATCTCTTGAACCCAAGCCATAAAGCAGAATAAAATCTGTAATGTCCAGATTAAATCCAATAGCAGATCAATATCATTATTTGCAGATGATATTTTGTTATACATTTCTGATCTTGAGGACTCTATTCCAAAGATTCTTAAGATTTTCAACGAATTTGGCTCAATCTCCAGCTATAAAATTAACCGGAATAAATCTAATCTTCTTTTATTGAACAACAGGCATCTGGCATCAGCCATTCAATCAGGAGAGACTTCCTTGAATAAAATGAAAAACATTTTTTGTACAAGACAAACTATGCAATGTGCAAAGTCTCTGGAGATTAGACTCCATCAAATCCATAAATGCAGGGGGGGGGGGGTGTAACCCAGTTTTTGGCAGTAAATGTTAAATGTCCCCATTGACCAAAAAGTAACCATCCATATTGACTGACCACCCCCCTGTATCTGCATGAAATGGTTTGGTCCTGCCTTAGCGCACTAGTGATGGTGTTTAGTTGCAGTCAGTAGATGCGCCAGAACTTCAGTGACCACGATGTTGCCAAGTAACAAGTAAGTTAAATCAAAATCTGGTTTTCAAAAAAGGAAAGAGAGAAAAGAGAGAGGAAAGACAAAAGAAAGGGTGTCAAACTGTAACCCAGTTTTTCACCAAGAAAGGTGGGTAGCCTATAGTCTGTGTGTGGTATTAACCTGTTGGCTTAATGTCCATAGTGAAATAAGCTAGCTAGCTACAGACTAGTGTTAGCCTACATTTAATCACCATTAATCAGTGCAGGGAAACGTTTAGCAAGATATTCATATTAAATCATTGTCCCTGCCAGACTTAACAACAGATGAGTCAGCAGCACCCCAGTCTCCCCCTATCTGTGCCCCTCCCTGTCCCAGTGAAGAAGGTGAGCAACATTGGGTTCAGTGACATGCCAGTTAGCATCATTGCAGGGAGTCTGTGGGTCTCTTGCTCTTTTTACCATTACAAAAAAGAAACTTAAATATGTATTAATGACAGAAATTCAAACACATTAATAACAATTATTTTCTCAAATAATGATCATTATGAAATAAAATAAAACAACCTACAGTCTGTACTGGATGCTGGACAGTTGGAAACAGTGAGTAGCTTACCTGAGCCTGCATGTAAGATACAGACAATATTAAAATAATCCAGTTTCATACGTTCATTTAGATTGAATTATGGAAAGACATCTATAGATAGACTTTATTATTCCCATCATGAAGGGCAGTTAAAGGGATACTTCACTGATTTAGCATTCAGCTTTGTATCAGTAGAAACCCGGTAGTATTTCTGAATGACCGTGCGTCTCTCCCTCATGTCCCCCTGAGACAGGAGATATCTGCATTGGGGGGTCTGGAAAAAATCTTCCGATGACGTAAAATGACGATTTTTGCATCATCGGAAGATTTTTTGGCCAGAGCAAAAGACTACAGCCAGTAGTAGGAGCTACTTCCACATTTTTTCAACCCGCCCATCACCCGAAGCGAGCCGATCTCAGCCGGAAAAAAAACGAAATGTCAGCCATCTTGAATCCTCGCTAAACAGGGCTCTCTTCTCAGCAGCAAACTTTTACAACAATTATGTGCATTCAAACTACCGCACGTGTACCACCGGGATACATCGGTACAGATCGGAGAATATGCAGGAAACGTTATTACAGACGGAATAATCGGCACACTACGAGAGCTTCGCCTGCACGGAGACCAGCACAGAGACCAGCGGTCTCGCTCGATGCCCCGAGCCGGGTAGGGGACAATGCTTCGGCTAGGTGGGAAGCTAACGCTAACCGGCCACCTGTCCCATCAATCCTGCTTGCAAGTGTCCGTTCATTAAACAACAAACTGGACGACATCCAACATCAACGTTGCTCCCAACGCAAGTTCAGAGACTGTGTTTTTTGTTTTCGTGGAAACATGGCTGAACAACAGCGTACCGGACTGTCCAGCTACCAGGCCTGCTAGCCCTCCGACGATCCAAGCTAGAGATGCTCTGTATGAAGGTGGGCTGTGTTAACACGGACTGGTGCAGAAATGTGGTGATTTGTATCCAACTAACTGCTAACCGCTGGAGTTTGTGACTGTTACATGGCGACCATTCGACATTCCACGCTAATTCACGGCTGTGTTTATACTCTGTGTTTACAGCTATGCTTAGCTGAACGTTACGGAGCCTATAATGTGTGTGTGCACTAAATGTAGCCTGTTTCATATGTCATTTTATATAATGTCGTTTTATTATATTGTGTAAATGTGTAACACCACTTGAGCCACAATGAAACGTTGTTTTGTGTATATGGTTGAAATAACAATAAAACACATTGAGTTGAGTCGAATGCCTCACTGTCTGTCTGTCAAGCGGTAGGCGTGGCTTGGGAGTGGACTCAAAGCAGCGAAGCGAAGTGCATTCTGGGATTTGGTGTCTTTCATCCATATGAGCCAAAAACACATTTTCTGGCTTTTCTCGGCCTAGAAGGCACCAATTTAAAAAAAAAAAATGAAACATTTCTGCTATATAAGTGACCCAATTTAAAGATATATTCAGCTTTATATATATATATATTTATATATTTAAGGTTGTTTGTTTTTCTTTTTTTAATCTTTCATTAATAATAATAATAATAATAATAATAATAATAATAATAATAATAATAATAATAATAGTAATAATAATTTTGTTAAGAGAATTTTCCATTTTGTCAAATTTTACAATACAAATACAATGAGACTGTAAAAGATGACCTTCAGCACATTTTTTATGGCTGCTTTTAATCTTGCATCAAATAGTGAACTGCATACTAGACTTGCATGCATGTACAAATCACCAGCAGTAAATGTGCTAGTACTAGTATTGAACTACAAGAAGCAAGACAATTGCAAGCCTTTAATTAGAGTTATGTAAAGCTTTTGATGGGACAGTTAGGTAGAGATGTGGTGACAACCATAGATACACATATAAACCCTAGATGTCTTACAGTGGAGTTTCCATCGGCATCACCGGCGACCATCTTGTCACAGTCAAGCTTTCTGGCGGACTCTGTGGTACCTGATGTAAGGTGAGTGATCTGCACAAACACAAATCTCATCTTGCTGAAATCTTGACGGACTTACAAACGGTTTGGTTTCTTACAAACGTGGCTATAATTGAACATGTTGAAATTGCAGCTTTTCGAAAAAACGACTTAATCGTGCAGCATAGTTGTGTATCAGTGTACTGACACCAATGACAATTTTATGACTAGCTAGCTAGCTAGTCTTTTGTCTAAATTACAATCTTTGTGGATGTTGTTGTGGTTGTAGTTATTAGCTGGCTAATAACAATAAGCTGTGAGTGTGGTTGTAGTTATTAGCCTAGCTGGCTAATAACAAGAAGAAGCTTTGAGTGAGACCTAGCTAGCTAGTAGCAGCTACAGTTTAGCTGCTACCAGCAATTTTACGTCAGTGGGAGAGGCAGAATTGCTCTTTCTTTTCAATATAACTTAAGTTGCACATGATTTCCAATCGGTTTGGTTTGTTAAAAACATCTTACATTATGATACAGGAAATTGCTGGCTTTACAAGGAAGATGCCAGACTTGTATGCAGCCTATGGATGCTCAAATTGCCATAGTCTCAAAACGAGAGCCCGTGGGACCTTTCACCTGTAAGATATGACAAAATGATGATTATATTTGGGATAATCCTTAGTTACTTAGTGAATTTATGCACAACACAGGTCCTGTTACACAGGAACAGCGGTGCTACGACATAATAGTATTACAAGATTGTTGTTGACCCAAGGCTTTTTAGAAGTTTGTTTACACAATCACTGATGTTTCTTTTGGACACCTTTTTACTTTTCTAAAGTACATACTTGCACACATACATATATACAATTACCCAAAACATATGATAATTTAGGTGTGTATTTTTGGGATTGTAGAATATAGCAGAAAATGGACGACGCTGCACGCTTCGGGGCGCAATGAAATGCCTGAGTGACGACAGATACTACCAACCTTGAAGACTCAGAATATGCTAGGGAATGGTTACTTGAATGAATTTCTGCATAATTAAACCAATACGCACAAAGTGTGCCGAAGATGAAGGTAGTTAGCTGATGCGAGTGATTGCAGCCTGTTTGATAAGATATTTGAGGAACAATGAAATTGTCAATTTAGCCAATACGATGAGGTCATAGTATAATACGACCGCAATTTGTGCCAAGAACCTCTGTATCAACTGACCACTTACCAGATAAGATGAATATTGCCCTACTTCATGAAGTGGGCAAGCGGCACGAAGCAATACTAATGCGTATAAGAGGTCTTATTAAATGAATGTTTATGTATATTCATCGCATCTAAAGCTGCAATACTAATGCAGCCCGTAGATGCGAATGCAGCTTTAGATGCGATGAATATACATAAACATTCATTTAATAAGACCTCTTATACGCATTACCCCTGCGTGAGTTTCTCTATAATGAAGAATGACACGCCTGCCCAGATTAGACAGGGCATTCATTGTGACGTCGCTTTGACAGCGAATACGTACATCTGAAGCGTTTTAAAACTTATTTGTCCATTGTATTTCTAAAGAAACACGGCAACGTATAAAAGGCTCATTGCCTTGTACCTCACATAATGCTCCGTAGCAGACGTTTGTAAATAGGCTACCGATCATGTTATACCCATGCAATTTACGTCGCATAGGAGAGGAATTACCGTACAGGACGGAGAGGCTCGCAGGCAGTTGACTAAAGTAGCTGTTCAGATTAATTGCAAATGTCACTAGCATTTAGTCAGCAATAATTAGCATGTTCCTATGATATCTCCTTACATATACCTATGCCCTCTGTCTCTGCAAGATTAGGAATGATTGAGATTTCTTGCAAAGCAACCAAGACTTACAACTTCAGACAGATTACACACGTACATCTACGTCGGCAAACTCAATTTGCAGCTGCACAACACCAGCGCTCACAGGAAAGGTGTTACAGGGTATCCTGTGGGGAATTTGGGTATGTTAACATGTAACAGGAAGTCAGCGTTGTGAGCTACTCGTGAAGCATTCAATATACACGGAGCTTAACCCACACTTGTATGGTGTCTTCATACGCCAACTTGCAACAAAAGGTTCTTCTAATATGCGTCACTGTTCTCCGTCCAGAGCAACGATCATGTTGGTCCATTTCTATAACTGTCTATGGTACAGACTGACCCGCAGAGCATCAGTTTAACAGGAACCATAGTGACGCACGTGAATTTAAGAAGCATTTGGAAGTTGAGCATGCTAACATAGCAGATGTCTACATAAAACCTTGTTTACTTAATATGCCCCCTAAAGAAAGAAATGGGCCTGCACCAATGTGCTCGCTTAAACTGATGTAATTTATAGTAGGAAGCAATGCCCGCCGACCGTACTATACAACAGTTACGGTAATGAACCCCTGCGAGCAGCAGTTGAAACTGCGGTAGAACCAGAGTTTAGCCAGCGACTGGATTTCTTTTACACGGCAGCCAAATCCACATTTGCAGAATGTAGATCGCGGCGGCCAAATTATTGCCGGAATTAGGGATGTAAACAACCAGACACAGCCTGAGAGCACCGTAGTAAAGTTGGTTTTATATTGGACATTGGATATTCGACACATTCGAAAAATCTATTATGCGGCTTGCCCTTTTGACATTTTTATGTCAAACCACTTTTGGTGAACTCATCTCACTCCCCCACACAATGCACAAAGCTTCTTTTTTCAAAATAATCATCCTTTAATTTTTTTAACTTTTTTTTATGTAAACGTTTTACAACCCCAAATCAGAAAAAGTTGGGACAGTATGGAAAACACAAATTAAAAAAGAATCTAGTGATTTCTAAATGTACTTTGACTTGTATTTCAGTTTGACAACAAATACGTGAGGAAATTATTGAAATGTTTAAAAACAATGTTCCTCAAAGAAAGATAGGAAGACATTTGCTTATTTCACCTTCAACAGTGCATAACATAATTAAAAGATGCGTAAAGGACAAGGGCGCAAGCCTAAGCTGAACAACCGGGATCTCCGATCCCTCAGGCGGCACTGCATCAAGAATCGTCATTCATCTATAAGCGATATCACCACATGGGCTCAGGACTACTTTGGCAAACCTTTGTCAAGTACCACAATACGTAGTTACATCCACAAATGCCAGTTAAAACTGTACTGTGCCAAAAGGAAGCCCAATGTTAACAGTGTCCAGAAGCGCTGTCGATTTCTCTGGGCTCGGAGACATCTGGGATGGACCATCACACAGTGGAAACGTGTACTGTGGCCAGATGAATCAGTATTTCAGGTATTTTTTGGGAGAAATGGACGCCGTGTGCAAAGAAGAAAAGGATCATCCAGACTGTTACCAGCAACAAGTCCAAAAGCCAGGATCTGTCATGGTATGGGGTTGTGTCAGTGCCCTTGGCAAAGGTAACTTGCACCTCTGTGATGGCACCATTAATGCTGAAAAGTACATAGAGATTTTGGAGCACAATATGCTGCCTTCAAGAAGACAACTTTTCCAGGGACGTCCATGCATATTTCAACAAGATAATGCAAAACCACATTCTGCACACAATACAAAGTCCTGGCTGCGGAGGAAGAGGATACGGGTACTTGACTGGCCTGCCTGCAGTCCCGACCTGTCTCCAATAGCGAATGTGTGGCGCATTTTGAAGACCCCGTACTGTTGCCCACCTTAAGACTTGTTTGCAGCAAGAAAGGGACAAAATTACACCTGAAAAACTTCATCACTTGATGTCTTCAGTCCCTAAACACCTTTTAAGTGTTGTGAAAAGGAATGGCAACATCACAAAGTGGTAAATGCTTTACTGTTCCAACTTTTTTTGAAATGTGTTGCAAGAGCCAAAATAGGAATTTTGTTTTTTTGAAGAAATTAGAAATCATGAGGAACACATTACATTATGTGCTGGTATTGTCTGCAATGAAATACAAGTCAAACTACTTTCTTTTTTTATTTGTGTTTTCCATACTGTCCCAACTTTTTTTGATTTGGGGTTGTACATAAATCTATTATGCGGCTTTTCATGTCAAACCACTTTTGGTGAACTCATCTCACTCCCCTACACAATGCACAAAGCTTCTTTTTTCAAAAAATCAACCTTTCATTTTTTAAATATTTATTTATGTAAAAAAATGCTATAAATCTATTATGCGACTAGGCCTTTTGACCTATTCATGTCAAACCACTTTTGCTGAACTCTAGTAACTGGCACGTGGGACTGCTGGGATTGGTTGAAGTCGCGGAAAAGAGTAAAAACTATTACTACTATTAAGGTCAAAAGGGCAAGCTGCATACTAGATTTATAGCATTTTTTTACATAAAAAAAAATTTAAAGGAGATTTATTTTGAAAAAATAGGCTTTGTGCATTGTGTGGGGGAGTTACTAGAGTTCAGCAAACGTGGTTTGACATGAAAAGGTCAAAAGGGCAATCCGCATAAGAGATTTATAGCATTTATTTTACATACATTTAAAAAAAAAAAATGAAAGCATGATTTTTTTGAAAAAAGAAGCTTTGTGCATTGCGTGGGGGAGTTAGAGTTCACCAAAAGTGGTTTGACATGAATAGGTCAAAAGGGCAAGCCGCATAATAGATTTTTCGAATGTGTCGAATATCCAATGTCCAATATAAAACCAATTTTACCACGGTACAGGGCCGGCCATTGTAGCCAGGCGAGAGCTCCAGTGTAGGCCGTCTGGAGAGATTGAGGAGGCCTCCAGTGTCCAACAGTTTCCCGGAACCGGGTCCGACAGGATCAAAACCAGAATCCGACAAGGTAAAAACAACGAGCGAAGAGCATATGAGTGTCATACAGCCATATGGACGAACGCCTTGTCTGCAATGACAGTTGTAGTGATGACGAACTGACCGAAGAGCCGGTTATTAACCCGATTCGTGTCACTGAGCTGGGAGAATCGAATGCCATAGATGACTGGAATCTATAAATCAGTCCCTCCATGATTTCATAATCCCCACATTTTCGTTGCAAAAAAGTCACATATATCTCAGCAGAAAGTTGAAAAATGTTGCATTTACTTCACACAAGAGCAGCCATTTTCCCCTGTTGCCATGGGAACATTATTAAGTGACGTAATTTCGCCTAGTGAGGACACGGTGTTGGGGGAATCACTTTTTTTTCTCTTTTTCATCAAACCGCAGTTTTTGCAAGTTCCCGCAATTTTTGCAAGTTCCCGCAATTTCATCGCATAGAATTGCATAAATATCCCACATATTCCATCACATTTTTTAAGAAAATGTGCTGCATAATCAAGGATTTTTGCCTGCAACAATCACAAAAATACTCTGTTTCTGGAGGGACTGATAAATAAAACCAAGTTGTAGGCAGAAGACAAGTCTCCCTCACTGCGGTTATTTTCACACTAAACCTGTTTATGACATTTGTAAATGCTTTTACCAAGAACTATATGTTTTGCAATGGGAGTGCAGCGCAGCATATTCACACAAAGTTATAAACAGCAGCAGTGTGGCGAGGCGCTATCTAGTGTATATTGTATAGTGTAAACTAGGAGTTTGTTTGCAGAGAGATGAACAATGTTTAACTTTGGCTCCACACTCATCACTGTCACTTTTTACCCAACCGGTCCTCCGGAGGACATCCTCCAGACCAGCAGGCGCTCTCGTGATTGTTGTCGGCCGCGGCAAGCGAGGACGGCGGGCAGGAAGCAGAAGCACGGTCACCGGTCGGAAACTACCACAACGATCCCCACAGCAGAGAATCCTACTCTCCAACGGCAGATGGATTGCACACAAAATATATATATTATATATATATATATATATATATATATTATATATATATATATATATATATATATATATATATATATCATATATATCCATATATATGCTACAAATACACACGGGACCGGTGCATGATGATTATTATCAAAGCCTGACTGAACACACTCTCTTCTCCCAGAGGACAGCTAGCTAGCAGCTAACAGGGTAGGTGAATGTTGAAAAGGCATATTGTTGTCATGTAATGGCCCTGTTCATTTTACACAGACATTTTAATTGCATTTTGTGTCTGTTAAGATACACAAAGTCACTATTTACTTTATGCCCCCATAACTGCCATTTAGCTAAGTGGGAGCAGTGGGCATTAGCTGCAGCAGCTCCATGTAGGTAGCTGCTATTGCACTAATTGTTTTTGCTATAGACAGGTCCTGCATAGTTATATTTAGCAAGATTAACGTAAAAATTGGCCGGAGTTCTCCTTTAACACACTAAAAATAGCTCTATTAAACGTCAGATCTTTAGCAGGAAAATCATTTTTAATCAATGATTTTATTATTCAACATAATCTTGATTTTATGTTTTTAACTGAAACCTGGCTGGATCAGAATACAGTCCCTCCAGAAAAACGCGATTATGCGATCGCAGAATTCAATGCATAATCAGCCGGGGGCCGCATTTTTTAAATACACCGCATACATTGCCGATTTCCACGCAAAATGTGCGGGGCTTGCATGATTTCATAATCCCCGCATTTTCATTGGAAAAAAGTCACATATATCTCAGCAGAAAGTTTAAAAATGTTGCATTTACTTCACACAAGAGAAGCCAATTTCCCCTGTTGCCATGGGAACGTTATGAAGTGACGTAATTTCTTCTAGTGAGAACAGGGTGTTGGGGAATCACTTTTTTTCTTGTTTTCATCAAACCGCAGTTTTTGCAAGTTTCCGCAATTTCATCGCATAAAATTGCATAAATATCCCGCATATTCCATCGCATTTTTTAAGAAAACGTGGCGCATAATCAAGGATTTTTGCCCGAAGCAATCACAAAAAAACTGCATTTTTCTGGAGGGAATGAGAATAGTAGCGCTGCTGTTCTCATCGAGTCAGCCCCCCCGGCTTCAGTTTTGTGAGTGAGAATAGAGTTAATAAGAGAGGAGGTGGGGTCGCTATTTTGTTCAAAGACCCATATGTACGCAAATATCTGTTGGACATTTTGCTTCCTTTGAGTATGTGGCTGTTCAGCTAAGGTCCACTGCTAGAGTTATATTTCTAAATATTGACGGACCACCTTAGTACTGTGCAGCCTTTTTTGATGACTTTGCTGAACTGCTGTCTATAATCTGTGTTGACTTTGACCGTGTAATTATTGCTGGTGATTTCAACATTCATCTCGACAACCCTGAGGATAGAGGGACAAAGGAACTGTACTGTATCTTTGATAATTATGGGCTACTCAACATGGGCGTCAGTTTGGTTTGAAATGTGGTGGGGACAGAGACGCATTCGGAAGTGCATTTCCAGAAGTGGTGGGGACAACGATCGTTGTCCCCACCACCATCACCAAAATATGAATGCGTCGACGCATTCGTATTTTTTTTCTCTTTCGCGCAGGTCATGTTTTGAAAGACGTTGTCCAGAGGCCTGTAGGCTACTACGAATCAAGTTAACATGCCCTGGATTCCTTTCAGTTCCCCGGCTGCACTAACCCTAACAACCACGGTTAAACTGTGTCACAACGTTTATCAACTAGTTGAATCAACCCAGGGTTTCCCAATCTAGAGACGCGCACGTTCACATAAAAGAGGCGGTGTTTGCAGTCAATCTACCAGAGCCACATATTTTACATAAGAGCAATTCTACATAAATATGAAGAACACAGACACGGTTTACAAGCAAAAGGCAGAGTTTTGTGATTGTTGCGGGCAGAAATCCTTGATTATGCGGCACGTTTTCTTAAAAAATGCGATGGAATATGTGGGATATTTATGCAATTTTATGTGATGAAATTGCAGTAACTTGCAAAAACTGTGGTTTGATGAAAAAGAGATTCCCCCAACCATGTTGTCAGTAGGCGAAATTACGTCACTACATAACGTTCCCATGGCAACATGGGAAAATGGCTGCTCTTGTGTGAAGTAAACGCAACATTTTTCAACTTTCTGCTGAGATATATGTGACTTTTTTGCAACGAAAATGAGGGGATTATGAAATCATGCAAGCCCCGCATATTTTGCGAGGAAATTGGCAATTTATGCGGCTAAAGTGCGGCGTAGCCTATTTGAAAAAATGCGGGCCCCACATAAATATGCGGACTTTGGCTGATTATGCATTGAATTCTGCGATCGCATAATCACGTTTGTCTGGAGGGACTGGCTTATCAATCAGTCAGGCACAAGATCTGATCATAATTACACTTGTTCTTTCCATAAACTGTCGTTAGTCTATTCAGTTGCAACCCTGGCAGTGGGAAGCGATCGTGGGAGCAAATAAAAAATATAAAAACATAATTCAAACCGATGTGCGCATTGGCAACACACGGCTCAAGAAGTTTACAATAGGCCTACGTTATTCCCATCCATCCATCCATCGTCGTCCGCTTATCCGTGGTCGGGTCGCGGGGGGAGCAGCTCCAGCAGGGGACCCCAAACTTCCCTTTCCCGAGCCACATTAACCAGCTCTGACTGGGGGATCCCGAGGCGTTCCCAGGCCAGGTTGGAGATGTAATCCCTCCACCTAGTCCTGGGTCTTCCCCGAGGCCTCCTCCCAGCTGGATGTGCCTGGAACACCTCCCTAGGGAGGCGCCCAGGGGGCATCCTTACCAGATGCCCGAACCACCTCAACCAACCTACGTTATTCCCTCCACTGGAAATCTATAGGCCCTACCTTTCATAAATACCCATCAGGGAATGTTAACGGGGTTATCAGTCTCTAAATGTTTTAACTTTTAAGAGCGCACCTCTCTCTCTCTCTCGAGCTTTTTCTTCTTTTTTTCTCACTGAACTCCACCCATTCAGTCAATGGATCTTCTAAGAACGGTGATGCCGTTATCAATGGAGTAGGCCTATTGATTGGTCAGTAGGCGGTGCTTTTACACCAGTTGATCTCTAATCTCCGACATAACCTGCTCCCGACCAGGTTAGGCGTTCAGCATAAGTTACCACGGCGATTGAACCCGGTAACAACTAATCCACCGTCGTGGTACAGAAAACCCTGGGTTCAGTACAGGCCCCTGTAGCTTACTAATGTAAATAAATAAAAATGTATTCAAAAATGTGATGATGTCCGACTCGTTTTATGAAGAAGAAAGCCTTAAGTTTTCAAAAAGCAAGACATGACCCGCTATGTTCTGCTTCGTACCATGTTGACAATATGACATGACATGGTTTAATGTACCTAAACAATAATAATTTCTCTCTCATATTGCTCCTTATAACCACCGAAAACTCTGAAAAAAATCAAACCAAAAGTCCAATTATTATGGACGTTATCTGACATTATAAGCGTTGTTTCTGCTTCACATCTTCAGCAGCAGCGGCTGTGGGTTGACTCCCCACGGTTCTCATGGGCTTAATATAACGTGAAAAAGCTTAACGTGGTTTAATGTTCCTAAACAGAGATCAATGATCACATTTCTCTCTCAAATTGCTCCTCATGTACAGTAAGTGATCTTATGTGTTATGAACTTTATTTTTTAACTAAATTGAGCTTGAGGTTTAAAAAAAAGTGGGGGGTACAAAATGACTCATGACAAAATCTGGTGGGGACACGTCCCCACCGCCCCCCCCTAAAACGACGCCTATGCTACTCAACATGTGACTAGGCCACACACAACAAGGGTCACATGTTGGACTTAATTATCTCTAAAGGTCTGAACATTTCCAAAGTTGCGGTGAATGATGTTGCTCTCTCTGATCATTCCTGTGTTTTTTAACAGCTCTATATCTGTGAAAAAAATTGTTCAAACAGAGGTAATTAGAAAACAATACATCACTGAAAGCATGAGTGACAAATTCATTCAGCTTTTCTCCTCCACACCCGCCCCCTCTGGAGCCTCAGCAACTGAGCTTGTAGATAATTTCAATTGTAGAATATCAACTATTATTGACACCATTGCTCCCATTAAGGTCAAAACTATCTCTAGCAAGAAAAAATCTCCATGGAGAAATGTCGCACCTGTAAGATCTGAAAAAAGAGTGTCGAAAAGCTGGTGGCGAAAAACTAACTTCCAGGTCCATTATGACAACTATAAAGAGAGACTTTGCATTAATAATTTGGAACTGAGGAATGCAAGGCGGTCGTTCTGAGATTATTGCTAAAAACACTAATAATTTACGTGCTCTGTTTGCCACTGTCGATAGGTTAACGAACCTTCCAGTACCAGTAGCATCTGAACTTTTATCCACCAAAGCCTGCAATGACTTCGCCATCTTCTTCAGTAAAAAAATTCAGAAAATTAGACTAACAGTCAGTGCCTCAATATCAGGTACAGGATATGTGTTCAGTCTCAGTGTTCAAGCAAAACAAGTTCCCATATGGAACAATTTCAAACGATTAACCAAGATAACCTGGAGGATATCATACAACATCTGAAAACCACTTCCTGTTGCCTTGATATTCTACCAACTGGCTTTTTCAATTTTGAATTGTTTGGCCTCAGATCTTTTACAGATTGTAAACATGTCTCTTCAAGCAGGTATCTTCCCACAGGCCTTAAAAACTGCAGTAATCAAGCCACTCTTAAAAAAGAATAACCTAGATACGTCACTAATAGACAACTACAGGCCAATATCAAACCTCCCATTTTCAAGTAAAATTATTGAAAAAGCGTTTTTTCAACAACTTAACCTTTTTTTGTCCCGAAACAATATTTTTGATACCTCACAGTCGGGTTTCTGACCACATCACAGCACTGAGACAGCTCTTCTGAAAATCTTTAATGACATCCACTTAAACACAGATAGTGGCAGAACTACAGTCTTAGTATTACTAGATCTCAGTGCTGCATTTGACAAGGTTGACCACGACATATTACTAAACAAACTGGAAAACTGGGTAGGCCTTTCTGGCACAGTACTAAAGTGGCTTGAATCCTTTTTAAAGAATAGAAATTACTGTGTCAATAGGTAACTATGCATCTGAGCGTACAAGTTTGACATGTGGAGTTCCCCAAGGCTCCTTCCTGGGGCCTCTACTGTTTAATATCTACATGCTGCCGCTAGCTAAAATCATGGAAAACAACAACATAAGCTATCACAGTTATGCGGACGACACACAGATTTATATAACTTTTTGGCCCGGGTACTACAGTCCGATACAACAACTGGCTAGGTGCATTGAACAAACCAAACGATTGGATGTGCCAGAATTTTCTAAAATTAAACGAAGAAAAAACTGAGGTGATCATTTTTGGACTAAAAAAATTAACGATTAAAAGTCAGCGCTCATCTTCAAACAACAATGTTAAAAACAACAAAGCCAGAAATCTTGGCTTTATTATGGACTCTGACCTGAATTGCCAATTATCACCTCAAAAATGTATAAAGGGTAAAAGGACTTGTGTGCCAACAGGATTTGGAAAAAAACTTGTCCATGCTTTTATCTTCAGTGGACTTGACTACTGCAACGGTGTCTTTACAGGTATTCCTAAAATGTCTATTAAGCAGCTGCAGTTGATTCAGAACGCTGCTGCACGAGTCCTTACCAACACCAAGAAAGTAGATCATATCACTCCAGTTCTGAAGTCCTTACACTGGCTTACTGTGCACCAAATATATTTCAAAATACTCCTGCTGGTTTACAAATCACTAAACGGGTAAGGACCAATCTACCTTTCGAATCTGCTAGTAAACTATGAACCGCAGAGATCTTTAAGATCATCAGGGACAGGTCTGCTTGCCACACCCAGAGTCAGAACAAAAAAGGGGGAAGCTGCGTTCAGTTTCTATGGTCCACATATCTGGAACAAACTTTCGGTAAACTGTAGGTCGGCACCTAATCTCAGCTCTTTTAAATCAAAGCTGAAAACCTTTCTTTTTAACACTGCCTTTTGTTAATTCATTGTACTCCATTGTGAATTTACTCTTGTATTTAATCTACTTTTGTTTTTATTTTGGATTTATTGTTTTTATTTTGCTGCTTTCAATTTGTTATCAATTTGTATTCATTTTTAACTGTGTTTTAATGTTTTATGTCAGCGCTTCCCAAACTTTTTTTTCCTGCGCACCCCCTTCTATGTCCCAACAGGGTTGGCACACCCCCAATCCACACTTAAAAAAAAAACGCAACAGAGATCTGTTTTATTGCCATATAAAGACTCATGTTTAATCATGCGCAAAAAAACAAAACACGCATGACAATAACATCAACAAAATTTCAATATAATACAACAAAGCTACGCACAAGCTTCCACTTTTAAGAGGACGAGTGACAGACACAGGCTCAGTAACAGAAAGCACGGTTATTTTCAGCCGCGTAAAAGAAACATTGCAGCAATAGGCCAGGCCTATTAAATGACCGTGGAGCTAGCATCATCATCATCATAACACAACTGTTATGGGAATTAGAACGACGGTACCTTGAATTAAATTGCAATGAAGTTACAAACGATCCACAACATTAAAGAGAATAAGCTCCGAAATAGATAAAATAGGCCTAGGCTAAATAAAAACGAGGATCGATCTGAAACTTTTCAAGTGCGACAATAAAATTTGCCTACACACGTTCCACAACATAATTAAGTAACAAAGTGCATAGTCTCAAACGCTGGCAAACACACGTCTTCGGCAATTGTGTGCCTCCCCACTCTGTAACTGAGCAGATATGATGCCCGTAATGCGTCTTTCGTAGACCCAACGCATGAATGAAACTGCATTTTTTTTGGCTTTTCTGTAACTCCTCCAACTTTGCTTTAAAAAATGTAAGGGGCTTTTGGCTTAAATTGCCATGTTTCGTGTGCAGATGACGACGGAGATAAGACGGCTTCAGACAGCTGCTTGCTAGAACTTCACTGCACAACACGCGCTGAGGCTTCGGGCAATCTGTATCGCCGATCCAAGTGAAGCCCAGACTCAGATAATTGTCATCATATTTTCTTTTTTTTCCCCCTGTCTGGTGTTCACCCTCATCACCTCTTTTTTGCCATCTCCTTCCCTCCTCTTCGGTTTCCTGCGGCGCATCTTCTGACTCCCGCTCATTTTCTTTCTCTATTCTCTCCGTCTCTGTTGCCTCCAAATCCTCACTCTCTCTTGGTCCCTCTCCTCCTTCGTGACTGACAACTTTATCATAAGACGTCCTACTTGACAGTTTCCTTGATTTCAGCCAGTTAAGCATATTTATAATATGGAATGAATGAAACAAGTTGGCGGCTGCAGTGCATGAAAGAAGAGCAGTAGAAGAAGACTGCAGCTGTCTTCTTCTACGTTTCTATCAAAAACTAATAAATTATAGTTTTTTATTTAAAATAAAAGCGATTACAAAGGAAATGTTTACTGTTCATGTTTTTTTATTGTATGGAAAAATCCCACTTAAAAAAACAGATCGCCATTACATTTTTCCTCTCGCGCACCCCCTGGTGGCAGCTCGCGTACCCCTGGGTGTGCGCGTACCACACTTTGGGAATCCCTGTTTTATGTAAAGCACTTTGAATTGCATTGCTGCTGAACTGTGCTATACAAATAAAATTGGGAACAGCAAAAAGACCCTGCCCTGAAGTAGGAGCTGAAAGAGTTACAGGAACTGCAGTCAGAGGAACTTAAAGCCCCAGTGTGTAACATTTGTAGTTGTTTATTATCAAAATCTGTACTGCCCTTCACAAACTTTTCCTTTTTTATGAATATTGACCACCACCATCAATTCCAAGTATTCCTATTGGCTTGAAATTTTACATTTTCGCTTACATGAACTGGGGTAGACGCTCCATAGCCATGTGCCATCTTGAAATATGGTAGCCCGTAAGGGACATACAGGCTATACTGCTCCGCATTTCATGCTTTTCGCGCTTTTCACTCGGTGGCACTGACTGTGACGTATGCCAGGGAGGGAGGGGGGAGAAGATTATGTGCCACTCACTGCCGGCAGATTTGAAAGCCTGTTGCGTCTATTATCGAGGACATGTAACTGAATCGCCGAGGAAATTAAACCGGCAACGTGACAGGCAAAGCAACGCGACCAAAGTTAATATTGTTGTGGCTTTTCCAAGATGGAAACAGCTGATGAGGAGCAAGGATTTTAAAAGGGACGCCGAAGTTGCCTGCTTTCTTCTCAACAGGTAATTCTGCCTATTTGTGTAAAAGTTTTATAGTTGCTATTTGCTTGGCTAAATATAGCACGGTTGTATATAACGCTAGAACGACGTGTAGGATACTTTTCCTCGCATCAATGATGAAAAAGGATTGTCTACCTTGTAACATAAACGTAATCATATGTGCCGTGATTTCCCTGGCAGACAACTCACGTCATGCAGTTGTAACACAGACTAGCTACAGCTAGAACAGCAGCGTGTAAACGATGGAGATACTAACAGATAATTTCAGTTTCTTTGACATTGTTCATGTTGCTCAGAGAAATATTAAAAACACAAACCTCCGTTGCTTCTCTCCTACGCTTTAAACATTGCCTTACACTATTAATCTGGTACAATATACAGAATAATGATAGCACTGATACTTTACTAACATTAGCTTGCATATGTTTGGGAACCTGATAGCTGATGTTAGCAATGAAATACGTACCAAAATAATGTCAAACTATTATTACACTGGAAGGGACACTCATGGACGTTTTGTAATTTCGGGTTTGGCCACCGTAGGAGTTTTAACGTACTCGGAATGGGGGGGGGGTGGGGGGGGTGGGGGGTGGGGGGGGCTTGTCATATACAATTTCACCGCTAGATGGGAGAAATTCTTACACACTGGGGCTTTAATAATCCCCAAATTCTAGGAATGTTATGTTCTAGGAACTGGAAAAATCTCTCCGGTCGTAAAGTGGCTTATGTTCCAGTAGAACTAGACACAGATTTTTATTGATCCCAAAAAAATGGGAAATTCCAGTGTTGCAGCAGCAAAATATCAGACACAGAGCACACATACAGAATGTACATGAAATAATAATAGGATAGAATATAAGAACAAAAAATGTAAAAAAGTGTACAATATATACAAGTCGTGAATAAAAATGTGCAACATCCCTTATACACCCAACAACTGCAGTGTCATCAGAAAACTTCTGTAGCTGACATGACTCTGAGTTGTACTGTAAGTCTGTGGTGTATACGGAGAATAGAAAAGGAGACAGCACAGTCCCCTGTGGGGCCCCCGTACCACTCACCACCACATCAGACAGAACGCGGTCCAGACGGACAAACTGTGGTCTGTCTGTCAGGTAGTCAGTGATTGAGGACACTGTGGACGCACCGACACCCATCATCCGCACCTTCTCACCTCGTAGCAGTGTCTGGATGGTGTTGAATGCGCTAGAGAAATAAAACAAATTGATTCTCACAGTGAATCCAGGTGCAAATGACCTCGCTGCAGAAGATAGAGGACAGCGTCGTCCACTCCCAGACAAGGCTAGGCAAACTGTAGAGGGTCAGGGGAGGTCTCACCTGCGGCCTCAGGTAGGCCAAGACCAGCCTCTCCAGCACCTTCATTACATAGGATGTGAGAGCCACTGGACGGTAGTCCTTGAGGCCAGATGGAGTCGACTTCGTGGGGACCGGGACAAGGCAGGACGTCTTCCACAGCAGCGGCACCCTCTGCAGACTGAGGTTGAAGACATACTGGAGAACAACAGACAGCTGACTGGCGCAGGTTTTCAGGACCCTGGGGCTGATGCTATCCGGGCCGGATGCCTTGCAGTGGTGAAGCCTCTCCAGCTGTCTCCTCACCTGGCCAGGTGTAAATGAAAAGCAGAGGGGTGACTTCTGGTGAGTTTTCGGGAAAGAAATAGACAGATTGAGATATGCAATTATGACAAACTATCAACAGATTAATGGCATCTGCTGTGAAAAACGATGGCAACTACAATATATATATATATATATATACACATATATATATACACACATATATATATATATATATATATATATATATATATATACACATACATACATACATACACACACATATATATATATATATATATATATATATATATATATATATCCCTCTCTATCCCTCTCTATTCTCCTCACTCCTTTGTGCTGTCAACCAGAAGGCAAATGTAATCAATTCAACAGAGAATGTATCGTGTAGGCTACGAAAGGTTATAAATTCACTTATTTATAACATATATGTAAATATGGGGTTGCTGTTCAGTGCAGTGGGATAATGTTAAAGGCATATCTTATATCTTCTTATATCTTTCTCACCTGAACCTGGCTGGTTTCTTTAAAAAAAAGAAATGTATATCCATCTATGGGGAAACAGACTGTGGGTCAGGGTTTGTTGTTCCAGTGTTCCAGTTCTGATATGAATGAGTCTGATGATCCGTCAGGTCGAATTATTTATTTTTCATTGGCATTGACAGTTAAAATTAATAAAGTATCTGGTAGGGAGGTAACTGCAGCGATAGCGCTGGGCTATTTTTAGCGGTGCTCAAGCCGTTAGGGCAGGCTATTAATAGCACACTTTAAAAACTCATTGTAGGCTACTCCTAAGCTACATTTGCCTTCAGTTAGCAATTTTGTCTAACGTTGCACAACAAAATTGAATAATAATAAGCTGGGCTAATTCAGATATAATTGCCACCATTGTGATCAGGGAATCACAGATTGGTTCCACAAATACACCTGTAGCCTCCCCGGGCGCAGTTCACTGCTGCCCACTGCTCCCTGTAGAAGGAGGGATGGGTTAAATGCAGAGATGAAATTTCGCTACATATATATGTGTATGTGACAATAACGTTGATCTGAATCTGATCTGAGCCTGCTTAAACCGTAACTCTCGCCAAAATGCTTTTTTTTTGTGAATGTACGTGAGTCAAACTTTAGTTTAAAAACATATTTAGGACAGAATCGTCACTTTTAAGATTCACCGTATTGTCGTTTTTGGGTCAAATGGCCTTTTGAATGGGAAATCTATGGGCACTCACATGCTAGCCTCAAAATAGCTATTTTCGAAATACTAAGAAGGCTCGACACAACATGAGACTTTGCTTGACATATCACCAGGGGCTCTACACCTTAACACAAGCATTGACAACATTCTTTGTGTACACAGATTTACTAAAAAAGTTTTTGAACAACTCACCGTAGCTGTTGTTGTTTTCGCTTGCAGCCATCTTTGCCAGTCAAAACTAGTTGATTTCCGAATGCGGATGAACGGACTCCATAGGAGGAAATGTCATTCTTATATGAGGCTCCCTTTTCAACTACAAGGTCAATATTGTTTTTTTACGAACGATAAAACAAAAAATCATCCGTGCATTTATATGCAACTAAGCTTTAGGAGCTTTCCATCTTTACTCTCCTCCCTGTTACGTCGCATTCGGAAATCAACTAGTTTTGACTGGCAAAGATGGCTGCAAGCGAAAACAACAACAGCTACGGTGAGTTGTTCAAAAACTTTCTTTTTAGTAAATCTGTGTACACAAAGAATGTTGTCAATGCTTGCGTTAAGGTGTAGAGCCCCTGGTGATACTTCAAGCAAAGTTTCATGTTGTGTCGAGTTGTTCCCATTCAAAAGGCCATTTGACCCAAAAACGACAATACGGTGAATCTTAGAAGTGGCGATTCCGTCCTAAATACGCTTTTAAACTAAAGTTTGACTCACGTACATTCACAAAAATACCCTAGGATGCATTTTGGCAAGAGTTACGCTTTAACTTGTTCGTTCGATTAGATTTAATTTTCAGTGGTTGAAAGTAGCCATACTCTGACGACCAAATTCCCCAAAGTTATCTGCGCAGACTGAACAGTAGGCTGAGGCGCCCTTGTTCAGGGAATTGACTTTAGGCTACAACTGAGCTGAGCCTGTCGTCATTTATCCTATTCCATCGCTAAAATGAGGTTTGCAAAAGCAATAAGGTGTGAGTACTAAACGATTTCACAAAATCACAATGATAAGGACTTTATTTTTCAGGGGAGCTGAGATGATTTTTAGGGGTGGTTCAGCACCAGTGGAATGTAAACAGTGATCACTATGGCGGACGTACTGTATGCTCCCTCGGTAAATAGTAAGGACGAAAACCCACAGCCGGCAGTTCAATGATGGCTCACATACAGTGCAACCCCCCCTCCATTCTTCTTCTACCGCTTTCTATAACGTCCCTGTCTGCCCGAATCGTCAAAAAGCCGGGTACTGCCACGCCATGGTCCAGGTGCAGCCATGTCTCGGTAAAACACAGTATGCTGCACTTGCGGAACTCCCGCTGGGTTTTAATGAGCGCCGCAAGTTTGTCCGGGTTCCGCCATCCATTCCGACATACCCCCACTCCGACATTGACGTCTAATTGTCGGAGTGGCAGCACTTCCATTGTTTTCAAACGTCCCACGACTCCGACAATTTTTGTTTCCATTGTCGGAGTGGTTAGGGTTAGGGATTGGCAGCATGTCGGAATAGCGGCATGTCTGAATAGAAGCATGTTGGAGTGGCGGAATGTCGGACTGGCAGCATGTAACCAACCGTTCGTCCATCTTATTTCCCAGAGACTGTATATTCCCCATAATGATCGCTGGGACAGCAGGCTTATGTTTTCTTTTTTTTGCCTTAAGTTTTAATCCACATCTGCAACCCCGGCGTCTCCTCTATAGTTCCTTCAGGATTTCAGGCTTGGCCCCCGGCAGGAGTACAGGTTGACACAGTGCTATCAGCTGACCGTGTGTGCAAACAATAGTCCCGCTGCCTTGTGCGTAACACGCAGTTACAAAAATTACCAAAGTAAGAATAGAACTAAAAGAAAAGTTCCAAAGTTGACAGAAGCCATCTCAATATTGATGTTCTAAGTGACCATAAAAAAAGAACTGCACTTAAAGACCAAAAAAGTGACTAAAAACACACAAAATACACATACACATCAGGAGCTGCTGCAACAGGCTACCGCACAACTCAGCGCCATCTTGCCCGTGACATGAAGCATGTAATAAAAAAAAAAAATCCAGCTCTCTGGAACCACCTACAGCCTGTAGTGCGATTTGCAAAAATTCACAGCTCCCTGTTCAGATGCACCAATGAGGGCCAGAGGGGGTGTCTAACTGCGTCTTAATAACTGCTCAGGCACACACATTCATTCTCCCTTGTGGGGGGAGGGGCTTAGGCTTTACCTGAAAGGGGGGGGGGGGGGGGGGGGGCTGAGAAGTTGTTGATGTTCAAAGTCCTGGATCTTCACAATCCTACTTACAGCACCTTTATAAAACTAAATTTCTGTCATATTTGCTGAAACTGATCCTATGTTCCAGTAGACCTACATGAATATGGAGGAAATATTTATTCATAATCCAAATTGAAAGTCCAAAGAGAAATTAAAAATCCAAAGAGAAAACAAAGGAAGATCAAATTAAAAATATTATTTTTTAAATTTTCCATTTGGCTAAATTAAATATATATATATATATAAATATATATATATATATATATATATATATATATATATATATATATTAGGGCTGTCAGTTTAACGCGTTATTAACGGCGTTAACGCAAACCCATTTTAATGCCGATAATTTTTTTAACGCACGAGTAACGCATAGAGAGAGCAACGGGATCTGTTAGTCCACTTCTTTAACTGTCTATGGCCACACCATGTCCCGCCCTACGAAGCAGCTGATTGGTTTGGTTTAGGCATTTCACCGCGAGTGGTGAGGATAGTGGATTGGTCAGGGGATAGGACCTGAACAAATGGAGTTACGTTACCTTCGACGCCTGGCCAATAGTAGTGATTGAAGGGCGGGTCTTGTAATTTCGCAGACCGCAAACAAAACAGACACAAGCCTCGGCCGGTTTTAGCTTGCTAGCCGCGTAGCTTGTAGGCTCGTGACGGCGATTATCTTCAGAGCGAGCGAGTAGTGACTCTACAGTCAGTGAGAGAAACAAATGAGGCAGTACTACCTGTAGTACTATCTGCAGGACTATCTGCAGTACTACTTGCAATGGAACATCGAGGTAACAGCGTTACATTATGTGACAGATTATTAGTTCCAAGTGTGAATGTTAGTGTGAAATTGAACATAACGTATATGACAATGTTGTTTTCAATAAAAAAAACAGTCACAAAGCAAGCCAATCTACTTTTCCATGCTGATAAGAGAATTAAAATGAGAAAATATAATGGGACAAAAAGAAATCAAGGGACATTTAGAATAGATAAAAATGTGCGATTAATTGCGATTAATAGCGAGTTAACTATGACATTAATGCGATTAAATATTTTAATTGCTTGACAGCACTAGTATCTTTTGGTATGCATTTCAGAAAAAAATGGTTAGGATTCAGGTGAAATTGCAAATAGTGATTAATCATGATTAATCCACTGAAAATTCTGATTAATTTGATTAAAAATTTTAATCATTTGACAGCCCTAATATATATATATATATATATATATATATATATATATATATATATATATATATATATATATATATATATATGTCTATAGCAAAAACAATTAGCGCAATAGCAGCTACATAGACAGAGCTGCTGCAGCTAATGCCCACCGCTCCCACTTAGCTAGCTAAACGGCAGTTATGGGGGCATAAATGAAATAGTGCCTTTGTGTATCTTTACAGACACAAAATGCAATGACGACATGACAACAAGATGCATTTCCAACAATCACCTACCCTGTTAGCTGCTAGCTAGCTAGCTGTCATCTGGGACGAGAGAGTGTTCAGTCAGGCTTCAGTAATAATCATCATGCACCAGTCCCGTGTGTATTTGTAGCATATATATATATATATGGATATATATCCATTTTGTGTGCGATCCATCTGGCGTTGGAGAGTAGTATTCAATATCTTCGATATTCTCCATAGTTACGTTACTTGTGAACACCTCCGCTCTTCACGCTACACTGTACCCTCCTCCACCTGCACTGTTATGTATCTTGCTACAACTGAATTCACACGGGACTTCAGCACGAGACTGCCGCTAGCCGTCTGTTAGTGTTTTACTGAACAAGGCACAGGCATAATTCTGTAATTCTGCCCGTTTCCATGTAGTTACCTAGTCAATAATATGCTCATAACCACTACAGCGCTCAATTACCTATTTTTGAGGGGAAATAAACCAAAAAAAAATGGCATCACCGGTCCTCCGGAGGACAGCCACGACCAGCGGGCGCTCTCACGATTGTTGTCGGCGCGGCAAGCGAGGTCGGAACTACCACAACGATCCCCACAGCAGAGAATACTACTCTCTGACGCCAGATGGATCGCACACAAAATGGATATATATCATATATATCCATATATATGCTACAAATACACACGGGACTGCTGCATGATAATTATTACTGAAGCCTGACTGAACATTCTCGTCCCAGACGACAGCTAGCTAGCTAGCAGCTAACGGGGTAGGTGAATGTTGAAAATGCATCTTGTTGTCATGTACGGGCCCTGTCCATGTTACACAGACATTTTAATTGCATTTTGTGTCTGTTAAAAACAGAAACCCCATACCTGCCGTTTAGCTAAGTGGGAGCGGTGGGCATTAGCTGCAGCAGCTCCGGCTGTGTAGCTGCTATTGCGCTAATTGTTTTTGCTATAGACAGGTCTCGCATATTTATTTAGCAAGATTAACGTAAAAATTGGCCGGAGTTCTCCTTTAATATTTGGCTTTTCGATTTCAATTTAATATTGGCTTTTAATTTGGATTTAATATTTGGCTTTTCGATTTCAATTTAACATTGGCTTTTCATTTGGACTTGACACATGCCAATGTATATGAGGTGGCGTGGCCCAAAGACTGGTGGGAGGGTCTGAAACAAAAGGGGTGCAGAGGCACCTTATGAACAGCAGGGAGTGCTGAATGCTGGGGAGCATCTGTCTGCAGCTTCACCACCGGCTGGCTTATTTGCCTCTAATTTCACATAATAGAAACTGATGATGTAGGCTAAATACAAACGACATTTCATGCAACAACAGTGAAGTTTTCATGTAGTTACTATAATTGGGCCCATGTTAGTGAGTGAGGACTAGATTAGGACTGTATTTAAAGCTGATACTGGTTTCCAACTTCAACTCTGTTTCTTCTCTCTTTTGATGTTTTATTTAATTAAGCAACAGTAGGCTACGAACATGGGTGTGGGTAGCTCTGCCATGTGTGTTTATGTGTGGTCAAATGCACACAATCTCAACCGGGTAGTCAGTCATCGTCACCTCTCCTTTTTCTTTCTCTCACTTTTTTCTCCGGGTGGGGCGCGCAGTGTGAGGTGCGTGTCCGTGCTATTCTCCGACATGTACTCACAACAATCACTCCTGATTGACAGCCTTTTGTACAGCCCGTAGGCTACTTTTTCGTTCATTAGATTTCTGATTTTGAAACGATATCTAAATTTGAAAAATGGGTCATTTTAAACCTTGTTAATATGGATGACAATAGGCCTATATTCAAACGGAAAACAAGCCATATTTTAGGAAATCAACTTGAGAGACTTCCAGCTGACAGCGGTGTCTGTGAGCATCACTGGGGGCCAGCAGGGAAGCGATCCCGGCCGCTACCAGCTGAAGTAATGTAGTAATGCAGGAAGTGTGCATTTAGTTTCCATACTTATTTTGTTTCCACAACAATGTTAGTGAGTAAATCTACCACACCATAACAGAGAAGTGTGATGTCTAAGAGCAGAACGCAGAGGTTAAATCACGTGTATGTCGCAGCTGTAGAAAATCAACTATTATCTGCACATCTTTGCCATGCGCAAACCAGTACAGAAGGCATCAATAAATTGCAGGAGTCCTTTTTCCCCCGATCATTTTGGAGGGTCATAGAAAAAGTATTGCAGGCGACGGGAGGGTGAAGTCTAATTTTTCTAAAGAACCCAAAACTCTTCCAGTAGCCCCTTCAATAAATAACGAGTAGTCCTTAAGCTGTCAAAATGTTAACGCTTCTTGAGGGATGAAATCATCAGACAATCATTATTTTGTTATTCAGCATCCCTGGTCAAAAATAGGCTCCCACCCGCCTGAGTAGGAGCTGACAGAACTACGGTACCAGAGGAACTTAAAAATCCCCAAATTTGTCCTGTCAGAACCATGGATGTATTAGGAGAACAGTCGGAACACGGCGGAAAAAAGTGTTCTAGGAACGTTCTGTTAGGAACTGCAAAAATCCCTCCGGTCGGAAAGCCCTAATGTACTCACAACAATCACTCCTGATTGATGGCCTTTTCACCACTAAATTCACTTCTGAGACTTTTTTTTTATGCGAGAAATTAACTGTGTAGAGTTTGAATATGGGCAGTTTAACAAAAATTGATGGCCAATTGTACATTGAAGCCGGAATCGCCTCCCTGCTGGCCGCCAGTGATGCTCACAGACACCACTGTCAGCTGGAAGTCTCTCAAGTTGATTTCCTGAAATATTGCTCGTTTTCCGTTTGAACATAAGCCTATTGTCATCCATATTAACAAGGTTTAAAATGACCCATTTTTCAAATTTGGATATCGTTTCAAAATCAGAAATCTAATGAACGAAAAAGTAGCCTACGGGCTGTACAAAAGGCTGTCAATCAGGAGTGATTGTTGTGAGTACATGTCGGAGAATAGCGCGGACACGCACCTCACACTGCGCACCCCACCCGGAGAAAAAAGTGAGAGAAACAAAAAGGAGAGGTGACGATGACTGACTACCCGGTTGAGATTGTGTGCATTTGACCACACACAAACACACATGGCAGAGCTACCCACACCCATGTTTGTAGCCTACTGTTGCTTAATTAAATAAAACATCAAAGAGAGAAGTTGCGTCTCCGTCCGTGTTTTAAACAGACACACCTGGGGCGAAGTTGGAAACCAGAATCAGCTTTAAATACAGTCCTGATCTAGTCCTCACTCACTAACGCGGGCCAACTTATAGCAACTACATGAAAACTTCACTGTTGCATGAAATGTCGTTTGTGTTTAGCCTACATCATCAGTTTCTATTATGTGAAATTAGAGGCAAATAAGCCAGCCGGTGGCAAAGCTGCAGACAGATGCTTCTCAACAGTGTGCTCCCAGCATTCAGATCCCCCTGCTGTTCATAAGGTGCCTCTGCACCCCTTTCGTTTCAGACCCTCCCACCAGTCTTTGGGCCATGCCTCCTCATTTACATTGACATGTGTCAAGTCCAAATGAAAAGCCAATGTTAAATTGAAATGAAAAGCCAAATATTAAATCCAAATGAAAAGCCAATGTTATATTGAAATTGAAAAGCCAAATATTAAATCCAAATTAAAAGCCAATGTTAAATTGAAATGAAAAGCCAAATATTAAATCCAAATGAAAAGCCAATGTTAAATTGAAATTGAAAAGCCAAATATTAAATCCAAATTAAAAGTCAATATTAATGTTAAATTGAAAAGTGAAACATTAAATCCAAATGGATAAGCCAAATGGAAAATTATTTAAAAAAATAATATTTTTAATTCCTCTCCGGGAACCATCACCTTATCGTGGTGGAGAGGTTTGGGTGTCCCTATGAACCTGAGGGCTGTGTTGTCTGGAGCTTTGTGCTCCTGGTAGGGTCTCCCATGGCAAAGTGGTCTCAGGTGAGGGGCCAGACGAAGAATGGTTCAAAAAACCCTATGGAAGAACGAGGAAGGGATAAAGAGACCCTGCCCGGAGGAAGCCCGGGGCCCCCATCTGGAGCCAGGCCCAGAGGGTGGGCTCGTCAGCAAGCGTCTGGTGGCCGGGTTTGCCACGGAGCCGGCCGGGCACAGCCCGAAAAAGCTACGTGGCACCTATCTCTCCAGCCCATGGGCCCACCACCTGTGGGAGGAACTGCTGGGGTCGGGTGCGCTGCCACACGGGTGGCGGTGAAGGTCAGGGGCCTCGACGGACCAGACCCGGGCAGCAGAGGCTGGCTCTGGGGATGTGGAATGTCACCACGCTGTGGGGGAAGGAGCCGGAACTTGTGCGTGAGGTGGAGCGCTACTAGTTGGATCTGGTGGAGCTTACCTCTACAAACAGTCTTGGTTCTGGAACCATACTCCTGGAGAGGGATTGGACTCTTTTCTTCTCCGGAGTTGCCCAGGGTGTGAGGCGCCAGGCGGGTGTGGGGATACTCACAAGTCCCCGGCTGAGCGCCGCAACGTTGGAGTTTATCCCGGTGGACGAGAGGGTCGCCTCCCTACGCCAACGGCCTGTTGGGGGGAAAACTCTGACTGTTGTTTGTGCATATTCACCAAACAAGAGTTCAGAGTATTCGGCCTTCTTGGAGACCTTGAATGGAGTCCTGTATGGGGCTCCGGAGGGGGACTACATAGTTCTGCTGGGGGACTTCAACGCACATGTGGGCAATGACGGAGACACATGGAGAGGCGTGATTGGGAGGAACGGCCTCCCTGATCTAAACCAGAGTGGTTGTCTGTTATTGGACTTCTGTGCTAGTCATGGATTGTCTATAACAAACACCATGTTCGAACATAGGGATGCTCATAAGTGTACCAGAGCACCTTAGGCCGAAGGTCAATGATCGATTTTATAATCGTTTCATCTGATCTGAGGCCGTATGTATTGGACACTCGGGTGAAGAGAGGGGCGGAGCTGTCAACTGATCACCATCTGGTGGTGAGTTGGGTCAGGGGGTGGGGGAAGACTCTGGACAGACCTGGTAAGCCCAAACAGGTGGTGCGGGTAAATTGGGAACGTCTGGAGGAAGCTCCTGTCCGACAGACCTTCAACTCACACCTCCGGCGGAGCTTTTTGTGCATCCCTGTGGAGGCTGGGGGCATTGAACCTGAGTGGACAATGTTCAAAGTTTCCATTGCTGAAGCTGCGGCAGGGAGCTGTGGTCTTAGGGTCTTGGGTGCCTCAAGGGGCGGTAACCCACGAACACCATGGTGGACACCGGTGGTCAGCGAAGCCGTCCGACTGAAGAAGGAGTCGTTCCGGGATATGTTATCCCAGAGGACTCCGGAGGCAGTTGCAAGGTACCAAAGGGCCCGAAGGAAAGAGGCAAAGCAGCGGGTGTGGGAGAAGTTCAGAGAAGACATGGAGAAGGACTTTCGGTCGGCACCAAGGCACTTCTGGAAAACCGTCCGCCACCTCAGAAGGGGGAAATGGGGAACCATCCGAGCTGTGTACAGCAAGGATGGGACGTTGTTGACCTCAACTGAGGAGGTAATAGGGCGGTGGAAGGAACACTTTGAGGAACTCCTAAATCCAGCTGATGCGCCCTCTTTGTTAGAGGCAGAGCTGGAGGATGACGGGGGATTGTCGTCCATTTCCCTGGTGGAGGTCACTGAGGTAGTCAAACAACTCCACAGTGGCAAAGCCCCAGGGAATGATGAGATCCATCCAGAAATGCTGAAAGCTCTGGGTGTGGAGGGGCTGTCTTGGTTGACATGCCTACTCAACATTGCGTGGAAGTCTGGGACAGTGCCAAAGGAGTGGCAGGACCAGAGGGTGTGTACCAATTACAGGGGTATCACACTTCTCAGCCTCCCTGGTAAAGTCTACTCCAAGGTGCTGGAAAGGAGGGTTTGGCCGATAGTCGAACCTCAGGTTGAAGAGGAACAATGCGGATTCTGTCCTGGTCGTAGAACAACGGATCAGATCTTTACTCTAGCAAGGATCCTGGAGGGAGCCTGGGAGTATGCCCATCCATTCCACATGTGTTTTGTGGATCTGGAGAAGGCATATGACCGGGTCCCCCGGGAGACATTGTGGGAGGTGCTGCGGGAGTATGGGGTGAGGGGGTCCCTTCTCAGGGCCATCCAATCTCTGTATGACCAAAGCGAGAGCTGTGTCCGGGTTCTCGGCAGTAAGTCGGACACGTTCCAGGTGAGGGTTGGCCTCCGCCAGGGCTGCGCTTTGTCACCAATCCTGTTCATAGTATTTATGGACAGGATATCGAGGCGTAGTTGTGGTAGGGAGGGGTTGCAGTTCGGTGGGCTGGGGATCTCATCGCTGCTCTTTGCAGATGATGTGGTCCTGATGGCATCATTGGCCTGTGACCTTCAGCACTCACTGGATCGGTTTGCAGCTGAGTGTGAAGCGGCTGGGATGAGGATCAGCACCTCTAAATCTGAGGCCATGGTTCTCAGCAGGAAACCGATGGAGTGCCTTCTCCAGGTAGGGAATGAGTCCTTACCCTAAGTGAAGGAGTTTAAGTACCTTGGGGTCTTGTTCGCGAGTGAGGGGACAATGGAGCGGGAGATTGGTCGGAGAATCGGCGCAGCGGGGATGGTATTACATTCAGTTTATCGCACCGTTGTGACAAAAAGAGAGCTGAGCCAGAAGGCCAAACTCTCGATCTACCGGTCAGTTTTCGTTCCTACCCTCACCTATGGTCATAAAGGCTGGGTCATGACCGAAAGAACGAGATCCAGGGTACAAACAGCCGAAATTGGTTTCCTCAGGAGGGTGGCTGGCATCTCCCTTAGAGATAGGGTGAGAAGCTCAGTCATCCGTGAGGAGCTCGGAGTAGAGCCGCTGCTCCTTCACATCGAAAGGAGCCAGTTGAGGTGGTTCGAGCATCTGGTAAGGATGCCCCCTGGGTGCCTCCCTGGGGAGGTGATCCAGGCACGTCCAGCTGGGAGGAGACCTCGGGGAAGACCAAGGACTAGGTGGAGGGATTACATCTCCAACCTGGCCTGGGAACGCCTCGGGATCCCCCAGTCAGAGCTGGTTAATGTGGCTTGGGAAAGGGAAGTTTGGGGTCCCCTGCTGGAGCTGCTCACCCCGCGACCCGACCACGGATAAGCGGACGACGATGGATGGAATATTTTTAATTTGATCTTGCTTTGTTTTCTCTTTGGACTTTCAATTTCTCTTTGCAATCCTACCTTCGGCACCTTTAATAATAACGACATATTAAACATGTGTTAATCGGAAAACACTGTATTCGGAAAAAGGCCTTATTCGGAACATCCAAACAGAATATGCTGTTTACATGAACTTAATCATATTCTGAATAAAAGTGGAATATTAATGTGAATGTAAATGTACTCACTGTGTCTTTTGGCATGCCTTCATCTTTGCCAGGAACCTTCGATCAGCAGACCGAAATATATGCATGCACACACACAGACTGTTGAGACACTTCATACGTGACACTTTTTTTCAATTGCTCTCATCACCTAGAGCAAACACACAGTCCCAGTGTCAGCCAAGCATAGCCTGGCCCAGGCAGAGGAGATTATGATGGCAAATTGTGTCTCAGTCTTTTCTGTAAACCCCTGAAGCAGAGCTGGAATGGAAACAGAATAGAAAATAGAGAAAGAAAACAAGGTGCACCAGAGGGAAAGGACAAAAAAGTATAGCAATTAAATATCCATCCATACATCTGTGTCTGGTGGCACATCTCAGAGAGAATAATAAAGCTTCTGTCTCTGTGTGTGTGTGTGTGTGTGTGTGTGTGTGTGTGTGCAAAATAAACCCTACCTGATCAGGATGAATTAGAGAAGTAATAACCTTATTTAATCTCTTTGTCCAATTTTTTTGAAATAATCTTCACGTCTAACTGCATTAGGGAAATTGGGCAGTAATTCTTACAGTCTCCTGGACCTTTACCTTTCTTAGGAATCAAAGCCTGCATAAATCTATGTTGGTGACAGTGTGCCCTTCTCCAGTGCCTCTTTATATACCTCTAACAGAGGTGGAGCCAGTTCAGTTATAAAACTTCAGCTGTGAAGCCATCTGGGCCTTAGGCAGGGCACCCATTACCTCTGTATTTTCCTCTATAGTTAACTCTGCATTGAGGCGTTGTCTTTGCTCTTCTGTCAGTTTGGGAAGCCCTAGTGGCTCTATGAAGGAACACATTTCTTCATCAGTAGAGATAATGACCTATAGAGATCAGTGTAAAATTCTTCAAAAATCCTGTTAATATATACAGTTGCTGTAAAAACATCTCCAGAATTGGATCTAACTACAGAAATAGTGGAAGCTGATTCCCTCATGTATCTAGCGAGTAGTTTTCCTGCTTTGTCTCCCAACTCTGAATAATTTAGTGTTGCCCTGAATAAATTGAATTCAACCTTCTGAGATAGAATATTATTAAATTGGTATTTTAATTGAGTCAGGTTTAATTAGTTAGTTAGTTGACTTTATCCCCCTGGGGAAATTAAGGTACTTAAATCCAATTACAACATAAAACACTACTATTTAAATACAGTATAATACGTTAAAATACAATACAGTACAATCATGATACAATAAAAATGCACTTAAAAGGAGGGATACAAATGCAACTACATTGGGACTGCAAAATAAGGTGCAGCGAGGACATAAGGCAATATTTTAACATGTTTCTACACAATATACACGTCCATTTCACAGCTCTACAGCCAGCATGTTGTCATGGCAACAACCAACAACCAAGTTGTTGCATCAGGTAAATGTAAATGGACTGTATTTATATAGTGCTTTTCTAGTTTTAAAGGAGAATTCCGGCCAATGTTTACGTTTGTCTTGATCGCTATAGATATGCGAGTACTTTCAACAGAAAAAAACCCAACCTGGATTGGTCCTAGCAAACTGGAGTTGCTGCAGCTACCTCTATGAACGCCCACTGAACTAAAACAGGCAGATTTTAGAGTGCCTTTGTGCCTCTTCACAGACACGAAATGCAATTAATATGTCTGTGCAACATGAACAGGGCCCTAACGTGACAACAAGATGCGTTTTCAACTCAGACAATGTTTAAATTCACCCACCCTGGTCCCTGTCTCAATCCTGCTGGTAGCTGCTAGCTGCTAATTATTAGCTGGTAACTACCGTCTGTGATACGTGTGTTCAGCCAGGCTTTTGTGAAAATCATCACGCAGCAGTTCCGTGTGTATTTGTAGCTCATCCATTTTGTGTGTGATCGATCGGGCAAGCAGCCTTCATTCCTGCCTTCCTCGCCTCCCGCAGCCGACCAAAATCCCCCGAGTGCCCAGTGGTCTGGTGGATGTCCTCCAGAGGACAGATCATGCCTTCACAGCAAAAAATTGTAGTTTATTTCACCCTGAAAAATAGGTAATTTAGCACTGTAGTGGTTATGACCATATCAGTGACTATGTAACTACATGGAAACAGGATAAATGATGTCTGTGGTAATAGCATTACTGGCTACAGGCTAGCTGTAATTCGCGCTGTCTCTTGGGAATTCAGTTGTAGCAGGAATAGGTAAACAGTAGTATGCAGATCAGAGCGTAGTGTGTGAAGAGTGGAGTTGTTCACAAGGGAAGAAGCTTGGAGTAACGTAACTATGGAGAATATAGCAGATATACAATACACGAACCACCAACCTTCCAATTGGCAGGCAACCGCTCTACCACTGAGCCACAGCTGGTGACATGAGCAAATCACAACAATCACAGGTTTCTCAGGCCATCCTGTGACATTCTGCTCTGACCACCTTTAACATAAACATCCAACATTGTAATATTATAGATATAAAAGGAAATAAAGAAAAGCATAATAGGTCTCCTTTAAGGTAGGGCATAATACAAAGGTTACCTGCTGTTCTGCTACTATTTCCAGAATCCTCAAAGCAAGCGGTTCATGTAATGGCAGTAAATTTGGTTGCTTAAAGGTTGACAGCGGTAACGTGAAGAACAATATTTGTTTTTGTTTGAGTTAAATTATTTGAAACAAATTGTAAATCAGCAGGTCAGATTCTTTCATCACAGTTCATGAAAAGTGGCACAGCTAAGAACCCGTGAGATCTGTACTTGAGGACAATCAAAGATTAATGGCACATTCAGTCTGAAAAGTAAGTCACCACTTTGAGCTCTTTTATGAGCGGGTGTATGCACATGTGGAAAAGCATGCACAACCTGTGGGAGCTTTAGATTAAATTAGATGAATGGATGTGTCGATAAGCCAAGTGGAACAGGCATAGGCATCAATACCATAATTGCAGAGACAAGCCAGTAAATCATTTTGGTTTTCACTCATATCTGAACAGATTAATCATATCGCTGCACTGCCCAAGATCACTGGGGAGAAAGGATTAAATCTCCAACGATATGAATCAAACGGCTGACTCCTGGAAATCTTCATGGAAAGACTAAAGACATTCTCTATACAGTTTGAAACATACACAATACCTATTGGCCTGTGTGTGTGTGTGTGTGTGTGTGTGTGTGTGTGTGTGTGTGTGTGAGAGAGAGAGAGAGAGATGCAGTTTGGCTTGTACTCATCCCTCAGGGGAGCTAGCCTGCAGGCTGCTGGCATTAGGCATCACAAGATTTCCATAATGCAGGTAGGAATTGAGACCAGGTAGAGCAGAGCAAATAAATCACCCTGGAAGAACTGAGGAGATACAAATTGAGTCAGAGACAGAAAAAGGGAGGTGGAAAGTGTAGGGGGACCAAAAAAAAGAAGGTGAGATAAACTGAAAGAGAGGAAATTGAGAGTGAGGGAGAGCGAGAGAGAAGGAGAGAGCCAGTGGGGGTGAGAATAATGTGAAAGGCTATTGCGTGGCAGCCAGAAATAGCTTGCCATCAATTAAGATAAGCATAGCAGGCGCTCCGTGCGACAGATGAACGCTCCTTCTGAGTCCCAGTGTATGTGAGGCCTGGGAAGCTCCTGTCACAGTGTCCCCTTTACATTTCTCTCAGAAAGCCTATTGCATAAATCGGGGATTAAGCACATTGCTCACAGGCCCCATGCACTGTCTGCAAAACCAATGGGAAGGTTTGCCGCACAGAGCCTGAAATGATTTAGCTTGTTAGGGCACAATGGAGGAAAGGTAGCAGGTACTTCAAGAAGGGTCCATTCTGCATGCATCTCTGTAGGGGCTAGCAGATCAGATCATCTGTTAGGCATGCAACGAGCACTTATCTCAATACTTAAAAAAAGACTGATTGCACTGGAGTCTTTTTATTTTTTTTATTTCTTTTTGCCATTTATTTGTTCCATTGTAGCTGATCAACTGTATGTTTATTATATTTAACTTTTTAAATTAACCAGAATATCAGTATAGCACTATAGGGACCCTGTGTCTTCGTCCTATCTAGAAGCTCTCCAGATAACAGGGAGAATAGGTTAAATATTCATAACCCATATCAGGATCAGCACACCTGACCAGCAGTGTTGACCAGCAGAGAAGATTTAGTGCTGCAGCTTGGGGAAACTGTGTTGCTCCACCAGCAGCCTCCAGAACAGCTTCAGTGCTTCTGAAACGGAAAACCTGAGTATTTGTATTTATCAAGTATCTATTTTGCTCACTGAGGTGTACCCAATCCGTCTGTTGCCATATGGAGGTTATTCCAGAGGATATCCTCAGAGTCAAGGGGGTTCCGCCATCAGAGTGGCAGCACTTCCATTGTTTTCAAACGTCCTACCACTCTGACAATTTTTGTTTCCATTAGGGTTAGGGTCTGAATAGTGGCAGGCATGTCAGACTGGCAGCATGTAACCTAGTCAAGGCAGGGTGCCTCCAAATTATTGTTCATTTTTGAAAGTTCTTTCCAAAATTAAAAAGTCTTAGAATGAATCCAACATAAATCCCCACTGCTTACTGGCCTATAGGTAAGGTAGTCACTAATGTTGCCCATTCACAGATAATGTTCATCCTAAAGATTCACTGTGACACATGTATGTTTAACATTAAAACAATGATTTATAAAATCATGCCAACAATTATTAGGCTATTTTAATAGCTTAGTAGTCTATGCAAAAAAGGTATAAAGGCATTAGGCTGCCCTACACATTATTGTATATGCAACTTCATTTTATACGATATACTGTATGTAGTAGGGGGTCCCTATTCCGTCTCTCTTTCAGTTAAGGGGTCCTTGGTTTAAAAAATGTTGAAGACCCCTGGTGTAGGTAATCAGAAGGACCTTCTAGTCTGATCTGACATGGATCTGGAGCCAATGGGAAGCTAAAACTGGTGTAATTAGTTTGGTTAGGATTAGCTGTAGCGTTCTGAAACATTTGAAGGCCAAATTAGTTTTACGGTCAGGTGGATGGAGATGATTTTATTACAAGAGCCATTAGTTCAATTTAATATCAAGATTAGAGGTGAAATTAAAAATAGATTAGTAGAAAATAATTTATAAATAAAGACATTGTTTTTCTTTCATAAAGCCAGATTACAACATTGACTTTTGTCATTACAGTCATATTTGCTATTTTAAAATTAATTTTGGTTGGTTGATCAGTGCACTGCTTTGGTCCAGATTGAAATATATTTACTACTTCATGTGCAGACATTAATGTTCCCAGAGGATAAGTCCTACTGACTTTGTTCTGTGACAGCCCTAGGGCCTCATTTATAAACGTGGCGTACACACAAAACGGTGAAAATGAAAATGTGCGTATGCCACTTCCCACGCAAAAGTTATGATTTATAAAAAACTAACTTGACGGGAGAATGTGCGGTCCTCCACGCAAACTCTGACCCATGCGTACAGACACTTTGGAGACAATGGGAATTGGCGATGCAGATGTTAAGGTGGTGAACTGAAGTCACACTGCAGAAAGTAAATGTGGGAGTAACAATTACTTGTAATATTTTCAATTATTGATGCCTCACGCACATTTCTTCACTCTATATCAACGTTATCATGAAGATTAAATCCAGCAGTGTTATTTGCGCTTGTACTGAGTGACAATTGTTCCATAAATACCTTGTAAAATCCAACTCAAATCTTAAATAAAAAATTTAATATGAATTGAATATTCTAAATATCTTTCTTAAATACTGTGTTTATACCACTAGTTGATTTTGGCAAGGTGGTTAACAATCACAAATTATTGTAAACATATAAATACTGTGGTGACCCCAATGCATAATGCTGCATGATGGCACTGCAGGAGGACTATGCCAATGGAAGAATCAGGAGAGAAAGACACTTCAGGGACCAGGTAAATGTTTTATATAAATATTACATACATATATCTTCAACTTAAATTTTATCATTGTCTGGATATAATGTCATTCTGGTCAATCTTATCATATAGGTCTGGTAAATCGCAGCCATCCCTGAGTGCCATAATGCCTGCCATTTTGGACGGTATTATTAAAGGAATACTTCACCGATTAGCATTAATCTTTGTATCAGTAGAAACCCTGTAGTATTTTCAAATGACCATGCTTCCCTCCCTCATGTCCCCCTGATTGTGTGTCTGGAAAAAAACCCTCTGATGATGCAAAAATCGTCATTTTGCATCATCGGAGGCAAAGGCTTGAGACTACAGCCAGTAGTAGGAGCTAGTTTCAACCCGCCCATAGGGGGTGGGACCTCATTCCCAGAATGTCCAAACAGTGTCAGCCATCTTGAAGCTAAGCTAACAGGCTCTCGCTCTTTTCAGCAGCAATCTTGCAAATATGTGCATTCAAACTACTGCACGTGTACCACTGGGATACACTGGTACAGATCGGAGAATATGCAGGAAGCTTTATTACAGACGGAATATTCAACACACTACGCAAGCTTCGCCTGCTACGCAGAACAGCACCTCAGCCTGCGGTGTCGCTTGATGCCGCTAGCCGGGGAAGGGGACATCAAAAGCGGTGTGCGAGAAAGCGTAAACACGGAACGAGGGCAGGAGTTCGAGCTAGGTGGAAAGCTAACGCTAGCCGGCCACCTGTCCCATCCATCCTGCTTGCAAATGTCCGCTCATTAGACCACAAACTGGACTACATCCAACTTCAACAAAACTCCCAACGACACACAGAGACTGCTGTGTTTTTGTTATTGTGGAAACAAGCTGAACAACAGCGTACCGGACTCCGCTATCCAGGCCTGCTAGCCTTCCGAGCAGATGCTTCTCTGTCGGGTAAGACTTGTGGAGGTGGGCTGTGCATATGTTAACACGGACTGGTGCTGAAATGTGGTGCTTGTATCCAACTACTGCTCACCGCTGGTGGAGTTTGTGACTGTTAAATGCCAACCATTATACATTCCACACAAATTCACGGCTGTGTTCATACTCTGTGTTTACATCCCACAACTTTACGGAGCTATCAGTGAGCTCCAAAGCACACATCTGGATGGACTATTTATTGTTGCTGGTGATTTCAACCACGCAAATCTCAAGAAAATTCTTATATTCTACCTTCACCTCACGGTGAACTTAACTTATAACAATCAGTGCTCTGTTACAAGTCTACTTATCCCCTGTCTTTTGTTGTCTGTCCTATCCCATGTCTGTCTTAAATGCTTTACTTTACATACTATGTGTGTGCACTAAATGTATGTCGTTTTTATATAATGTCGTTTTTTATATAATGTCATTTTTATAAAATGTTGTTTTTATATATTTTAAATGTGTAACACCACTTGAGCCACGGTTAAATGTTGTTTCGTGTATATGGTTGAAATGACAATAAAACCCACTTGAGTGCCCTCTGTAACTGGTAGGCGTGGCTTGGGAGTGGCCTCGTAGGGAAGCGAAGCAAATGCATTCTGGGAGTTGTTGTCTTTCATCCACATGAGCCAAAAATATTTTTTCTGGCTTTTCTCAGTCTAGAAGGCACCAACTTCTTCCTTAAAAAGTTAAATTTTTAAGGTCTTAAAATGTCTTAAAATCTGTAATTTATGATAAGGAGGTCATAAATTGCATGTGGGACCGAGTCCAACTTGACAGTTTGTTCAACCGCAATTTGATCAGCGCACCATCTTACATTTGCGACATGGACATTATTTTCATAAGTTTTTTATGCTGCATTGAAGCAAGCTGGCTCGTCACTGTTCCCGTCAGTGGTGCAGTCTACATGATACGCAGGTATATTAGGAAAAGCTAAGGATTTCCGTATACCCACTTACAAAAGCACGATGATACGTAACAACATAGTTTTGTGACAGAACTTTCTCACTTTCATTCATAAATTCACCACGTCTGTTTTGTGCAGCACTGACATTTGGACCTTTGGGGTTTCCGTGGCCGTGACCTGGATCTGACGTCTTGATGTTACTAAGCAACAACAGGTTGCATTCTTTGCACGGTCTTTCCTTTCTCGCAACTAGGTAGCTACACTGAGCCTTGTGGAACGCCATGGTTAACTTTAGAGTACCTGGAGATACATGTAATAAATGTAAACTACATTTATTACATGTATCTTTATCACTAAAGGAGGCAGAGGAATAGCGAAACATCTGACACACAGAGCAAGAGAGAGCAGGAGAAGGAGAGGAATTAGCCATCGCTAATGGCTAAGCTAAAATAGCTAACAGCGTTTTAACAATTGTGAGATCAGCGAGGAAGTCGCTGTAAGAGAAGAGAACTATAGTGCTTGAGTATAACTGGTGTAGTTTAAATGCAAACCAGGCAAATATCCACTAAATTAGACAAAGCAGAGTTGAGTAAGTTTTTGCTGGAGCAGCAAACTAGCGTCCGTAACACAACACGAGAACATCGGAAGTGAGGCAATACGCTTACCGTAAACGTCAGCACACACGGATGAGAACACATGAGATGACCAGAGTGTAAAGTAGTGTATAGTGCAATTTTATTTTAAATGTTCTGCCATATGAACTAAAGTGCCATAACATTTGTGCTGCAAACACTTAACATCAGCATTTTGTTCATACAGTAGCAGTTAAAAAAAATAGAAAATAAAATATATATATATATATATATATATATTTATATATTTTATTTTTTAATCAGGGAGTCTATGTTCAGTACCAAATGTCTCTCCTCTGTTTTCATTACAGTCAGAGCATGTGAATGCAGCGCCCACTGCTCATCAATATATTGACTCCGTAGTAATTATGGTTACCCAGTGATGTCCAGTAGTCCCCAGTGAGAGCAACAGCGTGTTGCATGTTGTAAAGCTGTCGCTTTTGCAGTCCTTTCCTTTTCATACAACTCCTGTATTAATCTTGTGATGGCTTGAGGGAATCTCATACCTACCGTCATTTGTTGCGAATCTCCACATCACTAATCGTCCTGCAGTCTGTAGTTATCCACTTCGCTATGGTGTTTGTAGCTTCTCTTGCCTTTGTTTATCTATACTTCTCTGTAAGCGCGGGCCGGCAGCAAAATTACGAATCCCACTATGGGAATGCCAAGACCCGCCCTACAAGGCAGCTCGATTGGTTGCGGTTAGGCATTTCACCTCGAGTGGTTAAGGTTAGGATAGCGGATTGGTCAGGGGATAGGACCTGAACAAATGGGGTTACGTTACCTTGGACGCCTGGCCAATAGTAGTGATTGAAGGGCGGGTCTTGGCGTTGCCATAGTGGGATTCGTAATTTCGCGGGCCGGCAGCAGTCAGCAACAGACGTTTTCAAAATAAAAGCCTGTAAGCAGACTTTTTCAAAATAAAAGAAATAATAAAAAACTGCGTTAATGCGCGATAAAATAATTGTCGGCATTAATTAATTAATGAGTTAATAACGATAATAACGTGTTAACTTGCCCAGCCCTAATTTAAAAAAACAAACACTTTCCTATGGGTAACACAAAACAGAATAAGTACATAAAGGGTACAAATATAAAGTTCACAATTCAACACAAACAACAGATAAATACAAACATAAAGTTAACACTTCAATACAAAACCCTTGCAGACCAGAATAAGAATTCTGGTCTGCAAGGGTACATTCACAAAAAGACCCTAGGTTGCATTTTAGCGAGAGTTGCGCTTTAAACATCAGTATAAATAAAAGTTGACCAATTCAATATTTTCTAGGAGTCCACAAATATGCTCCCACAGCCGCTGTTGACATGTTTCATTTATATCAACACAGCTAGGCAATGTTAACGGGCATGCATTCCCCATTCATCATTGTTTCTAATTAGTGGCCTACCTCTTTAGTCCCAAAAACGTCAATTGGAAGTAATCCAAGTTTACATAATTAAAGAAGTAATGTAACACATGCACACACAAAGACACACACACCACAGAATACCATTGATACCGAAGATCAGAGCATTAAGGGTGGCTTCAATATTATTTACAAGACAAACCTAAAGCCTTGCTAGCAGCTGAAATGATATCAAGACACTTTACAGATAGAGTAGGTCTAAACCACACTCTTTCTTTTACAGAGAACCAACAATTCCCCTAAGAGTGGAGCAACGTCATTACAGTTTTGAATTTTCAATTAGTTTTTAGTTCTGACATTTCAATTTCATTTTATTTTAGTTAGTTTCCAGAGTGTGTTTGCTGGTTTTTCATTTTAACATATTTAGTTTTAGTTTTGTCAGGGCCAGATATAATGTCCCACGTATGTAGCTACATATACATACATACATACATACATACAGTACATACATAAAATACCTGGTTGGAGAATAGCCATGATGCTTGATGTTTAAAGCGCAACTCTTGCTAAAATGCAACATAGGGTCTTTTTGTGAATGTACCCGAGTCAAACTTTAGTTAATTAAGACAGAAGCGCCACTTTTAAGATTTACCGTATTCTCGTTTTTCAGTCAAATGGCCTTTTGAATGGGAGTGCTAGGGGCACTTGTATGATCGCATCACAATCACTACAAACACTGAAAACACTGAAACTTTGCTCAAAGTATCACCAGGGGCTCTACACATGAACTCTAGCATTGAGAGCATTGTTTGTGTACACAGAGTTTACTAAAACTGTAGCTGTTGGTGTCTCCGATCGCCAGTCAAAAGAGTTTGTGTACACAGACAATGTTCTCAATGCTTGAATTAATGTGTAGAGCCCCTGGTGATACTTCGAGCAAAGTTTCATCTTGTTTCGAGCCTTCTTAGTGTTCTTAGCGATTGCATGATGGGTGTAAATACTACGCAAAATGTGGAAGCATAGTGCGCTATTACCAAACTCACAGGCGCAGCGTAAACTGCGCTAGTGTTAGTAAATGAGGCCCTCAGAGTGTAGTGTGTTTACTGTAGATCACACACATTTGATGTCCAGTGGGGCTGACAGCCTGTAGCCCCACAATATTGTCATTTCATATTTCAGATATGATTGGCAATCCGTCTGTCTGGCGCGGTGCCAACATGTAACAAGTCGGCAAGAAGACTAAAGAAGGGAGATTGTCTTATCGTCGCTAGCTAACTTTTTTAATGATGAAATGGATTTCATATTGAGCACAGGTTTGAACCCTTGGCGGTGCGACCGATGCTTGCATGCCTCTGCTGACAATAGCAAAAGTTTTTCAGTGCAATCATCCTGTCTTTCACTGGCTTATTTATTGACTAATGGATGTGGAAACACAATTTCGTTTTTATGTGGTGAATAAAAATGACAAATAAAGGAATCTGGAAACTTGAGAAACTGGAATTAAAACACCTTGGTGCCCACCAGCCTCGGGATATTGTCACAACTCAAACAGTTGGTAAAAGTAAATGCGATTTAACGTGGAGTGGTTAGCATACAAAATAATAAATAAGTTTGCCCAGAGGAAAAAACGCTGTGTCGCTTTTCTCTTTAGTGAGCCCTCAGCCTTGGTGAGTGAAAGCATATTTTTATCATCCTGCCTTCGTGGTGCTGGTCCCTACATTGATCATGTTGTGTTGGATCGACTGATGACGAGTGTGTAACATTACATGCTCGGTTGTTGTCATAGAATGGATCTGTATGCATCGCTGCACAACGTTCACTTTTACTGGCTAAACTCAACTAAGGTTACCATGGCCCTGAAAGGAGCGTCATCTGGCGGTGCCTGTACCCAGCTCACAGTCACCTATCGGCGGCTACACAACGGCTGCTGGTAGCCGGCGTCTTGGAGCTCTGTAGCAGCTAAATACAACCAGCAACTACCGCTCTGATTTTATTGTTCTATCGCACTATAGACTGTTCACACTACAGCACTTTAGTTTGAAATGGGGCACAATTTGTCCCCACCGAGGTTAAAAAATAATTCAGCAGAGGCAGGGATATGTAGACCAGAGAAGGGGAAATCCCACGCATCCTCCTGGGAAATTGCACCCTCTCTGTATGGATCTGTAACCCTAAAAAGTTGTCTGTTTGTGTCTTTATGGATTCATGGTGTTGAGCTCATAACATTTCTGTTTGCGTATGGCCCTGTAGGCGCATTTATTCTGGTTGTGACGCTTGAAATATTTCATTCTTAATTTAGGTTTGTGACAGCGTTAGTTTTACCTGTGAGTGAGTGAGTGAGTGAGTGAGTGAGTGAGTGAGAGAGAGAGAGAGGGGGGGGAATGCAACTACATAAAGTACGCTCCTCTCCCTCACACACACTCTCTCTCTCTCTCTCTCTCTCTCTCTCTCTCCACCTCTGTGTATGTGTACACACTGTCCTGTGAAAATAAAGGCCTAATAATGTCCAAAAAAATTAGCTGTTGTTGACATGTTAACAGACTGAGATACAGAATATTCTAGTTTTACTGGCATGTAGCGTATCTTTTGAAATAGTTGGTGCCCCACCAATTTTTTTAACATATAAAAACGCCACTGGTAACAAAACTAAGCAAATGAAATCAATCAGTGATGGAGGGAGGGATGAAGGAGGGATGTCTGACATGAAGGGCTTCTCACTGGGTTAACAGGAAGAAGAAACATATGGTAATGCAATAAAAAAGCCAAGAGGGGCAATTAACATGCAAATCATATCCATAATCAAACTAAAAGTCGATAGTGCTGAATTAATGGAAGATCCAGGGAACAAAACACAATGCTCCAGTATATACTACGTACATACTGTACTATGCTGTAGGGGTGGAACGGTACACAGAAGTCACGGTTCGGTTCACACCTCAGTTCAGACATCACGGTTCGGTTTGGTACAATGGAGGGAAACGCAAAACAAAAATGCACAAGGCAATTTTTTTTTTTATTGCGCATGTCTTAGGCTGTATCACCTAGTGTCATACGGTCTCTCCCCTGAGCTAGCTGTAACAGGTTGACGTGTGTAAAGTAAGATATAAATAGTAAACTATAAGTACCCCACATCATCTCCAGGCTCCATCTGAAACTTGTAAATAAAATAAGATCAGCTGTAAAACTGAAAATACAGCATCTCTTATTTATAAAAGTGCAAATTACATAGAATATTAACAAAAAGAAATGTGTGGACGGGATGGCATGTTGTAACGAGATTCGAGTACATACAGCAAATACGAGTGAATACGGGCACATTGAAGATGACATGTAAATTCTGATTGCTTCAGTGATTTCTTTGGTGTTTTTTTGGTGTAAGTTGGACAGTTTTTTTGTATCTGGGTGATGACGTTGGATATGTGTTAGCATGTCAGATGTATTTCCACTCAAATACCCGGCAACTGCTGAACAACGCCGACACACAGTCCTCGTCTTATCCACCACTCTCTCGCCTGTACTACTGTAACTGACCCGAAGACCGAAGTTTTCGAGGCAAGGACGGCACCAGGAGGGAGGGCATGAGATGAGAGGGCATGACATTGGAGGCTGCAGCCATACAGTCTTGAAGTTTTCCCAAACTTGTGATCCTAAGAGGCCAGCGGGGAACTCTTGTGTGTCGCCACCACTCGCCATACTCGTCCTTAGTGCTGTTATCTCTGACTCACTCACTGGACCGGCGACCCTTACAAAACACCGCATATGCTCGGCTAGCTTCGGAGCCAAGGCGGGGCAACAGATTAGGTGACCCCAGAACCCAAGTATCTAACAGTAGTTCCGCATACATTAGTTCCGCATTAGATTAATTAATTTTCACGCCAGTTTTATTTATTTTTATACCGTGCATTCTCCGTGTAAATTCATGTACCGAACCGAGACGCCCGTACCGCTTCGGTTCAATACGAATACATGTACCTGTCCTGTGTCCCCTTTACACAGTATGTACTCAACAGTATACTTATTTCATTGTTCAGCCAAGTAGTGCATAGAGCTGGCAATCCTCCCTGAAGATGTAGATGCCTAAAATACTCCGATACTCTCAATTACATATCAATGTGATTTTATATTAGCAAGTGTAGCATTACTTCATGACACTAATAAAGCGAACACACTACAGGAATTTGTTTTTGTAAAATGTCTTCTTTGATCAAGTGTTGTATCATGAAATTAACTGATAGTAAAGCACATGCATGCACGTGCCCATTTTGCATGTCATCGATTAATAGACATGGATATCTAATGTCTAATATTTCCTTCTTAATGAATAGTATGAAATAAGAGATTGAGACTGAATTATCAACCCAGTCTCACCCAAAAGCGTGCAAATAATACGGGTTTACACTTTGAAAATATATGCAATGTGTACGCCAAAGTGAAATTCTGCGTGCAGTGGATGCGTGGAGAACTCCAATAATACTAAGGGAGACCGGTGCGCAAATTTACGAATCCTATGGCCATGCCAAGACCCGCCCTGTGCCTACCTCTGATTGGCTTACACATCGCCCTCTACGCGCTTCAACACATCACCTCCAGCACCGCCGCAGTTTGAAATGTGTGTCACTAGCCTACTACGCTATGCTGATTACGCCCAGAAGAAGAAACTAGAAGAAATTTGCTCAAGTTCAAGAAAGGAGACACTAATATTGCTAATAAAATGGAAACAAATATAAACAACGTATAGTACCAGTTTGCAGCAACCGTAGCCTTTACCACCATAGCTTATTATGCGCTAGCAGCATAGCTGCATTACTGACAGAAAACTACCCAGCCTGTGTATTTTACTCTAATATGTTCATCTTCTAAAGTTACAATGATGCTAATTGGATGATGTTCTCTTGCAAAGTTTTCTCCCCAGAAACAATTAATGAAATAATAATATACACGGAGGCAAGGCTGCAGTACGAGCACATCTTTACTTGCACTTTGACACAGAATACAGGAACAGTAATCACTCCCAGAACACCATGTAACAACATTGACAGTGAAACATAGTCAAGCACCAAGTGCTCAATCTAATATACCACACTTAAGACATTCATTTATTTAGATAATAGGCGAAGCTATAAATAAAAATAAATACCTTCACTAATGTTATTATTGGTCCAAACAGACATCTCATGTTGTTGTAGGCATATTGTAGTGAAAAGTTAGTATTGAGATTTTACTATTCAAAGTAGATTTGCACCTTTTTTCTGACTTGGAGCAACTTCATGATCACTCACTGTTGAAGGTGTTGCTCACATATGCCTAAATTAACGTTAACGTTATCAGTGCGCTTGGTGATGATCGAAAGGTAAAGTTTGCTGTTGTGAATTCGAGCACTTAATCTATATTGGCGGTGATAAAGAAAAGTTACAGTTGAAACGTTAACTACGCACTAGGCTCCTATTTCAGGGATATACAGTATAATCATATAAAGCGTGCACCGAAGATATGTACCGTAGGCTAGGCTGATTATTCCAGAAGCCGCAACTTTTACAAAATAGACAGGCCTAGTTTCGGTGGTTGAATTAGCGTTTCCTAGTGTAGGTTTAGGGATTGTTGTGCTGGGTGTGATGAAGTTACACTTGGGAGGCATTGCTGGATTGAAGTTACGCAGGACACAGGACCTTCTCTCTACGTTCGAGAACGCAGCGCTCCCCTCTAAGGCAATAGAATGTTGACATTTCGCGGGCATAGGCTAATAAAATTCCCGTAATGGCAGGCTATGTAGAATTAGTCTTGGTTTACCAATATAATGGTCATATTTGATGCAACAAAGTATGGAGGAAAGTGGGAAATGTCAAAACTTGTTTATCAATATATACGCTAGTTTAGGTATCAATATGTAGTTTAGGGTTTAGAGTTTCATTAGTGTATATATATATATATATATATATAACAATTTATCCTATACCTTCATGTCCCATAGAGACTGTAGCCTATCTGCAAACTGCACTTGGATCCATAGGTAAGGCATGAAAAATCTTTTTGATGTTGGAGTGTATTTTTTTACCTACATACTGTTGTGATGAACTGTGACGCTTACACAATCTTTGTTTTCTAATGGTTTGACATTTCAACATATCTTCTTTTTTGATTTTAGCCATGAACAGTATGGTTGCTCATGTTAAATGGTGCCATATTTGCCAGACACCTGGCAACTTGCAGCAGTTGGAGGAGCTTGAGGTTAGATGCAATAGTATGGTGCTAAAACAGTATCATAACAATTTGTAACTCTGTAAGTACAGATCCGTGTCTGTAAGTACAGATCCGTGTCTGTAAGTACAATGCACAAATAAATGCAGACAGATCCGTGTCTGTAAGTACAGATCCGTGTCTGTAAGTACAATTCACAAATAAATGCAGACAGATCCGTGTCTGTAAGTACAGATCCGTGTCTGTAAGTACAATGCACAAATAAATGCAGAGAGATTTGTATGTGTATATCTCCTTCTATACTTGTGGACCTTTTGAGACTGTTTTTCCGCGCCGTTTTGTGGACAAAATCGATTCGTGTCTCCAGTGACAATCCCAGCAGTCTCCAGGAGATGGCGGTGTTAAGTGACGATCCCAGCAGTCTCCAGTAGATGGCAGTAATACAACACGTAAAGATGACAACTGCGGTTAATACATGAAGAAGTAGCTACACTGTCAAGAACATAGACAGTATATAAAAGGTCAAGAAATATACAGTACAGTCAAATGTTTCAGACAAGAGACGGTCACGTTTGACACAATCGGCTCTGGCACAATCTACTTGAAATTCCTCTGGGTAAGTGACATTATTAGGACTTTGTCGTCAGATAAATTACATTTATGTTTCAACATCATTATTGCAGTGCATCTACTGTACATTTATTCAATGTGTTTATTTGTGTTATGGTGGCATTGACACCTTGCAACTTTTTAGAGCGTGCTAACTGCAAACAGCGATGCTAACTTAGCTAGCTTGTTAATCAGCCTTATAACATCAACTCGCCTGGTCTTTGTATGGAATTTGCAGTCTGAGTCTGAAATATTATTAAGCGCTGCGTAAACCAATAGTGGGCCCAGTTATAAAGCTAGTGAATATATTTGGTCATATGAAACTAGCTAGACGATCTAGCTAGTTAAGGAATCAATCGATGATGTTGAAAGTTAGTTAGCTAAACTATGAAGACCTTTAATGTAACATTTGCCTGACATATTGTAACCATGTTTATTAGTACAGTAATTGCCACACACCGGCTTAAATAACGGCTGCTTGTAAAAAAGCCCCCAAAGTTTTGTTAGTGTTGTTATTATTTAGTACAGTTAACCATATTGTGTTTTATGTTTCACGTTTACTCCCATGTATTCAGTGCTGGTAACAGGGTAGCCAAAGCGCGTGCTGGTTGGTTACGTAGTTATATATACTCAGTATTAGCTAGTACAGAAATTGCCACACACAAATACTTGCTTCTCCTGTAAGACTAAATGTATAGTTTAATCACTGAATCTGCCATGTTTTACAGATCTGACTGATCAGATGCTGTCCTGAACACCTGTTTGACGAGGTTTACCTGGACCCACAAGACTCTCCTCACAGTATGAAGGTATTGTGGGACAGGTGCCATACTTCTGCCAACCGATGGTCTGAAGACAACACAGCAGCATCAGGAGAGATTCAGTATCCACAGGATGACTTCTGTGACCTGACAGCCTACATTACCAGCTGACACATCCTCAGTAGAAAATAAACCCTCCAGGCTGGTGAAGGACATGATCTGGACAGTTAACATCTGCTGCTCTGTGCATTATGTATACTTTATATTTCCATTTTATTGACTGTGAATAAAGTGCTTTATTTCTAAGCAGGGTTTGATCATTTTTAGTTTAGTAGTAAGGCTCCTTAAGTGTTATGCAACATGTTTATTCACAAAGACTGTTACACAGGTGATATGTCTGATGTAATGCATGTAGAAGGGTCAAACACTGAGTCCATTTAACATCCTGACTATAAAAATGTAATCCTTTAAGACAGGTTATAGTGACAGAAAGCAACACAAAACATTTGTTTAACAGTTAAACTTTATTGTTTTGACAAACAAAAGTATTTTGAAAGGGTATTAAATCTAATCTGCAGCTTGAAAAACATTTCACAGCATAAATATAAGTGACAGATACAAACTTCCAGTGAAAATCTCTAAGTTACTTTTTAAATACAATTGTCCCTTTCACAAAGCCAAATATACCAGAGTATGACATGAAGAGCTGACAGATGTTTCTTATTCTGTGTATTTCTTCCTCTTGTGTGAGTTTGAGTGGTTTCTATAAAGAGAGAAACAAAATACAAATGAATAAAGGAAACACATGTATACACTCATTCTTCCTTAAGCAGTAATATATATGTGATGGGAGGCAGGGAATGGTGGACCCAAATGCAGAGTCAGGCAGGAGATGGTTAGAACAGAAGAGATTTATTGAAGTCCAAAGGCGGGGTAAAAAACCAAACAAAAGAGGATCCAAAAAACAGGAGGTGAACACAAAGAGTCGTGAGGCAGCAGGGAAAAAACAAGGAATCCAAACGACACACCAGGAACAAGCCAATATGGGACTGGGAGGGTAGGACACAAAAAGCAAAATGATCAGACAAAGGACAAAGGAAACTCAGGGGCTAAATAAACTGGTTAACGAGGAAACAAGAGGCAGGTGACACAAGGGCTGGGGAACAGGTGGCAAACATCAGGAAATCACACAGGCGGGAAAACACAGGAAGTAAAACTAGACATCACAAGGGGAGACAAACAACCTTTCAAAACAAAACAGGAAATGGGAAGGGACTAACAGAGAACATGAAATGAACGAAATACAGAAACTTGACAACACTAGACAAAAACCACAGAACATAAACGAAGGGGAAATACAGAAAAAGCAAAAAGCAAACAAGGGAAATACACACAACCACGACAGAACCCCCTCCTCAAGGGACGGATTCCAGACGTCCCTAAAAAAAAGAAACAAACAGAAAACTACCCAAGAGGGCGAGAGTCCGGAGGAGGAAAAAAAAAGGGCGACTGGGGCATAGGGAACAGAGAGCCCTAGGGGCACAGGGCACTGGGGACACGGGGCACTGGGAACACGGGGCACTAGGGACACAGGGAACTGGGGACAAAGGGGACAGAGAGCACTAGGGACACAGAGGAACTGGGGACAAAGGGGACAGAGAGCACTAGGGACACAGAGGGCACTAGGGACACAGGGCACTGGGGACACGGGGCACTAGGGACACAGGGAACTGGGGACAAAGAGCACTAGGGACACAGAGGGCACTAGGGACACAGGGCACTGGGGACACAGGGGACAGAGAGCACTAGGGACACAGGGCACAGAGGGCACTAGGGACACAAGGCACTGGGGACACGGGGCACTAGGGACACGGGGGTCACAGGAAACGAAGGGCGCTGGGTCACAGGAAACGAAGGGCGCTGGGTCACAGGGAGCAAAGGGCGCTGGGGCACCGGGAGCAAAGGGCGCTGGGGCACCGGGAGCAAAGGGCGCTGGGGCACCGGGAGCAAAGGGCGCTGGGGCACAGGGAGCAAAGGGCGCCGGGGCACAGGGAGCAAAGGGCGCCGGGGCACAGGGAGCAAAGGGCGCCGGGGCACAGGGAGAAAAGGGCGCCGGGGCACAGGGAGCAAAGGGCGCCGGGGCACAGGGAGCAAAGGGCGCCGGGGCACAGGGAGCAAAGGGCGCCGGGGCACAGGGAGCAAAGGGCGCTGGGGACTCAGGGACTGGGAACTGGGGAGTGAGGACACACGGGACTGAACAGACTTGGACGAGACAGACGCAGACAAAGACGAGACAGACTCAGACTGGACACATGCAGACAGAGATTCAGACAGAACAGACACGGATGGGACTGACGCAGACGGGACAAACATAGAAGGGACCGACTCGGACTTAGGGGCAGGGAAGGTAACAAGGACGCGGACCGTGAGGGGGACAGAGACGGGCATAGTGACGGGAACAAAGACGGGCACTTTGACATAGACAAGGACGGGCACGGTGACAAAGACGGGCATGGTTACAGGGACGGGAACGGGCACGGTGACAGGAACGGAGATGGGCACGGTGATAGGGATGGAGACGGGCACGGTGACGGGGATGGAGATGGGCACGGTGACGGGGATGGAGACGGGCACGGTGATGGGGACGGACAGATTGGGTTTGGGGACGCCGGAGCCCGGCAAGATACGAGGGGGAAAAGGCATGGTCCGGTTAGGGAAGCCGAACACCAGTTCGGGGGAGCGGTTAGCAAGCCGGGGGTCTGGGAGGCCGCTAACCGACCGGGGAACGGGGAGGCCGCTAACCGGCCGGGGAAGAGGGAGACCGATAACCGGCCGGGGAAGGGGAAGACCGCTAGCCGGCCGGGACTTGGGGGGCTTTGGGGAACCGCTAGCCGGCCGGGGAAAGGGGAGACCGCTAGCTGGCCGGGGAAGGGGGAGACCACTAGCCGGCCGGGGAAGGGGGAGACCGCTAGCTGGCCGGGACTCGGGGGGCTTTGGGGGGCCGCTAGCCGGCCGGGACACGGGGGGCTCTGGGGGACCGCTAGCCGACCGGGACTCGGGGGGCTCTGGGAGACCGCTAACTGGCCGGGACTCGGGGGGCTCTGGGAGACCGCTAGCCGGCCGGGACTCGGGGGGCTCTGGGAGACCGCTAGCCGGCCGGGACTCGGGGGGCTCTGGGAGACCGCTAGCCGGCCGGGGAACGGGGAGGCCGCTAACCGGCCGGGGAAGAGGGAGACCGATAACCGGCCGGGGAAGGGGAAGACCGCTAGCCGGCCGGGACTTGGGGGGCTTTGGGGAACCGCTAGCCGGCCGGGGAAAGGGGAGACCGCTAGCTGGCCGGGGAAGGGGGAGACCACTAGCCGGCCGGGGAAGGGGGAGACCGCTAGCTGGCCGGGACTCGGGGGGCTTTGGGGGGCCGCTAGCCGGCCGGGACACAGGGGGCTCTGGGGGACCGCTAGCCGACCGGGACTCGGGGGGCTCTGGGAGACCGCTAACTGGCCGGGACTCGGGGGGCTCTGGGAGACCGCTAGCCGGCCGGGACTCGGGGGGCTCTGGGAGACCGCTAGCCGACCGGGACTCGGGGGGCTCTGGGAGACCGCTAGCCGGCCGGGGAAGGGGGAGACCGCTAGCCGGCCGGGACTCGGGGGGCTCTGGGGAACCGCTAGCCGGCCGGGACTCGGGGGGCTCTGGGGGACCGCTAGCCGGCCGGGACTCGGGGGGCTCTGGGGAACCGCTAGCCGGCCGGGGAAGGGGGAGGCCGCTAGCCGGCCGGGGAAGGGGGGGGCCGCTGCACGGCCGGGACTCAGGGGGTTCTGGGGGGCCGCTGCACGGCCGGGACTCAGGGGGTTCTGGGGGGCCGCTGCACGGCCGGGACTCAGGGGGTTCTGGGGGGCCGCTGCACGGCCGGGACTCAGGGGGTTCTGGGGGGCCGCTGCACGGCCGGGACTCAGGGGGTTCTGGGGGGCCGCTGCACGGCCGGGACTCAGGGGGCTCTGGGGGGCCGCTACACGGCCGGGACTCAGGGGGCTCTGGGGGGCCGCTACACGGCCGGGACTCAGGGGGCTCTGGGGGGCCGCTACACGGCCGGGACTCAGGGGGCTCTGGGGGGCCGCTACACGGCCGGGACTCAGGGGGCTCTGGGGGGCCGCTACACGGCCGGGACTCAGGGGGCTCTGGGGGGCCGCTACACGGCCGGGACTCAGGGGGCTCTGGGGGGCCGCTACACGGCCGGGACTCAGGGGGCTCTGGGGGGCCGCTACACGGCCGGGACTCAGGGGGTTCTGGGGGGCCGCTGCACGGCCGGGACTCAGGGGGCTCTGGGGGGCCGCTGCACGGCCGAGACTCAGGGAGCTCGGAGGCCGGCAAAGCCTCCAGGACAGTCTCTGGGGCGTTGACCAACGGCAAAGTCTCTGGGGGATTGCCCGACGGCAAAGTCTCTGGAGCGCTGACCGACGGCAAAGTCTCTGGGGAATTGCCCGACGGCAAAGTCTCTGGAGCGCTGACCGACGGCAAAGTCTCTGAGGTGCTGACTAGGCATGTGCCGGTATCACTTTTTCATGCTGCGATTAATTGAGAGAGCATTTATCACGGTATACGGTATTATCACGATATTGTAATTTTACAAGAGAAACAGGTTACAAAAGAAACAAACTTCAGTTTTGTCTTTTTAGTAACTAAAAAATTTTTTTTAATTTAATTATTATTATTATTCTGCCTAACTTCCATTATTAATTACATAACTTTTAGCTGAATATTGCATTTTTTGTTGATAAAATACGAGACGCAATACGAGTTCATGCTAACTCTTAACTCTTCCTACATACAGCAAATGGAAATAAGTTAACGTAACTTTGCCATCCTGTCTTTCAAATAGTTGTTTTATCAACATGAGAAATAAAGTGTCTTACCTTTATCTCCCTGAATTGCAGTGGATGGTTGTCACGAATATGAGCGAACATGTTAGACGTGTTCCCTTGCTTTGCAGCCACTTTCTGTCCACATGTCTTACACAAAGGGAAACTGTCTTCGATCAGCAATCCCTCTGCATATTTTTGGAACCCAAAATATTTCCAAACATCTGACTTTACCCTTTTTGAAGGGGGATAAATTGCGATAAATTGTCGGCAGCGTTCCTCCTTCCGCCATGCTTCTTCTTCATGTGAGAATTTGACTGCGGCGTCAGTGGCCGTGGCGCGCACGTTCTCTTGCAGTGTGATTCTACATGTGACGTGAACACTGTTTACATCCGGGTGCGCTCACGTGTTCTGCGCAGCATATACGCAGTGTTTGTTCAAGCGGTTGATGGAAAATAAGCTATAATGCACGTTCTAAAAAAAAAATAAAAAAAAATAAAAAAATTTGGATCTATTATTTTTTACGGTATTTTGAAGTGCCCACGATAACAATATTGTGTATATTCATTATTGTGATTTATCGAATTACCGAAAATCGGCACATGTCTAGTGCTGACCCACGGCAAAGTCTCTGAGGCGCCGGAGACCAGCGTAGACTCGGGGAGAACGGTCGGCGTCGACTCTGGGAGGACGGTCGGCGTCGACTCTGGGAGGACGGTCGGCGTCGACTCTGGGAGGACGGTCGGCGTCGACTCTGGGAGGACGGTCGGCGTCGACTCAGGCTCTGTGCATTATGTATACTTTATATTTCCATTTTATTGACTGTGAATAAAGTGCTTTATTTCTAAGCAGGGTTTGATCATTTTTAGTTTAGTAGTAAGGCTCCTTAAGTGTTATGCAACATGTTTATTCACAAAGACTGTTACACAGGTGATATGTCTGATGTAATGCATGTAGAAGGGTCAAACACTGAGTCCATTTAACATCCTGACTATAAAAATGTAATCCTTTAAGACAGGTTATAGTGACAGAAAGCAACACAAAACATTTGTTTAACAGTTAAACTTTATTGTTTTGACAAACAAAAGTATTTTGAAAGGGTATTAAATCTAATCTGCAGCTTGAAAAACATTTCACAGCATAAATATAAGTGACAGATACAAACTTCCAGTGAAAATCTCTAAGTTACTTTTTAAATACAATTGTCCCTTTCACAAAGCCAAATATACCAGAGTATGACATGAAGAGCTGACAGATGTTTCTTATTCTGTGTATTTCTTCCTCTTGTGTGAGTTTGAGTGGTTTCTATAAAGAGAGAAACAAAATACAAATGAATAAAGGAAACACATGTATACACTCATTCTTCCTTAAGCAGTAATATATATGTGATGGGAGGCAGGGAATGGTGGACCCAAATGCAGAGTCAGGCAGGAGATGGTTAGAACAGAAGAGATTTATTGAAGTCCAAAGGCGGGGTAAAAAACCAAACAAAAGAGGATCCAAAAAACAGGAGGTGAACACAAAGAGTCGTGAGGCAGCAGGGAAAAAACAAGGAATCCAAACGACACACCAGGAACAAGCCAATATGGGACTGGGAGGGTAGGACACAAAAAGCAAAATGATCAGACAAAGGACAAAGGAAACTCAGGGGCTAAATAAACTGGTTAACGAGGAAACAAGAGGCAGGTGACACAAGGGCTGGGGAACAGGTGGCAAACATCAGGAAAACACACAGGCGGGAAAACACAGGAAGTAAAACTAGACATCACAAGGGGAGACAAACAACCTTTCAAAACAAAACAGGAAATGGGAAGGGACTAACAGAGAACATGAAATGAACGAAATACAGAAACTTGACAACACTAGACAAAAACCACAGAACATAAACGAAGGGGAAATACAGAAAAAGCAAAAAGCAAACAAGGGAAATACACACAACCACGACAATATATTACCAAACAGTAGTCGGAATATGGCTATATATCTCACACTCCACTAATGTAAGCAGAGAAAAAGGATTCAAATGCATATTATATGGGATTCTCAGACATTTTCGCCCATCTGTTAAATTACCGCTAACATAGACAACAATTCCTGTTATCTATGATACGCTTTAAAGGATCCAACTAACAAAACGGCTGGATGCTTTTATTAAACCTCTAGTGGTACGGAAAACAATATTTAACACCACTTCTTATTTTACTCAACCACAAAGTACTGAACAATCCTAAAAACAAGTAGTAAAAGTATAACATGTTTAAACACGATGTTACATATTAAGCAGAAACTCTAAACTATCGTGTAGTTCTCTTAATACATCCATGGCGTGTACGAACGATACTGTCTATGGTACAAACTTGGATATGATTAGCACAATGGTCGCGTAGCAACCCCTTAAACTCCTAACTCTCATCCACATCAAATAGTGGAAATAACAGCTGGTTTAACAAATAAATACAATATCACGAGTAATGCAGCAGATATACTTACTCTTCTCATTTACGCACACAAAGAAATTGGTGCCACTCACAACTACAATCCAAATGAACGACTAACTCTAGTCTATCATACTGCTTAACTGTGTGACGTCAGTTATGATATACCCACAGATATAGGTAGCTAATACTGAGTATATATAACTACGTAACCAACCAGCACGCGCTTTGGCTACCCTGTTAACAGCACTGAATACATGGGAGTAAACGTGAAACATAAAACACAATATGGTTAACTGTACTAAATAATAACAACACTAACAAAACTTTGGGGGCTTTTTTACAAGCAGCAGTTATTTAAGCCGGTGTGTGGCAATTACTGTACTAATAAACATGGTTACAATATGTCAGGCAAATGTTACATTAAAGGTCTTCATAGTTTAGCTAACTAACTTTCAACATCATCGATTGATTCCTTAACTAGCTAGATCGTCTAGCTAGTTTCATATGACCAAATATATTCACTAGCTTTATAACTGGGCCCACTATTGGTTTACGCAGCGCTTAATAATATTTCAGACTCAGACTGCAAATTCCATACAAAGACCAGGCGAGTTGATGTTATAAGGCTGATTAACAAGCTAGCTAAGTTAGCATCGCTGTTTGCAGTTAGCACGCTCTAAAAAGTTGCAAGGTGTCAATGCCACCATAACACAAATAAACACATTGAATAAATGTACAGTAGATGCACTGCAATAATGATGTTGAAACATAAATGTAATTTATCTGACGACAAAGTCCTAATAATGTCACTTACCCAGAGGAATTTCAAGTAGATTGTGCCAGAGCCGATTGTGCCAAACGTGACCGTCTCTTGTCTGAAACATTTGACTGTACTGTATATTTCTTGACCTTTTATATACTGTCTATGTTCTTGACAGTGTAGCTACTTCTTCATGTATTAACCGCAGTTGTCATCTCTACGTGTTGTATTACTGCCATCTACTGGAGACTGCTGGGATCGTCACTTAACACCGCCATCTCCTGGAGACTGCTGGGATTGTCACTGGAGACACGAATCGATTTTGTCCACAAAACGGCGCGGAAAAACAGTCTCAAAAGGTCCACAAGTATAGAAGGAGATATACACATACAAATCTCTCTGCATTTATTTGTGCATTGTACTTACAGACACGGATCTGTACTTACAGACACGGATCTGTCTGCATTTATTTGTGAATTGTACTTACAGACACGGATCTGTACTTACAGACACGGATCTGTCTGCATTTATTTGTGCATTGTACTTACAGACACGGTTTTTGTACTTACAGACACGGATCTGTACTTACAGAGTTACAAATTGTTATGATACTGTTTTAGCACCATACAATAGATGGTTAAGATTAAGATGTAAAAACAAATTATCATATTTGCTGTATAGACCCCTTCAATGTTTGTGATCATCCAGAGCCTAGGTTGGGTGCACGCACCAATTCTGTCAATTCACACACACACACATAATTCAATGGGATGGAAAGCTTTCTAACTCCGACATGTGCACATCTTTTCTGTGACATTAACCGTGAAGGGGTCAATACTCCCTTGTGAGTGAACAGTTTACCAAAACTCTTACCATCTGGATATACGCATCTGCTCTGTGTGAAGGAGGCTACCACGGTTTCTTGTCGCCGCCCCCTGCTGCTGCCGCCTGCTCTTGTACACTTTACATGCAAGGCACAGTTTATCTCGAACAAGCCTAATAGCTCTATTGGCTGCTAGTTTGGCTTGACTCAGGTCAGTTTTCTGGGTGACAGCTGCTGTAAGTTACCATCTAAGTTACTCATGGATGGATCTGCTTAGAGGCAAGAATATATGCACAGTTTAGGCATCTAAAAATTGGATGCATGTTTAATATTAAACCGGCTATGAGGTTTACAGGAAAGACAGTGGTGGTTGTGTTTATTTTTGCAAAAAAATGACTGTGGCATTTGACATTTTTGGTTGTCTTGCATTTGTCATCCCAATTTGACAAACAAATTCACCTTTTAAATGTTTGAACTTAAACCTGACAGCTTCAGGATGACCCCTGAAAGTTCTGACCCCAAACTAGAAGCTTTGCTTCAACTTGGTGATGCATTTGTTGAGGAGTTGCAGGCAAGTGACATCAGGGGCGGTTCTACATTGAATGACGCCCCGGGCGAGACCCCCTTTCTGTTTAGTTTTCACCCTGGGCCAGCCCCTGACATACAGCAAGTGCTCCCTGTGTGAAAGGCTAAAGTATTTTTCAATTTACCGTGGTATAACAAGCTCTGATTGGCTATCAACAGGTAAAGTCAATCATTTTCCTTTCCAACGATATATGGGTAGGTAGGTTACACGGGAGCCAAAATAATGTAAATGCGTAGCGTTTTGATCCATGTTTCCCTTCCTAATTTGTCTATCATATCTATAACGTTATATATATAAATACTTTATTGATCAGTGTTGATGAATTTAGGAGGATATGGAGCCTGTGTGTCTTCTGCTTTGGGTGTGAAGTCTGGGCCTGCGGCATTAAACTACTGTAGCTAGTTAGCTAATTTAATAAGCGGTCTTCTGAGCTATTTATTTATTTCAATATTGTTTTATGTTGAGGTTAAATTATTTTTGCTTAACATTGAACAGGCATTAGTTTGAGCTTCTCTTTCTGTGTATTTACTATGCCATGTATATGCAGGGTTCACAATTAACACCATATACTATCTTGAGCCAAATGCTGGTAAAATATGGTAACGTTAGATTTGCTGGTAGACTTGCTTCATTCACCAGCCAAAAAAACAATGGTAATCTATTGAATGGCTGATAAATTATAAACATTCACTAGCCATTTAGCTGGTGGACGAAAAACTTGATTTTTAACCATGTAGCTATGTATGTAAATGTACAGCAATGTTCCCAGTCAAAAGTATGGACACACCTTCTCATTCAATTGTTTTCCTTATTTTCTGTAAGCTAAGTGGATCATTACTGAATACATCAAAACTTTTATGTAGAATGCAAAAAAGTGTCAAAAAATGTTTAGTGTTCATAAAACAATGTTTGATATTGATATGTTAGATTAGTCAAAAAATAGCCTTGACAGTCCCTCATTAAAAAAATATTCATCAAGCTTATGAACACATTAGACAGTTTATTTTACGGCATTCACATTAAATTACACTTTTAAGATGATAAATTGTGAATAATGGATGGGGAATATTTTACTAAAAACTGCATTATGTTGTGTTTTGTAGGTCAGAAGATCATGAAGATAGTGATTCAGATTGGGAGCCTGACACGACCAGAAAGGCCACAGACCCCCTCCCTTGCTGATTCCAGTCAGACAAAGCGGCGGCAGTCCTCTGCAGCTAACTGCGCTGCCTCCAAAGGGGATGCTGCTTCCAGCACACCCACAGCTGGACATCCACGTGTTGCCAAAAGGGCACCTCGAGCATCAGGCTATCTTAGTGCCCCACATACAGCAGAACAGCAGTGGCAGTCATTGGATGAAGAGGATGTGGAGCCTGCTCCAATGATCTTCATGCCAATATGGCAGCCAGGACCGCAGCATGAGACAAGGAATGCTCGCAGTCAGCTTCATTTTTTCTGCCTTTTTTCTGATGTTGTGTTACAGTCACTCTTGGTAAACACAAATGCTTTTGGCGCGGCAAAACAAGACATGAGGAGAGGAACATGGCAGGACTTCACCATTCCTGACATGTTCGCCTTCATTGCCATGGTTATTTACATGGGCTTGGTGAAGTGCTCGTCCATGGTGGATTACTGGAGAGGGACCCGACTCCACTCACTAGCGTTCCCTGCCACTGTCATGTCACAGAACAAATTCTTTAATGTTTGTAAAGCCCTGCACATCAGTGACATGACAGCAGACCAAGAGAATGATGCTAAGAGGGTACATCAGGATACGATCGTCTTGGCAAGATAAATCCCCTCTACCAACACATTGTGAAAGCATGCAAGTCTCACTTCCAACTTGGTCAGTACATTTCAATTGGTGAGAGAATGGTTGCAACAAAGGCCAGAATATCCATCAAACAGTACATCCAGAATAAGCCGACTAAGTGAGGGTACAAGCTGTTTGTTCTGGCTGATTCCAGTTGTGGATACACATGGAACTTTTATGTGTATGAAGGGAAGTCATCTGGCTCTGAAAAGGGACTGAGTTATGAGTCGGTAATGTCACTCATGGATTTTGAATCTCTGGGCACAGGTTATCTGCTCTATATGGACAACTTCTACACTAGTTCTCACCTTTTTCAGGAACTTCTAAAAAAGAAGATTGGAGCATATGGTACAATACAGTCAAACAAAGAGTTGGTTTCCCTAAGACCAAGCCCAACGATTTCCCCAGGGGTACTCCTCGTGGCAGTATAAGGTGGATCAGGGACAAGGATGTGCTTTTTGTGAAGTGGATGGACACCCGAGAAGTTGTCACGTGTTCCACCATCCACAAGGCCTTCAATGGTGATACGGCCCGAAGAAGAGTGAAGACAGCAGGGACGTGGGTGCAGGTTGATGTCAATATCCCAGCCGCAATCCGCGATTACAATCAGCTTGATTTGTCTGATGCTCTCATTGGGTATTACACCGTCATCCACAAGACCAGGAAGTGGTACCGGACTTTTTTCTTCCACTTTGTGGACATTGCTGTGGTGAACGCCCACATCCTGTACCAGCAAAGCCAGAGGGATCCTTCCATGACACAGAAGGAATTCCGGCTGGCCCTTGTTGAGGAGCTTGCAGACCTAGGCTCAACAAGGTCCACATTCACTTCACCTTAATTTTTTTATTTATGATGGTAACATGGTTTTATAGTCATCTAAATGCCTTAGTATGTTTTCCAGAGTCACCGAAGTGAGTAAAAGCATTTGGCACAGTTTGGCTGATTGGAGAGATTCAGGGACGCCAGTCTGGGACACAAACTAAAAATTCCCTTGCTCCCATAAGGTTATGCCTAGCGGTCTGAAACTTTATGAATGTGTTATTGACAAGATGTAGAAGGTATGTGTGGTGTTTTGCAATATGTGGCATAAAGCATGTCCTAGCTGTTGTAATTCAAATAAGACTTATTTTAGGCGAGGACCAAAAAATGTTTTTGATCTACATTTGAACTGATGTAGTGTAGGTTGTGTTTTACCTATACGTTACATACAGCAGCACATATCCAGAAACTAGAAGATGTACACTGTCAAATGAAGCCCCATACATGCATTTTTACCTTGCAGATCTTCTGTTATAAGCTTTTTATATTTGGGTATAGCAAATAGGCAAATATTCAACAAATAGAGGTGGATCTGAACAGGTTAAGAGAATCCAGGTATTTAAGTATTGCGATTACAACAGGAAACACTTTTTAAGGTGCGCAATCTCTACCAGTGTTGCAGCAGCACAATATCAGACACACAGCACACATACAGAATATAAATGATGAGGATACAATATACATGAAATAATAATAGGATAGAATATAAGAACAAATAATTTAAAATACAACCCTAAATCAGAAAAACTTGGGACAGTAAAAAAAACACAAATAAAAAAAGAAAGTAGTAATTTCTAAATGTACTTTGACTTGTATTTCATTGCAGACAATACAACAGCACATAATTTAATGTGTTCCTCATGATTTTTATTGTTTGTTTTTTTTCAAAAAAACAAAATTCCTATTTTGGTTCTTGCAACACATTTAAAAAAAAGTTGGAACAGTAAAGCATTTACCACTTTGTAATGTTGCCATTCCTTTTCACAACTCTTAAAAGACGTTTAGGAACTGAAGACACCAAATGATGAAGTGTTTCAGGTGTAATTTTGTCCCATTCTTGCTGCAAACAAGTCTTAAGGTGGGCAAAATGCGCCACACATTCTCTATTGGAGACAGGTCGGGACTGCAGGCAGGCCAGTCAAGTACCTGTATCCTCTTCTTCCGCAGCCAGGACTTTGTAATGTGTGCAGAATGTGGTTTTGAATTATCTAGTTGAAATATGCATGGACATCCCTGGAAAAGATGTCTTCTTGAAGACAGCATATTGTGCTCCAAAATCTCTATGTACTTTTCAGCATTAATGGTGCCATCACAGAAGTGCAAGTTACCTTTTCCAAGGGCACTGACACAACCCCATACCATGACAGACCCTGGCTTTTGGACTTGTTGCTGGTAACAGTCTGGATGATCTTTTTCTTCTTTGGTCTGGAGCACACAGCGTCCATTTCTCCCAAAAAATACCTGAAATACTGATTCATCTGACCACAGTACACGTTTCCACTGTGTGATGGTCCATCCCAGATGCCTTCGAGCCCAGAGAAGTTGACGGTGCTTCTGGACACTGTTAACATAGGGCTTCCTTTTGGCACAGTACAGTTTTAACTGGCATTTGTGGCTGTAACTACGTATCGTGATATTTGACAAAGGTTTGCCAAAGTAGTCCTGAGCCCATGTGGTGATATCGCTTATAGATGAATGGCGATTCTTGATGCAGTGCCGCCTGAGGGATCGGAGATCACGGTTGTTCAGCTTAGGCTTGCGCCCCTGTCAGGGCTGGACTGGGACAAAAAATCGGCCCGGGCATTTTTGGCCCAGGCGGCCCACACCCACCGTGATTGGTCAGAGACATTCCCTGCAGACAGTCCTCTTAAAATATGTGTCCATTCTATGATATGAGTGCCTAGTGTTCTGCGTTCATGTGATGGTTTTGGATCCTTCAAGAGGTCTCAAGACTTATCTGTTGATCTTACACTTAAATAATTAATTCATTCTTAGAGTTATGATTTGTATATTTATGGTATTTTTTTTATTATTATTGATATTTGATATTGTATTGCCATTATTGTTATTATTACTATTTTGCTTAATATTGGCTTAGCAACTTTTAAAAACTGTTTACTGTTCATTTTAACCATTGTAACATTCATATTTTGTCGCTTTGGACAAAAGTGTCTGCTAACTACAATAACCATAACCATAACCCTTCCCAAAAGCTACAATAAAGCTGGGAGTAGTACATGCCCTGGAAAAGAGAAGCAGTGTACTCACTCACTTTTGATTGGCGACCTGGAGGCCATGGGGTACACAATGTCCATACTCAAGTGCAAGTCATTGCCAAAGAAAAAGTTTAAAGTATAATTTCAAATTATTTAACAACATTTAAGTATACAAGTGTATTCTCAGTAAAGTCAATCAAAATGTTGCCTTGGCCCACACCAATGAACAAGAAAGATTTACTCTAACAAGGTAACCTTTAAAAGAGTGAGAAACAGAGACAAATGTCAGCTAAGTTAAGGTATAATTCATTTATCTTAAATCTCTGGGCAATGTAGAGAGACAGCTGTACACATAGTATACATGAGCCTAGTAGAACAGGCTGTATACATAGTATACATGAGCCTAGTAGAACAGGCTGTATACATAGTATACATGAGCCTAGTAGAACAGGCTGTATACATAGTATACATGAGCCTATTAGAACAGGCTGTATACATAGTATACATGAGCCTATTAGAACAGGCTGTATACATAGCATACATGAGCCTAGTAGAACAGGCTGTACACATAGTATACATGAGCCTAGTAGAACAGGCTGTATATATAGTATACATGAGCCTAGTAGAACAGGCTGTACATAGTATACATGAGCCTAGTAGAACAGGCTGTATAGATCACAGACTTCAGCTACCCAACAGGCCAACCCTTAAACAGTTAGGTTACCTGACAGCCACTAACTTTAATGTTACTGCCAAACTTGTTGTCATTATGACGTGAGGCGCACACACACACAACACACACACACACACACACACACACACACACAACCTGTTAATTCACTTACTTCTTACTGTCGTCAACTAGGCCTACTCTCTCTTCCATCTGTTCCTCCCTCTCTCTCCCGTGGCCCTGTCATGGTTGCTCTCCTCCTCCTCGGCCTCTTCCCTGTCATCATGATGTTGTTTCTGCTTCTCTGTATAGCCAGCCACCTCTCCTCCTTCCTCTACTTCAGGTAGCCTAATGCTGATGTTGAAGCAGCTACTACAGCCCCAAACATGTCAGACATGTTGGCACATTTTGAGGCATTCACCTGTAGATACTTAATCTTTTTCTGTAATTTCTGTACACATCGCTTGCGTATGGGGTTCCGTGGTCGTTTGTCCATTTTAACAAGGATGCTAAACTTCCAGCATATTATAACGTTTACAGCTCGTGTCTCAGGGCCGGGAGTGGGGAAGGGTGTTCCTGGATCTGATTGGGTTAGGTCTAGCTTAGGACTGTAGTTGAGCTGATTCCGGTTTCCAACTTCGCCCCAGGGATGTCAGTTAAAACACGGACGGAAACAATTATCGCTCTTGATGCTTTATTACATAAGGCAACAGTACAAAATGGGCGTGGGTAGCTCTGCTATGGCTGTGTATTTGTGTGTGGTTCTGCAAAGAAACAAATAACATTGTGAAGGCTACCATACACAATGCATATGAAGTATACATATAGGCTAGCAAACAACAAATAACCCACTATTAATTACACTATATCAATGTAATGTAACTACTGCAGCATAATACAATACAATAATAATACAATAATGTAGCTAAATACAAACGTGAGCAAGAGCTTCCAACAATCTGCATTATAAATCAACAGCCACGTGCAAAGTAGCTAACAGGTGATTAACACAAACATCGAAATTACCAGCTAACTTACTTAAATGTACAAGAACTACAGACCAATACAACAACAGGCCCAAATGAACTGACAACGTAAGCTATGGGACTTACAGTTCTCAAAGACGCACACACGCGAGCTCAACTGATTATCCTCTGGACGCACACAGTCTCTTTTCTCTTTCTCCCACTTTTCTCTCCGTGTGGCGCGTGCGCGCGCTCGCAGTGAGGCGCGTGTCCGCGTTACCCCCCGGCATGCAGCCACAATCAGTCCTGACAGACGGACTTTTCTACAATTACCGAATGGGCCGCTGTCAGTTACCTATGGGCCGGCGCGGCCCAAAAAAATAAAAAAATTATATCGGCGATTCGGCCCAAAAGTGCGTCGGCCCACCGGGAAAATGCCCGGTATGCCCGATGGCCAGTCCAGCCCTGGCCCCTGTCCTTTACGCACTGAAATTCCTCCACATTCCTTGAATCTTTTAATTATGTTATGCACTGTTGAAGGTGAAATAAGCAAATGTCTTTCTATCTTTCTTTGAGGAACATTGTTTTTAAACATTTAAATAATTTTCTCACGTATTTGTTGGCAAACTGGCGATCCTCGGCCCATCTTTGCTCCTAAAGGACTAGACCTTTCTTGGATGCTGCTTTTGTACCAAATCATAATTACAATCACCTGTTGACATCACCTGTTTCAAATCACATCATTATTTAACCAATTTATCTGATTACTAGCCCTAAATTGCTCCTGTCCCAACCTTTTTTGGAATGTGTTGCAGGTCTGAATGACAGGAAAGGATGTATATTTACAAATGAAATTAAGTTGATCAGACAAAACATGAAATATTTTGTGTTCACATTGTCTGCAATGAAATACAAGTCAAAGTACATTTAGAAATCACTACTTTCTTTTTTTATTTGTGTTTTTCATACTGTCCCAACTTTTTCTGATTTGGGGTTGTAGTTTAATGATTTATTATGTTTATTGATTATTTATTTCATCCCTGAAGGTCTGAACAGGTTGGGTTCCGCCATCCATTACGACATACCCCCACTCCAACATTGACGTCTAATTGTCGGAGTGGCGGCACTTCCATTGTTTTCAAACATCCCGCCACTCCGACAATTTTTGTTTCCATTAGGGTTAGGGTTAGGGTTGGAATAGCAGCATGTCGGAGTGTTGGCATGTCGGACTGGCAGCATGTAACCATAGAGAGCAGAGATCAACGACTGACATCCAGGGCACTACATAAATTAGCTAATGATCACAGTAATTTGCAGTATGATGAATCTTTCTACAAATTTCTACAGTTTTCCTTTTTTTGGTCGACAACAACCTTTTCAAAAATGTCTATGCATTTATATCTGCAAAACTATTTTCAGTGACATCCGTAGCATCGATACGATTCCAATTTAGCTGTCTTATGTACTTTTTCTCCAAGAGCTTGTCATCCTAGGGCTGCCTGCTGGCAATTCAACAACACCCTACTTCAGAATGACATGAAATAAATAGTGCCTTAGTTGACGACCCTTGAGTATTATGTGATGCAGTCAAAAGTTCCAGCAGAAATAAAACACATCCTTTGCATCAAATGTTAATAATGTTAGGAAACATCGGATTGATGCAAAATAACATTATACCTGAAAACATTTGCAAGTGACAGAATTTATAGCATGATTAATACAGGAAGTAGAATTAATTATTCATCGCACTAGGCAGAACCACTGTAGGAACAGTGCTCGACCCAGCTGCCTTAAGTTAAGGATGAATGATCATTTAGCAAACTCAGCAATGAGGACCAGAAGGGAAATTAAACCGCAAATTACAGCTCGGGCCAAGATGGGACATATAAGGGGCAGGCCTAGATTTAGAGCACAGGGTAGTAGAGTGCGAGAGAGAGCCACAGAGGGAGCAGGACAGGATTTGGTGCCCAAAAAGTCTCTACTTATAAGCGCGAGGTTGACCACAGACCAGTCCAGTCTTTGGTTGAAGCGCTTAATGAACATGGCTGCCTTTGCATAAAAAGACTTGTGATACTCATAAAACAAAACCCCACACCTCACACAGCTCAGAGCCCAGCAGGAGTTTAACAAGATTAATGTCAGTACCTGCCAAAATCTGGCCCCTCAGCTGATGAGAGATGACAGCAGCCGGTGGGAAAAAAAGGCGAGCCCGAGGACAGAGGTACAGCGGTCACCAGGGTCCTTCTCATTGACATAGAAGAAATGGTCCGAGTGACTCCGCTGTTTTTGATGGAGACAAGTGTAGTCTATTAGAAGCACTTTTCCGGTGAGGCTCGAGCGTTACTGCGCAGCTGCAAACTGAGCTTGCCGACATAGATGTGACGTGAGCAACGTGTCTGAAAGTTGTAAGTCATCTGGTAGCTGTGCCAAGAGAAATCTCAATCATTCCCAATCTTGCAGAGACGGAGAGCGTAGGTATATGTAAGGAGATAACATAGGCACAGGCTAATTATTGCTAACTAAAATGCTAGTTAACATTAGCAATTAAACTTAAACACCTAATGTAAGTCGAAACTGCCTGCGAGCTTCTCCTATACTGTATGGTAATTCCTCTACTATGCGACCAGTCGTGTGGTTATGACACAATCGTTAGCCTATTTTTTACAAAAACGTCTAACACTGAGCCATAACGTGATGTACATGGTAATGGAGACTTTTATACATTGTCATGTTTCTTTAGAAATAAACAATGGACAAATTGAGCCTTTAAAGGCTTCAGATGTAAAGTTATTGGCTGTCAAAGTGACGCCAAAATGAATGGCAGTCAATGGAATGCTAACGGGGGGTGAGTGCTTATTAGCATCAAAATGGCGGCTTCACTCTGTGGAGGCAGGCTTGCCCCCTTGGTCCTTCTAGGAGTGATGACGGGGTGACGTCATCACACAGAGGCTGGCGCAGGTGGTGTTGCCGGTCGGAGACGGCGGTCAAGGAAGGTCTGAAGGTGAAGTTGTCTTCCAGCGCAGATAGTCTGGCAGCCATATCAAGGAGGGAAGATTCAACGTCAGACAGCGCCATAAGCACCGGGTCACCAGCCGGAGAAGCGCCTGGGCCCGGACGAACGAGACCGCCAGCCTGTTTTTGCGCAACAGGCCTGCCGGTCGTCTCGGGATTTTTACGCTTCTGAGTGTGCTTTTTCCCGGAGGACTGGGGAGGAGGCACCGGCAGAAAGCCGACTGCTGGAACAATCAGAGAGTCACAGAGGAGGACAAATAAATCCTTGTGAGAAGCGCCACTTGGAGGCTGAATATCATTTGTAAACAAGGTTTCCAGTATCTTGGCCACGGGCCAATCGTTAATGCAGGGATGAGAGGAGGATTTACTCGCCAACCGCCGAGAGCTTTGACAGACGGCGGCGCTGTCATCGAGGCAGGCATCCTGCCCCAGGTCCAGTTGAGCCGGTGTTCTGTCGATCTATGCTACCTATCGAGATGTGCTACTTAGCGGTTCTGCACATGCTCACGACCCACAAGTGTGGTCTGATTCCCAGCCATAAATCTACGCAACCGATTCGCTGCTTCCCATTCGGCAGAAACTTAAGTGACAGTTAACTTACATTGCTGAGCGACTGATTCTTCCGTTTTTTTGCACCTCTTACTGCTGTGAAAGCTGTTTTTAGGCAAAGCCTTAACGCTATCTGAAACACTTCTTTAGATTTGAAAACCCTTTATTTTATTTGTGAAAATGAAAAAAGGCGTTTTCACTGCTTTTCATCACATGTAGACCACATTGTTTTATCACATTGGGGTGGCTGTGGCTCAGTGGTAGAGTGGTGGTTCGATCCCGGGCCCTGCAGTCCCATGTCGACCCCGAGTTGCCACCGTAAAAGTGTGTGAATGTTTATCTGATGAGCAGGTGGCACCTTGTACGGCAGCCTGTGTGTGAATGGTGGATGGTTCCTGTACTATGTTAAAGCGCTTTGAGTAGTCGTTAAGACTAGAAAAGTGCTATATAAATACAGTCCATTTACATTTACACATTGTCCCAGAGAAAACCACTCTGGGACAATCTAGTCTAGATTTTACAGCTCTAGGTGTAGTGGTTTTGGATCTGGACTTGGTATAATGCAAATGCAGTATTTTGACAAATTGAATAAATGTTTCACAAATCTGAAACTGTGTTTTAAAGAATACTTAGCCTCTCTGGAATAATCTAGTCCAGATTTGAGAGCTCTAGGTGTAGTGGTTTTGGATCTGGACCTGGTCTAATGTGGTCTATCAAATCGTCCTTTTCACATTTTCACAAATAAAATAAAGTATTTTCAAATCTAAAAAGTATTTCAGACAGCGTTAAGGCTTTGCTTAACAGCTTTCACAACAGTAAGAGGTGCAAAAAACGGAGAATCAGTTGCTCAGCAATGTAAGTTAACTGTCACTTAACTTTCCCTTAACTTTCCGCTTAACTGCCGAATTGGACGCTAACTTCAGTGTTGTTTGGATGAGCCAGCTTGAAATGAGATTAATTTAAATTAAGCCCACTTCAGTTTGGTTTAATGCAATGTCCTTTTTGATACATTTGTATTGCAATTATGACTAAAGGTTTGCCAAATGCGATCACAACCTTTTCTTTGCATTGTTTTACCTTACTGTCATAATGCACCTGTATATGCCTGCCAGTGTTATCATAAAAGTCGATTTGATGTTATTGACCACTTTTAAGATGGTTGCATCACATGTAAACATCAGCTAATGTGCATCTATATCTTTTATTTTCAATAAGAAAGATGACATTTAAAAAAAAAGTCAAAAATGTCAGAGGAATGTCACCTTAACTAAAAGGTTATTTCCTTGAGATATCTATTGTGTTACAACAATGCTTGTGTGTTGTGTCTTTATAGCTATGGAGAATAGATGGCATGAACTATATGACTACCTCTCTCAGGGAACATACCCACCTGGATATAATAAGTCCCAGAAACTAAACCTCAGGAGGTATGCTTCCAAATTCACACTAAAGGGTGAGTATCTAAATACTAGGGCTAGCCCGAATATCAGAGCTTCGAAGCTTCGATAGTAATTAGCAGCGAATAATTGAAGCTTTGCCCCCCGCGGCGCTCAGCAGTCCCGTTATGCCGATTGTTTAAACATGTGTTGATAAAGTTCTTTAAATTAATGTTCACAGCAGAAAGGGAGCTCTTCTCGGAAGCAGAAGAGTCATTAAATCCAAGGTGGATGGAAGAAAGCTCTTCAAGGAATTTCACTCCTCACCAATCGGGGGGCATTCGGGCATCCTGAAAACACGCACTGCAATGTGCAATGTTTTACTGGCTTGGCATGTCCGTTGATATTGACAACTGAGTATGTGTATAAGTTATTGTTGTTTTGTGTTTTTGTGCTTTGTGTTTTTATTAACAGATAGTTTCTTAAAGGTATTGGAATGTGATTAATGCCAGAAAGTTGGAAAGCCTTTGACTGCTACACAGTCGTTAGACTGTATAGAGGTAAATGTGAACAGTGGTATGTTGATATTATACAACAGCTCTTAAAGTAATTGAAAATGTACAACTAAATGTGTTGTCTGTTGTACCTTAATAGGTGTCTGCTGTCTGGGAGATCATTGGCATTGATCTCACAGGCCCTCTTCCAGAAACCGCAAATGGCTACCAGTATATCCTAACCACTAGCCACAGATTACTTTTCCAAATGGGTTGAGGCTTTCCCATTAAAGTCAAAATCTGCAGCTGAGGTGGGACGCCATATCTGTTCTATTATTTATAGACATGGTTGTCCCAAAAGAATCTTCTCTGACCAGGGAATATAATTTGTGAATGAAGTATGTGCATTTTTAAAATACTGTTGTAGTAAATACAATTCAAAAAATATTCAGTTCTGCTTAATTTTAAAAAAGTTTTTTGTTTCAGCTCAACAATGGTCTCTGTAATATTGAAGAAGTGTCACAGCTGCTTATCATCCCCAAACCAATGGCCTTGATGAGAAAACAAACGGCAACATAAAGCAGTAAGTTTGTTTTCAAGCTTTTAGTGGAGCTTTGTGACATTCCACTCCAATTTCATGGAAAAGAACTTGTGTTGCTTTTAACCATGGGTAATTGATATTATTATTATTTACATTTATTCATTTAGCTGATGGTCTCTCATATCAAAGGCATGCGTCTTATCCATTGCGCCATCATCACCCCACATATTCAATCTATTACTATCTATTCACTCTATTTCATATGATTAATATAAATATGCTATGCAGTGCTTAGTTGGACTAAGAAATGTTGACCTAATGATAGAGACTTAATTTTATTGGTTTGTTTTTATTTTACATTTTAGAGCTCTCACAAAATTGGTCAATGAGAGGCAGAACAATTGGGATGTCTTCTTGGATGCTATATTGTTTTCATTAAGATCAAAAGCCACAACGAAACTCCCCTTTTCTTTTGATGTATGGGAGGGAGGCAGTTTTCCCCTCTGAGGTTCCTGTGGACATGTTAGTTTGTTTCCAACATTTTCAGACTTTGTGACCCAGTTTTAAAATTTTAAATGAATGAATGAATGCTCAAATAACAAATCTGAAAACAGTGTAGTTCAAATAATGCATACTGTGTGTTCATAGGCCTTTTTGGTTGGTACAATTTCAATTACGCACAATTTCCCCAAGTTCCTCTCCGGGAACCATCACCTTATCGTGGTGGAGAGGTTTGGGTGTCCCTATGAACCTGAGGGCTGTGTTGTCTGGAGCTTTGTGCTCCGGGTAGGGTCTCCCATGGCAAAGTGGTCTCAGGTGAGGGGCCAGACGAAGAATGGTTCAAAAGACCCTATGAAAAAACGAGGAAGGGATAGAGAGACCCTGCCCGGAGGAAGCCCGGGGCCCCCGTCTGGAGCCCGGCCGGGCACAGCCCGAAAAAGCTACGTGGCACCTATCTCTCCAGCCCATGGGCCCACCACCTGTGGGAGGAACCGCTGGGGTCGGGTGCGCTGCCACACGGGTGGCGGTGAAGGTCAGGGGCCTCGACGGACCAGACCCGGGCAGCAGAGGCTGGCTCTGGGGACATGGAATGTCACCTCGCTGTGGGGGAAGGAGCCGGAACTTGTGCGTGAGGTGGAGCGCTACCAGTTGGATCTGGTGGGGCTTACCTCTACGCATAGTCTCGGTTCTGGAACCGTACTCCTGGAGAGGGGTTGGACTCTTTTCTTCTCCGGAGTTGCCCAGGGTGTGAGGCGCCAGGCGGGTGTGGGGATACTCACAAGTCCCCGGCTGAGCGCCGCAACGTTGGAGTTTACCCCGGTGGACGAGAGGGTCGCCTCCCTACGCCTGCGGGTTGTTGGGGGGAAAACTCTGACTGTTGTTTGTGCATATGCACCAAACAAGAGTTCAGAGTATTCGGCCTTCTTGGAGACCTTGAATGGAGTCCTGTATGGGGCTCCGGAGGGGGACTCCATAGTCCTGCTGGGGGACTTCAACGCACATGTGGGCAATGACGGAGACACATGGAGAGGCGTGATTGGGAGGAACGGCCTCCCTGATCTAAACCAGAGTGGTTGTCTGTTATTGGACTTCTGTGCTAGTCATGGATTGTCTATAACAAACACCATGTTCGAACATAGGGATGCTCATAAGTGTACTTGGTACCAGAGCACCCTAGGCCGAAGGTCAATGATCGATTTTATAATCGTTTCATCTGATTTGAGGCCGTATGTTTTGGACACTCGGGTGAAGAGAGGGGCGGAGCTGTCAACTGATCACCATCTGGTGGTGAGTTGGGTCAGGGGGTGGGGGAAGACTCTGGACAGACCTGGTAAGCCCAAACGGGTGGTGCGGGTAAATTGGGAACGTCTAGAGGAAGCTCCTGTCCGACAGACCTTCAACTCACACCTCCGGCGGAGCTTTTCGTGCATCCCTGTGGAGGCTGGGGGCATTGAACCTGAGTGGACAATGTTCAAAGTTTCCATTGCTGAAGCTGCGGCAGGGAGCTGTGGTCTTAGGGTCTTAGGTGCCTCAAGGGGCGGTAACCCTCGAACACCGTGGTGGACACCGGTGGTCAGGGAAGCCGTCCGACTGAAGAAGGAGTCTTTCCGGGATATGTTATCCCAGAGGACTCCGGAGGCAGTTGCAAGGTACCGAAGGGCCCGAAGGACTGCAGCCTCTGCCGTGAAAGAGGCAAAGCAGCGGGTGTGGGAGAAGTTCGGAGAAGACATGGAGAAGGACTTTCGGTCGGCACCAAGGCGCTTCTGGAAAACCGTCCGCCACCTCAGAAGGGGGAAGCGGGGAACCATCCAAGCTGTGTACAGTAAAGATGGGACGTTGTTGAGCTCAACTGAGGAGGTAATAGGGCGGTGGAAGGAGCACTTTGAGGAACTCCTAAATCCAGCTGATGCGCCCTCTTTGTTAGAGGCAGAGCTGGAGGATGACGGGGGATTGTCGTCAATTTCCCTGGTGGAGGTCACTGAGGTAGTCAAACAACTCCACAGTGGCAAAGCCCCAGGGATTGATGAGATCCGTCCAGAAATGCTGAAAGCTCTGGGTGTGGAGGGGCTGTCTTGGTTGACACGCCTGCTCAACATTGCGTGGAAGTCTGGGACAGTGCCAAAGGAGTGGCAGACCGGGGTGGTGGTTCCCCTCTTCAAAAAGGGGGACCAGAGGGTGTGTACCAATTACAGGGGTATCACACTTCTCAGCCTCCCTGGTAAAGTCTACTCCAAGGTGCTGGAAAGGAGGGTTCGGCCGATAGTCGAACCTCAGGTTGAAGAGGAACAATGCGGATTCCGTCCTGGTCGTGGAACAACGGATCAGCTCTTTACTCTAGCAAGGATCCTGGAGGGAGCCTGGGAGTATGCCCATCCAGTCTACATGTGTTTTGTGGATCTGGAGAAGGCATATGACCGGGTCCCCCGGGAGACTTTGTGGGAGGTGCTGCGGGAGTATGGGGTGAGGGGGTCCCTTCTCAGGGCCATCCAATCTCTGTATGACCAAAGCGAGAGCTGTGTCCGGGTTCTCGGCAGTAAGTCGGACACGTTCCAGGTGAGGGTTGGCCTCCGCCAGGGCTGCGCTTTGTCACCAATCCTGTTCGTAGTATTTATGGACAGGATATCGAGGCGTAGTCGTGGTAGGGAGGGGTTGCAGTTCGGTGGGCTCGGGATCTCATCGCTGCTCTTTGCAGATGATGTGGTCCTGATGGCATCATCGGCCTGTGACCTTCAGCACTCACTGGATCGGTTTGCAGCCGAGTGTGAAGCGGCTGGGATGAGGATCAGCACCTCTAAATCTGAGGCCATGGTTCTCAGCAGGAAACCGATGGAGTGCCTTCTCCAGGTAGGGAATGAGTCCTTACCCCAAGTGAAGGAGTTTAAGTACCTTGGGGTCTTGTTCGCGAGTGAGGGGACAATGGAGCGGGAGATTGGTCGGAGAATCGGCGCAGCGTGGGCGGTATTACATTCAGTTTATCGCACCGTTGTGACGAAAAGAGAGCTGAGCCGGAAGGCAAAGCTCTCGATCTACCGGTCAGTTTTCGTTCCTACCCTCACCTATGGTCATGAAGGTTGGGTCATGACCGAAAGAACGAGATCCAGGGTACAAGCGGCCGAAATGGGTTTCCTCAGGAGGGTGGCTGGCGTCTCCCTTAGAGATAGGGTGAGAAGCTCAGTCATCCGTGAGGAGCTCGGAGTAGAGCCGCTGCTCCTTCACGTCGAAAGGAGCCAGTTGAGGTGGTTCGGGCATCTGGTAAGGATGCCCCCTGGGCGCCTCCCTAGGGAGGTGTTCCAGGCACGTCCAGCTGGGAGGAGGCCTCGGGGAAGACCCAGGACTAGGTGGAGGGATTACATCTCCAACCTGGCCTGGGAACGCCTCGGGATCCCCCAGTCAGAGCTGGTTAATGTGGCTCGGGAAAGGGAAGTTTGGGGTCCCCTGCTGGAGCTGCTCCCCCCGCGACCCGACCACGGATAAGCGGACGACGATGGATGGATGGATGGACAATTTTACTTGTAAAGAAGTTACTATTTTTCACAGTTGTTTTTCATTTCAGCTTTCCAGCATTATTCCTGAGGCAAGTACTAATGGTACTTTTTTGGATGACACATTTCAGTCACATTTTAATTACAGTCTATGGAAAATAGGCCAAGTTTACATTTAATTCAGTTTCATTGCATCTTGTTTAACTGCGTATGTGACGAATAACAATCTTGAATCTTGAAGCCTCCACAGGATCCCTTATCGAATAAGGAGAGTGTACTAGAAAGAGGTTGTAGTTACTGAGTTCTGACCTGCTGGTCATTTGTTTGGCTACCCATGTTTGTCGTTTGCATGACTGTTGGTCATTGGTTTTCAATTACACTACATTACCAAAAGGATGTGGATACCCCTTCTAAGTAATGGATTTGGCAAGGCATCTTTATTGCATTGAAGGGAAATCTTAATGCTACATCATGCAATGACATTCTAGAGAATTGTGTGCCTCCAGTTTTGTTGAATTAACTCCATATAGATGTCCATGGTTTTAAAAGTAAATGTTAAAACAATTACATATGATATAAGGCAGGGGTTTTCAAAGTGTTCAAACTGTTTCAGGGGAGGCTCAGTGAATGGAACTGAAACAATATTACATTACTTATTGCATTAGTTATCAAAAGGAGATCACATAGAATAGCCTACATGTGTGAGAGTTCAGAGATACAGTAGTTTTTGGGAACTCTTTTTTCCCCCCATCAGAGTCAGAAACTGATGAATGCCTTGGGACAGACCTTTTTTAAAACTATTTGGTGTAGTCAAAAGTTATGTCAAACAGCAATATTAGGCTATTTTGGCTCAATTGTTGAGAGTCTATGGGGGGGGGGGGATTGAGGGGTGTGTGTGTGTGTGTGTGTGTGTGGGGGGGGGGGGGGTCTGAGGGGAGGCCACAGTCTCAGAATTTGAAAATCCCTGATATAAGGCCTTCGGGTGTCCATATACTGTTGACCATCTAGCAGTTATACTAATGTGATTATAATAAAAAAAAATGTCTGTTTTAACATTCATGTTTTGTTTTCAGTTAAAATGCTGTGGAATGCAGAAGATCATGGCCAGGTGGAAGAAGTTGTTGGACCATATAAACTTCATGATTCTTCTATCCGTACTCTGCATGGGACTGAGTGGCTGGCTGATGAAGTAAGTGACTAAGCTACACTGTTGAAAATGTATTAAAAGAGAAAATGTATTATTGTTACATTTACTTTTTTTTTTACATTTAATCTTATGATGGACATGTGTTGTGATATTTAAACAAACGATCCATCAACGGCGAAATAAAAGCCTCTTTATTACGAGACCGGCCTGACAGACCGCCAGTTTACAGCGCGGCGTCTCAGGATGACATGCCGGCCGGCAGGGCTGGACTGGCCATCGGGCATACCGGGCATTTTTGGGCCGAATCGCCGATATAATTTATAGGCCTTTGTTTTAATTTAAAAAAAAATTTGGGGGCCGTGCCGGCCCACATATAACTGACAGCGGCCCATTGGTTAATATTCTTTATTGGCACTGACCTAACCAAAATCTAGGAACACCCTTCCCCACTCCCGGCCCTGAGACACGAGCTGTAAACCTTATAATATGCTGGAAGTTTAGCATCCACATTAAAATGGACAAACGACCACGGAACCGATGTGTACAGAAATTACGGGAGAAAAAGATTAAGAATCTACAGGCGAATGCCTCAAAATGTGCCAAAATGTCTGACATGTTTGGGGCTGTAGTAGCTGCTTCAACATCAGCATTAGGCTACCTGAAGTAGAGGTGGCTGGCTACACAAAGAAGCAGAAACAACATCATGACAGGGAAGAAGCCGATGAGGAGGAGAGCGAACATGACAGGGCCATGGGAGAGAGGGAGGAACAGATGGAAGAGAGAGTAGTTGACGACGGTAAGAAGTACGCGAATTAACAGGGACTCTCAGGAAGGGAGGGAGGTTGTGCGTGCGTGCGTGCGTGCGTCTCCGCGCGCCTCACGTCATAACAACAACAAACAGTTTGTGCAGTCTGTGGTGTAGCTGCAGTCTGTGTTCTACTAGGCTCATGTATACTATGTATACAGCTGTCTCTCTACATTGTCCAGAGATTTAAGCTAAATTAATTATACCTTAACTTAGCTGACATTTCTCTCTGTTTCTCACTCTTTTAAAGGTTACCTTGTTAGAGTAAATCTTTCTTGTTCATTGGTGTGGGCCAAGGCAACATTTTGATTGACTTTACTGACAATACACTTGTATACTTAAATGTTGTTAAATAATTTGAAATTATACTTTAAACTTTGGCAATTACTTGCACTTGAGTATGGACATTGTGTAGGCTACCCTATGGCCTCCAGGTCGCCAATCAAAAGTGAGTGAGTACACTGCTTCTTATTTCCAGGGCATATACTACTCCCAGCTTTATTGTAGCTTTTGGGAAGGGTTATGGTTATTGTTGTTAACAGACACTTTTGTCCAAAGCGACAAAATATGAATCTTACAATGGTTAAAATTAACAGTAAACAGTTTTTAAAAGTTGCTAAGCCAATATTAAGCAAAATAGTAATAATAACAATAATGGCAATACAATATCAAATATCAATAATAATAATAATAAATTATTTAAGTGTAAGATCAACAGATAAGTCTTGAGACCTCTTGAAGGATCCAAAACTATCACATGAACACAGAACACTAGGCAACTCATATCATAGAATGGACGCATATTTTAAGAGGTATGTCTGCAGGGAATGTCTCTGACCAATCACGGTGGGTGTGGGCTGCCTGGGCCAAAAATGCCCGGGCTGATTTTTTGTCCCAGTCCAGCCCTGCCGGTCGGCGAGCAAGTGATCCCCGGCCGTCGCCAGCTGGCAGTCCCGTCACTTTATGGAGCTTCTCAACTCCAAAAACTTTGAAGCAAATTGTCAATTCGGCAACAATTTTCGGAAGACTGCCTATATTTGAAATCTAAACAGTTAATTTCTCGCCTAAAACGTTATCAGAAGTGACTTTAATGATGAATAAGATAGTGAAAATGGTTAAAAATGTCCCGCTGTTGCTCTGCAAGATCGCAGCGCGAATTGAAGCCACTGCAGTGGGCGTGGTTTCCTTGGGGATTTGAATATTTTCTAAATATTTAGCTTTCCACTTGGTGACACATTTAGATATAATATTTAGATTTAAAATTTAGATATATATTTAAGATTTATATATAATATTTAGATATGTTTAAGATTTAGATTTATATATAATATTTAGATATATATTTAAGATTTAGATATAATATTTAGTTTTATATTTAAGATTTAGATTTAACATTTAGATATATTTAACATTTAGATTTAGATATACTATTTAGATTTAACATTTAGATTTAAAAGGGGAACTCCGGCCAATTTTTACGTTAATCTTGCTAAATATAACTAAGCGAGACCTGTCTATAGCAAAAACCGTTAGCGCAACAGCAGCTACATAGACGGAGCTGCTGCAGCTAATGCCCACCGCTCCACTTAGCTAAACGGCAGTCATGGGGGCATAAATGAAATAGTGCCTTTGTGTACCTTAACAGACATAAAATGCAATTAAAATGTCTGTGTAACATGAACAGGGCCCTTACATGACAACAAGATGCATTTTCAACATTCACCTACCCTGTTAGCTGCAAGCTAGCTAGTTGTCGTCTGGGACGAGAGAGTGTTCAGTCAGGCTTCGGTAATAATCATCATGCAGCAGTCCCGTGTGTATTTGTAGCATATATATGATATATATCCATTTTGTCTGCGATCCATCTGGCGTTGGAGAGTAGTATTCTCTGCCGACAATCACGAGAGGGCCGGCTGCTCTTGCGCTTGCCACGTCAAAGTTGAACCATGTTGAACTTTGACCGCGGCACACGCAACAGCGGCAAGCTGCAAAATGCTGCTTGCGCTGCGCTTTGCCCAGCGCAGCGGCAGATCAGCTGTTGTGCGCGCAAGCCATTCACAATAATGGGTTTCATAGTGCAGCGCTGCCGCTTGCGCGTCCTATGTGAAAAGGCCCTTCCACTGTACTTCAACTTCATAGGAAGACATTGTACTACTACATTGTCAAAGAACGTTGTAGATTCAGATTTAATCACAAAATATCAACGGTGAGTAACATACGTTACACAGGCTGGCAGCAGCAGAGTCCAGAATTGAGAAGTCAAAGCAGGGGATAGTAGTACTTAATTTACTAGAAAACAAAAAACAATTTAGTTTTTTGTGAAGCAGCAGTATTTACGCCAGCGTCCTCACGTTCAGGGGGGTGCTGTCGTATATTTTCCTGTCCTTTGCCAATTACACCTATGATTATGTTCTGCTCTCTGTTGATAAGTGGTGAATTTACAGTTCACAGCAACTTAATACGATATATAGTGTCTCTGGCTTTTGTTTAATATTTAGTGTTGGCAAATGGCTTTTTATTGAGTTTCCTCTTAGACACGGAAGAGCCAGTTATGGTACCTCAAACTTTTTCAACAGTTGCAATGTTCCTGTCAGCTATCCGCTCATGCTCCAGGAAAGTGAAGAAAAGTTTATCCAGCAATCATGTAACGTTGGAAGCAGCAAAAAGTGAGCCACAGTCAACGGTAGCAAAACTCCCCCCGACCTGCCTGGCTGTTATACAACACCCTACTGTGTGTGGAGAATTGCGTGTGGCGTCTTTTGTGCTACAGGTATTTATGACACGCCCCACAGTGTGTGGACACGCCTCCTCCTGCTGCCTTCTCCTCGCACCTGGTTCCAATTCACTAATCAACTCACCTGCTACTCATCAACTTATCTACCTCCTTTGAAGATCAGTGTGACCTTCTGCTCAACGCCGGATTGTTACTTACCATGAGTTTTCTTGTTCTGAGTTTTTGCCTCGATCTGTTTCCGTGTCCTAGAAGAAATACCTCCAGCAACCACCAGAGTGAGTCAGCTCCACTCCAGTCTCAATTCAATTCAATTTTATTTATAGTATCAAATCATAACAGGAGTTATCTCAAGACACTTTACAGATAGAGTAGGTCTAGACCACACTCTATAATTTACAAAAAACAACAAATCCCCCAAGAGCAAGCATTCAGTGCAACAGTGGCGAGGAACTCCCTTTTAGGAAGAAACCTCGGACAGACCCAGGTTCTTGGTAGGTGGTGTCTGACGTGCCGGTTGGGGTGTTATGAACAGTGGCAATAACAATCAGTATAGATAATGAAACAGTGACTACAAATAGTGGTTGTAGTAGCGTAGCAGGAGCAGCACGGCATAGCAGGGAATTGCAGCAGAACCACGGAAACAGCTGGAACTATGGTTTTGGTGCCATCCTAATCCCGGGAGTTCATCCTGGGTGAAAAGAAACATAAAGACTCTGGGGAGCAAGCGCCCCAGAGATAGGTTAGTAACAAGCATTTCTGGGACAGAGAAGCAGGTGGGCCGGGCTAGGCAGATGCTGCAACTCCTCACTCCCTAACTCCTCCTGCTTCTACAAACCTTGTTCTCCTCGCCACACTCCGCTATCAGGTCCTACCACTACGAACCAGTTCATCTCCTACCACAAGTTATTTTTTGACAAAATAAATATTTTTCTTTTTTCACTACTCAACTCTCCGCTTCTGAGTTCTGTCCCCCCAAACAAAATTAATTTTGTCAATTTTTTCCTCAACCTTTATTGTTCGGCCATTTAGTTTTATTCACAGTTTTTTAATGTCCAATATCCAATGCTGTCCAAACTGCTCCAAATCCTCCAAAATCCAGACCCAGAGTTCATTGTGTACTCAGGAAACCAAGTGTGAAGTAGATTGGATGAACAGTTGTTCAGGAGATATTTCAAAGACAGATGCACACACATGGTTACATGCTGCCACTCCGACATGCTTCTATTCAGACATGCCGCTATTCCGACATGCTGCCAGTCCCTAACCCCAACCACTCCGACAATGGAAACAAAAACTGTCGGAGTGGTGGGACGTTTGAAAACAATGGAAGTGAACTCCGACAATTAGACGTCAGTGACTACGTTTACATGCAGCCAATATTCGGGTTATGGTCGGGTTAAGGTCATTATTCGGGTTTCTGAAACATTCGGAATAACCCGTTTACATACTTGAGCAGAGAGAGTTACTCCTGTATACATGGAATTTGTAATCAAATTGGAAATTGGTTTCCTCCTCGCTCCAAAAGTGTGGTGCTGTCTGCGTCTCGCCACGTTTACCTCTACTTCTTGTTCTTCATTGAGCGCCAGACGGCGCATACAAGAAGTTCCTCTACTCAAAAGACCAAGATTCCTTGCGAATAGAACATGCGCAGAACACAAATCAATGTTCCTTTTGATGGGGATATGCCGATACGCGTTTACATGACCAAATATTCGGGTTAGAAAAGAGGTAACCCAGGGGTCATATTCAGGTTTTTAAAAACCGGAATATGAGCATTTTCGGGTTTTTGCCGGTGTTTACATGGCCGTGCGCGACCGGGTTATTGCTAATATTCTGGTTTTGAACGGGTTATTGGCTGCATGTAAACGTAGTCAATGTCGGAGTGGGGGTATGTCGGAATGGGTGGCCGTCTGGTCACCCTAACTAAAATGCTAGTTAACATTAGCAATTAAACTTAAACAGCTAATGTAAGTCGAAACTGCCTGCAAGCTTCTCCTGTACTATACGGAATTTCCTCTACTATGCAAAAGTAAGTCGCGTGGTTATGACATAATCGTTAGCCTATTTTAAATAAAACGTCTGCTACGGAGCCATAACGTGTGATCCGTGTTTCTTTAGAAATAAACAATGGACAAATAAAGTATTTAAACGCTTCAGATGTAAAGTTATTCAACAAAGTTATGTCAAAGTGACGTCAAAATGAATGGCAGTCAATGGAATGCTAACGGCGGGTGAGTGCTTGGTAGCATCAATATGGCGTCATAGGAGCTACGGGTTGTGGAGCGAGGCTTACCCCATTGGGTAAGATGAGCCAGTGGGTAAGTTGACCCACCCCCTGTTTCTAGGCAAATATTTTATTAGTTTTTTTTTTTTTTTTTTTTTTTTTACACACCTTTATTTAACCAGGAAAGTCCCATTGAGATTAAAAACCTCTTTTTCAAGGGAGTCCTGGCCAAGAAGCAGCAAAAGAGTTACAAACATGCAATACAATTACATATACATTATGAAAAACAGTTACAAAGGATCGACTCAAGTGCTCTCAATCTGGACTTAAAAGCGTTCAATGAAAGTAAAGTCTTTTTGCAACATGTTCCATGTGTGGGGGGCTGAGTGAACAAAAGCCCTTTTTCCCAGTTCTGTACGGGCAAGTGGAACAGCAAGCAACAGTGACCCAGACTTCTGGAGGACAAAGAAGGCCATCCCACTCGAGAATACAGTTCACAGTGATGGGTCAAGACCCTACAATTTCCAAAATTTCTGTGGATTGTTGAGGTTTTCTGTTGTGACGGATAAGTAATATTCTGATTTAGCCTTCTTGATAAGAGAAGTACATTTATTTCTTAAATGCCTAAAATTAGACGAATCAGAGGGAGAATCGCCTTTTCTGGCTTTGGCCCATACCACATTGCGCTGATGGATGGACTCTGACAATTCTGGAGAAAACCAAGGGTTCTCTCGTCCCTTGACTGTGAATTTCCTAATAGGAGCATGTTTATTCACAATCTTCATAAAACTCTCCTTGAAATATGCCTCAACATCTGGCAACAAACTCAATTGCCCCCAACTAACCAAAGCTAGATCATGATGATAGGCTTGCTCATTAAATATTTTGAAGTTTCTCTTACAAATAATACGTGGATTGCATTTGGGGATTTTAGTGTTCCTGCAAGTAGCAACGGCACAATGATCACTCAAATCATTTCAGAACACACCCTCTGATGAGAACTTATGAGGAACATTTGTTAGGATTAAGTCAATCAAGGTAGACCAATTAGGACTCTTTACGTGTGGCCTTGTAGGTAGGTTGACCAACTGGCTAAGGTTAATAGAGTCACAGAAGGATTTGAATTCACCAGAAACTGCATTTAGCCAATCCCAATTTAAATCTCCGGCCAATAAAAGTTCATTGTAATTTAATTTGGACAAAAGATACTGTAAGAATGATAATGCTTCCTTGATGGCAGATGGAGGCCTGTAGCACCCTGCGACAGTTATAGACAGGGACTTAACTATTTCTACATTCAGAGCCAAAAACTCATCGCTTAGAAATAGATTCAGATAGAACAATCGATACATCAAATCTTGATTTTACATAAATGGCTACGCCACCACCTTCTTTGGGCCTATGTTCGATGAACATTGTATCCAAGTATGGCAATGTCATCATTACAAATAGATTTGGATAACTATGTTTCAGAAATGATCACAATATCTGCATCTGTCGATTTCACCCAAATTCTGACCATGTCCATCTTGGGTAATAAGCTGCACACATTAAGATGAACAAATTTTAACCCAGGCATTGATTTGAAATCAGCAGGAGTCTGGACACATTTCAGCTCAGGTCCAGGGTTTGGTTGCACATTTCCAGATATAAGTAAATCCAATCCAACTTTATTTATATAGCACATTTTGTATATAAGTGCTTCACAAAAAGAACCATCAACCTGCCCGTACACAAACATACATACATACAAGGGGGGGTAGATTGGGCTGGAAGATGCAACAAGTAAGAAAAATACAGCATAACAACAACAAAAAAAGCAACTCCCAGACTATGCTCCTGTGAAGAGTACAGTGTGGGAACAGGAATAAAAACACCTCAGCAACAAGCACATAATCACAACACGATTCAACAACATGACTTGCAACAGGGGAGGGGAATGGTAAAAGTAAAAGTAGAACAATCATCAATCTTCGTTTCACGCTACATTTTGAAACAGTCTCCTGCGTTTCAAATGTTGAAGCCAAGCATTGCTTTTCATTAAGTGAAAGATTGTACAAAGCAAGAAAACCCCGAAGTTTAGGTACAACCCCAGGCAGATTGAAGTTGAAAACCAAAACCAAATGAGATAGTGGTGGCTCAGGGTGCCCTGCTGCACTAAATTTAGTGCCGCTATAGGAAGTATCACACATGCTCAGCTTATTATTACCAGTACTTAACCAAGGAGCACTGCTTAGTCCCAAGTGCCAAACGGTCAACACACATAATAAAACTATTAAAAGTGCCATAATCTTCATGTTGAAAAACATCAGCAGAAACAGTTTGTGAGTAGCACAACCGTAACTATTTTCCAGGAGGTGGATGTGACAGGCTCGGGCCTGTTAGCCCAGGCTCCGGGTGGAGGTGGATGTGACAGACTCCGGGTGGAGGTGGATGTGGCAGGCCCAGGCCTGCTAGTCCAGGCTCCAGATGGGGGTTAATGTAGCAGACTCAGGCCTCTTAGCCCGGGCTCCAGGCTAAGGTGGATGTTACAGGCTCAGACCTATTAGCCCAGGCTCCAGATAGAGGTGGATGAGGCAGGCTCCAGGTGGAGGTAGGTGTGTCTCAGGCTTGTTAGCCCAGGATCAGATATAGCAGAGGCTAAATTAAACTCATTTAAAGTGCACCCAAAAAAAGAGAAAACAACCACTAAACTGCAACTTTTAAAACAATAAAAAGCAGTAAAATCCATTAAAACAAATTAGTCCAGGGAGAGACACTGAGCAGACAATGAACTTGCTGCCATCTTGGATCTTGCACATTTGGTGTCATGTGACCACACATTCTGAAGGACTCATTTCTATTTTGCTGTGAAGAGAAGCACATGGGACAAGAGGTAAGTTGTTTTGTTTTCTCCCCCAAAACACTTTTTTGCTTGTTAAAGTTAATATTCTGCATTGCAGGTATACTAGCTGTTATGCCAAAGCAAATGTATCTGGAGATTTATTTATTTATTTGGGACAGTGCACATTAATGAACAGTCTAACATTTATGTACAGACTGTAAATGAGCCAGGTTATAGCATAAATGCGAAGTTTAACCTATAGCCCCGAGGCAGGAAAACATACAAGATAATACAACACAAAATAATATGACAATATACAATATCAAACAAGAAACACATTAGCACACATTCAGGCATGTTACATTACATCAATAAAATTAGTCGAAATGATGACATAACTGGGAACTTTTAAGAAGTTGTTTAAGGTGCTTTTTAAATGTGCAGTGAGTTGGACATTCTCTAATGCTTGTTGGAATGCTGTTCCAAAAATGACCTCCTCTGATAGACAGTTTGTCCAAAGGTAGTTTTTCTATGCGTGATCTCTATATCTCCTTTAAATGAAGCTCTGGTACAATTACCTCTGTCAGACCTTGGTTTAATGTATGTAGAAAGTGAAGGTGGGGAAAGTCTATGAAAAACTTTATAAATTAAACAACTATTTTTGAAATGGACAATTTGTTTTTAAATAGAGCATATTGTATTTACCCAAAATATTACACTGATGGAATGACAGAGGTTTTTGATCAAGTATTGTTATAGATTTTGTTATTAACATTTCTATCAGTTTTAAAATTGTATTTCCAGTGAGTGACCGGGTTGTAATACAGTAATCTATATGTGAGAATATCATTGAGTGTAGGAACATTTTAGCACAAGTAATTGTCATTGATGGTCTGATTTGTTTAAAGTTTTGTAAATTAAATTTGATTCTGTTCGCTGCAAGTTTCATGTGTTTTTAAATGAAAGTGTTGGGTCCAGTGTGACGCCGAGGTACTTGAACTCCTCTACAATATAAAGTTCCATTCCCCCCAGGAACACATTGGACCGCTCTAGTTTTATGGTTTTTTTTGTGAAAATCATAGCAACAATTTTCTTTTTGTTCAATAATAGGCAGGATTTAAACAGCTAAAGCTGTATATTCTCCAGTGCTAATGTAAGGATGGATGATGCTTCCTGTGTGCTTTTATCAGGTGTAAAAATAACCGCATCATCAGCATACATTTGAAAATGGACTTTTTGACAAACGTTTGGCAAATCATTTATATATACAGAGAACAGTACTGGTCCCAAAATAGAGCCTTGTGGTACCCCTGCTGAACATTCTAGGTAAGAAGACTTAGTGCCACCAACACTCACAGATTGTCTTCTGTTGGACAAGTAAGATTGAAACCAAGCTAGCGCATTCTCCGCAAAGTTGAAGTGAGTCAGTTTAGACAGAAGGGCTTGATGATTCACTGTGTCGAACGCCTTCTTTAAATCCCAAAAGACTGCACCAACACAGGTGGTTTTATCAAGCAAGGATTTCACTGTTTCTATGAAGACACAGTTTGCCGTCTCTGTAGAGTGGTACTGGCAAAACCCAAATTGCATGGGATGCAGAAGACAATGACCGTGGCTGAGGTGTTTATTCAGCAGCTTGGCGATCCACTTTTCTGCAACCTTAGATACAACCGGAAGGATGCTGATGGTCTTTTTTGATGGTCAGATTTGTCAACATATAGAAACCATGTGACTCATTAAGCTAAAGGTTAGCCTGAATTGCTAAGCTAGGCCGTTTTTACCAAAATGGTGACTATGGGGCAAAGTAAGCCAGATGATGTGGGATAAATTGAATCATTGGTTCAACTTACCCCTGAAGTTAAGTTAAGTAAGTTAAGTTTGAAGCATAACATTATTTAAAATATAGTATTACACAATTGTTAACCATATATATTATACATTGCATAAAAGCTAACACCCTTAGAAGAGATGGAGAGTAGCCATTGATGTTGAGGGCAGAAAATCCATCAGATCAGTGGCGAAGGACAGAAATATTGACAGGTCAACACTGCAGAGGTACATAAAAAAAGGAGGTAAATAAAGTCAAAACAGTAGAGTACAGTTGAACAGCAGAAGCCAAGAAGGTCTTCACAGAAGAGGTGGTAAAGGAGCTTGCCGATCACATCAAAAAGTTGGCTGAGCAGTTCCATGGCCTCACTCCAAAGAAATGGTGTGAACTGGCATTCCAGTTTGCACAGAAAAACAACATTCCTGTCCCCAACAACTGGAAAGAGAAGGGTCTAGCACATGGTTTCTCAACGGGGGTGGTACCACCCCCTGGGGGGCGTTTGGACAGCGTTGGGGCGCGGTGTGAACGAGGCAGCAGCGCTCAGGCACAAATGGGGGGCGTTATTCATAAAAACTTTTAAGCTTCTGACAACACATACACTGTTCATTTAATTTGAAATAAAATTGTCTGTGCAAATTATTGAATTAACATTTCAATGCCGCTAGTAGCCCACTCTGACTTGTCGAGCTACCGGCAAATGATGTCCATAGCAACGCCTATAAACAAATCCTGCAGCTGGCAGCTGTCAGAGTGGTAGAAAGAACGCTGCCAAAGCCCGTCAATTTGGTTACCTCAGGCGCACTCCGGCTCAAGCTGACATCCTTGTGTCCTGATGTTAAAAAGATGGCGGCCAGTCACCAAGCTCAGGGCTCACACTAATGACCGTAATTAATTAGGGTGGCTGCTTTTTGACGCCTTTGTCGTTTTTTCTTCGGTTTAGTTCAGGTGGCCGAGCTGTTGTCTTCTTTGTTTCAGTTGAAATCAAATGACCGTTTGTAGGCTATTCAAATTTGAAGCCAAGTATATATATATATATATAGCCTAATTGAGTGCGCGAACGACAGCTGCATTTTCATTGGCCATTTAGGTTATGTCATTTGATTGGTTAATCTTAAAGAAACTTGTGTGTGAGCATGTCTGGTAGGGTTTAAGCAGATTCACATGACAAATCTTATCTTTCTTAACAAAAGATTCTTAACGATTATGATTTTTTTCATTATGGCTCTTGTCTATGTTTTATAGGTTTAAATTCCCTCCAAACATGATTTATAATGTTGATGAAACAGGCGTCACAACAGTGTAGACACCAAATCAAGTTGTGGCGGAAAAGGGAAAAGAAACAAGTGGGGGCCATCACATCTGCTGGAAGAGGAGAGCTTATGACTGTGGTCTGTGATTGGACATGACTTGATTAACAGCATAAGAATTACAGCATATAACCATATTTCTTGCTCCTGAAAACTATGCTGTAAGTCCCTCACTTAACAGAAATGTTTAAAACTATTGTTCACCACTACAAAAAATAAAAGATTAAAGGGAAAATTAAACTTTAATTGATTTGTTTTGTGTTGTTTGAGGTAGCGTTAAAAAAATGAACATTGTTTGGAAAGGTAAATGTATTATTACATTTTTTTTTTTTAAAGAGACAAGTTCTTTTTGTTTTCATTATGCTTGCATTAAAACGTGAAAAATAGGATGGTCACTTTACCAACTGACTGGGATCAACTTACCCCTAGCCTGGGGTAAGTTGAGTCACATGAACACTTTTTATTCTGAGGTCATATTTTCAAGGCTCTTTGTCGTAGATGCATTCTTATATTTTCAGTTGATAGGCAACATCCCAAATTAACAGTAGATGTCTTCATTGTACTTCTGTCTCAATTCCCCTTGCCTTGAGATCCACATAAGTAAAAACTGGGTCATCTTACCCCACTCTCCCCTAGCCCCTGGCAACAGCAGAAATACCCCTTGCTGGGGAATCACTGCAGGTGTTGTGTCAAAGACTGTTTCCCTGTAGATATGCGTTTCCTGCTACTTGTGATCTAATTGGAGAAAAACAGCCAATCAGAATTAACCTTGATTCTCAGATTGGTTGGTTTTGTGGCACACTCACACTCACAAATATGTATAAAATAAATACATTTATTGAGCATGGAATAGGTTTTTCTGTGCTCAAACTAAATACTTTTTTGCGAGTGTAAATTTCTGTTCACAATGCAATGTAATGTGCTTGCAAAATATAGTTCTCTGTGGTCAAAACATACAATTACTCGCTCAGGAATGAGGCACATATAGGCTATAACACCATACACCTTGGACATACACGGTGATCTTGTAGCTTTAACTAATTTTAAAAGGAAATATAATAAAATATTTTTAAACATGTCTGGTTATGTGTGTTTCATTTCAAAAGTATCATATAGTAATTGTAAAAGGGTAGGCGTGAGTGGGTGCTGTCCAGCTTTTCAGTTTTTTAAATGACTGCAAACAATACATTAAGGTTTAAAATACTAAATGAAAAACCTTACATCTGGGCACATATCATATTCTTCATTAGATTGTCATATTATGAAAATCTGATTTTTTTTAAAAAAGCAATAGGTGGATCTTAAAAGAGCTTTTCAAAGCCATGGCTTATATGGCAGAGGTTGCCAAGGGACAGCTGCCTCCACAAAGAAATGGTAAACAAATATCTTTGGAAATGGATGGCCTCCTCTGTGTATTTGTTGCTGCCCACAGTAGGCCTACAGCTTCTTCTCTGTCTCCAGCTGAGGGTATGGGCATCTTGGAAATGTGCTGCAGGGATTAAAGTGGCTGCCTGATTAAGAGGAAACATCTTGCTTTTGTCGAAATTGATTTTATAGCTGGAGAGATTTCCAAATTGAGCCAGGATGTTAAGAATGGAGGGAACAGAAGTGGGTCATGACCTGGCTCTAAGGCATGACAAAAGGTGGAGACACACATGGTTGTTCAATTAAATCAAATGTATTTATTTTAACAAAGATAAACATGCAATCAGTAATGTGTGTAATGTATGGATGTGTGTAATGTATGGATGTGTGTAAATGTATCAAAGCTAGAACGCGAAAATAACTAAACCAAAAATCCAAACAAACCAAGCAACCTTGAGGAGGGAGAGAGAATGACTGCCCAAGCACTCCTATTTATAGACATGTGAGCAATCAGTTGATCCAGGTGTCAACCATCAGTCCTCATTAGCCAATCCCCAGATCCCAGCAACCAGAGGGACCTAATAGGCCTAGGAGCCGTCGCACCCCCCCTCCTCAAGAGCAAGATCCCACCATGACCTTGAAAAAAAAAAACTGTTAGATACAATAAATCACATTTTTATATCAAACAACTGACCACGTTAATATCATCTCTATCACCATTCACTTAAGCACATTATGTACATAACCCAGTGGCCAACAATCCATGGAAGCACTGGAATATTTCATGAAACATGAAAACGATAGGCAGTCCCGACAAACCTTATGACAATGGCGCACGCGACAGGGCATCTGCCACCACATTGTCCTTGCCCCTAATGTGGCGTATATCCAAATGATAAGGCTGTAAGAACAGGGCCCATCTCATCAACCGCTGATTTGGATTTTGAAGGGAACGCAAAAAGATCAGTGGATTATGATCAGTGTACACTACCAATGAGGAACTTGCCCCAACATAAACATCAAAATGTTGAAGGGCCCAAACAAGAGCAAGAGTATAGTTATAGGATATTCTTATTCTGGGCGAAGAAGAAGACTCCTGTTCCAGAAATTTGGATTTTGAATATGTGTGGTCCTCTGTGTTTCCTTCTTCAAACTTGCCGGGGCCGGGAAGCAACGATACCCATTAGCAGCAGCTGTGAGTCGAAAATGTGAAAGGCGGAGCAGTATAGCCTGTATGTCCCTTATCGGCATATTTCATTTTCACGTATTTCAAAATGGCGCATGACTATGGAGCTTCGACCCGAGTTCATGCAAGCGCAAATGTAAAATTTCAAGCCAATAGGAATACTTGAAATTGCTGGTGGTGGTCAATATTCATAAAAAGGACAAGTTTCTGAAGGGCAATACAGATTTTAATAATGAACTACAAACGTTACACACTGGGGCTTTAAGCAGACAGAGGATGCCTCTGGACCCTTCCTCTGAGAACCCAGTCAAACAACCTAAACACAAAAGGGAAACCTTAAGACACAATTCAGTGATTGACTTGTAGACACTTATGACACTGTAAATGATAACTACAATATCCCACGATATCTTTGTTATTATGGTGAAATATGCTAATAACCATTTTGAGCTGTCTGATGATGTGAATGGTTGCAAACATGGGGATCTTTGTCATCTGTCTATCTATGTGACATGAACATGGTATAGATACCAGTAAACCTCCTGTTTTCATCACTACAATGAATACTTTTTTACATTAAACATACATATGACAGGTTCCGCCATCCATTCCAACATACTCCCACTCCGACATTGACGTCTAATTGTTTCCATTGTATTCAAACGTCCCACCACTCCAACAATTTTTGTTTCCATTGTCGGAGTGGTTAGGGATTGGCAGCATGTCTGAATAGAAGCATGTCGGAGTGGCGGCATGTCGGATTGGCAGCATGTAACCACTTATGACAATATAAAAATATTATGGTTAAACTTACTTTCTGATTGTGGGGTTATCCTTGTAATCAATGAGTGGACCTTTTCCAAGGAGTCCCTGATGTACAGACAGTGCTGCATCATTTCCTTTAAAGGTCCCATGGCATGAAAATTTCACTTTATGAGGTTTTTTAACATTAATATGAGTTCCCCCAGCCTGCCTATGGTCCCCAATTGGCTTGAAATGGTGATTGGTGTAAACCGAGCCCTGGGTATCCTGCTCTGCCTTTGAGAAAAAGTAAGCTCAGATGAGCCGTTCTGGAATCTCCTCTTTATGAGGTCATAAGGAGCAAGGTTACCTCCCCTTTTTCTGCTTTGCCCGCCCAGAGAATTTGGCCAACCCATGAGAGAGACATCATGGCTTTCAAATGAGCAAAGTGGCAGTTGGTCAAGGCCACACCCCCACCCTCCACCTTGCCCCCCCCTCTCTCTTCCTCAATAGCTACAGACACAGAAATGGCACGTCCTGAGGAAAGCTCATTGTGGGACTGGCTCTAGTGGCTGTAATTCTGCACCAAGGCTGCATTTTGGGAAAGAGACATCACCACTAAGGTCTATATAAAAGCATCCATTTAAAGGACCTTTAAATGGACCTTTAAAGGAACACGGCGACGCATTGGGACATTAGCTTATTCACTGTAACCCCGACAGTTAGACGAGTCGATACACCCTTCTCATCTCCGTGCGTGTCGTAACTCTGTCTAACGGCTCCACCGTTAGCTTAGCCTAGCACAGATCCCGAAGGTAACCGGCTCCAACTAGCCTACTGCTCCAAATAAGTGACAAAATAGCCGCAACATGTTCCTATTTACATGTAGAAATCACAACATGTAAATAGGAACATGTTGCCGTTATTTTGTCACGGTCTGTTCGCAGTGCTCTGAATTGTAAGATTACCTCCTCACCACCATTATACCCTATAATATATGTATTTTTTTTATTGCTCAGGACCCTGAACCTTATTTGGCCTGTGCATTATGGGTGTATCTTATTTTCATTTAACAACCATGAGTGACATTAAGATTATTTCCTTAAATGTCAAGGGGGTCGGCCATGTTGTAAAAAGGCAGAGGATTATTTCTTTATTAAAGAGGGTGAATACACAAATCGCCCTTCTACAAGAAACACATCTGACAGATTTGGAACACATTAAATTAAGGAGAAGCTGGGTAGGCCAGGTGTTCTATTCATCCTTCAATTCACGTAGTAGAGGAGTAGCCATTCTCATTCATGAGAAGTTACCGTTTACTCTCGACGAGGTTGTTAAGGATGATGAGGGACGATTTGTTATTATCTCAGGTTTCCTTTATCCTCATCAATTCTGTCTATGGCCCTAACGCATTCAAGCCCTCTTTTTTTTCTGGACTGCTTGCAGCGGCATCCTCACGTTTAACCCCCTTCATAGTATTTGGAGGAGACTTTAACTGCGTCCAGGATGCTAGTGTTGACCAATCTCCATCAAAACCTGCTTTTATGTAAAAAAAGACCGCAAGGCTGAAGGAGTTGTGTGCGGATTTGGGTCCTTTCGACGTCTGGAGCTTCTATTTTTGCCGGTGGCCGGAGAGCTCAGTAGGAATTCAGCACACGCCAGATAGTGCGGGACAGGAAGTCGAGCACAGAAACAAAATAAAACATCCGGTTAATTTTCAAAATAAAATACACCGTGCTCACGGCAGATCATATATCCCTTCACTACACCTTGAAAACACAGCACGGAGTTGTTTCCTCTCTACTCCTCGGAATAGAAACAAACTGTTGGTGGTTTTGTGGTTCTATTCTGCGTGAATTCGCGAGATCTAGTGGGTCCTCGTGACTACAGCTGTCAGTCCTGGCCGCAGCCGTTCCGCAACAACTCCGGATCCGGTGGGTATTGACGGACGGCGGACCACAGAGCCGTTCCGCAGCAGTTACGCAGCTGGTGGAAATCCACGGTTAGTCTCCCCTCTCTTACAGAAGAACAGTGGGAGTTCCAGAATAGGCCTGTTACCAGGGAAGAGGTCCGGGATGCTATTCGCACACTTCAAAGTGGGAAAGCACCAGGGCCGGATGGCTATGGGCCGAAATATTATAAAAAAATGAGCAGAGTTGTGGTACACCCTATGACCGATATGTTTTTGGACTCCTTCAGGAATAGATATCTCCCTCCATCTCTAAATTTAGCCAATATCTCTTTAATCCTGAAGAAAAATAAACCACCTGATGAGTGCAGTTCTTATGGACCTGTCAGCCTTATAAATGTGGACAGCAAGATACTTTCTAAAGTGCTGGCCAGACGATTGGAGAAGTACTTACCTTCACTTATAAATGACGATCAGACAGGCTTTATCAGGGGAAGGTTCTCGTACTCGAATGTGAGGAGACTTCTTAATGTGGTACAGTACTCCTCGGAGATGCGGCACCGGGCAACTTATTTATCATTCACCAGAGGCCTGTGTCTTGACCAATGGCATGCGCTCTTCTCCCTTCCCGCTCGGTAGAGGGACAAGACAGGGCTGCCCGCTCTTCCCCCTCCTTTTTGCCCTCTCTTTGGAGCCACTGGCGGAATGCATTAGGAATAGCAAGGAAATACATGCTGTTACTTTGGGCAAGACCACTCACAAGATAGCACTATATGCTGATGACGTTTTACTTTTTCTTTCCAAGCCTGAGGTATCGGTCCCAGCTACTATGTCAATTATCAATTTATTTGGTTCCATATCTGGCTATAAAGTAAATTATAGAAAATCTGAGGCCATGCACCTGGGGAATTACGATAGCACGTGCTCAGATACGAATTTCCCGTTCAGATGGGCCACTTCGGGCTTTGTTTATCTCGGAATTAAAGTGTCACATAATGTTGAGGACCTGAGGAGACTTAATTTTGTGCCTGCAATCAGAACAGTTAAGCATGACCTTGAGAGATGGCATGACCTTCCCCTCTCCTGGATGGGCAGAATCAGTCTCATAAAGATGAACATACTCCCCAGGTTGCTTTACCCTATGCAGATGTTACCATTATGGTTACCAAAGATGGTTATTTTGGATCTAGAAAGGGCCTTCTCACGATTTATTTGGCACAATAAAAGACCCAGAATCAGAATTAAGACATTACAACTGCCACTGGAACGAGGAGGCTTAGCCCTACCCAATCTGAGATATTATAACTGGGCCTGCCACACCCAAATAGTCTGGGACTGGCTCCAGTCTCATTTAAAATCTGAAGCGGGTATTGATGAATGGTTCTCTTCCCCCTACTCCCTTTTGAGCAAACTCACAAACGGAAAAAGAGGTCGCCAGACATTAAGTGTAACCAGGGGCGCCATATAGGGGGGGAAAGTTAGGACAATTCCAAGGGCCCATGACTGACAGGGGCCCCAAAAATAGGTAAAAACTAATAATAATAATAATAATAATAATAATAATAACATGATTAAACCATCATCATTCAGTATATATATTTCAAATATAATAAAATTAATGATCTCTTTGTGTTTACTTGTTTTTGGCAGTAAAAGTTAAATATCCCCACTGACCAAAAAGTAAACATGCATATTGACCGACCACCCCCTGTATCTGCATGAAATGGTTTGGTCCTGCCTTAGTGCACTATTGACGGTGTTTAGTTGCTTAGTTGCGGTAGATGCGCCAGAAGTACAGTGGCCACAATGTTGCCAAGTAAGGCAAAATGTGGTTTTCAAAAAAAGAAAGAGAGAAAAGAGAGAGAGGAAAGACAATGGAAAGGGTGTCAAACGGTAACCCAGATTTTCACCAAGAAAGGTGGGTAGCCTATAGTCTGTGAGTGGTATTAACCTGTTGGCTTAATGTCCATAGTGAAATAAGTTAGCTAGCTACAGACAAGTGTTAGCCTACATTTAATCACCATTTAAGCAGTGCAGGGAAACGTTTAGCAAGATATTCATATTAAATCGTTGTCCCTGCCCCTTTTAGCAGACTTAACAACAGATGAGTCAGCAGCATCCCAGTCTCCCCCTAACTGTGCCCCTCCTTGTCCCAGTGAAGAAGGTGAGCAACATTGTGTTCAATGACATGCTGTTGGGGGATTTCAGGGAATTGTGGACCCAAATGCAGCGACAGACAGGCGGACAGGAGAAGGTAGTGCTCGAAGATTTATTAACTAAAAATACATACAAACAAGGTGTCCAGAATGCAGCAGGCAAAATAAATCAAAAACGAAGGAGAAGTCCAAAAAGGGAATCAAGGGAACAGAGATACCGAGGCACACACACAGGTAGACTAACACACACATCCACAAACAGAAAACAATGATCTGACAAAGAACAAGGGGAACACACAGACTAAATACAAGAGGTAACGAGCAAACAAGGGACAGGTGATACAACAGGTGAGACACATCAGGGTGGGGCAGAACAATCAGACGGGCGGGAAAACACAAGACAGGAAGTAAAACTAGACAAGACCATGAAGGAAACAATTCAAAATAAAACAGGAAACAGAACTAAATACAAAACAGACTACCAAAATAAGACAAAAACCCCAAAACCATAACAGTACTCCCCCCCCCCCCCCCCCCCAAGGGACAGATCCCAGATGTCCAAAAACAAAAACAGAGCAGAGAAACAGTCAATCCAGGGAGGGCGGAGGGGGTCCGGAGGAGGGACAACAAAAAACCAACCCAGGGAGGGCGGAGGGGGTCCGGAGGAGGGAAAAAGTCACTGGGGCATAGGGAACAGAGGGCCCTGGGGCACAGGGAACAGAAGAGCGCTGGGGCACAGGGAACGAAGAGCGCTGGGGGCACAGGGAACGAAGAGCGCTGGGGCACAGGGAACGAAGGGCCCTGGGGCACAGGGAACAGAGGGCCCTGGGGCACAGGGAAAAGAGGACCCTGGGGCACAGGGAACAGAGAGCCGGAGAGACCCAGGGGAAACAAAGGGCCGGAGAGGCCTGAGGGAAACCAGAGGGCCACTAGGGACAGGGAGCTGAGGGAGGCCTCAGCAAGAGGGGAACTCCCAGGCAGCTGGCGGCAAAGATGGAGCCCCTCAGGCGGCAGAGCAAGATGTCGAGGGCTCCGAGGCGGTCTGCAGCAACGGCGAAACCCCTCAGGCGGCAGAGCAGGACGTCGAGGGCTCCGAGGCGGTCTGCAGCGACGGCGAAACCCCTCAGGCGGCCGAGAAGGACGTCGATGGCTCCGAGGCAGCCTGCAGCGACGGTGAAACCCCTCGGGTGGCCGAACTGGACAGCGAAGGTGGAGCCCCTCAGGCGGCCGAGCAGGACGTCGAGGGCTCTGAGGCGGCCTGCAGCGAAGGCGATATCCCTCTGGGGACCGAACTGGACAGCGAAGGTGGAGCCCCTCAGGCGGCCGAGCAGGACGTCGAGGGCTCCGAGGCGGCCGGCGGCGAAGGCGACGTCCCTCTGGGGGCCGGCGGCGAATGCGACATCCCTCTGGGGGCCGGCGGCGAAGGCGACGACCCTCTGGGGGCCGGCGGCGAAGGCGATATCCCTCTGGAGGCCGGCGGCGAAGGCGATATCCCTCTGGAGGCCGGCGGCGAAGGCGATATCCCTCTGGAGGCCGGCCGCGACGGCGATATCCCTCTGGAGGCCGGCGGCGAAGGCGATATCCCTCTGGAGGTCAGCGGCGGCGAAGGCGATATCCCTCTGGAGGCCAGCGGCGGCGAAGGCGATATCCCTCTGGAGGCCAGCGGCGGCGAAGATCTCCCTTCTGAGGCCGGGCAGGCAAAGGGTCAGCTGGGGAGCCAGACGACGAGTCAGCTGGGCTGGAGACAGGCGACGAGACAGCTGGGCTGGAGACGGGCGACGAGACAGCTGGGCTGGAGACGGGCGACGAGACAGCTGGGCTGGAGACAGGCGACAGGTCAGTCTGACCGATGATAGGCGCAGAAATCGACCGGATCGCCGACAGGACACGGGGGGCAGGAGTCGGCCGGACCGCCGACTGGACACGGGGGGCAGGTGTCGGCCGAACCGCCGACTGGACACGAGGGGCAGGAGTCGGCCGGACCGCCGACTGGACACGGGGGGCAGGAGTCGGCCGGACCGCCGACAAAACATGAGGGGTCAGAATCTCAGGGAAGCCGCTAGCCAGCCGGGGTTGAAGGAGGCTGCTAGCCGGCCGGGAAGCAAGGGACTCTGGGGGCTCGCTAAACGGCCGAGACTCAGGGAACTCTGGGTGACCGCTACACGGCCGGGACTCTAGGAACTCTGGGGGACCGCTACACGGCCGGGACGCTAGGAACTCTGGGGTGTTTACCAACGGCAAAGTCTCTGTGGCAGTCTCAGAAGCGCTGACCAATGGCAAGGTCTCTGGAGAGCTGCAATCCAGCAAGGCCACTGGGGAGCCGGAGGTCAGCAAAGTCTCAGGGGCGCTGGAGACCAGCAACGTCTCTCGGGCAGTCTCTGGGATGCTGACCAGTGACCAAGTCTCTGGGGTACCAGAGGCCAACAAAGTCTCAGGGGCGCTGACCAACGGCAAAGTCTCTGGGGCGCTGACCAACAAAGTCTCTGGGAGAAGCGTCAGCGTAGACTCTGGGAGAAGCGTCAGCGTAGACTCTGGGAGAAGCGTCAGCGTAGACTCTGGGAGAAGCGTCAGCGTAGACTCTGGGAGAAGCGTCAGCGTAGACTCTGGGAGAAGCGTCAGCGTAGACTCTGGGCGGCTGGACGTCAGCTCAGGAACAGAAGGGCTGCACGTCAGTGGAGGCTCTGGGAGGTCGGACTGGGTCTGACGACAGGGGCCATGCCGTTTTCTCCTCCGCCTACGGCCTCCAAGGGTAGACCCTGGGATGATGGTCGGCGTCGACTCTGGGAGGACGGTCTGCGTCGACTCCGGGAGGACGGTCTGCGTCGACTCTGGACAGCTAGACGTGAGCGGAGGTTCAGGACGGCTGGACGTCAGCGGAGGTTCAGGTACACAGGTCAGCTCAGGCACAGGAACACAGGTCAGCTCAGGCACAGGTACACAGGTCAACAAGGGCTCAGGTCCGCTGGACAGCTTGGGCTCTGGTCTGCTGGACAGCTCGGGCTCGGGACCGCTGGACAGAGGTTGAAGTGGGGAATGGCGTCGGGAGCCATGTTGACCCCTCCTCCGTCTACGGCCTCCACGAGTCCCAGGAAAAATGGCCAGACAGGTACCCTCATAGGATTGCTGGTGGTCGAGGAGGTACGCTGAGCAGGGAGCATCGGAGGAGCTGCTAGTTGAAGTACTGGCCCTTTGGCTTGTAGCTTGGAGGCTGGCTTTTTCGGCTACCTCAGTCCGTCCAGCACACTTAGCCATATATTGAAAAATAGTCAAAAACGTCTCTGGCTCTCCTCCAGGTGGAGTTACATCAGGTCTGGGAGAAGCAGGCAAAGGGGCAGGCTGGGCAATAGACATAATTCCAGTAGTCAAAATCCCTGCAGACTGAGCAACAGGCAGGCTGGTGGAAACTAGTTGACACTGAGGTAGGCCGGGAGTTTGAAGAGGAGCGTTGATGGAGCTAACAGATTTGGAAAGACGCAAATCCTTAGCAGATGAATGAGCTGGAGAGGAAATGAAGTGTTTAGCCCAGTCAGGAATAGAGTCAGTAAGCCAGGGATTTTTTGAGACCAAATCACGAGCAAAGGACAGAATAGCCTCCTTCTGGCTAATTCCATCAGTCTCCTTCCAAATGACCTTGAGCTCGATTAAATCACAAATTAGGTCACAAAGTTCCTCTGATAAAGTCTGTGCAGACTCCATAGTCCAGGTAGCTTGGAGGTGTAAACCAAAGAGAAAAAAACAAACAAAAAAGACAAAAACTGGGAACCCACCGGAAAATGAAGCCTCTCTGCTAGGTCCAAAATGGTCAGATCATTCTGTTAGGGGATTTCAGGGAATTGTGGAACCAAATGCAGAGACAGACAGGCGGACAGGAGAAGGTAGTGCTCGAAGATTTATTAACTAAAAATACGACAAAAACCCCAAAACCATAACACATGCCAGTTAGCATCACTGCAGGGAGTCTGTGGGGATTTCTCTGTCTCTCTTGCTCTTTTTACCATTACAAAAAAGAAAATCAATTATTTATTAATATGACAGAAATTCAAACACATTAATAAAAATTAACAATTATTTTCTCACATAATGAACATTATGAAATCAAATAAAAAAAACAACAACCTACTGTCTGTACTGATGCTGGACAGTTGGAAACAGTGAGTAGCTTACCTGAGCCTGCATGTAAGATATACAGACATCCATCCATCCATCCATCGTCGTCCGCTTATCCGTGGTCGGGTCGCGGGGGGAGCAGCTCCAGCAGGGGACCCCAAACTTCCCTTTCCCGAGCCACATTAAACAGCTCTGACTGGGGGATCCCGAGGCGGTCCCAGGCCAGGTTGGAGATGTAATCCCTCCACCTAGTCCTGGGTCTTCCCCGAGGCCTCCTCCCAGCTGGACGTGTCTGGAACACCTCCCTAGGGAGGCGCCCAGGGGGCATCCTTACCAGATGCCCGAACCACCTCAACTGGCTCCTTTCGACGTGAAGGAGCAGCGGCTCTACTCCGAGCTCCTCACGGATGACTGAGCTTCTCACCCTATCTCTAAGGGAGACGCCAGCCACCCTCCTGAGGAAACCCATTTCGGCCGCTTGTACCCTGGATCTCGTTCTTTCGGTCATGACCCAACCTTCATGACCATAGGTGAGGGTAGGAACAAAAACTGACCGGTAGATCGAGAGCTTTGCCTTCCGGCTCAGCTCTCTTTTCGTCACAACGGTGCGATAAACTGAATGTAATACCGCCCACGCTGCGCCGATTCTCCGACCAATCTCCCGCTCCATTGTCCAAGATACAGACAATATTAAAATAATCCAGTTTGATACGTTCATTTAGATTGAATTATGGAATGACATCTATAGATACAGACTTTATTATTCCCGTCATGAAGGGCAATTTATTTGAGAAGCTTACACACACACACACACACACACACACACACACACACACAAACACACACACACACACACACACACACACACACACACACACACACAAACAAATCTATTGTATCTAATGTATGTAATCAAGTGGTGGTGATACAGAACTGTAGGTAATTTAGGTCAATGTTAGTGTTATTTATTGGTATATATCACAGTATATATGTATATATCACATGCATTGTGTACATCTTACAGAGCCAGGGCCCTCTCAGGTAGAAGGACGACGAAGTGTGGAAGCAGAGGAAGAAGGGAAAGAAAGTAACAGAGATGATGAGGATGAGAGATGCATGGTGGAAGAAGACAGACAAAGTCATAAAAAGGATGACCCAGGTTTGCGGCCAGCAAATTTGACTGATAGGGACAGAGAGGATTTTGTGAGGGCACTGGCCACCAGAGATGATGATGATGTACTGCCACAGGATTCTGAGGGAAAACCATTCCCAGAATACTTATTGTACAGTAAGGCAGCCAATGGAAGGGAAAAGGTGAAGAGAGACTGGGTAACTTACAGCAAATCTGCTAATTCACTGTATTGCATCCCATGTGTGCTTTTCTCTCATTTACAAAAAAGACCTTATCTTAGTGCACTGAACAGCCGAAAGGGATATAAAATGTCTGATGTAAAGTGGCGTTGGATGTATGATAAATTCCCTGTCCATGAGAAGAATACGGAACACAGAGACTGCTATTTGAAATGGAAGAACTTGCAACAGTCAGTAATGGCTGTTAGTGGCATTGACTCTCAGTTGTAAAAGCAGATCCAAACAGAAACTGAGAATCCTGGATGTAACACTGCACTTGGCATCAAGGAATTTACCTTTCAGGGGTAACACCAAAGACCTAGATGATATCCATAATGGAAATTGCTTAGGCACTCTAGAGCTTTTGTCTCATTACGATCCACTGCTTAATGAGTACTTGCAAAAAGTCAGGGACAAAACAAAAGGAACCAGGTTGACACATTATCTGAGCTCTGACATTCAGAATTAATTTATTGATTTATGTGGCAGAAGAGTTTTGAAAACAATTTTAAAGAAAAGGGAAGATGCTATTTATTTTTCAGTCATCTGTGATGCTACACCAGACATTTCCCACACTGAGCAGAATGTGGTGCTCATCAGATATGTGAGGTATAACAAAGAAACAGAGATCACGGAACGGTTCTTAGAATTTAAGGACTTTCACAAAAAACAGGAAGTGAGATAGGAGAAATGATTGAACATGTGCTTGATACAATAGTTAACAGCAACCACGCTGGTTGCTTAATAGACATTGGAGACTGCAGGGGGCAAGGATATGACAATGGGGCAAACATGTCAGGAAGGGTCAAGGGAGTCCAAGCCCAGATTTTAAAGAAAAATCATCTAGCTACATTTTCACCCTGTGCCTCCCACACCTTAAATCTTGTAGGTGTGCATGCTGCACAGACAAGCCCAGAAGTAGCAACATTTTTTGGCTGCATCAATCGCCTTTACTCACTTTTTAGTGCCAGCCCAGAACACTGGGCCATTTACAAAGAGAAAACAGGTTGCTCTTTGCATCGCCTCTCAGACACTTTCAGGAGTGCAAGAATCATGGCTGTTAAACCTGTAGCACAGCACCTTCCTTCTGTCATTGAAGCCCTTGACAGTATACTCACGACATGTAGTCTCACCAGCGAGGCCAGATCGGAGGCTAGTGGTCTGAAGAACTACTTCATGTCATTCAATGCTATTGTCCTACTCACTGTCTGGCTGATGACAGGAATGTGGTTATTTGGTCTGGACAAATCTCTCTTGACACAGAGGTAGCCAATATCAGTGCCTTGACAAAAGAGATGCTGGCTCTTAGAGATAGATGGGAGTCACTCCTGTCTGAGGCAACACTGATCGCAACACAAATAGAGGTTGAACCTCAGTTTAACAAGGAACACAGTCGGCAAAAGAAAAGGAAGAGATTCCATGATGAGACCTCTCAAGAGGAGACAGCTCAGGACAGTGCAGCAACAGTGTTTCGGAACACAGTGTTTTTAACTGCTATGGACAGAATCATAAGTGATCTGGACACCAGGTTCCACACCACTGCAGAAATACTTGAGGAATTCTCTGCTGTTAAAAGTTAGGCATATCAGTGAGGATAAAGTCCCTTCTGTGTGCCAACCACTTATCAAGAAGTATTCCAGAGATCTCACGTCCGAGTTTGAAAATGAAATAAGACACCTGAACACATTATATGCTGCTACTTTCCCTCCTAACTTGTCCCCTCTTGGTTTCGTGAATGCAATTAACAAGATGCAGCTACACAGCATTTTTGGAGAAGTCTGCATTGCTTTACGTATATTTTGTACATTGCCTGTGACTGTTGCTGGTGGGGAGAGAGCTTTCACTAAGCTAAAACTGATAAAAAACAATTTGAAGTCCACTATGTCTCAGGACAGCCTTTGCAGTCTTGCGATGTTGTCCATTGAAAGTCAGTTGGCTAGAAAGCTAGACTTCAAAGACTTGATCAGTGACTTTGCTAGCAAGAAGGCTCGGCACTGGGCTCTTGGTGAGTCAGGCTGAGCAAGGGCCAGTAATAGCTGCCAAATGGCATGGCTATGGAGATTGAATATTACCAGACATGAGGGACTCGAGTCACACGACTTGACTCGAGTTAGACTCGAGTCGCAAATTTTAGGACTTGAGACTTGCTTGATAAACATTCATAAAAGACTCGACTTGACTTTGACTTGATATTCATGACTTGAGACTTGACTTAGACTTGAGTCAAATGACTTGAAATGACATGATTTTCTGTTTAATAAATATATATTTTTTCCCCTCTGATATTGAGGAGGAGTTAACGTTACGATTTTAGTGCTGTTGCATGCGCGGGAACCCGTTGATATGATGACGCGCCACACGGCGGCAGACCTGCAGTAAACGAGACTGGCTACGGCTGTTATTTAACGTCATAGATTCCTCTGCAACAAAAATAATAAAGTTTGGCTATAAGGATTACACATCTGACCAGGGCAAAGAAGAAACGAACGGCAGTTTGCAAGGTCTGCAGTACAAAAAATTCCGATGTCAACCACCACCACGGCAAATTTCATCAGACACTTCGGGAGAGATTCAGGTTCCAGTCCCCATATTCAGCTGAACCACTATTTGGATGATTGTGATGAACAGAACTCCCTTCAGTTTTGGGCCATGAATAAGCACACCCTCCGCCCTTTGTTCAAGGTGACGGTAAGAATGAATACAACTAGGCACACTGTATACACACAACAAACTGCTCTCTCTCTCTCTCTCTCTCTCTCTCTCTGCCTCTCTCTCACACACACATGCAGACACACACACACACACACTTGCGCAGATTAGGTATGTGAATAAAGCTAGGCACACATACACACACACAACACACTGCACTCTCACACACACACCACATGCACACATTCACTCACCAATATTAATAATTTTCATTCACACTCTCTCTCTCAAACAGGCACACATTCACTCACAAATACACTGACAAATATTAACATATAGCCTACTATTCAATCTCTCCAAATTATGCAAAGGGGGTGGGATTCAGCTACTCTTAAAGAATATGTTTTTTTTCTTTAAGAGAAGGAAAGGTTAAGTGTGTTTCTGTCCCATAAAAATGAGGCATGTTTGAAGAATATTATTTGACTTATAAACCATTATACTTGAATTGTTTGAATGAATTTCATGATTTCATGTCATGTTTGAGGCATATTGAACAAATATGTATGTTGATTTTTTTTGTTGGCCTAATATCAGTTTTAGGCTGTGCTTTTTTAAATCTTTATACATTTAAACTGTTCAGATATGTGTGGCTTGGACGCAATGTCTTTTGAATATTGAGTAGGAAAAAATGCAAATAAAACTCCAGCAGTTATAACCACTGTCTTTAGCTAAATTGTGACTTGCTTGACCCAAGCTATGACTTGACTTGACTTGCTTGACCAAAGCTATGACTTGACTTGCTTGATTGTCACACAAAATGACTTAGACTTGCTTGAGACTTGAAGGTTAAGACTTGAGACTTGCTTGTGACTTGCCCATGTGTGACTTACTCCCATCTCTGGATATTACTACAGACATAATGCCCACAGCCTAAAAAAACTGAGAACAAGATGTATGGCTGGACTGCCAAAAACGTGTTGAGCTGTTATTTGAGAGAAAGGTTTCTTATTCATACCTCTTAATTTGATGTTACTGGTACTGTTAGTTTGTTATGACCATATTCCAAACCTCAAAACCTTTTGATTTAGTGGTCACTTGATCTGTTTTGTAGCACTATAATAACCCTGGTGTGGAAATTCCATTTTACATATCCACTTTATTTTCTTGTTGGCATATATGTGCAGCTAAGTTAAAAAATCAGCTGTTTTCATTGTTTTGAGAGGATGATGTTAATTTATTTTGATTGAAAAGTTAATATACATTTAATTTAGTTTTTATCTTTTTTTAAATCTTTCATTAATAATTATAATAATAAATAAAAATAAATAATAATAATAATTTGTTAAGAGAATTTTCCATTTAGTCAAATTTTACAATAACAATACAATGAGACTGGAAAAGATGGCCTTCAGCACATTTTTTAAGGTTGCTCTTAATCTTGGATTAAATAGTGAACTGCATACTAGACTTGCATGCATGTACAAATCACCAGCAGTAAATATTGTGCTAGTACTAGTATTGAACTACAAGAAGCAAGACAGTTGCAAGCCTTTAACTAGAGTTATGTAAAGTTTTTGATGGGACAGTTAGGTCCTAGAGATGTGGTGACAACAGCTGCACAGAGGGGGCCTAATTAGATTTTTTGTCATGGGGCCCAAAATTCCTGGCGGCGCCCATGAGCGTAACCCTATTATTTACAACACTATCAGAGTCTGGCAAGACATTACAAAGCATTATGGGGAAAATACTTTATCCCTTGCACTAACGCCTGTGACTAGGAATGATGAGTTCACCCCAGGAATTAATAATAGCATGTTTGATAGTTGGCATAAGAAAGGCATCAGGATTATTTCGGATGTATACCAGGGTAATACACTGATGTCCTTTCAACAACTTCAACAAAAATACAACATTGCATCTGAACACTTTTACGGGTATCTTCAACTCCGTAGCTTTGTTCTGTCAAAAAATCTCCGCACAGGCACTCCCTCTCTCGGTGATATAGATTTATTTATACTGAATCGAAAAGACACAAGACATTTTCTCTCTCATTCCTATTCGATGCTCTACTCCTTAGACCCATCAGATATAAGGAAGGTGATACAGAAGTGGGAACGCGATCTTGATGGGCAATTTATCGAAGATGACTGGCATGAAGCAATAGTCTCTGCCAAAACCACATTTATTTGCAACCGTATGAGAGAAACTCAATATAAGATACTCCATAGATCCCACATAACACCATTCATTCTTAACCAGATGGACAACCGGAACTCTCCCCTTTGCATCAAGTGTAAACTGTCTGTTGGGACATACATTCACTGTTTCTGGGAGTGCCGTCTGATTGCAAGGTTTTGGAGTAATGTAGCCCTGGAACTAAGTACAATTTTCTCACTTAAAGTTACAAAGGCCTATTCATATTAAGCTTGCCTTCAAAAACACTATCTTTGAGCAGAACGAAATTTAAACTTTTGTTTCCGGCTAGGAGATGTATTTTATGGATTTAGTGGATAAGTGACAAACCTCCAACTGTCACACAGTGGTACCAAGAAACGTATAAAGTCTTACCCTTAGAAAGACTTACTGCACGAATGAAAGGGTATGATATTTTATTTGAGGTAACATGGTCAGCCTTTTTACTTTTTTTTTACTTTTTGGGGTAAGGACAGTCGTGAGCTATCTGCAGTCATTTTGGTTTGGGTGGTGGTTTGTCTTCCTTCCTGTTTTGACATTTTTGCGAACACAGAGAGCACTTGTATGTTGGTTATGTTCTATTTCGATAAAAATGAATAAAATCTATTTAAAAAAAAAGAAAAGAAAAACTAAACGGTCTGGATTACTTGATGTTGAGGATTTACACTGTTACACAAAAAATATCGCGTAACATGGTCTGCCTTTAACATGCATCATTTAGTCTATTAAAAAGTGTGCTTGTGTTAAAATTAAGTTATCCTGAATAATTCTTGAATCATTGTAATAAATCAAACAGATCACTGCCACAAACTGACATGCTTGTTAAACAAAACTTGCAATTAAAATAAATATACCATACAGTGGTATTTCATTGTCTTTGTTTTAAATACAAAATTGCTTTACATTTGTAGAAAACAGACCAATCTATACATTTTCCACTGTATTAAATATCTTACAATTTAGTAAGTAGGTTAATTTCACTGCCCAATAAACGTCAAAATCATGACCTGTACACGTATCAATAAATTAAACTAACGTGAGTATTTCATGAACTGGCGTGAAACCGGGATGAACACTGACATTGTTCCTGCATGTTCTTCAGGGTCACTGTTGCCTGATGGGTGCTTTTTAATGTCTGTGTAAGGGTTAAAAATATTTCAGATGCAACACAAATGCATGCAGCAAAACCTTATACATAAACAACATAAATACATAAGATGTACAAGGCTTTAGTATTTCATACTGCTGAATTATAAAGAAAATATGCAACACATCTTTCAATGTAAATGTAACACATCTATATAGACTTCTATGTACCCCTTGATCTAACATGTTGCCTCTTTTTCAACCTTTCACACAAACACATCATGCTTGCTACCATAGATGCCTATGATTAGTGGACAACCACACTCAACCTCCTGAGCCACAGCCACCCCCTAGATTGATCACAGCCAGAAACATGCATATAGCATCTAATTGTTTGATAGAAAATCTTAACAAACCTTGTAGTATCTTGACGACAAGGCTCTATAGAGGTTGTCCCTCTTGCGGTCGTTCCACCACATAGCATGGACTGTTAACATGTCTGTCCTTACTGTTGATTATAAAACAAACAAATCAAACTCTGTGGCAAGTTTTTTTCAGCAGTTCACCCAAATCAGGCAATATCATTTCCTACTAGTTATGGCCAAAAGAGTGCCCACATTTTCAGAAGTCCCATATTATGATTATGATACATTTTAACAGTGCAAAAACAATTGTATAGATTTATAAACCTACATTTCTAATGGGCACAAACATTTACCAACCTGACTTGGACATTTATTTGGTGGTCCTAGCACATCTTGAAAAGAAAAATATTAACCAACCTCAACCTCTTCACCAATACTGGTGCCTACCCCTTCCTGGTTTCTTGCATTTAACTTGATCTGCAAGGAGATGTAGAGTAGGTTAACAAGGAAATATTAGGTTTTATCAAGGCAATGACAACACATTGTTACCTATTGCATTCATACCTGCTATTAAATGCACTGTAAACACCAGTCTGCTGGTGTGGAAAATAATGAAACAATATGATTTTTAAAAACAATATATTTGCTTGTTTGCAAATATATTCAAAATATACAATATGCACATTGTTGCAGGGAAGCCAGAGATCAGTGTTCTGTGCTACTTTCTTTGTCAGGAAACCTTGTTATTCAACATTGTGTATATCATGTATAAAACAGATCAAAGTTCTGAATGGAAAGCCTGCATCTATGTGCTGTTTCTTTCTACAATTTTATAGACTTCCATTAGCAAATTTCATAAAGACATTACCTCACATTTTGTATTGCGTGCTTTTGCATGCATCACAGACAGGCATGGCTTCATTTCCCTACGATGAGCTAGATAATGCAGCACTTCAGTCACTTTTTCCACATATGGAAAGTAGCGACAGGTCACATCCCTGGCCTTAAAGTTTGAGCCAAGGAAAGATTTGTGGGCAGTCTGTCACACATGGCTCCGGATGATAGGTTAGTGATTTTTGACCCATTTAAGCCTTGGCGCTGCTGCTGATCCTCCAGATAAAGCATGCTCACCGGGAACAGCTTAACACTGATCTGCACTCCTCTGCAAAACATGTTATTAATGCTGATAGGTGAAGCAGAGTGATGCATGCCATTTGACTCGTTGGTGGCTTCACTCACAGTGATGCAGTTCCACTCCGGGGCTGGAGGTCGGCCTTTAAGGAAAATATCCCAGACCAATGTATTACATTCTTTTTATTGCCAAATCCTTTCTGCACATTACATCACAGGGAAGTTTTAAGCACGCACACACACACACACACAAAATCATATGCAAACACACAAGTTAGTTTGTATTAAAATGTTGCATCTTGCTTCAATTTGTGATGACACTTCTGTATCCTTCATGTAAATCACTTGGCAGCAAAGCTATTAGTTAAAAGCATTTTCTGATAAATGTGACTTGACAGTGACTGTTAGTTACACAACACTGACTGAGGACATGAGAGGGAGGGGTGGGAGAACACAGAGCGTGAGCAGATTTATTTACATTCGAGGAGAACAGTGACAAGTGGAGAACACTGCTCTCAGAGACAGAGGTTAGGAATCTTCTTACTGTCATCAGGAAGTAGTCCAGCTCAGTCTGGCTATAGGTCAGGAGGCAGATGCATTTCCTTTTTCTTTTATATGCATCTTTTTCTGGAACTGTATAAAGCGAGCATGATAGACGATACATTTTTACAATACCTATATTCTGCATAGGATTATTATTAAGTGAGTCCGATCCATACACACTGTTAAACTAGGTCTATGGTAGCCACGGTGTTCCCGAGGCGATGGGTGCCAGCCAGAAAATGACATCACCATGGCTTTAGCATCCGGTGTGAAGGCCTTGCAAGTTGTCGCCGCACGTGGTCGCGCAATTCTGAATTTTTTTCATTACGTGTCCACTGCACGTAACATGGACGCCTTTGAGGGAGGACATGCCGAGCAGGTTTTCCTGTACAGACATATGTAAGGCTGCTCGTTGAGAGCCCACAGGGACAGTCAAATGGCATTGACGTCATGGAGAGAGATATCCAACACACTGGGCAAAGAAGAGGCTTTTTGTCGCCGGATATGGAAAAACATGAGAGATCGCTTTGTAAAAGCAAGAAAAGGGTTCCATGAAGAAGAATGGTGACTCGGGGGGAGAGGGGGACAAAGCAGTCCCGCAGATTTTGGTGGAGCTGGGATGGCTCTCCCAGTTCATCTAGCACCGAGAGACTGACAGCAACTTTGACAAAGGTAAGCAAAAGTAATAATTAACACAAATGCAATGTTTGGCGGTACATTGTTGTTTACTACTGTGGCCAGGCAGCCCACTTTGCTTTTGCTCAATGTATTGTAAAACATAACGTTCTATTTGGTGTGTCTTTATAGTACGTGTTCTCTTTTAACCTTACCTATTGTGAGAAAGTGACCACGTCACATAAGTAAAGGTTAATGATAGAATACATTATATGCACAGCTTCTACATTGTACAACTTAACCAATACCCTAGCATTGTGTATTATCAGCTATAGCTAAGTTACTGACCTAACGTTACCTGGGACAGCATGGTAGCTGTCTCAGGGTCCTGCACGTCCCACAATGTTTCACTAATCTACAGAGAGAAGACGATAATTAATACAGCGCCATTGAGTAAGGCCTCACATGATTCCCATGGCAAATTAGCTCAGTAGCGTAGCTAGCTAGCTACAAGTTTTAGATAACCTTAGCAGTTAGCTAATTTAAACAGCTTTACTAGCTAGCTAGTAACTTAACACAACGAAACAACAAACATCTAGTAACCATGCTTGCAAAGTAGATCACAGACAATATATATGATCAATACTTACACTTTATTAATCTTGTAGGAATCCACTGTGGAGTGGTTTGTGTCAGTCTAACGTTAGCTTCTGTGAAACGTCAGGGGGCAGGCAGGCACTGAGCTGTCACTCAAACTCAGGCAGGTCTTACCCCTGTAAGACCCGCCCACACGTGAGCTTTGTGTCAAAGTCACAAACAAAGACTTTGGAAGCAGTGTTAATTTTGACAGAAAATTCTGATTTAGTCTTAGTCTTTTGAATAACACACCATTTAGTTTTAGTCTTATTTTAGTCATCTGAAATCTTTTAGTCTTAGTCTAGTTTTAGTCTTAGTCTAGTCTTAAGTCTTTTAGTCTTAGTCTAGTTTCTTGCCCAATCTCCACACACACACACACACACACACACACACACACACACACACACACGATTCTTCAATTTGAAGAGATTGAATATTTATACTCATTAAATCAGCGAGCCAATCGTATAATCAATACAGTTCAGAGGTGGTTTCCTTTAGCTTCTATTTTATTCCAAGTTTAGCAGAAACACTGTGGTTTATCTGATAAAATAACCTTAGCGTGTATGCTTACCTTTGCATGTATTTCTGGATGAGTTGTCTGTAAATGTCGCTTCAAGTTGGTGGTGAGTAGTTATACAGTGGTACTAGAGGCGGGGCTACGGCCCAAAAATGGTGCTTGGGGCGTGGCTACGTGGGTTAGACCAATAAGATGCCACCTGGGCTTGTCCATGTAAAAAGAAAAGGGTTAAACCAATAATAAGGAGTTAGGGTCAGGGTTAGGGTTGTGGCTTAAAGGGTTATGGAGGGGGTGTGTTTTGTTTAGGGGTTAAAATGCGAGGTTTTGTTCAGCTCGGTCTCTTTTTCATTCTGGCTGGTTTTTTCTTCTCTCCTAGTCAGCTATTTTGTCAGTATTAGCTCTGTTTAGCTAGCTATCCTTTGTAAAAACGATCACCTCTACAACCATTTTACGCGGTTCGCTAAAAGACGGGTTTTTTTTATATTCATTTCTGTTGGAGAAGCCTATTTTACAAACATGTCTGGGCATGTATTTGGATATGGAAAAGGACTCGCTTCATCTGATGAGCGGGGAAAAGGAGTCGGAACAGGTACGACTTTTGAAATGCGCCAGTCACCTCAAAAAAAGAGACTATGCCCTCTGATCTTCCCAGCAAGGTTGTCAGAAACCCCTACAGCCGATATGGCATGTCTTGATTTATCTGATGAGACAGGAAAAGACGCTAGCCCACGTACAGCAAATGAAATGGCTTTAGCGCCGCAGAAGAAGAGGCACCGGCCTGAGACCTTCACACCTAGCATGTCTGAAACCTGTACAACTGATATGGAATGTGAGGGTAGCAATGGCTATTGTTATTCTATTCGCTATGTTGACGGGTTTGTTACATTAGCTGTCTACACTAGTGTAGTTGCTGAGCTGTCTAGTAGTGCTAAAACAGAGTGTACATTAGCAGCTAAAGATTGGTGGCTTTTTCGAGGGGTTATCTGTCCAGACCTAGACAATCCGGGGTTTCCCGAGGTAGTGTATGTGTCACAGTGGGACAGTGAAAAGGGGGATAAAATGTATCGGTTGGAAGCAGATCGCTTCAATAGACCTTCAGAAGACTTTATTTTCCTCAATGTATGCCAGGATAAGGCTAAAGCTGTTGCAGCCAGAGGTCGGGAAGAATGGTCTCTGAAGCCGTACCCAATTACTAAGGAAGAATGCAACAACTGTTTTAAAAACGCATTCTTTATACAATGGAGCGATTGGGAATGTATAAAGAAACAGTTTGAAACCGTTGACTATGTCATCAGAAGAGATAACATACGGAAGTCTTACGCTGCCATTAGGAAAAAGTTGGTTTTTGAAGACAATGAGCAACATTCCCTCTCACTGCCGCAGTCTCTTTTTCGTCCAAAGATTGCTAGGCATCGAGACTAACAAAAAAGGGTAGGTATATTTTATATGTGTTATTTTAGTTTCAAAATTAGTTTTTTGAAAAAAGGCGTGTGTTACAGTGTCTGTAATGTGTGTTTCTTTTTTTTTCAGAATGTATGGAATGGTATTGTTTGCCCCCAGGATCACCTCCTAGTCCACAGTGTTTATTTATGAGCATGCTGGAAGAAGGGGATCCGGAGTCATCACCAGCCCTCACGCCTGAGCATTTCCTGCCACCACCCAATATATCACCACCGCTACCCCCTTCTCTTTTGATCAGATCACTTCCGCCGAGCCCCCCGCCATATACACAATTGTTTACCCCCACATCATCAGAGACCTTAGAGCGGCCAGATGGCCATGTTTGTGCACACCTAATGGAGAGCGATCAACCGGACGGACTAGTGTCATCCTTGTTTATAGACAGTGTTAAAACAGCATCTCTACACCTTCTAAATGTAGTGCTTTACCGTTATTGGGAGGAAGTCTGTTATGGTTGTCAGATCAGCCATCCGAGTCAGAAACACCACGATTGTTTGGGAAGCATTCCAGACTGGTTCTACGCAAAACACTTTGAACAACTTATGAAAAGACTACTGACAGATAAATTTATCTCAGTAGTGCAACGCTTTCTGGCGATGAAACAGCTGTGTGCTAATGGCGCTAGGATTCGTGGGGTTGCAGAAACACTTTTCTATGAATTGAAAACGGTCGGAGATGTTACAGTAAAAATACGTGAAATGTATGATAATGCAGTGGGGGAGGATATTGTTAAAGTGGCCGAAATTAGAGAGATTGGGGATCTGTGGAGAGATTTATATAAGAGAAAAAAAGTACCCTTGTGAAAATATGGGGAATTGTCTGTGTTTAATGTATAATCATATCAGGGAGCGTTGTGTGATATCACGATTATCTGATATTTTAGATCAGACCATAACCAACAAAGTGAATGATGTTAAAAAGTATCAATGTGAGAGTAATGTAAATATCAACGATGTATGTAGGTTAGAAAAATTGTTGTCTGTTGTAAGAAGCCAAAATAGGGCAATACCCTGGGATGATGTAATACGTATGTTGTTATCAATGCTAACAGTTAGAGAGGGCATAGCTGACACATTTTGCGATGTCATAAGTAACATCACACACAATTTTAAGAACCAGACTGTTTATCACATACTGACCATGTACGCTATGGTTGTAGATGCCGTTAGTTTGTATTTGAAAGAAAATCATTACACCGATGTCTTATGCGATTTGCAAAAAATACATGCATTCATAATTAGTAAAACATCTATAGCATGCTTAAGCAAAACATTATCTATGATAGAATGTGTTTCACTGTCTTCATGAACTGTTACGCGTTTGTGTGAGTGTTTTGTGAAATAAATAGACTTGTTCTCAAACTAAGGCGACCATTTGAATCTTAACGCATCATGGAGAAAGTTATGCATGAAATATATTACGATCCAGCACACCCCGGAGGATTAGGGGGGGTACGTAGGCTCCATGAAGCCGTCAAAGAATGTAGTAGTGAGCCCAGCTCACTCGCTGATGTTAAAAAGTTTTTACACAGTCAAGATGCATACACCCTTCATGTTCCCGCGTTGAAACATTTTCCAAGAAACAGAGTGTTGGTTAATGGAATAGATAAACAATTTCAGATAGATCTGGTCGACATGACTGAATATTCAGAGGAAAACGATAACGTAAAATATTTGCTCACATGCATCGATCTATTTTCTAAGTACGCATGGGTTAAATGTCTTAAAAACAAGTCCGGACATGCTGTCACACAGGCTTTTAGGGAAATACTCGCCCTAGGCCGCGTACCTGTGAAACTGCAAACAGATGAGGGGAAAGAGTTTTATAATAAGGTTTTTCAAAACTTGATGACTCAATATAAAATTCATCATTTTTCTACATCGAATGAGACTAAAGCTAGTGTTGTTGAGCGTTTCAACCGAACCTTCAAGACACGGATGTGGAGATACTTGACTGCTGTTAATTCGCGCCGCTATGTCGATGTTGTTCAAGACATGGTTGCTGCTTACAACGCGTCACATCACAGATCGATAAAAATGGCTCCTGTGAATGTGAATAAAAACAACGAAAAAGAAGTTTTTAACAATTTGTACAAACTGAAACCAGTCGGACTAGTAGCTTTTAAGTTTCAAGAAGGAGATACAGTTAGGATATCAAAACACCGTGGAGTATTCCGAAAGGGGTATGAACAAACATTTACAGATGAGTTTTTTACAGTATCAAAACGTGTAGGAAGAACACCGCCGGTATATGTCCTAAAAGACCAAGGGGGTGATACAGTGACTGGGACATTTTATGAATCAGAGATGCAGCATGTGATCGTTGACAAAAACAAAGCTTTTAAAATAGAAACCATTCTGTCAAGGAAGAAAGTAGGCCGTAAAAACATGGTACTTGTGAAATGGTTAGGATGGCCTGAGAAATTTAATTCATGGATCGCTGAAAAAGACATAGTAGATGTAAGATAAAAAAGACTTGCATGAAACTATGTGTTCGTTTAAGACGGCGGCCGTATAAGACGGCGGACGTATAAGACAGCTCCGCAATGAATAAGAACGGATTTTTTGTAACGTTGCCAAGTAATGCTTCAGCAACTGTCTATCCTAATAATAAAATATGGCAGTACCGAACAAAACTGGCGAAACCTATAATATTACAACAACCTTACGAAGTAGGTCTTATAGAAATTCAATACCCCCGGATTTGGAATAGTTTTACAGAGAGTGAGTCTAAAGTTGAATTCTATGATACAAAATCAAAACACATCAACAAACTAAGGCTAACAACGGGTCGCTATAACAATCTATCCAGCATTGTTAAAGAATATAATATGAAATGCATGGTTACCCCCGGCCTAGACCATATAAATATGGCCTATAATGAAATCACTAACAAAATTTATTTTACTGGTGGTGACGGTTACAATATTACATTCAAAGGACGGCTAGCCGAGATCCTAGGCTTTATCCCTGACACCGTTTTTGAAATACGGCTAGGGGCTCATTTAAAATGCCTCGCACCACACCCTGCCGACATATACGCAGGCCGTTATAATTTTTATATATATACCGATATAGTAGATTATCAGCGAGTGGGAGATACGAGTGTGCCGCTACTTAGATGCGTGAACTTCGCAGATGAGACCAGACGGTTACCGACGCTGACCTATGATACACCTCATTATATGCCGCTCTCGAGGTCGAATATTACAGATATTCAAATTGAGTTACGAGACGACCAAAACAAACTGATCCCGTTCTCATACGGTAAAGTTATCATCAAGCTACATTTTAGACCCGTGAAACAGTATTAAAATGGCTCGCAAATCATATACTGGCGATGACGGTCGATATACGACATATTACATGAATCAAGCTGGAGGCGATTTACCGGGGTTTATAGGTTCGAGCACCCAATATGGGAACGGTTTAGGGGGGATTTTCAGGAATTTATTCCGTATGGCCATACCTCTTTTTAAAAAGGGGTTTAATTTAGCTAAACCTCATTTGAAAACTGCTGCGACAGGCATTATCGGAGATGTAATTTCTAATGTTCGGAATGCTGTATCTGAGAGACAACAAGGAAATGGCCTGATGGCATTCAGACGCAAACCACAAAAAAAGAAAGCCTCCGCAACAAGTGGGCGTAACCGTATGGGGTATAAAAGACATAAAACACCAGTCAAAAAGCGAAAAAGTGTCAAAAAGAAGACGGCCGCCAGACGTAGTAGAGCTCCGACCAAACGCTCTCTGGTCTTGTCAAAAGATATATTCTAAACAAAGTTTTTTTCATCATGTCGTTCATTCACAACCAATCTGAAGAGTGTGTAAAGACGGAACTTGATTTGTTTACGGTGCCATTTACGCAGACTTCTATTGAAAAATCTACATACGTGGAAATCCCGCCCGTTTCAGCTTTAACAGATCATGGACCCATCGAGTTTTTTATATCTGCCAGTAATGAGCATTATATCGACCTTAATGATAGCTACATATTCATCAGGGTGAGAATCACAAATCCAGATGGCACTCTACTTGCTAACGCCGCCGATGTTGGCTTTATAAATTATCCAGGGTGTAGTCTATTCTCCCAAATAGATATTATGTTGGGAGATAGGCTGATTACACAAGCTTCAAACACTTATCCATACCGAGGGATAATCGAGTGTTTGCTTAATTATGGAAAGGAAACATTGGACACTCAATTTAGTACAGGTCTGTTTTTTAAAGATACCAGCGGAAAAATGGACGACGCTTCAATCACAGGAGATAATCAGGGACTGGTGCAGAGGGGCGAATATACAGGAGACGGTCGAATAGTTGAATTGATAGCACCTATTCACGCGGACTTGTTTTTTCAAGAAAAACTACTCTTGAATGGCGTGGATATGTCTCTGAAATGTATCCGGTCAAAAGATGAATTTGTATTAATGTCCCCCGGAAACCTACAATTTAGTGTGAAAATAATGTCAGCCAGCATGTTTGTAAAGAAAATATCGGTGGCTCCACCAGTAAGACTGGCACATAGCCGTGCACTGCAGCACAGCAACGCAAAATATGGTATTGATCGTGTAGCCATAAAAACGTTTTCCATTCCTGCTGGAACCCGAGTATGCAACCAGGAAAATTTATTCATTGGACAAATCCCAAAATTTATAGTTATTGGATTTGTAGATAACGAAGGTTACACAGGCAATTATGGCCGGAATCCTTTTAATTTTGAACACTTTAATGCAGAGTATATTTGCCTTAACGTGGACGGCGTATCCTATCCTGGTAAATCTTTTCAGCCCTATTTTCAAAGGGGCCATTATACCCGTGAATATTATCAGCTGGTTACAGCAACGGGGCGTCATTTAAAGGATCGACCTCTGGCTATAACACGCTCAGATTTTGGAGACGGATATACACTATTCTGCTTTAATCTTGAGCCTGACGGCGGATGTTCAGGAAATGTGTCACTTGTCAAATCAGGCAATGTGAGTCTAGAAGCGCGCTTCAGAGCGCCCCTGCCTAGAACTGTAACCATAATATGCTATTCTGTTTTTGATTCTGTAATTGAAATCTCAAATCTGCGTCAAGTATTGTTGGATCATTACTAAGGGACGACTATGAATACGATTGAACTCACCTGTGTCCTCAGAAAGAGATTGGCTAAGGATACCAACTTTCTAGGAGTGAGGTCATGTGACATGCTGCCAAAAGCAGCGGTCGGGTCGTTACCGGCAATGATGATAATTAATACAGACCCCAGCGATAAGCCGGGGGAACACTGGCTTGCGATATTTATTACAAGGGATAAACACGGCTATTTCTTTGACAGCTTTGGCAATTCTCACACACATTTCTCTCCAGAAATAAATCGATTCCTATTACAAAACTGCACAGAGGTATATCATTCAGGGCTACAAGTACAGAGTAATTATTCTACTAAATGTGGTCAACATTGTGTGTTTTTTTTATGTCATATACAGAAAAACATGTCTTATAAAAATGTAATGAAAATGTATGGATCTAATCTTGTATGTAATGATACAATGGTTTGTCTATTTGTCAACAAAATAAAACCAGGCATATGTCATGACCAGGTTTTTAATTGTGTTCAATGTGTATATGGTTCACATGATAAAAACATTGTGTAATGGTATTTTTCAAGTAATAAAGAACGTGACGAATACTAATGTTTTTGTTTTCAATTTATTCAAAAGAATAAAAGGGCTGATTTGAAAATGGAGCTCTTATACAAGTTCACTTTGCTCACAATAATGGAAAAAAAATAGAAAATAGTAGATGAATCAAAATTAGGAAATACATACCAAAAGTTTTTACATTCATTTTCGGTCTTTTAGTTTATTTGACATTTCATTAGAGAAAAAAAAAAAAGATATTCCCCTTCACATTCCAACAGATAAAAAATAGTATAAAATAGAAAATATATGTCAAGGCGTGACAGTTTTACATTCAGTTCTGTCTTTTAGTTTATTTGACATTTCATTAGAGAAAAAAAAAAAAGATATTCCCTTCACATTCCAACAGATAAAAAATAGTATAAAATAGAAAATATATGTCAAGGCGTGACAGTTTTACATTCAGTTCTGTCTTTTAGTTTATTTCACATTTCATTAGAGAAAAAAAAGATATTCTCTTCACATTTCAACAGGTAAAAATAGTATAAAATAGAAAATACATATCAATGTATGACAGTTTTTACATTCATTTCTGTCTTTTAGGTTATTTCACATTTCATTAGAGAAAAAAAAGATATTCTCTTCACATTTCAACAGATAAAAATAGTATAAAATAGAAAATAAATGACAATAAAAAATAAATCAAAAACCAGACCACCGTGCAGCAATAGGCGGAGAGCTAATAAGCTGGGGTCTAGGAGTGAACGGTGAGTCTGAACCCATCTCGGGGGAGTGTCTAACCTTTTCACCATCAGGGTTTGTTTTAAACGCAGTAATACACTGACGAACATTAGCATTTGGGATTACGGATCTCGGAAGATTTAACTTTGCTAACATTTTTAAAAATACATTCCAACCCATGGGTCTTGAACTTTCTAGCACGTTATTATGAGTTGTGACACTTTTCAACAAATCATACAGGTGACTACCTGGCACATTCCGATTTCCAACGACAATTTCACCCTGCTTTGTCCAAGATATCTGGTCATTATTACGGGATAAATATTCCATAATATATTGTGCATTGCTTTTATTCCTTTTTGGCATGTGATTCATTATCTCAGCTCTTATATTGTCTTCTACAGGCCCATCTTTTGAATCGTCCACAGGAGTTTCGTTTGGAAGGGACACTGTTATAACGCTTTTTTCATTGTCTCCCTGTTTAACTAAAGCGAGAAATCGCTGCAGAATATTTGAATATTTTTTCGCTTTCTCATATACATTTATATCGGGTTGATTCAATATAGCTCTCATAGCTTGGTCTAAATCATTTTGTACCTCCTGTCTCAAAGGTACGTTAGAGGAGTGTGAAGGCGTTTGGTGGTGCTGCTGTAACAAGTCTAACTGACGCTCAGGCACCAGAAACATTTTCTGCGTGTGCTCCATTCTTCAGTTTCTGTTGAAAAGACTAGCTATAAAGGGTATGGCAGCTCCAAGAAGAGGCAAGAGGAAGCCTCCTGATTGAATAATTTCTCTTTTTCTTTTTAAATGCTTGTTTTTTTTATCTGCTAGAAGTCTGATAACTTTCTTCTTTTTCTTTAACAATTTGAATTGATTGTTGGTCAGTGGAATATTACCTCTTAAAACATTGAGAGCTATTTCACACAAAGCGGATATAAAGTCCGGACTAGCATTGTTCACTATAGATCCCCTGGCACGCGGTGATGCTTTATGGAGCATATCCAATAGTATGAAGTTTCTTTGAATGCGTGTCGACATTATTAAGACTTCAGTTTTCTCGGCACATAGACAACTTGCCTATCGGATAACAGATTGGATCTGAGTCTTAATTGATCAGGTGTGTTTGTTTTATAGTCTATCAGTAGATAACCATACAGAGAACTGACGGCATCATTGTAAGCCTCTAAGAAAAAACGATTATTATTGGGATACATTTGACGCCCTAGTAACCGTATTTGATTTTGATCCCTAACGTTTTTAAATAAAACCATATAGTTTGTATTCAAACTAATTGTTCGACTTGATTTACCTTGAACAAACAGATTTTGGACCAAATAGAGACAACTCAGGTTCCGGTGGTGGACGTATTTTGTAAACACGTTTTGAACTTCAATATTATCGCAGGCTTGATGCATTAAATCATCTATTACGAGTAAATTATTTTTATCCAAGGGAAGTAATGTATCATCACATAATGACTCAGGTATGCCCTGTACAAAATGTATATTTACAGTCTTAAGCATCTGATCATAAATAGGTTGCCAGCATGAATAGATGTACACAATGTTATCTAATTTGGCTGAGATAACAGATTCTGCGTTTTCGATCATGTTCTTAACAAAGTGAGTTTTCCCGCAATTTGATGGGCCGCTAATCACCGCGCTGAACGGGTGTTGAAGCCTGGCATCAAAGCCGGCCATATCTTGTTTATTAATAGCCATACGGAAGAGTCGTGTAGTCGTTGAGAACTCTACGTTTGTCATAAACTACCCGAAGTTTTTTTTGAACTGAGGAGTTTTTGAGATGAAAGCGTTTTTTATCGCGTTTGATGGTGTTTGTGGTTGTGATCAAATTAGCTGCGGACTTCTGATGGACTACAAAACCATCTACCATTCCTTTTAACGCCTCTGGTGTGACGATTTTGGCGTTTTTTGAACTAAGTGTCACCCCTTTGCATGCTACTTTGGTGTGACCTTGCGCAGTTCTATATGTGTAACATTTAGGCCCGCCGGAAACAAACTCCACGATAAAGTCCTCATCAGGGTCTCCCTGAATTTGTGAGGCGTTCAATTCATCCGTCAGTTGGCCTAGAAACGGCCCCAGTGGTGGTAGCGGATCTCCAGCTTTGCTTGTGAAAACCACAGAGTCTGTATCATAATATAATACTCTAGTCTGTAGTGTTTCCAACAGAGTGTACAACTGAAGGCGAGCGAATGCTGTTGTCATAGCCCCAACGAACACATTAACATCTCTTATTTGAGCTTCATGCACATCAGTGTGGCGCCACTGTACCAAGGCGACCTCTGGCGAAATAAATGTGAACTGACGCACATCAAAAGATTGGCTGAACATTAGCTGTGTAAAACGTTCAGGCGCCATTATGAGTTCTGTTGTGGGTAGATTATCTCGCATAGCAAACCTCCCCCAAAGACTATTCAGGAGTAGTTTATTACAGCTTCGGACTGCTTTGTTGACGCATATCTTTTCAGGATCGAGTTGAATTCCTTCGTGAGCGAAGTATGCGTCGATGTAGCGTTTTTTTTCATCTTCCGTTTTGACATGTCCCGGATATCCAGAGGCCTCTTGTTTACACTTAAGAAATGTTTTAACATATTCCTTAAAAAGAGTGTCTGATTTTTCACCAAAATGCCAGACTTCGTCAATCTTAACAATTTTGTACCCCATCGACAAAGCTTTCTGGAGCTCAAAAGTCACCCAAGTCCCTGCCATGTACCTCTCCTCATCATGGTGTTTGCAGGGTTCTGTCTGATTCATTTCTTCTGCACATTTTGAGCAGAGTGGAAACATGAGTTTACCATGACACCGGTAGGGGAGGACTGGATGATAAAGACCACGGGGTGGATTCACTGTACATTTCACTAGACCATAGTAATTGCCGATGTCGTCAAAATTATCGAGGATAATTTGTGGATGACCACACGGGTATGGGTTTTTGGCCTGGACTGTGGGGTAAAGCGATGTGAAGTCGTAATACCGTATTTTTTCATCACCTTCGACCCGGTGGTACAGCTTTGCGGCATTCGTACGGCCTCCAAAAAGCGCGTCTCTCGGTCTAAGTCGCTGTGGTTTTTTATATGTAGCCATGAACAGTTGTACGTCCGGATTATCACTCATCAACTGTCTCCATTCACATTCCCACATCACCTCTACTCGTAAAGCGTATGTGTTTTCTAACACACGTCCTTTGAATGTAATATTGTAACCGTCACCACCAGTAAAATAAATTTTGTTAGTGATTTCATTATAGGCCATATTTATATGGTCTAGGCCGGGGGTAACCATGCATTTCATATTATATTCTTTAACAATGCTGGATAGATTGTTATAGCGACCCGTTGTTAGCCTTAGTTTGTTGATGTGTTTTGATTTTGTATCATAGAATTCAACTTTAGACTCACTCTCTGTAAAACTATTCCAAATCCGGGGGTATTGAATTTCTATAAGACCTACTTCGTAAGGTTGTTGTAATATTATAGGTTTCGCCAGTTTTGTTCGGTACTGCCATATTTTATTATTAGGATAGACAGTTGCTGAAGCATTACTTGGCAACGTTACAAAAAATCCGTTCTTATTCATTGCGGAGCTGTCTTATACGTCCGCCGTCTTATACGGCCGCCGTCTTAAACGAACACATAGTTTCATGCAAGTCTTTTTTATCTTACATCTACTATGTCTTTTTCAGCGATCCATGAATTAAATTTCTCAGGCCATCCTAACCATTTCACAAGTACCATGTTTTTACGGCCTACTTTCTTCCTTGACAGAATGGTTTCTATTTTAAAAGCTTTGTTTTTGTCAACGATCACATGCTGCATCTCTGATTCATAAAATGTCCCAGTCACTGTATCACCCCCTTGGTCTTTTAGGACATATACCGGCGGTGTTCTTCCTACACGTTTTGATACTGTAAAAAACTCATCTGTAAATGTTTGTTCATACCCCTTTCGGAATACTCCACGGTGTTTTGATATCCTAACTGTATCTCCTTCTTGAAACTTAAAAGCTACTAGTCCGACTGGTTTCAGTTTGTACAAATTGTTAAAAACTTCTTTTTCGTTGTTTTTATTCACATTCACAGGAGCCATTTTTATCGATCTGTGATGTGACGCGTTGTAAGCAGCAACCATGTCTTGAACAACATCGACATAGCGGCGCGAATTAACAGCAGTCAAGTATCTCCACATCCGTGTCTTGAAGGTTCGGTTGAAACGCTCAACAACACTAGCTTTAGTCTCATTCGATGTAGAAAAATGATGAATTTTATATTGAGTCATCAAGTTTTGAAAAACCTTATTATAAAACTCTTTCCCCTCATCTGTTTGCAGTTTCACAGGTACGCGGCCTAGGGCGAGTATTTCCCTAAAAGCCTGTGTGACAGCATGTCCGGACTTGTTTTTAAGACATTTAACCCATGCGTACTTAGAAAATAGATCGATGCATGTGAGCAAATATTTTACGTTATCGTTTTCCTCTGAATATTCAGTCATGTCGACCAGATCTATCTGAAATTGTTTATCTATTCCATTAACCAACACTCTGTTTCTTGGAAAATGTTTCAACGCGGGAACATGAAGGGTGTATGCATCTTGACTGTGTAAAAACTTTTTAACATCAGCGAGTGAGCTGGGCTCACTACTACATTCTTTGACGGCTTCATGGAGCCTACGTACCCCCCCTAATCCTCCGGGGTGTGCTGGATCGTAATATATTTCATGCATAACTTTCTCCATGATGCGTTAAGATTCAAATGGTCGCCTTAGTTTGAGAACAAGTCTATTTATTTCACAAAACACTCACACAAACGCGTAACAGTTCATGAAGACAGTGAAACACATTCTATCATAGATAATGTTTTGCTTAAGCATGCTATAGATGTTTTACTAATTATGAATGCATGTATTTTTTGCAAATCGCATAAGACATCGGTGTAATGATTTTCTTTCAAATACAAACTAACGGCATCTACAACCATAGCGTACATGGTCAGTATGTGATAAACAGTCTGGTTCTTAAAATTGTGTGTGATGTTACTTATGACATCGCAAAATGTGTCAGCTATGCCCTCTCTAACTGTTAGCATTGATAACAACATACGTATTACATCATCCCAGGGTATTGCCCTATTTTGGCTTCTTACAACAGACAACAATTTTTCTAACCTACATACATCGTTGATATTTACATTACTCTCACATTGATACTTTTTAACATCATTCACTTTGTTGGTTATGGTCTGATCTAAAATATCAGATAATCGTGATATCACACAACGCTCCCTGATATGATTATACATTAAACACAGACAATTCCCCATATTTTCACAAGGGTACTTTTTTTCTCTTATATAAATCTCTCCACAGATCCCCAATCTCTCTAATTTCGGCCACTTTAACAATATCCTCCCCCACTGCATTATCATACATTTCACGTATTTTTACTGTAACATCTCCGACCGTTTTCAATTCATAGAAAAGTGTTTCTGCAACCCCACGAATCCTAGCGCCATTAGCACACAGCTGTTTCATCGCCAGAAAGCGTTGCACTACTGAGATAAATTTATCTGTCAGTAGTCTTTTCATAAGTTGTTCAAAGTGTTTTGCGTAGAACCAGTCTGGAATGCTTCCCAAACAATCGTGGTGTTTCTGACTCGGATGGCTGATCTGACAACCATAACAGACTTCCTCCCAATAACGGTAAAGCACTACATTTAGAAGGTGTAGAGATGCTGTTTTAACACTGTCTATAAACAAGGATGACACTAGTCCGTCCGGTTGATCGCTCTCCATTAGGTGTGCACAAACATGGCCATCTGGCCGCTCTAAGGTCTCTGATGATGTGGGGGTAAACAATTGTGTATATGGCGGGGGGCTCGGCGGAAGTGATCTGATCAAAAGAGAAGGGGGTAGCGGTGGTGATATATTGGGTGGTGGCAGGAAATGCTCAGGCGTGAGGGCTGGTGATGACTCCGGATCCCCTTCTTCCAGCATGCTCATAAATAAACACTGTGGACTAGGAGGTGATCCTGGGGGCAAACAATACCATTCCATACATTCTGAAAAAAAAAAGAAACACACATTACAGACACTGTAACACACGCCTTTTTTCAAAAAACTAATTTTGAAACTAAAATAACACATATAAAATATACCTACCCTTTTTTGTTAGTCTCGATGCCTAGCAATCTTTGGACGAAAAAGAGACTGCGGCAGTGAGAGGGAATGTTGCTCATTGTCTTCAAAAACCAACTTTTTCCTAATGGCAGCGTAAGACTTCCGTATGTTATCTCTTCTGATGACATAGTCAACGGTTTCAAACTGTTTCTTTATACATTCCCAATCGCTCCATTGTATAAAGAATGCGTTTTTAAAACAGTTGTTGCATTCTTCCTTAGTAATTGGGTACGGCTTCAGAGACCATTCTTCCCGACCTCTGGCTGCAACAGCTTTAGCCTTATCCTGGCATACATTGAGGAAAATAAAGTCTTCTGAAGGTCTATTGAAGCGATCTGCTTCCAACCGATACATTTTATCCCCCTTTTCACTGTCCCACTGTGACACATACACTACCTCGGGAAACCCCGGATTGTCTAGGTCTGGACAGATAACCCCTCGAAAAAGCCACCAATCTTTAGCTGCTAATGTACACTCTGTTTTAGCACTACTAGACAGCTCAGCAACTACACTAGTGTAGACAGCTAATGTAACAAACCCGTCAACATAGCGAATAGAATAACAATAGCCATTGCTACCCTCACATTCCATATCAGTTGTACAGGTTTCAGACATGCTAGGTGTGAAGGTCTCAGGCCGGTGCCTCTTCTTCTGCGGCGCTAAAGCCATTTCATTTGCTGTACGTGGGCTAGCGTCTTTTCCTGTCTCATCAGATAAATCAAGACATGCCATATCGGCTGTAGGGGTTTCTGACAACCTTGCTGGGAAGATCAGAGGGCATAGTCTCTTTTTTTGAGGTGACTGGCGCATTTCAAAAGTCGTACCTGTTCCGACTCCTTTTCCCCGCTCATCAGATGAAGCGAGTCCTTTTCCATATCCAAATACATGCCCAGACATGTTTGTAAAATAGGCTTCTCCAACAGAAATGAATATAAAAAAAACCCGTCTTTTAGCGAACCGCGTAAAATGGTTGTAGAGGTGATCGTTTTTACAAAGGATAGCTAGCTAAACAGAGCTAATACTGACAAAATAGCTGACTAGGAGAGAAGAAAAAACCAGCCAGAATGAAAAAGAGACCGAGCTGAACAAAACCTCGCATTTTAACCCCTAAACAAAACACACCCCCTCCATAACCCTTTAAGCCACAACCCTAACCCTGACCCTAACTCCTTATTATTGGTTTAACCCTTTTCTTTTTACATGGACAAGCCCAGGTGGCATCTTATTGGTCTAACCCACGTAGCCACGCCCCAAGCACCATTTTTGGGCCGTAGCCCCGCCTCTAGTACCACTGTATAACTACTGTGGTGTTTTTCCCAGCGATTTTTGCTCCACGCGGTTTACAGGCGGTCTTGTTGTCCTTGTTGTCATATGTGAAGTGTGACCAGATGTCAATTCTTCGTTTTCGTCCTAGACCTAGCTCTGACATGTCTGTTGTTCATGAGAGCTCCTGTGTAACTGCTGCTGCTGCGTTTGTTCAGCTAGCTGTTGCGCCTGCATTTGCCGCGGCTTTTTAAAATGGCTCCACTGCTTCTGCATAGATCAACCTACCCTCAAAGATTCGCTCTGGATCTCTTCCTAACTTGTCCCACAAAAAGAGTAGTTCTGATTGGATCTCTTCTCCATTCGTCCCGCCCTAACATTTTCGTCTCATTTTTATTCGTTGACTAAAGTGTCAGTTATATTTCGTCACAGTCTTCGTCATCATTCTGACTTTTTATTTAGTTTTCGTCCGTGAAAAAGGTTCGTTGATGAATATTTTTCGTCGTAGTCTTCGTGAACGAAATTAACACTGTTTGGAAGCGCAAACGCAAAAGCTGGGAGCAAAACAAGATAAAAACACAAAATCTGAGGTAAAAGGTCCTCAAAACAAGTGAGATTATCTGTCCATGCAGCAAGATAATTTCACTTGACAAGATTTCTTGAATTAAGATTGTTAAATATACCGAAAATGCTGGTTATAAGATCACCAGCAGATCAAGATCAAGATTACTTAAAATGAAGTAAGTGAAATATACTAAATATAAGCAATTACATATTTAGTTTTCTTACTTTTAACAAATTAAGCTGAAATTTAGTAAAAAAAAACATTCAATTTGAAAAAGAATACTCCGTATTAGTGAAAAATGCCTAAGTTCTGTTTTAATTCAATCTGGTTTATCTTGAAACAAGGCTTACTTCATCTTAAAACTAAACCTTAAAACCTGTCCTTATTTTTAGAATATACATCTTAATGGTACAGAAATCACAACCAGAATGGCTTATAGCGCTGTCAACATTTATTTAACACTTACCATCATCAGCAGTGTCAGGGTTGCTATGCATCTTTACAATCAATCAATCTTTACAATAAAGACTGTAAATCAGAGTTTCGGCTTTATAATTCTGAATCTTACGTATAGTTTTTCATCCTAAGCATGTTTACATTTAATTTGTTCAGCAAATGAAGGTTGAGGAAAAATCCAGCAAGCAGACATTTTTTTTAACTTCAAATAATGTATTCAGCTAATAATGTGCACTCTAATATATAAATAATAATAATTAGAAGTAGGGATGCCCCGATCCACATTTTTTCACTTCCGATCCGATCCCCACACCTGAATTTGAATATCGGCCGATACCGATACTATTCCGATACCAGAGCTGTTTGCTTTAATATTATTATTATCATTATTGTTGATTTTATATGATGCTGAACTAAACTCCTCTCAATGGGCAAGTATGATATGTACGTACGTGCGTATGCATGTATGTCCCAAAAGGCAACTTGAGGTAAGTATAAGGTCAGAAAAGGAAGTCAGAAAAACAGGAAAAATCTCATTCTGAAAACAGATATGCAACTGTAAGGGTTTCAAATTGATTGTCATGTCAATATTTATTACATTACCAAAATGTCAAATACTTGAGTCTTGAAATATAAGAAAAGTGCAAGTGTAAAAATCTTACACACGCACACACGCACACACACACACACACACACACACACTATCAATAAAACAGTGTGTGAACAGCGCAAATCAAGCACACTGGCTCTTGTAGCATCAACAAATCAAGGTTTTAAAATGTAAAATATTTGAAATATAAGAAAAGTGCAATAACTGTAAACATCTTACACACACACACACACACACACACACACACACACACACACACACACACACACACACACACACACACACCTCTGTTTTCACGGCTGAAACAGCGGCCGCCGGATCCGGGGTCTCTGGGGGACGCAACAACGGGGAAATGAAACGCCAAAAGCCGGCGACAACACCGGGACAGACGGTTGTGAAAGTCCTGTTTTGTTTTTGCATTTTGCTGTCTTGCTCTGCGGTGTTTCCACTGTGAAGTATTTCCAAACAGCGGACACACAGGATAGCATCGAGCTAGCCACAATGCTGCTCATGCTACTATCCTGCTAGCTGACTGCAAACTGCGGAATGGATTTCCTGAGCGGGGGTGTGTCTCATAACTCTGTGTCTCATTGAGCCGCGCCTCCGTTCAGGAAATCTATTCCACAGTTTGCAGCCAGCCAGCCAACCAGCAGACCAGCCGGGAGGAATCACTTTTGGATCCATTTCAGCAGACAACGTTAAAGTGCAGACATGGCTCGTGGTATCGGAAATCTCCGCAGGTTGGATCGGGAAAATCCGATACCCGAATTTCGCTGGTATCGGTCCCGATACCGATACTGGATCGGATCGGCCCCATCCCTAATTAGAAGCTTTATCTGTACAGCAGTGAATATATAAATAGCATAAATACATGACATATAAACTTTATTTGTGACTTACTGTCCAATACCAATACATCGTCAAAAATATCCATCATGGATTCATCAGCTCCCTGCAGCATTTACCGTACCTGGCAAAAATCCACAGCCAAACAGAGCTTGTTAGCTAGCTAGCATGCAAAGGTGCACGTTACAGCTAACATAAGCTAGCTTGCTAAGCAAATACCCAGGTGGACGGCGTTTGAAAAATGATAACTATCACAGCAATAACCAATATGATTTTGGCAAGTAATATTTAACAGTTCAATAAAGTTTACTGACCTTGAGCCGCTGTTCTTTCACAAAATAGCACGCCTGTTAACGTTACTCAAGCGGAGAACCAAAATCAGTGACGTCATTGAGGTGGGTCCGATGGAGGACATGAACTGAGGATACACAGAAAATATCGTATGTAAATTAACTTGTTAATAAAATATTTTTAAAACAAAACATTTACCATTTTAAAATTAGTGAAGTCGCATATATAATTGGAGAAATGTAGTGTTAAAATAATAAATACAAATTATTGCATGAGTGCCCACCTCCCTCATCCATCTTAGGGTTATTAGCCCGCGACGCAAAATTACGAATCCCCTATGCCACGCCAAGACCCGCCCTACGAACAAAACATTCCATGGATTGTATGAGTTGAGATTTGATGAAGGCTGTATAATTTATATTTCACATTGTCTGAACATACTTGAAGTCAGAGCAATAATAAACTGTTTCTTTCAGATGCTTTTTATGTGACTCTTGAATCAAGCAACTTCAGTTTGTTACTGAATCTTAAAACAAGATTTATTTTGATGAGAATTTGGCGGAGATATGTAGGATATATCTTATTTTAACAGTTATTTACCTCATTTCCTACCTATTTGAGACTAAAAAGATAAGATTGTGCTTGATTTAAGATTATAGTGTAAAGTTGAACACTTAAAATAAGAAATTCACTCTTAAAACAAGATAAATGATCTAACACTTCTAAATCTAAGTTTTTTTATCTTGGTAAGAACCAAATCATTTGTAGTGTACTGAAGAAACTGTCCTAGTGTCGTGGAAATTATTCTTATTAACACGGGGTAAGTAAATAAAAGGTTTAAATCAAAGTGAAACAAATGAAGACTATTGAGCAGAAATCAAAGACTGGTTGTCGAGTGTTTATTCTCATTTATAAACGCTGTAACACATGCACCTCAGTACAAGTGAAAGAGCGTTCTGCCTCACAATCAAACAGACAGTCACAATATACACATAAACAAATGGTCACTTTTCACCCCCCTCCTCGGCTTCCTGCAAAGGCCCAGTTTACACAAACACTTTAACCCAGGTCAGATCACCCCCTTTGGCACAGTTCACCCCCAAATACATAACACCTTTCCTTGTCTCAGCTGTTGAAGAAGTTAAACTGTGTCCAAATCTTGTTTATGGCGTCCCTGTGCCCTTATCAATGGTTGTTTGGATAAACAGATGTCAGGAGAGGCCTCGGGAAAGGTCTCTGAGTGCTTTTCTCTTCAAAGTTTTATGGCTTCAGCTGTTCGATCTGTTAGAAACCTTTTTCTAAGTTTAAACCATAATCTAAGCATACTAACCTAACAGTGTTAAATGTAATTTGCCATCACACTAGTACGGTACACAAAGAACAACATAGTGGTTAGGACTACTCTCAAAATCTGAAGGCAATTCAAACTTAATTTTGGCATTCTTCCCACCTTGTTTCATGCCCCTATTAAACAAAACCATTCATTCCCCCCATTGTTGATGGGCAAGGCCTTCTCTGCATGGGTGCAAGCAGGTATCACTTCTTTCAGTGATTTGTACATAGAAGGAACCTTTGCCTCGTTTCAGCAGCTGACAGCAACATTTTCCTTGAAAAAAAGTATTTTTTTCCCAATATTTACAGATCTGTAATTTTGTTCAAGCTGAAATTCCTAATTTTTCCTCAAAGCCACAAGATACACAACAAGACATATTTCTGGAACCAGTTCTTAGAGAGAAGGGTTTCATTTTGTTCATGTATGGTAGAATCTTTTCTGATTACAATCATTCCTCGTCTTCCATTTAGACACTCTGGGAACAGGATATTGGAGTATTCAATGAGGATATTTGGGAGAGAATCTTGTATTGTGTCCATTCCTCCTCTTTCTGTGCCAAACAGGGACTATTACAATTTAAAATTCTCCATGTCACTCACTGGAGTAGAGAGAGGCTCTCTAGGATTTACCCTCACATAAATCCCCTCTGTGGTCAATGCTAGCAAGCTCCAGCCTCCTTAATTCCAACTCTCCATAATTTTTGGACAGAAATTTTTAATACCCTATCTTCTATATTAAATGTGCCCTCTGACCCTCTCCTAGTAACTATCGTGTTTGGAGTGCTGCCCTCTACCCTAGTGGTGCCAAAATTCAAGGCTGACTTTATAGCATTGGCCACCTTATTGGCTAGGAGCTTGATCTTACTCAGATGGAAATCCTCCACTCCTCCCACAGTTTATCACTGGCTGAGAGATCTTTTGTCCCACTCCAAGCTAGAGAAGATGAGGGCTACATTGCAAGGTTCCACCACTAAATTCTCCAAAATATGGAATCCTTTTCTTTTTTTTAAGATCAATTTTTTTTATTGTTTTTACATTTTAAACATACAAAACAAACACACTTGAACAAGAACAACCACCCTCTCCCACCCTCTGTGGTCTCGAGGAAAAGAAACAAAAAACAAAAACAGAAATCACACCTTGCCTAGTTGCTCTCCTCTAATTCTTGTGATGCTGAGGTCATTAGGACTGATATTTATGCTGCTGTGTTTTTCCATAGGTCTATAGTCGATGACTTGGCTTTGTTAATCCTTGCTGTAGAGAGCTCAGGCATAACTATGTCTAGAAAATATGCCAACCATTGCTTTATACAAAGCGAGTGGGGGGGAGCCAGTGCTGAGCTATCATTTTCTTGGTTGCGGTGGAGCCGGCTAGCCATATTTTGTTCTGTCTCCCAAGCAGGTGTAATTTAGAGTCATCATTAAGTAACAAAACAATTGGGTTAGTAGGGATTCGACATCCTATCACATCAGATATTATTAAGGTTGTTTTATTCCAAAACTCATGCACCTGTTCACATTCCCAGACCATGTGCAGGAAAGTTCCAGTTTGTTCAGGTTGGCAGAACGTACACTAGGGAGTAGGAATGACTTTAGAGATGTATCTCTTCTGAGGAGTCCAATTTGTCCTATGGCGTATGTTGAAGTGGATCAGCTGGTGATTTGGGTTCTTGGAACAGTGGGAAATGTTGTCCCAAACTGTCTCCCAATTAATTACGTTCCCCTTTGAGCTCAGCTCTCACTCCCATTTCTTTACTATTGGGAGTTCTCCTTCGGATACTTGCATCAGTTTAGCATAAATCCTGGACACTAATCCTCTCGCAGGAAAATCAACAAACCATTTAATGATTGGGTGGGTGGGTTTCCCCTCAAAACTTAAATACCTTCCCCATTGAATAGCTGGTCTAGAGTATAAATACCTCTGTCACTCCACTGGTTACAAACAAAAGGTTTGTTACCAGACATTAAGTGTATGTTCACTGTTGCTCTCCTTCACTGGGACAGGGAGGGGCACAGTTGAGACTGGGGTGCTTCTGAGTCGTCTGTTGTTAAGTCTGCTAAAAGGGGCAGGGACAATGATTTAATATGAATATCTTGCTAAACGTTTCCCTGCACTGATTAAATGGTGATTAAATGTAGGCTAACACTAGTCTGTAGCTACCCAGCAAACATTTCGACGTTTAATGACCGTTGAAAAGACATCCGTCCGAGACATCCTGTCATGGTTGAAAAATAGTTCCAAAATGAAAGTTGAACCGACGTCTTTTCTGGCCGTGTATTCCACGTCTTTTCTGGACGTTATAATTAGTCTTCTTCTGGATGTTTATAAGGTGTGTTTCTGCATAAGTGTAGGCTATATATAAGCCTGCATATAAAATAATCATACACCCATTGTGTTAAATCGTGAACGGCTGAACTTGGCAAAGGTTCTAAAAAGGTCCAAAATTGGTCCAGTCATACCTGAACGTCTATAACATGTTATAATCCCGTGTAGATCAAACAACACTTTACTTATACATTTAAGTAGTTATTAATATAATTAACTGCATCAGAATATAGGGTTAAGGTTTGTTGCATGTAATTATGCTTTATAGTTATACATGTAACAAGGACACTGTAAAATAAAGTGTTACCTTATTTTCACTTTAGTAGTTAATTACAAATGATCATAAAGATAACTGGGTGAAATAAAAAGCCACAAAATTCCAAATCACATTTATTTATTTTACGGTTTATACAATGCAGATTCACCCGGGAAACAGGAAAAACGTGTTCATCACGAAACAAATTCTGTTTTAGCTCAATTCTGTTAATTTAGTTCAGTTCAATAACACTGTCACAAATATCTCCCTTTGTGTAGCATCTTTTTGCGACATCTTTTGCAACAGAAAAGTTATTTTTATAACCCCCACCCCCAGCTCTTCCTGGAGCATGTTTCAAGTGTTCCGCCATAGTGTTCTGATTCAGTTGAATTTGGGCTCCACCTCTTCACAGCATCTGAGAGAAGAGAATATTACAATAATAATAATAAACAAAACAAAAAGTAGGAAAAAATTACATTCAATTATTTTCAAAATGTTTTCATGGTCCTATAACTAAATAAAAAAAAAAAAATGGTACAAGATTTTGCACCCGTTTCATGAATGAAAAGTTAAAATGTGTGTGTGTGTGTGTGTGTGTGTGTGTGTGTGTGTGTGTGTGTGTGTGTATATATATATATATATATATATATATGTAATGTCAAAGAAACTCTTGAAAACCTACATTAATAAGTTACAGTAATAACTTTGACTGTATCATTACACATAGTTTATACTGTGGTATACCGTGGTATAAGTTCAAAGTAACTTTTAGCCTAACGTTAGCTAATTTTAGCCAAACTCAGTACATTTCAGTCGACAATGTGGGCATCATTTCTTTCGGTTCATTCATGTCAAACAAGTAAAACTCAAGCACGTTAATCTAATAATACCAAATGTACTTACCCAACAGTAGATTTTTAATAATATTATCGGTACAACTCAATTCCTCCTCTCCTCGTGGTTGTTGTTGTTGTTCAAGTTCCGGAGAATGCGTTAACATCTCGTGAGATAATCAATCCTATCGCGAGATCTTTTGTTACTACATCTTGGCAACAGTTTCCCTGTCAATTACATCCAACTGGTGACCGGATATATTTATGTTTTACATGTATACGCATACATTCCATAAAAAAAAACAACGAATACATCAGGTACAACAGGTTGAAATAATGACTAAAATGCAGTGGCTTTGCAATCACTTAACCACACTGGGCACTGTGTAATTATAATTTATTTAAACAAGATAACATAAATATATGTACTTTGTATACAAATCGTGTATTTCATAAAGATAATTCCTGTTTTTTTTCTGTTTTGCTTGACTAGACGTGTAAAAGACGTCAATGGACGTCTTCACAACCTCTTAAAAACTTGGCAAATTAAATTAATTATTGCAGTGTTAACCATGCAAGGATTAAGCGCGGCTTTATCACAATTGATTTCATAGAGGGTCATGATGGACTATAAATGCACGTGTAAAGGACGTTACTTATTGGATGTCCACTTACAACTGATTAACAACATGGTATATGTTGAATTACACGTAGCTAAAAGTCAAAATAACAATTATACATGCAACCCCAGAGAACTGTTGACATGTAGAAATGCATCTGAATGCATTTTTAGGAAATGTTCTGTGTAACATATTTTTACCGATTTATGCCGTCCTACCGTGACTATTTTTGGCCAGGGACACAACGTTGCCGTCGGACCAATGTTTGCTGGGTAGCTAGCTTATTTCACTATGGACATGAAGCCAACAGGTTAATACCACTCACAGACTATAGGCTACCCACATTTCTTGGTGAAAAATTGGGTTACAGTTTGACACCCTTTCCTTTGTCTTTCCTCTTTCTCTTTCCTCCCTTTCCTTTTTTGAAAACCAGATTTTGATTTAACGTTACTTGGAAACATTATGGTCAATATACAACCCCAAATCAGAAAAAGTTGGGACAGTATGAAAAACACAAATAAAAAAAGAAAGTAGTGATTTCTAAATGTACTTTGACTTGTATTTCATTGCAGACAATGTGAACACAAAATATTTCATGTTTTGTCTGGTCAACTTAATTTCATTTGTAAATATACATCCTTTCCTGTCATTCAGACCTGCAACACATTCCAAAAAAGGTTGGCACAGGAGCAATTAAGGGCTAGTAATCAGGTAAATTGGTTAAATAATGATGTGATTTGAAACAGGTGATGTCAACAGGTGATTGTAATTATGATTTGGTACAAAAGCAGCATCCAAGAAAGATCTAGTCCTTTAGGAGCAAAGATGGGCTGAGGATCGCTAGTTTGCCAACAAATACGTGAGAAAATTATTGAAATGTTTAAAAACAATGTTCCTCAAAGAAAGATAGGAAGACATTTGCTTATTTCACCTTCAACAGTGCATAACATAATTAAAAGATTCAAGGAATGTGGAGGAATTTCAGTGCATAAAGGACAAGGGCGCAAGCCTAAGCTGAACAACCGTGATCTCCGATCCCTCAGGCGGCACTGCATCAAGAATCGTCGTTCATCTATAAGCGATATCGCCACACGGGCTCAGGACTACTTTGGCAAATCTTTGGCAAATATCACAATACGTAGTTACAGCCACAAATGCCAGTTAAAACTGTACTGTCCAAAAGGAATCCCTATATTAACAGTGTCCAGAAGCAGCGTCAACTTCTCTGGGCTCGGAGGCATCTGGGATGGACCATCACACAGTGGAAATGTGTACTGTGGTCAGATGAATCAGAATTTCAGATATTTTTTGGGAGAAATGGATGCTGTGTGCTCCGGACCAAAGAAGAAAAGGATCATCCAGACTGTTACCAGCAACAAGTCCAAAAGCCAGGGTCTGTCATGGTATGGGGTTGTGTCAGTGCTCTTGGCAAAGGTAACTTGCACTTCTGTGATGGCACCATTAATGTTGAAAAGTACATAGAGATTTTGGAGCATAATATGATGCCTTCAAGAAGACATATTTTCCAGGGACGTCCATGCATATTTCAACAAGATAATGCAAAACCACATTCTGCACACATTACAAAGTCCTGGCTGCGAAAGAAGAGGACACGGGTACTTGACTGGCCTGCCTGCAGTCCCGACCTGTCTCCAATAGAGAATGTGTGGCGCATTTTGAAGCGAAAAATGCGACAACAAAGGCTCTGTACTGTTGCCCACCTTAAGACTTGTTTGCAGCAAGAATGGGACGAAATTACACCTGAAACACTTCATCACTTGGTGTCTTCAGTCCCTAAACGTCTTTTAAGTGTTGTGAAAAGGAATGGCAACATTACAAAGGGGTAAATGCTTTATTGTTTCAACTTTTTTTGAAATGTGTTGCATTTCCCAAAGTTGCATGTGTTTTATTTGTGTTTTCCATACTGTCCAAACTTTTTCTGATTTGGGGTTGTAGTTCTGGCGCACATACTGACTGCAACTAAACAAACACCGTGAGTGCGCTAAGGCAGGACCAAACCATTTCATGCAGATACAGGGTATCTTTAGGGATATTTAACTTTTACTGCCAAAAACAAGATCATTCATTTAATTATTATATTTCAAATATATATACTGAATGATGGTTTAATAATTTTATCAGTTTTTATCTATTTTTTCATGGGCCCTTGGAATTGTCCTAAGTTTTCCCCCCAATACTGCGCCCCTGGTCGCACCTCAATATAAACTGTACTGAACTGAACATCTGAGTACTACATTACTACAACATTCTACAGCGGGGAAAATGTGTTTTAAAAGTAAAAAAAATAAGGATGATCTGTGTCGCGCTGGATTCAAACCATCTTCAGCAAAAATATCAGCATGCAAGTCCACTACACTATCACATCAGTCACATAATATTCCTGGACAGGACTTTGTTTTCTCTCGGTAGAACAAGAATCACTGTTTATCTGAATAATCTGAAACAAATGGTTACCTTGATTTAGGCTGAAAAACATAACAATATCGTGCACTCAAACCTTCTGCTACACCTCTGCGCTATCCATGTGCAAGGAATTGTCATAAATTATACCAGGCAGCACACGGACTGTGAAACAATGGGTCTAAAACAACTGGTTACCCTGCCTCAGTGGCGATGATCGCCTCGACAGCTGGTTGCTTGTGCATAGATGCCAACATTTCTATGGATAGGCCCTACATAGTTAATCTTTGCATACACATTTCTAAAGTTATGTTAAGAATAAAGCCCAAAAGGACAGGCCTATATTTGAGAGTAAGAAATGAACACCTGCAATATCACTATATAATATGATTAAGAATTATGCAAGGTGGGGACGACCTCTAGCTCACCCAGTAACAGCGTTCGCCCCGTGTTCGAATCCGACCTGTGGCCCTTTGCTGCATGTCATCCCCATCTCTCTCCCCCTTTCATGTCTTCATCTGTCACTATAATAAAGGGAAAAGCTCCCAGGGGGCCCAGAAACAAAGATGTGAGGCAATAGTGGGAGACAAAGGTTGTTGAGAGAAATTCACAGAAGTTGCAGGCTACATTGTTTGAGAAATGGACCCCCAAAAACTTAAAGAAATCTTAAACTTGAAGCTAAAGAATGTATACCCCATGGTTTTACCAAGAAAGAACTATATGTTCTGAAGCGGAGAGCTACGAAGTAAGAGGTAAGTCAAACGGCACTGTATTTCATTATGTCAAAAATTTTAATTTCCCCATTGGGATCAATAAAGAGTATACATTATTAAATTATAAAGTATTTCTAATGTTATTTTCAATGTTAATACAATACACCCCCTAGATGGGGAACTATATACTTTTGCAGGAGGAAACAAGATGAGCAGCAGCATCATTATGCCAAAGTGGTTTCCAGCCCAAAAGAGGCAAACAGGCTATTTGTTCATTTTCATGCTAGTCCTCATGCGGCACACTGTGGGGTGGACCGCACTTTACATGCAATCATACAGAGATTTTGGTGGCCTAGCATTAAAGAGGACATTTCCAAATGGGTAAGTGTTATTGGTTCAGATGTCTGTGAATGTTATGGATTATATAACATGTCCTATGTGACTGCTGATTTAATGTCTTTGCTAGATTGCCCAGTGTGAGGATTGTCAGATGAAGAGGGTCTATACCATTAAGGACAAAGCCCAGTATAATCCCATAGAGGTGAATGCTTGGATCCCTTCAATAGGCCTAAGCAATTTTCCATTAAATAAAACGTTATTGATGATCTGCTGTGCTTTACATTTCAGGTTTCCGAACCCTTTGAACTTGTGGGTATGGACCTTGTATTGTATTGTGGGAAAGCTGGCAGTTAACACCCCGGGGACACACCTACATGTGTGTAATGATAGATTATATGACAAAATGGGTTGAAGACCATTCAGGCCAAAAAGGCTGAGCTTGTGGCAGAGTGCATCATGGATTTCTTTTACCGACATGGTGCAGCCAAACGGATCCTCACAGATGGGGGGAAAGAGTTTGTGAACAAAGTAAGTTGTGGACATTGCACAAAACTGTATTTTGGCCAACACATTTTCCAGAAGACACATTACTTGTTCTCATTTAATGCATGTTCGTAGATCAACTTTAGCTTGTGTGAGCAGCTTGACATTAAAAGGAGTCTGTGTTTCACCGTACCATCCAGAAACCAATGGCTTGGTGGAGAATGTGAATGGAACCATTCAAGCTTGAATATGGACTTATTTAATTTTGTATCATGTCATATAATGTGTGTGCATTTTATAATTGTTTTGTATTTCAGGGCCTTGAGGAAAGTGATCAAGGACCATCCAAACAATTGGGACCTGTATGTCAAGCCAACTGTTTTTGGTCTTGCACCAAAAAGCAGTGCACAACAAAATACACTCCATTTATTTGCTTTACGAGAGGGAGGCCCACTATCCTCCTGAAATACCGGACAACAGGCCAAAAGTGTTGACCTGCTGGCCGCCAATGGGAAGGCAATAAAAATAATTAATCTGGACCAGCTCAAAAAGTTTGTTGAGCCCCACGGATCCCCCGCAAGTGGGTCTCCAGTAGAGTTGAGCCGGATATCTGCTGATCTGTATTGTAGCCCAAAAATGAAAACCGGCAGCTGATTGGACGAACACGTCACGTGGGTAGAGTTGAGCCGGATACTCGGCTGAAACGAGTATCCGGTACGGATAAAGCACTTTTGCCGAATACGAGTATTATACCAGTAATACAAGTCAATATCCGTGCTCAGATTGAATAAAAGTCCTCATTGGGTAGCTGACTGTGTCTGCATTCTGTGATAGGCTAGTCACAGCGCCCCTCCCCTACACACGCTCTGCTACTCACTCACAGAACAGGAGGTGTAGCAGAAGGTTAGAGTGCACGATATCGTTACTTTTTAAGCCTAAATCAAGGTAACCATTTGAGATTATTATTGTTATTATATTTCAGAGAGAGAGAAAACAAAGTCCTGTCCAAGTATATTATGTGACTGATGTGATGATGTAGTGGACAGTGTGGTGGATTTGCATGCTGATATTTTGCTGAAGATGGTTCAAATCCAGCGCAACACGGATCATCCTTATTTTTTTTAACTTTTAAAACACATTTTTCCGCTGTAGAATGTTGTAGTAATGTAGTACTCAGATATTCAGTTCAGTTCAGTACAGTTTATATTGAGGTGCGAAATGCAAAGCCCAGTAAAATGTTTATGAATATGTAGCAAATCTGTTGACGTGGGTAGCCTGATTGGTTTACACGGCATCTGGACAGGCTCGGAAACCAGTAGGTGGAAAAACCAGAAGGCACATCACACCGGCGGTACATTGTCCCACTCGCCACATCACAGACACTCTATTTCAGTCGGCATATGTTGGCATATTCCCGCACACTCACACCACCAGATTGTGTTGGCCTTCATCCTCACGTCCTCAGGCTGTTGAGCGATCGCTACCTCCTCCTCCTCTCGTTATATTCCCAAAGCATGCAGCTCCTCTTCTGAAAACTCTGGTTCGTAGAGGTATGCTTCTGGGTCTTGACTGTCTGAGAAGTCATCCTCATAATCTCTCACAAAATCCGCCATGTTCATCGCCATTCACTGTCTACTGTAGGAAAAATAGCCAGCTATATTCACGTTGGTATGTTGACAAAAGTTGGGGGGTTTCTGGTGCTGCTGTTATGGGGGCAGCTATTCTCTCCGTCTTGTGTGTGTTGCTGGCGTGGCCTGAAAGTAGGTCAAGGGGCGTGGCCAGGCGATCCAACTAAGACCCGGGCGGAACCCATCTTAGGTGCCAGATCCTTACAGCTACCAATGTGGTAACTTGGCTCCCAGTGTGATAGCTACCTTGTTTGTTCAAGTCAGTACTTTCCTGTATTTCATCGTGCTTCGCCCACTGTGTCTGCCTGTGATTCTGTGTTGTGGGTCAGAGCCTCGGCCATAACAGCTGCGTGATCTCTGCGCCAATGTAGCAGTGCTTCGGCTGTAGGCTACTTCCACCCAATATAGTCCCAAATCAATATAGGCCTAGGAAATCGTCTAGTCTTATTTTGCGTTGCTATTTGTACTTGTTGTGAATATGCAGGCCACAAGATGTAATTAGGTTGCTTTGTTGTTGTTTTACTCGCGCAAAGGATTCCATTCACTACGCTACGCTAATCTAAGCTAACAGCGGCTCCGCCGGACTGAGACAATGCATGCACTGAGACTGAGACAAAAAATGCATTTGCCCACCTATATACATCTAGAGGAGGCTGTGATGAGCCCTATTTCAAGAAAAATGGTGGTGTATTCCTTTAACCAGTAGACAGGAATACATTACTATGACGATAAAATAAAGTCAGCACTTCTTTAGTAACAGCATGTTAAAATATACACAAATACACATGCATGTACATGTGGGCTACACAACTGACGCCTCCTTGTGCCTCCCAGTTGTGCGCAATGTTACAAAGTTCCACTCCTTTTTATTCTCTCTGGATGTAGTCCTTCCTCTGTGTCCTCAGCAAGGGGGATGCTTCATGCATTCCAGGATGGCTGAAGTCTGTCCATTTCTCCAAATGGGGGTTGACAGAAACACATCTCCTTGTTGTGACCTTTTTTGACCAAATGCCTATACACACATCTCTACTTGACTATTTCCTGCCATAAAACCTCTCACACAGAAACACACCATCTCTGGGAAACACACAATCTTTGGGGTAAACTTTTAATCATATGGTAATCCCTGTAACCTTAATTACCTCTTCTGTGTCCCTGCGTATCTCAAACCCCCAACTCATACAAGCCTAAACTGAGTTTATGACTTAATAGCTGAACATGCTATGTGACAGAGGTCATTCTAACCACTTCCTCAATGTTTTACTCACAGCTCTTTTTGTAATGTGCACAAATATAACTTTAACTGGTAATATTCTATAATCATGTCTACAATCATAGAAATATCTCAACAACCTCTACCTGATGTGTTAATAATTCAATTTTATTTATAGTATCAAATCATAACAGGAGTTATCTCAAGACACTTTACAGATAGAGTAGGTCTAGACCACACTCTATAATTTACAAAAAACCCAACAAATCCCCCAAGAGAAAGCACTCAACAGTGCAAGTGCAACAGTGGCAAGGAAAAACTCCCTTTTAGGAAGAAACCTCAGACAGACCCAGGCTCTTGGTAGGTGGTGTCTGACGTGCCGGTTGGGGTGTATCACAGTATAGATAATGAAACAGTGACCAGAAATAGTGGTCTTTATAGAACCCCAGGTATATTGCAGGGTCTTAAGGTCTCCCAACTCTGGTGTGTACAGATGAACTAGGTGAACCCTTTTCCCTTACAAAGGCAAGATGGTATTATTAGAATGGAGTTGATCTGATGCCTTAAAGATTTTTTCATGCTGACGTCACATCACAAAAACCTATCTCACCCTCAGCAATTTCTATTAATAATATTGATGAGAATTCACCCAGTTGATAATGTAATTGCCACTGTGCAATGACCACTGATCTTACATAGTCAATATATGTATGCCATACGATGAATGATGGTCTTAGAAGTGTGCCAATTTTTCTTGTGCGTGCGATATATAGTTGTGGCCTTTTCAATTGTATTCTTTCTATTGTATTTTCTCTCCGATACCCTACAAGATGCAGAGAATGTCTGCCATGACAATGGTTTTGTGGCCGCTGTGATGTGCAATGCCACCAACGATCAGCCCTGCATAACAGATGGGAGTCCCTCCATGAGGGCTTCTTTAAACCCATCTCCCCCAGCACCTTCATTGTTTAAGGAGATGTTGGCTATTGCATACAAGAGCAACATAAGTACAAGGTTAGTTGTGCACTGTTTGAAGCAAGTATTTTATAATAGTGTACTTTTTTGGTCTAGAATGTATTTTGCCGGTTGTGAATGTTCCAAAATGCCCCTGCGACCTCCCAAACATCTCTGTGTCACCGGGCAAAGCAGTTATTTTGATTTGCATCAATGTTAAAACCATTTACACTTCACATTTCTATTCTTATCATGCCTATGTGTTCCTAAAGTACAACCCCAAATCAGAAAAAGTTGGGACAGTATGGAAAACACAAATAAAAAAAGAAAGTAGTGATTTCTAAATGTACTTTGACTTGTATTTCATTGCAGACAATACAACAGCACATCATTTAATGTGTTCCTCATGATTTGTATTGTTTTTGTTTAAAAAAAACAAAATTCCTATTTTGGTTCTTGCAACACATTTAAAAAAAAGTTGGAACAGTAAAGCATTTACCACTTTGTAATGTTGCCATTCCTTTTCACAACACTTAAAAGACGTTTAGGGACTGAAGACACCAAGTTATGAAGTGTTTCAGGTGTAATTTTGTCCCATTCTTGCTGCAAACAAGTCTTAAGGTGGGCAACAGTACGGGGCCTTCGTTGTCGCATTTTGCGCTTCAAAATGTGCCACACATTCTCTATTGGAGACAGGTCGGGACTCCAGGCAGGCCAGTCAAGTACCCATATCCTCTTCCTCCGCAGCCAGGACTTTGTAATGTGTGCAGAATGTGGTTTTGCTTTATCTTGTTGAAATATGCATGGACGTCCCTGGAAAAGATGTCTTCTTGAAGGCAGCATATTGTGCTCCAAAATCTCTATGTACTTTTCAGCATTAATGGTGCCATCACAGAAGTGCACGTTACCTTTGCCAAGGGCACTGACACAACCCCATACCATGACAGACCCTGGCTTTTGGACTTGTTGCTGGTAACAGTCTGGATGATCCTTTTTTTCTTTCGTCCGACGCACACGGCGTCCATTTCTCCCAAAAAATACCTGCAATACTGATTCATCTGACCACAGTAAACGTTTCCACTGTGTGATGGTCCATCCCAAATACCTCCAAGCCCAGAGAAGTCGACGGCGCTTCTGGACACTGTTAACATAGGGCTTCCTTTTGGCACAGTACAGTTTTAACTGGCATTTGTGGCTTACTGACGTATTGTGGTACTTGATAAAGGTTTGCCAAAGTAGTCCTGAGCCCATGTGGTGATATCGCTTATAGATGAATGACGATTCTTGATGCAGTGCCGCCTGAGGGCTCGGAGATCACGGTTGTTCAGCTTAGGCTTGCGCCCTTGTCCTTTACGCACTGAAAATCCTCCACGTTACTTGAATCTTTGAATTATGTTATGCACTGTTGAAGGTGAAATAAGCAGATGTCTTCCTATCTTTCTTTGAGGAACATTGTTTTTAAACATTTCAATAATTTTCTCATGTATTTGTTGGCAAACTGGCGATCCTCGGCCCATCTTTGCTCCTAAATGACTAGACCTTTCTTGGATGCTGCTTTTGTACCAAATCATAATTACAATCACCTGTTTCAAATCACGTCATTATTTAACCAATTTACCTGATTACTAGCCCTAAATTGCTCCTGTCCCAACCTTTTTTGGAATGTGTTGCAGGTCTGAATGACAGGAAAGGATGTATATTTACAAATGAAATTAAGTTGACCAGACAAAACATGAAATATTTTGTGTTCACATTGTCTGCAATGAAATACAAATCAAAGTACATTTAGAAATCACTACTTTATTTTTTTATTTGTTTTCCATACTGTCCCAACTTTTTCTGATTTGGGGTTGTATAACGTTAGCTAGTGTTAACTTAAGTTGGTTAAAGCTAACGTTTGGCCAGCCACCAAGCTTGCAGCTTTTTTTCTTTCTTTGCTGGTAATGTCGAAACCAACGGTCCAACTCTAAATTGTTGACCTAATATGTAAATAATGCGAGTAATGACAAAGAAAGGCATCAATTATAACATTTAAGTAAAACATGCAGCAAACTATTATAAGTCACGGCTTACATGTTGAGTGGTTTGATCCGCTTATAGGATCCTGTAATATAATATACTGTAATAATTCTATGGAAATTAGATTGACATAACATTAAAATAAGTAAATAAAAACCATGATTGCATCTTGTGAATAAATGTTGATTAAAGTGTTATGATCCTAAAATAGCAATAAGAACATTAAAGCCATAGGCCTACAGCTTTCTTGGTATTAACACGGACACATGTAATAACAATAGAATAAATACATAAACCTATAAAAACATCTTGTAAATAACTGCTGAATAAAGTAGCAGTTGTAGGTTGAAAGATATAAATCAAAACAAAGCAATGTGGCTTCAGAACTGACAGACAGAGAAAAAACGTTGTGGAAACACGAAATATATACATATCACGAAGATGCTTCCAATTGAAATACATTAGCTTGGAAAGGCTGACCAGCTTTGCATACAAAAACGATAAGGAATCAACCGATTATTATTACACTTATAGCGGGAAATGTGTAGTAGGCCTATATTTTCACAATATTGCATAAAAGCGCTCATACTCTCCTACTTCTGTCCCTCAGTCACCAATTAGCGCCGATAGGGGCGGTGTTACACACTGCCGATTAAAATACATAGGGTAGGGAAGCGTTCTCCTAGCACGAAAAAAAGGCCTTAATCGTAATCGCAGCACGTTTGAATAGATTTTTTTCCGTGGTGACACGGAAAGCCATGAGACCGGGTTGTCAGTGCGGACTCCTTGTCTGTCATGCTGCCAAATCACCCTCAACCACTTCTGAAGATTTTCCTCGTCTTAAACACGGCAAGTGTCACAGAGGACCACTGTTCTGAAATGACATTCTCACCAAATCTGTGAGAAATGAAAGATTTGATAATATTATCTCCTCTTGCCAGAGGTCTTTCCTTTTTTTTCTGGCCACGTTTGAACTGCCATCATCAACTGCCATTTAATCAATTCAGCTCCTCCCCCTTGTGCTCTAACTTTTTCTTCATGTACATTTGGTCACTGTCATTCGAGCTCATGTTCGCCACCTACTGGTCCTCAGGATTTCAGTCAACCTGCATTGTGGATTATGAACCCAGGAGTTTTTTTTTTTTTTTTTTTTACACTGTAGGCCTACTTAGACTTGATATACTTATAGCCAACTTATATTGAACCATTGATTTTTATTATGATCTGTCACCCCCCTATTTTCGGCATCCAGCAGCATATACACACACATACACACATGTCACACAGATATCAATCAAGAATCACTCACAGAAAAGTAGGAAGTAAAGAGCATGTGAAGTGATTACAGAGGCCTATTAAGGACTGGCCCTTTGATACATTGACCATAATAAGGTGCTATGGTAGATTGTGTGTAGTAGTGCTAGTGCAAAAGTACAAAAAGTAAACAGTAAAGAGTTTAGGGATATAATTAGTGCAAAGCTGTCACTGTTGTTAAATAGGATTTATCAAGAAGTATGGACATTGTGTAAACATAGAGAATGGCTTAAGAAGATAATGTAATTTAAGAAATTAGACCAACAGTTAAAATAAAGCAAAATAGGTACAGATTGCAAATGTCAATAGAGGTAATATAAGGATCACAGTCCAGACTGTGGAGAGGGGTTGATGTAGCCTGTAAAAGCAGTCAGACATATATGGGATATCAGAGAGAAGGCAAAGTGATGTGGTGGTGGGGCCAGAAATTAGACTCATGCTGAAAAGTCCAATTCTATCCTCCCCTTCTGTGACATGTTGTAAAGCTGAATGGCCAAGGAGACAAAGGACATTCTTAGTCCGTCTGATGAACATGACAGTGACAAAAGTCTGCTAATGAAAATGCTCTTCTGTTTGTTGAATGTGTTGTGTAGTGGGTGACAGCCATTATCAAGGATTGCCAGCATCATGTTCAGTGTCTTTTTTTCTCTGCTGTTGATGTGATGCACTCTAGCTCCATGCCAGCTACAGCTTTCCTTACCAGCCTGTCAAGTCACTCAACATCCCCTAACATGGAAGCTATTGAGCAAAAAGCCATTTTCCATAGGAAAGGAATGGGATTATTTTAAAAATTTAAATAAAATAGTAGGTACAAAATATAAATTTATAGTGAGGTGTGTCTTATTAGTACCATATAGCAGAATAGATCTGCATTGGTCTGGGATGTTTGGGTCCCATAACTCAGAAGCTATTGAGCAAAAAGCTGTTTTCCATAGGAAATGAATGGGATTCTTTTAAAAATTGTAAATAAAATAGTAGGTACAAAATATAAATTTATAGTGAGGTGTGTCTTATTAGTACCATATAGCAGAACAGATCTGCATTCGTCTGGGGTGTTTGGGTCCCATAACTCAGAAGCTATTGAGCAAAAAGCTGTTTTTCATAGGAAATGAATGGGATTCTTTATAAAAATTTAATTAAAATAGGAGATGCAAAATATTAATTTATATATATATATATATATATATATATATATATATATATATAGTAAATATTATATTTTATTGTGGTGTGTCTTATTAGTGCTACATAGCCGAACAGCTCTGCACTGGCCTAGGGTGTTTAGAACATCTGCTACACGCTATAAGCTATTGGAAATAAATAAAGTTCAGAATGTAATTTATTGACATCTGATGAACTCGAAATGAATATCCGAATATCTGTTGAATATCCAACATCAAACTAACTTTACCACGGTTGTGTTGTGCATACTTTACACAGAGTGAGCAGCAGCCTCTTATGGAAGTATGATGAAGTAAAACATTCTTTCTAAAAAAAATAAAAAAAATAGTAACACAGCCGTTGTAATGAAACAGCGAGAGAAAGCATGGCAGACAATCATGGATCGGAAGGATGGTGTTGAAGACAAAGCTGTAGTCTACAAACAGGATTCTGGAATAGGTTGCTGAGGATTCCAGGTGTCAGAGGATGAAATGAAGAGCCATGTTGACCGTGTTGTCTACAGACCTGTTGGCTCTGTAGGTGAACTTCAGGGGCTCCAGGAGTGGGTCGGTGAGGGTTTTGAGGTGAGTCAGAACAAGGAGCTCAAAAGACTTCATAACCACAGAGGTCAGGGCCATGGGTCTGATGCATGCACATCCCAATTTTCTATCAAGTGCATTTGCAGGAACTTGATAGTTTTTTTTAAAGATTTTTTTTGTGTGGCATTTTTAGGCCTTTATTTTGACAGGACATCATAGACATGAAAGGGGAGGGAAAGGGGGAATGACATGCAGCAAAGGTCCGCAGGTCCAAACCGAACCTGCGGCCGCTGTGTCGAGGACTGAGCCTCTGTATATGGGCACACACTCTACGAGGTGAGCTACCCAGGCGCCCTTGATAGTATTTTTATAAGATGTTTTACCAGGGATAGTATTTTTAGAAGATGTTTTACCAGGGACAGCCATGATGTTTCATAGTTAGTTCTTCATAATAAAAGTTTGATAAATTCAATAATCTGTCGTTCATCTTTAAAGGTACATGTTATGGATACAGTAAATACAAGTATTGACTGTGACTAAACAGTTATATGATATTCTTTGATACATTTCATGTTTGTGATTGAAGTTGCAAATGACACATTATCTATCAATAGTGCCACAATAATGCACCCCAGATCTGTCAGTCCTATTGTTCAATATGGGTTCCGACATCCATTCCGGCGTACCCCCACTCCGACATTGATGTCTAATTGTCGGAGTGGAGGCACTTCCATTGTCGGAGTGGTTAGGGTTAGGGATTGGCAGCGTGTTGGAATAGCCCCATGTCTGAATAGAAGTATGTCGGAGTGGCAGCATGTAACCGTTCAATATATCCATAATTAAATAAATCAACATGAAATTCAGTTAAGTTATGGCTTGAACAATACAAAAAGAAAGCGTTTTCTTATGCATATTTAGTAACTGGCAGAAATTAGCATGATGACCAAATTGTCCCTAAATGTCTGTAGAAAGGCAAGAAATGGGATTCAAATTGCAAAAAAACAATTCTGAGGGAGGATATTTATTATGCCCCCCCCCCCCCCCCCCCCTTCTTCTCAAGCCTTGCTGTCACACACGCTGTGGACAAGCAGAGCCAAGTTGGTTTGATTTTTGTTTGTTCTGAGAGTTCAAATTTAGTTGGAGCAGCTTTTCCGTGCCGCTCCACAGCATGCATGGCTGCACTGTGTTCTGCTGTGTTAGTCAACACAAAATACCACTTGAAGAAATGTGAGTAGAGGCACTGAGCCAATGCTACTCCTCCATGAGAAGCTTTTGATTTTCTGTCAGCTTCATTTATTACAAAAATGGAATTAAACATAACATAGATATAAAGATGTCCACAGTGAGCAGAGCATCCCCCACATATATTCAAACTCAAGGAGCAGGTGAACCTCATGTATGATTCACAATACAGGGTGGGAGAGGATGTCAATTAACTTGACAAATGACTTTAGCACATTTTAATCGATAAAAAAGCCATTAGCCATGAGTGCATGTTCAAGAGATGGAGAAGAAACAGAAGTGAAAGATTAAAGTTGACACTATTATAATTTGGTTCAATTTAACATCATTAAGTATCAAGTAGCCAAAGTCTGAAAGCATCCACTCTAAATACAGATTGAAGAGAATTTCCCATGGCAGCTTTTGTAATTTCCTAACAGGTAAGTGGTGAGCAAACTGAAAACATTTTTTTCATGCATAAAAGCATGTGCTCAGACTAACTTGGCTTTAAACCACTGACCTTGAGAGGGCACATTGCAATCAGCATCCTGCTGGAAGGTTAGAGACACAGGGTTTTAGGTTTTATTACAGTGTGACATATAGAGTGAGAACTCTAGAGCAGGAGAGGATTCCATGGTGTGTATAACAACATTGTTGAGTACATTTCCTTCCTCATAAATTGCATGCACTTATTGGCCATCTTTGCCATTCAGTTGTAATGTATTAATAAATGTATGCATGTGTTATTTGTTTTGCTTTTGTTTGATTTTTGCCTTCTGTATACTGTACGTTGTCGTATTGCTAATTGTATTTTTTTATTTTTATTTTATTTTCTGTCACTCCTCTGTTATGTAATGATTTTGTCATATGTTGGGACCCCTCGAAAACGAGATGATACATATCAAGGGGTTTATCCTAAGAAACAAATTTGAATATATATTTAGACAAAACAAGCAAATTACCACATCACTGCAAACATACTGCTAATACAGAAAACGCAACCAAACAAAGAAACAGGCTGCAAATAGAATGTGGTTGTGTTTTACTGACATGTGAACTAACCAGACACTTGACTATCCTGATGAAGCCAAGCAGGGGTCCATTTCAAGTAGGAGGTTTAGTGGGAACTCTGAGTTTGTTAACCATGAGATGAGGGAAACTCTGGGTTTTCCGTTTCAGAAAGAGAGGTAACGTAACCTCAGAGTCAGTTACTATGGTAACTGACCCTATGAACCTAACCTGGTCGGGAGCAGGTTTTCTTCAAGAAACCTCGAGTTTCTCTCAGACTCCTCCCTCTGACACAGCATAAATACGAATAAATAAGTTCATATATTACTTCCTTGCTCCCCACATACACATCAGTCTGCCAGAAATTCAGAAGAAGAGGAAGAAGAAACACCTCCTTCCCTCTACCCCCGTAGAAGAACAACGCATTTTCCACAGTCGTTTGAAATAACCATCCCCTTGTATATGTAAGCCTTGTATATGTATCTCGCCAGATTGTTGTGAGTGGGACTTTTTGGTGTGGAACACCTTTTTGGCCCACTCAACGCCCTGACCCAAGGAAAACACCAGCAACGCCACCCGGGGAATTTCACCCCGAGAATAGGATTTGACTAGCTCGATAGTTAAACCACCAAATACAGAAAGCACACAGGTTTGACTTATGTACGAAGCCAGAGACGTAGTTCCGTTAAAGACAATGATTTTATTAATACAATTACTAAAAACATCAAGTATAAAATACCATTTAAAATACCATACACACTAAATATGGGAAGTATTTTTGCCCAGAGTCTGTGGACTACAGCCAGCTAGTTCTGCATGTTTTCAACCCGCCGATAGGGGGTTGGACTGTCTTCACCCGAAGCGAGGCAATCTCAGGCGGAAAAAAACGACTACCAGTCATCTTGAATCTTCACTAAACAGGCTCTCTTTTCAGCCGCAAACTTTTACCACAGTTATGTGCATTCAAACAACCGCACATGTGTACCACCGGGATACATTGGTACAGATCGGAAAATAGGCAGGAGACGTTATTACAGAAGGAATACTCAACATACTTTGTGAGCTTCGCCTGCTACCGAGATCAGCACCTCAGCCGATGCCGCTAGCCAGGGAAAGTGACATCCAGAGCGGGCTAACACTTGCCGGCCACCTGTCCCATCAATCCTGCTTGCAAGTGTCCGCTCATTAAACAACAAACTGGACTACATCCAGCTTCAACGAAACTCCCAACGCGAGTTAAGAGACTGCTGTGTTTTTGTGGAAACATGGCTGAACAACAGTGTACCGGCACCGGGACTATCCAGCTACCAGGCTGCTCTCACCGGCTCGTGGAGGTGGGCTGTGTTAACATGGACTGGTGCAGAAATGGGGTGCTTATCCAACTACTGCTAACTGCTGGTGGAGCTTGTGACTGTTAAATGCCGACCTTCGACATTCCACGGCTGTGTTTATACTTGGTGTTTACAGGCCACCAAGCGCTAATGCTAGTATGCATTAGCTGAACTTTACGGAGCCTATAATGTGTGTGTGCACTAAATGTGGCCTGTTTCGTATGTCGTTTTTATATAATGTTGTTTTTATATATTTTAAATGTGTAACACCACTTGAGCCACGATGAAACGTTTCGTGTATATGGTTGAAATGACAATAAAACACACTTGAGTTGAGTTGAATGCCTCACTGTCTGTCTGTAAACGGTAGGCGTGACTTGGGAGTGGACTCAGCAGCGAAGCAGGTGCATTCTGGGATTTGGTGTCTTTCATCCATATGAGCCAAAAACACATTTTCTGGCTTTTCTTAGAATAGAAGGCACCAATTTCATTTTTTTTTCTTCACATTTCTACTACATAAGTGACCCAATTTAAAGATATATTTAGCTTTCCAGCAGTGAAATGTGTCTTTAAGTCCAGTCCAGTTATTGAATGTTGTCGAATGTTTGAGAGAGAATGTTTGAGAAAGAATGTTTGAGAGTTGTTGTTTTTTTCTTTCTAAAAGTATTACAGTGTGACCTAAAATAAATAGGAAAATAAATAGGTCCAAGTGTGTGTGTTTTTTACATAGATTTTAATTTAATTTAATGCAATAAAAATGTAAAAGTGCTTAAAGTGTGTAATATAATGTAAAACAGTTTTATTTTCTGAAATAAGGCATACTGGCATAGCAACCCAAGTTAGTTTATTTTTGACCCAACTCCTGGGTTAAAAAGGGACCAACTAATTTCTGGGTTATTTCAACCCAGAAAATAGGGTTGTATTATATTAACTGGGTTATATTAACTACACTGTTGGGTCATTTTAACCCAACATTTGGGTCAGGCATTTAACCCAGAAGTTGGGTCAGAAAGAATAACCCAATTTTCTAGGTTGAAATAACCCAGAAATTAGTTGGTCCTTTTTTAACCCAGGAGTTGGGTCAAAAATAACCCATTATGGAGTTTTTAGTGTGTAAAGGGCCCTGACACACTAACCCGATAATCGGCCGTCAGACAGTCTGGCGAGGTCAGTGACTCAAGTCTGTTCTGTGTGTTCCATGCCGTCATCCGTCGGAGGGGGCCTTCATTTTGGCTGATTTGACATGTTGAATCGGAGGGCGGGCAGTCGGACTCAATGACCAATCTGATTGGTGGAGTGCAAACCGGGAAATGACGGGCGGGATGAGCGCGACGAACAGCCTCTCAAAATCTGACAAATCTTTTAAACTGACCTTTGTCGATCTGAAATGAAGACATATTCAGCAACTGCATGGCTTATTTCTCGCTTAAAATGTTTTCAGAAACACGTTTCGGTGAACTATTTTCGTTAAATATGAGATCGTACTCCGAACGAGCTGCCATTATGCCAAGGCAGACTCACGTGACGCGGTTGTCATTTCCGGTTTCTTTTTTTTGGGTGACAATACAGATTAGCTGCGCCTGCTGTTATGGAGACGTATTACGTCTCGCGCACGCGCAGAACGTATGCTCAAGTTGGTCAAAAAGGTGCCTCGGAACTCACCAACTCGGGGAGGCAGTCAGTCTGACTGCATTTTCTGTGTGTCAGAGCCTTTGAAATCTGTTATAGAACGGCTGAAATTCCATTCTTTTTGGTCTAAACAGCATACCAAATTAAAAATGGTACAGCTCCCATATACTTTGACACTCTGGGGTACACTTAATATCATTGGAAAGTTTTTGTTACAAGTGCCAGGCCTTACTGACACTGAGTTACAGAGGCTAGAATGGAGGGTTTTTTCCGTCCAAGTTATACATCTGTAAACTGACTAAAACACACTGCTTTAAACACATCTAGGTGAGATACAGACAACACAAGACCAGAGCCACATGTCTCAGCTTACTACAGAAAAACAATTGAGAGTCAGAAGACTCAAAAATGGATTTTATATGAATTCTTTTCTACAGGTATGTCTGTTGTTTATGGTAAAACACAGAGACACACATCACAGGAGGAGCATTTCATTGTGGTCCATGGTGTCGTTTGAAATTGAAGTCTCCTTATTGGCTAAAAAGCTAGGAGGGTCTGGCAACATGAAATTGCAACTGTCGATCAAAGCGAAGGTAGTCCACATAGCATGCAGAGACATCATTGGGTTTCCAGCTGTCTATCTCCGCCTCCCGGGAACCGATTGGCGGTTGAAAGGTTGGGTTTGATTCGGAAGACTTCGGAGAACAAGATGGACACCCAAATTGAGCGTCAGACGTGTCGTATGAAAAGAGGGACGCGAGCAAAAGCCCGGAAGTGAAATACTGTTTACCGTTTTTCAAAATCGTGGGTCTAGTGTAGCTGCAATAATCTGTTTGCTTAGGTTATCATCTGTGATGGTGATCTCTCTTGACCAGCGTGCAGTAACCTCTGCTGAAGCAGCTGGCTGGAAGGCCTGCAAAGGAGCTATATCATAGGCAGTGCGGGTGGACTTCAAAAGCCCTCTCACCACAGGAGGCAGGGCAGACTGTCACACTCAAGTAGACAGTGGCACATTCAAAGGCCTGCCGGCCCCCGGCAGGCGCTGCTGGCTGTCCGCTTCACTTTATGGAGCTTCTCAACTCCAAAAACAAAAAAGCAAATTGTCAATTCAGCAACAATTTTCGCAATACTGCCTATATTTGAAATCTAAACCGTTCATTTCTCGCCTAAAACGTTCTCAGAAGTGAATTTAGTGATGAATAACATGGCGAACATTGTTAAAAATCTGTTCAGGAATAGGATTTAAGATGAATGATGTGCTATGAGTAAGATTTTCACAATACTGTGAAAATGTAGAGTAAATATTGAAAAAGATTGGGCCTACCTTCCTCAAATCAAAATGTAGGCTAAATAATTGAAAAACAACAACTGATCAACTTGTGATTGGTGTCTGTGGACAAGAGACAGTGGAGCTGAACAGAGTGTGTCCATCTGGCGATGCATGTTAACTGGCTAAGGGGGACTTGATAGATGTTTTTAAAGAACTTTGTGTTTGTGGAAAGTGATCGTTTGGCCCTGTTTTGTCAAATTAATTTAGTCCACAAATTCCACTTACAAAGTGGGTCAACAAATTTATACAAATTGGACGTTATATTAGTTAGATTTTAATTGGAATGTACAACTCCAAATCAGAAAAAGTTGGGACAGTATGGAAAACACAAATAAAAAAAGAAAGTAGTGATTTCTAAATGTACTTTGACTTGTATTTCATTGCAGACAATACAACAGCACATCATTTAATGTGTTCCTCATGATTTTTATTGTTTCTTTTTCAAAAAAACAAAATTCCTATTTTGGTTCTTGCAACACATTTCAAAAAAAGTTGGAACAGTAAAGCATTTACCACTTTGTAATGTTGCCATTCCTTTTCACAACACTTAAAAGACGTTTAGGGACTGAAGACACCAAGTGATGAAGTGTTTCAGGTGTAATTTTGTCCCATTCTTGCTGCAAACAAGTCTTAAGGTGGGCAACAGTACGGGGCCTTCGTTGTCGCATTTTGCGCTTCAAAATGTGCCACACATTCTCTATTGGAGACAGGTCAGGACTGCAAAATCTCCAAAATCTCTATGTACTTTTCAGCATTAATGGGGCCATCACAGAAGTGTAACTTACCTTTGCCAAGGGCACTGACACAACCCCATACCATGACAGACCCTGCCTTTTGGACCTATTGCTGGTAACAGCCTAGATGATCCTTTTCTTCTTTGTTCCGGAGCACACGGCGTCCATTTCTCCCAAAAAATACCTGCAATACTGATTCATCTGACCACAGTACACGTTTCCACTGTGTGATGGTCCATCACAGATGCCTCCGAGCCCAGAGAAGTCGACGGCGCTTCTGGACACTGTTAATGTAGGGCATCCTTTTGGCACAGTACAGTTTTAACTGGCAGTTGTGTCTGTAACTACGTATTGTGGTACTTGACAAAGGTTTGCCAAAGTAGTCCTGAACCCATGTGGTGATACCGCTTATAGATGAATGATGATTCTTGATGCAGTGCCGCCTGAGGGATCGGAGATCACGGTTGTTCAGCTTAGGCTTTCGCCCTTGTCCTTTACGCACTGAAATTCCTCCTCATTCCTTGAATCTTTTAATTATGTTTAGCACTGTTGAAGGTGAAATAAGCAAATGTCTTCCTATCTTTCTTTGAGGAACATTATTTTTAAACATTTCAATAATTTCCTCACGTATTTGTTGGCACACTGGCGATTCTCGGCCCATCTTTGCTCCTAAAGGACTATACCTTTCTTGGATGCTGCTTTTGTACCAAATCATAATTACAATCACCCGTTTGAAATCACATCATCATTTAACCAATTTACCTGATTACTAGCCCTAAATTGCTCCTGTCCCAACCTTTTTTTGAATGTGTTGCAGGTCTGAATGACAGGAAAGGATGTATATTTACAAATGAAATTAAGTTGACCAGACAAAACATGAAATATTTTATTTCACATTGTCTGCAATGAAATACAAGTCAAAGTACATTTAGAAATCGAGCGGTGGACGAGGAAACATCAACTAACATCTACAGATATAATCTTGCTATTATGGAAGAAAAACTCTTGTATCCTTTTCTGCAACATACGCTTCTCTACAGCTAACATTCAGTCAGCTAGTCTCAGCCTGCTCGATTCTCAGCGAGTCAAGTCACTTTACTCACTTTCACCTCTATCAGCTATAACGGTTAATTTTTAGTAGGCTATATTTTAGAACCTATCCATAACCCTTCTTTGCTATTTGCCTCATTATTTGATACACAAAAATATAAATAATGTCACACAGCGAATTAGTAATCATTTAAAAAATATAAAATCCAGCTCCTGCCAGCAGGTGTATGTGATTGGTTCACAGGGCTTGCTGAGGCCAGAGAAGAGGCTCCTACTTTGATCTGTTGCTGTTCTTTGCTAATGCTGTTATCAGTTGTTATCAATGTTTCTGCAGACAGGTGATGGTTGGTGATGTTTTTCATAATATCGTTTGAAATCATACTTTCACACATTTTGGTTTTATCATCACCATAGGTTGCTGTGTGTAGTTGTTACATAAAGTATGTTGTGTTTATGCTTAGGTGGACTCAGTGATATGTTAATAAAAATATTATGGTGATGTCTGGCTCAAAGAGGGAAAACTCACTGTTGTATGCCTCGAAAGAAACTAATGCATTTTGTGATATAGATTACCTAGATATTACACTTTTTTAAAATGAGACTCTGTAAAACCTCTCAGCCCCGGGGCCTAACATTAGGCCCTGGCCGCATCTGCGCGCTAACAGCACTTAAAGATGTTAGAGAGGAGGGGGGCCAATTTTACTCTGCCTAACCTCAACCAGCACCTTGTGCTCAGTTTTGCAAATCGTACTGTGCGCGCTCCTAATGGTACTATGCTTACCGCAAAAGAGGGTAAACTTTCAGACAGCTTAGGCCAATTTCATCCTAGTCTAATGAAAAATCTGAAACATGCACTTTGCATTGAGAGAGCTCAGCGAAAAGGTTCTCGTTATTTGGGATCAAATGCGGGCTGCCAACTGACTCTAAACTGTACATGTGCGACCGGTGAATATAACATTAGTCCATGTCTACACTCTACAGCAGGTCATCTGAATGCTTCTGCTCTAGACACATCCCTAACTCACATGATGCGCTGGCCTGATGATTCTGGTGCAGGGTCACTGGTGAGTTACGTTTGGATCTGGGGAGATAAGTGGTATCAGATTTTGACTCCCTTATGGGCTGGAAGATGTAGCCTTATCTATTTGTCACCGTCCATTACTGTTATGACTTCTTTTGTACACGCAACACACCATTATCCTCAGTACATGCCGATGTCACACGGAGGGGTTAGAGGAAAGCGAGAGGTAACGGGGCCAGGGAGTAAATTTGTTGCGGGGATTTTTCCATGGTGGGGTGCGGTCAATAATGCTCACAATATCGACCACATTCAGGAGAGCCTCGAAAATCTGACTGCGACTCTAATTACAGGGTTCAACGAATTTCCTCCAGTCCTGCGAGCAATGCGTAGCATGCTGCTTCAGCATCAGATCGGGCTCGATTTGAAATTAGCTGCCCAAGGGGGCCTGTGCCACATCATAGGTACACATTGCTGCACCTACATTCCAGACATTGAAGGTAACATCACTGACACTATTCATCAACTCAACTCACTCCTGACAGATCTCAAATCCCGCGACGTCTCGGCTGACACGTCCGGTTGGGATTGGGAACAATGGCTACTTGGCGGGGGTTGGAAAGCGTGGGTGGTGAGATTCATAGCTCCCGTGGTCACATTCTTAGTAGGCTTTTTGATTATTGCTTGCTGTATCATCCCACTAATCAGGAAAATGTTTTCATCTCTGTTCATGACAAGTATGATCCAATACCAGGCCTTGCAGACTGCTGAAGACTCTACTGAGTTATTCCAAGTGCTTAAGTACAAAGATAGCTCCAGTGACACAGACAGTGGTGCAGTATAATCCTCATTATTTGTTTCATTTTGTTGTATTTTTCTTGTAATGATTATATTTGTGTTGCTCAATGCTAGGAGTTGTGGAGTCATGACGGGTTGGTTTCAATTACCAGGAGGGGTACACTTGCACTCCCTGTACACATGGATAGGTTCAGACACACAGAGGGTTTAAGCTTATGCTCTGATTACAGACTATTTTTGTATTTTTATTATTCCTGATTTACACAGAGGATTTTTATTTTGTACTCCTCAAAGACCACTTGTAATATATGTATATATATAGCTATATGGCCAAGTGCTTTAATCTTTAAAGTAATTTTTGTTTATGTGATTATTTTGTAATCAAAAGGGTGAAATGTAATGGCAAAAATACTTCTAAAGCACATTCTTTTATTAGGATTTATCTGATTACTGTATGTGTTAACTTAAGAAAAAGGTTTCTAACAGATGAACAGCTAAAACTATAAAATTTGATTAACTGAAGACTGAAGTGTCTTTTTCGCAAGGTCTTTACTGACGTGTGTTTAGAACAAGTTTAGATTAGACACCGTAAACAATATCCTACAGTGTCTCTAAAACAGTTTTCTATTCCCCGGCAGCTGATACAAGGAAAGGTGTTATGACTTGGGTTTGACTGGGCCAAAAGGCATGACATGACTCTTTGCTTTTTGTTTGTGTAACTGGGTCTTTGTAAGATCCATGAGGGGGGGGAAGGAAAGCTGTCACCATTTGATTTGATTCTCTATATGTTGGTTTTCTGTGAGTTAAAGACTCAGAGCGCTTTTGCATAGCCACCGAGGTGGATGTGTTACAGCGTTTCTCCATTGATCAATGAGAATAAACACTCAATAACCAGACTTTGATTTCTGCTCAATGGTCTTCATTTGTTTCACTACAAGCTTTAAACCTTTTATTTACTTACACCGTGTTGAACCGAGATAATTACCACAACAATTTGGTGCCGAAACCCGGGATGGATGGACACAAGAGGAGATCTCTCCGGGCCCTGAAGTCTCGCGAACCAGGAGATTAATCTCCTGCCTCTAACCTCGACCATAAAAAGGGTTTTCTTGAGAGAAAGAGGTCAGGGAAGGGAGAGACTCTCGACTGTTCCACTCCATTCCAAACGAACGGAAAACAATTTCAACCAACACGGGTAAGATCAAATTTTAACGGATTTAATTGGAGATTCAATATCTTTGAAACGAACCCTAAAAACAAATTGAGAAGAATCCTAATTGTAAAGAAACATAATGATTGATTAAGGACCAGGGAAAACAAAGGCTGGGTTGGATTTGAGTAATTGAAACTGGGTTTTTTATGTTTTATTTAGTTTATTAAAGGGGTGATTTTAACCATTTAATAATCAAAAGTAAGGACTATTTCAGGAGGCATTTCAGGCAAAAGACGGACATATTTTCCAAGTTTTCCCACGAACGGAGTGACTAGATTAAGCAGCCCTGGTTCTAAGTTTTAGTGGGACCAGGGACCGTCTCTGTTAATCAAGATTAAGCAGCCCTGATCCTAAGTTTCTTGGGAGTAAGGGACCGTCTCTGTTAATCAAAACTAAGCAGCTCTAGTTCTAAGTAACAACCAAAGGAACAACCAAGTTTCTTGGGACTATTGCGATACTGCTAAACACGTTTAAGCAGCCCTGATCCTAAGTGTTCTTGGGAGTAAGGGATCGTCTCTGTTAAACGAAAGAGAACAGCCCTAGTCCTGAATATTTATATTTAGATTTATATTTGGGATTGGGGACCGACTCTGTTCAGGACATTTCTTTTTTTCTCCTAATAGTTTCAGGGAGAGGGAAGATACTGTCCAGGATTTTACTCGGTTTGTCGACTTAAAACGAGAAGACGCGTTGCCTCTTGGCACAGGGACGCACAGGTCTAGGTTTTTTCCCTCTGTTTTACTAATAAAACGGAGCTTTTGGGACGACGGTTCCAATCGTACGTAAGTAGCTACTTCAATTTTTGTTTCTCTCAAAATGGGGAACAAAGGTTCAAAGTCACTAGAGCCTTCAGGCCCGATAGTGGGGGGAATGGAACAGAAAATGTGGACGAGTTTGTTTTGAAATGTCTGCCTGATTGGTAAAAGGTTTATGGTTCCCCAGAAAATGGTTCATTTAGTGTTGTAAAATTAAGAATGCTGAAACAGGATATGGAAGGTGCAGAGAGAAAGCTGAAAGAAAGAAAAACGATTGAAACAATAGGTTTTAAACCAAATTAAGAAGGATTGTGAATGTTTCAATGTATGGATGAACGAAGCAGGAAGTAGATACAGGGAAAGAATGCTATAACACACATACACCTATAACCTCCTCATCAGCTCCACAACCTAACCCAAGTCCATATTCTGAGTTTTCCAGTCCTATACAACCAGGAAGGACGAGCTGGGAAAGAGAGAGGACGAAGAGGACACATATTTCTGTGCACCGCCGTCCAAAACCTCAGACCCGACTACCGGACAGAACCGCCACAGCAGTCCACACTACATCAGGTGGAAAGGAACAACAGGACCAAAGAAAGAACAAACAAAGTAAGAGACTTGACGAAACCATGTTTGAAGCGTGTGTCTGCATGTTAACAACAGGCTGATGGGCAACATATGGAGCGCGGACCCGAAAGAGGCCGCGGCCACAAAGAGCGTGGTCGCGCCAGGCCAGGAGGCCGAGGAGGGTACCGTGGACGAAATAATGAGCCCTACAACCCAGACCACTGTTGGTACTGCAAGGACTTTGGACATTGGGTATGTAACTGCCCGAAGAAGAAAGCACAAACATCTCAGAGGGAGAACAACATGCTGACTGACTGAGTCTCAAAGCTGACTGAGGACGGTAACACAGACACACTCAAAGACACACACACTGCTTCATGCAATGAAGAAATGCTTCGCACTGATACACAGGTTTTTTTGTTTGCTATTAGGGACAAATCGATAGGGTAAAAAGATTGTTATAGACAGGTTTAACCAACATACTGATCTTTTTAAATCCTATAAGAGATGCCTAATTGTGTATAGTTATAGTAGGCCCACTTAATTCTTGGTATTTGACACCATGGGGTTATAAAGTTAATTATTAGAGTTTTAAAAGGATTGACATACAACAGCTCACTGTTCATTTCCTTATTGGGTAAATTGAGTTTACTAATTCTATTTTTAGGTAAAACTAAACGACAAATCAGAAAGTTTTCTGACAGACTAGTGGTTGTTTTTCTTTCCTCTCTGGAAATGCTAGAAAAAAGGAATGAACCACTCTTATGCTTTTTATGTGTATTACTGATCTTTAGGATCCATAAAACAAATAGAAAAAGGCTCAGTTTTGTTTCCTACAAAGTATGAGTTGTAAACGTATAGGCAGACACTTAAGGTGTCTATTTTGGTATTAGGGTTGTTTCCATGTTTCCAGTTGTGCGTCTTGATAAAAATCATTCTTTGACTGATTATTCTTGACACATTGGAAAATGCACACTTTTGTTTAAATTTCAAGTGTTTCTCTTTGCCAGCCTGTTAACCTCCTGGCTGAGAGAAAGTACGTTGTTGCCTACAGAGGTACACATGAAGCCATAACAATCACACTGTGCTTCTTTTGTTTTCATTTTTGTCACAGCTGAAGCAGAAGAGTTTTTTTTGGGGGTAAAAATCAAGACATTTTTAATGAATGAGCGTGAGTGGTCTTGTCTACTGGAAGAATAAATGTGCAGTATGACTAAAACCTTGACTGATAAACAACGTATGTTTTTTCAGACTATCTCTCACTCAACTGTCTCATATTTTTTTTTCATCTTTGTCTCTTACAGATCAGGAGACTAAATCAGGACGTTTTTATGACTGACTGACTGACTGACTGGACCGATTGTTATGAAGAAAACTTTGGCCACAGCGCGTGTTCGGGCCTGCAGTGTTCACCGTTTGGGTGAAGTCTGTGCCTAACACACACTTTTCCACGGTAAAAATAACGCTTTTTCCAATTGATGTTTCACCAATTTTTTTCCTCAGGGTACCGCGTTGCTTCTGAGGGAAAATTGTGGTCATCAAAAACGGCGCTCCGACTACCGGCCTCAAAAACATCAGTATCCGATAAAACAGGAAGCGATCGATGTAACCGTACAGGTTCTCGTTCTTAACTCCTTATTGGCTGTGGGAGTCATTTTTAACCATATTTTGATAAACGGTGTGCACACAAAGATTTTTTTAGATAGAGAGAACCTTGGAGGTTTTGCTAAAAACAGTTAGATATCACTGTGATCTGACATATAGTTTGGGGTAAGACTAAATTGGGACTTTTTGGTACATGAAACATGTTTATTACTGTATTATCATTGTTGAACTGTCTTTCCAATATACCTACAAGTCAATTAGCTGCTAAAACCATTTATTTGGCTGACAGGATTGCTCGGAACAACATTTTCTTACAGGCATTGAATACATGTGTGTTACAATGCAACAGGAGGAGGGTTTGTTTTCTTTTCCTTACAGGGAGCAGCTAAGGTGGGGGCTTTCACACACGCACACACATACCCAAAGATAAGATGAGGGAGGAGTTGTGCATGTGGGGGAAGGAGACATTTGGATTTCGAATTTAGGTTCAGCAATGATGATTTTGATACACGTTCTTGTCATAGATCGTTACAATGTGATATGATTTCAAGATACAAATTGGATAAACGGACTGCAGTACTCAGTGCTTAGTTTAAATTGTGACTATGCTATTAATTAGTATTACCTTGTGTTGCAAACATGATAAATAAGATAAACTACATAGTTTTGTTGGGTTTATCTGAGTTTCTTGGTTAAGACCATATTGAAACTGATTCGGGGTTTTAGAGATTAGATTCTATCAGCATTTAATAGTGTACTCTAGTGAGATTTCAGCAGAACTGCACTATAGATTTTGGTTGCATTTTAGTTACTATATGATAAAATTGTTTAAACTATTAACATGATGTTGAAAACGTTTTGTTTTGGTGATTGGTGTTTTAACTTTTGTTGCTTTTATACAGGTATTTCTGTGTAAGACAGGACAGTATTGGTATAGAAACCACTAAAACATTATTTATATATACTGAGTGTTTGAGTCATGTGTTTTACATGCCTCAAACAGGAGGGATAATAGTAGCTTCATTAATAAGAAGTTAAAAGTATAAAGTGTTCACATCATTTGGATTTTTAAGTAAATTTTAGTAACAGTTAAGGTTCAGTAGGTAATTTGTTTAGACTAAAAACAGTAGCACATTACACAGACAGTCTGTGAAAAGATAATGTTCCTCTGTTTTCTTAAGTTTCCAAGAACAACTACCAATCAGAGCCGAGGAATCTCTGCATAGTCTCAAATGACTGCTCATGAACTGCAGTAAAACTGAATGTCAAATTGAATAAAAAATGATCAATATTCTGTTAGTTCATTGCCTATTTCTCACCTAAAATCCTTTCAGGAACATATTTTAGTAATGCAAAATTAGCTGAAATATGGGAAAGTTTTCCCTAATGCTATTAGGAACACCAGGAAGAGACAGAGGGAGGTGGATTTGATTCCACAAATGATCTGATTGGTTTAAACAAATATTGAGATGTTTTTATCCAAGTGGCCAGCTAGCTGTAGCTTTAAATGACATCACTACTTGCATCTTTTCAACATTAAAGGCCTAATAAAATGCTCATAATTAAGTTTGTAGTGTTGGCTTCAAAATATTATTAAAATAGGATAGTGTGATGGGGAAACCTTTTAGTACCATCATCACTGACAGCTCTGAGGAGTCATAATTAAGATCAAATACTAAATAATTGATATGTCTATGATAGTCATGCGGTACCAAAACATTGTTGTGTTCATTTTTAATTTTCCCAGCCCTTAGTTATTTTAAATACAGTCTTTGTATTTTTCTAAATCTGATTGACTTGCACTAAACAACCTTTAAGAGTAACAAAAACATCTTTAGGGATAGGACATCTTCCCTCCACCGCTCAGTGCGAAAAGGACAGGTGAAATGGTGTGTACAATTTTCTTCTGCACTCTCTCTACCATGAGTTTCCAGGGTTTTTAGCAGACTTGCCAAGGAAAGTGGAATGGGCACTGCATCAACTCAAACCAGGAGACTTGGTGCTAGTGAAGGACAGCAGGAGGAGAATGGACACCCACGGCAGAGAAGATAGCAGAGAGAGCCACATGGATTCACGCCACACACTGCAAGCAGGTTCCTGACCCAGAAAGGAGCAGCGTTCCTGATCCGGAGAGGAGCAGCTAGGTTTGCGATAACCTACAGCTAGGGTTGCGATAACCTACAGCTGGGTTTGCGATAACTCACATCAAGCGACAACACTTTCCGTTGTGTCGCCTACGGGGGAGAACTGAGAGCAAGCCTGACAGACGGCGATTCTGTGCTACTCTCAGCAACCGACGAGAAGACTGCGTGGGAAAAGGGTGATAACTTCACCTTGCATCAAAGAGTGAAAGATTGACCTACAAACTGGTATGGCCACTGATTAAACTTTTTGCAGGAAACAACAGTGACGCTGAATACTGAAGGAACAATTCACTCTGCACTTCTGTTCAGCAATAAAAAACACACACAGTTTAGGTACTGACAGACTGTTTGACTTCTCTGAGGCTTCAGAGGAAAGTGTATTTTCTTTCCACTTTTGTTTCCACGACACAATTGGTGGTTGAGAAAAACGACAAATGGAGCAGTCAGACCGGAAACGACGGAAATGGTACCCTCCACGACAATTCGGGGGTTCAGAGTTTGTGGTGTTTTTATGTTTTGTTACTGCATTTGTGGTGGTTGCGTTTGTGATATTAGAAAGATATGATAAACAATTGATTGACGTAATGACCTCTGCTAACAAAACCTTCCCAAATACCACTGCCACACCCACACACATTGAAGTCACTCATGCAGCACAGAGGGGGGAAAACGCCGCGAGATGCGCTCGGCAGATGACACTTCCAGAGAACTATGGCGCTCACACTACAATAAGTACGGTAGATCAAATATCACTGTAATGGCTAATATGACCTCTACTTGCATGCTTAACCCTTGCGACTATTTCTTGTGTAGGGAAGGGGGGTTACATGGTGGGCGAGCTGAAATCTACATATGCTATGTTTACACAGGTGAAAGACATACTTTATATGCATATTATACATATATTTATATACATGTTTTATATAGAAATAATTCCATCGCCCATATCTGACATTCCACATAGACAACCTTTGACCGAAACGCTTGAAATTATGACAAATCAATGGACTTCCTTGGCTAATATTGACGATGCATTTTCTACTAATATCTGGCTAGGTTTAGTTAGGAAATTCACGCGTGACTCAGGTTACAATCACTTATGTTATGTTTGTTCACTTTTTCCTCACTCACAAAAACAAGCGACTCCAGTAAAACCCCAGCCTTTGACTTTAAAGGAAGCCATCTGCGCGCTAACAGCACTTAAAGATGTTAGAGAGGAGGGGGGCCAATTTTACTCTGCCTAACCTCAACCAGCACCTTGTGCTCAGTTTTGCAAATCGTACTGTGCGCGCTCCTAATGGTACTATGCTTACCGCAAAAGAGGGTAAACTTTCAGACAGCTTAGGCCAATTTCATCCTAGTCTAATGAAAAATCTGAAACATGCACTTTGCATTGAGAGAGCTCAGCGAAAAGGTTCTCGTTATTTGGGATCAAATGCGGGCTGCCAACTGACTCTAAACTGTACATGTGCGACCGGTGAATATAACATTAGTCCATGTCTACACTCTACAGCAGGTCATCTGAATGCTTCTGCTCTAGACACATCCCTAACTCACATGATGCGCTGGCCTGATGATTCTGGTGCAGGGTCACTGGTGAGTTACGTTTGGATCTGGGGAGATAAGTGGTATCAGATTTTGACTCCCTTATGGGCTGGAAGATGTAGCCTTATCTATTTGTCACCGTCCATTACTGTTATGACTTCTTTTGTACACGCAACACACCATTATCCTCAGTACATGCCGATGTCACACGGAGGGGTTAGAGGAAAGCGAGAGGTAACGGGGCCAGGGAGTAAATTTGTTGCGGGGATTTTTCCATGGTGGGGTGCGGTCAATAATGCTCACAATATCGACCACATTCAGGAGAGCCTCGAAAATCTGACTGCGACTCTAATTACAGGGTTCAACGAATTTCCTCCAGTCCTGCGAGCAATGCGTAGCATGCTGCTTCAGCATCAGATCGGGCTCGATTTGAAATTAGCTGCCCAAGGGGGCCTGTGCCACATCATAGGTACACATTGCTGCACCTACATTCCAGACATTGAAGGTAACATCACTGACACTATTCATCAACTCAACTCACTCCTGACAGATCTCAAATCCCGCGACGTCTCGGCTGACACGTCCGGTTGGGATTGGGAACAATGGCTACTTGGCGGGGGTTGGAAAGCGTGGGTGGTGAGATTCATAGCTCCCGTGGTCACATTCTTAGTAGGCTTTTTGATTATTGCTTGCTGTATCATCCCACTAATCAGGAAAATGTTTTCATCTCTGTTCATGACAAGTATGATCCAATACCAGGCCTTGCAGACTGCTGAAGACTCTACTGAGTTATTCCAAGTGCTTAAGTACAAAGATAGCTCCAGTGACACAGACAGTGGTGCAGTATAATCCTCATTATTTGTTTCATTTTGTTGTATTTTTCTTGTAATGATTATATTTGTGTTGCTCAATGCTAGGAGTTGTGGAGTCATGACGGGTTGGTTTCAATTACCAGGAGGGGTACACTTGCACTCCCTGTACACATGGATAGGTTCAGACACACAGAGGGTTTAAGCTTATGCTCTGATTACAGACTATTTTTGTATTTTTATTATTCCTGATTTACACAGAGGATTTTTATTTTGTACTCCTCAAAGACCACTTGTAATATATGTATATATATAGCTATATGGCCAAGTGCTTTAATCTTTAAAGTAATTTTTGTTTATGTGATTATTTTGTAATCAAAAGGGTGAAATGTAATGGCAAAAATACTTCTAAAGCACATTCTTTTATTAGGATTTATCTGATTACTGTATGTGTTAACTTAAGAAAAAGGTTTCTAACAGATGAACAGCTAAAACTATAAAATTTGATTAACTGAAGACTGAAGTGTCTTTTTCGCAAGGTCTTTACTGACGTGTGTTTAGAACAAGTTTAGATTAGACACCGTAAACAATATCCTACAGTGTCTCTAAAACAGTTTTCTATTCCCCGGCAGCTGATACAAGGAAAGGTGTTATGACTTGGGTTTGACTGGGCCAAAAGGCATGACATGACTCTTTGCTTTTTGTTTGTGTAACTGGGTCTTTGTAAGATCCATGAGGGGGGGGAAGGAAAGCTGTCACCATTTGATTTGATTCTCTATATGTTGGTTTTCTGTGAGTTAAAGACTCAGAGCGCTTTTGCATAGCCACCGAGGTGGATGTGTTACAGCGTTTCTCCATTGATCAATGAGAATAAACACTCAATAACCAGACTTTGATTTCTGCTCAATGGTCTTCATTTGTTTCACTACAAGCTTTAAACCTTTTATTTACTTACACCGTGTTGAACCGAGATAATTTCCACAACAAGCAGTAAACAGAATACAAAGTTTATATTTCCTTGTTTCAGATGAAGAGAGAGACAGTGAGAACTCCTGGCCTTCATTAGGTCAGTGACTATGCAACATTAAAATAAATTCTTAAATCTTAAATATGCATTGCTTTACACAATTAAATGACTATATGTTAGTTAGCAATGGTCAGATAATTAACTAAAATAGAAAGAGTGGAGCTTATTTTCTCCTTTCGTCTGCTTTTTATGCATTTGTTAGCCATGGTGTTGAAGATTGTAAACCGTTTATTAAATACTTTTGAGTAAATGTAGTTGTATGATGATGCTAATTATTAGTCATGGTTTTGTGTGGCAGTGTAGGGGTGTCAGTTAAATGGCTTATTTATGTGGTGTGATGTCCTGTTGCGTTCAGGTTCGGTTGCGTTTCTCAAAAAGTGTTGTTTTTCCAGGACTTTAAATAAACGCCATCAATACTTAAACGTCAGTTGTCCGTGTACAGTTCGTATTCAGAAACGTCACAGTACCGACTGTATGGGGTGTCGCTCTGGGACAGGCGAGTATGAGGCTGGGAGGGGAAAATCACAGTATACTCACTACAAAAAAATAGACTACACCACTGGTTAGTTGTACTCTAAAAGTATGCAGAACTTACATGTAGATTCCTTTAAATGTTGATTAAAAATGGAACTGGATCTGTGAATTATTACAGAATCACAATTGAATTCATATCTTGCTACTCAGTCAGAATCTTATTAACCTGGAGTCCCAGTCTCTGTCACAATAATCATATATGTGATGTTTTAGGCCTTTTGGCAGACATCCATTTCAAATGTAGACAATGGCATATATACATAAAGAGCCTTTTCTCCATGTCTACTGAAGTTTCTCAGCTTGCACTCTAGTAACATTTGTGGTCCAGGTAGCTTTGCATAAAAAAATGGTTGTCATTCACAAGGCTACTTTTACTTTTATACTTTAAGTACATTTCCAAGCCTGTACTTTGTTACTTTTACTTGAGTAAATAAGTTAAATCAGTACTTCTACTTTTACCAGAGTATTTTTTAACACAAGTATCTGTACTTCTACTTAAGTATGAGAAGTGAGTACTTTTCCCATCTCTGTTCTGGGTTATAGGGTTGGCTCGCTCTCTCTCTCTCTCTCTCTCTCTCTCTCTCTCTCTCTCTCTCTCTCTCTCTCTCTCTCTCTCTCTCTCTCTATAATGCATTTTTAGTTGGTGGTGTGTATTTTATGGAGTTATTATATTATCATGTCAACATAGTTCATAATATGAACAATCATAAGAATAAATACGAATAAATAAGTTCATATATTACTTCCTTGCTCCCCACATACACATCAGTCTGCCAGAAATTCAGAAGAAGAGGAAGAAGAAACACCTCCTTCCCTCTACCCCCGTAGAAGAACAACGCATTTTCCACAGTCGTTTGAAATAACCATCCCCTTGTATATGTAAGCCTTGTATATGTATCTCGCCAGATTGTTGTGAGTGGGACTTTTTGGTGTGGAACACCTTTTTGGCCCACTCAACGCCCTGACCCAAGGAAAACACCAGCAACGCCACCCGGGGAATTTCACCCCGAGAATAGGATTTGACTAGCTCGATAGTTAAACCACCAAATACAGAAAGCACACAGGTTTGACTTATGTACGAAGCCAGAGACGTAGTTCCGTTAAAGACAATGATTTTATTAATACAATTACTAAAAACATCAAGTATAAAATACCATTTAAAATACCATACACACTAAATATGGGAAGTATTTTTGCCCAGAGTCTGTGGACTACAGCCAGCTAGTTCTGCATGTTTTCAACCCGCCGATAGGGGGTTGGACTGTCTTCACCCGAAGCGAGGCAATCTCAGGCGGAAAAAAACGACTACCAGTCATCTTGAATCTTCACTAAACAGGCTCTCTTTTCAGCCGCAAACTTTTACCACAGTTATGTGCATTCAAACAACCGCACATGTGTACCACCGGGATACATTGGTACAGATCGGAAAATAGGCAGGAGACGTTATTACAGAAGGAATACTCAACATACTTTGTGAGCTTCGCCTGCTACCGAGATCAGCACCTCAGCCGATGCCGCTAGCCAGGGAAAGTGACATCCAGAGCGGGCTAACACTTGCCGGCCACCTGTCCCATCAATCCTGCTTGCAAGTGTCCGCTCATTAAACAACAAACTGGACTACATCCAGCTTCAACGAAACTCCCAACGCGAGTTAAGAGACTGCTGTGTTTTTGTGGAAACATGGCTGAACAACAGTGTACCGGCACCGGGACTATCCAGCTACCAGGCTGCTCTCACCGGCTCGTGGAGGTGGGCTGTGTTAACATGGACTGGTGCAGAAATGGGGTGCTTATCCAACTACTGCTAACTGCTGGTGGAGCTTGTGACTGTTAAATGCCGACCTTCGACATTCCACGGCTGTGTTTATACTTGGTGTTTACAGGCCACCAAGCGCTAATGCTAGTATGCATTAGCTGAACTTTACGGAGCCTATAATGTGTGTGTGCACTAAATGTGGCCTGTTTCGTATGTCGTTTTTATATAATGTTGTTTTTATATATTTTAAATGTGTAACACCACTTGAGCCACGATGAAACGTTTCGTGTATATGGTTGAAATGACAATAAAACACACTTGAGTTGAGTTGAATGCCTCACTGTCTGTCTGTAAACGGTAGGCGTGACTTGGGAGTGGACTCAGCAGCGAAGCAGGTGCATTCTGGGATTTGGTGTCTTTCATCCATATGAGCCAAAAACACATTTTCTGGCTTTTCTTAGAATAGAAGGCACCAATTTCATTTTTTTTTCTTCACATTTCTACTACATAAGTGACCCAATTTAAAGATATATTTAGCTTTCCAGCAGTGAAATGTGTCTTTAAGTCCAGTCCAGTTATTGAATGTTGTCGAATGTTTGAGAGAGAATGTTTGAGAAAGAATGTTTGAGAGTTGTTGTTTTTTTCTTTCTAATAGTATTACAGTGTGACCTAAAATAAATAGGAAAATAAATAGGTCCAAGTGTGTGTGTTTTTTACATAGATTTTAATTTAATTTAATGCAATAAAAATGTAAAAGTGCTTAAAGTGTGTAATATAATGTAAAACAGTTTTATTTTCTGAAATAAGGCATACTGGCATAGCAACCCAAGTTAGTTTATTTTTGACCCAACTCCTGGGTTAAAAAGGGACCAACTAATTTCTGGGTTATTTCAACCCAGAAAATAGGGTTGTATTATATTAACTGGGTTATATTAACTACACTGTTGGGTCATTTTAACCCAACATTTGGGTCAGGCATTTAACCCAGAAGTTGGGTCAGAAAGAATAACCCAATTTTCTAGGTTGAAATAACCCAGAAATTAGTTGGTCCTTTTTTAACCCAGGAGTTGGGTCAAAAATAACCCATTATGGAGTTTTTAGTGTGTAAAGGGCCCTGACACACTAACCCGATAATCGGCCGTCAGACAGTCTGGCGAGGTCAGTGACTCAAGTCTGTTCTGTGTGTTCCATGCCGTCATCCGTCGGAGGGGGCCTTCATTTTGGCTGATTTGACATGTTGAATCGGAGGGCGGGCAGTCGGACTCAATGACCAATCTGATTGGTGGAGTGCAAACCGGGAAATGACGGGCGGGATGAGCGCGACGAACAGCCTCTCAAAATCTGACAAATCTTTTAAACTGACCTTTGTCGATCTGAAATGAAGACATATTCAGCAACTGCATGGCTTATTTCTCGCTTAAAATGTTTTCAGAAACACGTTTCGGTGAACTATTTTCGTTAAATATGAGATCGTACTCCGAACGAGCTGCCATTATGCCAAGGCAGACTCACGTGACGCGGTTGTCATTTCCGGTTTCTTTTTTTTGGGTGACAATACAGATTAGCTGCGCCTGCTGTTATGGAGACGTATTACGTCTCGCGCACGCGCAGAACGTATGCTCAAGTTGGTCAAAAAGGTGCCTCGGAACTCACCAACTCGGGGAGGCAGTCAGTCTGACTGCATTTTCTGTGTGTCAGAGCCTTTGAAATCTGTTATAGAACGGCTGAAATTCCATTCTTTTTGGTCTAAACAGCATACCAAATTAAAAATGGTACAGCTCCCATATACTTTGACACTCTGGGGTACACTTGATATCATTGGAAAGTTTTTGTTACAAGTGCCAGGCCTTACTGACACTGAGTTACAGAGGCTAGAATGGAGGGTTTTTTCCGTCCAAGTTATACATCTGTAAACTGACTAAAACACACTGCTTTAAACACATCTAGGTGAGATACAGACAACACAAGACCAGAGCCACATGTCTCAGCTTACTACAGAAAAACAATTGAGAGTCAGAAGACTCAAAAATGGATTTTATATGAATTCTTTTCTACAGGTATGTCTGTTGTTTATGGTAAAACACAGAGACACACATCACAGGAGGAGCATTTCATTGTGGTCCATGGTGTCGTTTGAAATTGAAGTCTCCTTATTGGCTAAAAAGCTAGGAGGGTCTGGCAACATGAAATTGCAACTGTCGATCAAAGCGAAGGTAGTCCACATAGCATGCAGAGACATCATTGGGTTTCCAGCTGTCTATCTCCGCCTCCCGGGAACCGATTGGCGGTTGAAAGGTTGGGTTTGATTCGGAAGACTTCGGAGAACAAGATGGACACCCAAATTGAGCGTCAGACGTGTCGTATGAAAAGAGGGACGCGAGCAAAAGCCCGGAAGTGAAATACTGTTTACCGTTTTTCAAAATCGTGGGTCTAGTGTAGCTGCAATAATCTGTTTGCTTAGGTTATCATCTGTGATGGTGATCTCTCTTGACCAGCGTGCAGTAACCTCTGCTGAAGCAGCTGGCTGGAAGGCCTGCAAAGGAGCTATATCATAGGCAGTGCGGGTGGACTTCAAAAGCCCTCTCACCACAGGAGGCAGGGCAGACTGTCACACTCAAGTAGACAGTGGCACATTCAAAGGCCTGCCGGCCCCCGGCAGGCGCTGCTGGCTGTCCGCTTCACTTTATGGAGCTTCTCAACTCCAAAAACAAAAAAGCAAATTGTCAATTCAGCAACAATTTTCGCAATACTGCCTATATTTGAAATCTAAACCGTTCATTTCTCGCCTAAAACGTTCTCAGAAGTGAATTTAGTGATGAATAACATGGCGAACATTGTTAAAAATCTGTTCAGGAATAGGATTTAAGATGAATGATGTGCTATGAGTAAGATTTTCACAATACTGTGAAAATGTAGAGTAAATATTGAAAAAGATTGGGCCTACCTTCCTCAAATCAAAATGTAGGCTAAATAATTGAAAAACAACAACTGATCAACTTGTGATTGGTGTCTGTGGACAAGAGACAGTGGAGCTGAACAGAGTGTGTCCATCTGGCGATGCATGTTAACTGGCTAAGGGGGACTTGATAGATGTTTTTAAAGAACTTTGTGTTTGTGGAAAGTGATCGTTTGGCCCTGTTTTGTCAAATTAATTTAGTCCACAAATTCCACTTACAAAGTGGGTCAACAAATTTATACAAATTGGACGTTATATTAGTTAGATTTTAATTGGAATGTACAACTCCAAATCAGAAAAAGTTGGGACAGTATGGAAAACACAAATAAAAAAAGAAAGTAGTGATTTCTAAATGTACTTTGACTTGTATTTCATTGCAGACAATACAACAGCACATCATTTAATGTGTTCCTCATGATTTTTATTGTTTCTTTTTCAAAAAAACAAAATTCCTATTTTGGTTCTTGCAACACATTTCAAAAAAAGTTGGAACAGTAAAGCATTTACCACTTTGTAATGTTGCCATTCCTTTTCACAACACTTAAAAGACGTTTAGGGACTGAAGACACCAAGTGATGAAGTGTTTCAGGTGTAATTTTGTCCCATTCTTGCTGCAAACAAGTCTTAAGGTGGGCAACAGTACGGGGCCTTCGTTGTCGCATTTTGCGCTTCAAAATGTGCCACACATTCTCTATTGGAGACAGGTCAGGACTGCAAAATCTCCAAAATCTCTATGTACTTTTCAGCATTAATGGGGCCATCACAGAAGTGTAACTTACCTTTGCCAAGGGCACTGACACAACCCCATACCATGACAGACCCTGCCTTTTGGACCTATTGCTGGTAACAGCCTAGATGATCCTTTTCTTCTTTGTTCCGGAGCACACGGCGTCCATTTCTCCCAAAAAATACCTGCAATACTGATTCATCTGACCACAGTACACGTTTCCACTGTGTGATGGTCCATCACAGATGCCTCCGAGCCCAGAGAAGTCGACGGCGCTTCTGGACACTGTTAATGTAGGGCATCCTTTTGGCACAGTACAGTTTTAACTGGCAGTTGTGTCTGTAACTACGTATTGTGGTACTTGACAAAGGTTTGCCAAAGTAGTCCTGAACCCATGTGGTGATACCGCTTATAGATGAATGATGATTCTTGATGCAGTGCCGCCTGAGGGATCGGAGATCACGGTTGTTCAGCTTAGGCTTTCGCCCTTGTCCTTTACGCACTGAAATTCCTCCTCATTCCTTGAATCTTTTAATTATGTTTAGCACTGTTGAAGGTGAAATAAGCAAATGTCTTCCTATCTTTCTTTGAGGAACATTATTTTTAAACATTTCAATAATTTCCTCACGTATTTGTTGGCACACTGGCGATTCTCGGCCCATCTTTGCTCCTAAAGGACTATACCTTTCTTGGATGCTGCTTTTGTACCAAATCATAATTACAATCACCCGTTTGAAATCACATCATCATTTAACCAATTTACCTGATTACTAGCCCTAAATTGCTCCTGTCCCAACCTTTTTTTGAATGTGTTGCAGGTCTAAATGACAGGAAAGGATGTATATTTACAAATGAAATTAAGTTGACCAGACAAAACATGAAATATTTTATTTCACATTGTCTGCAATGAAATACAAGTCAAAGTACATTTAGAAATCGAGCGGTGGACGAGGAAACATCAACTAACATCTACAGATATAATCTTGCTATTATGGAAGAAAAACTCTTGTATCCTTTTCTGCAACATACGCTTCTCTACAGCTAACATTCAGTCAGCTAGTCTCAGCCTGCTCGATTCTCAGCGAGTCAAGTCACTTTACTCACTTTCACCTCTATCAGCTATAACGGTTAATTTTTAGTAGGCTATATTTTAGAACCTATCCATAACCCTTCTTTGCTATTTGCCTCATTATTTGATACACAAAAATATAAATAATGTCACACAGCGAATTAGTAATCATTTAAAAAATATAAAATCCAGCTCCTGCCAGCAGGTGTATGTGATTGGTTCACAGGGCTTGCTGAGGCCAGAGAAGAGGCTCCTACTTTGATCTGTTGCTGTTCTTTGCTAATGCTGTTATCAGTTGTTATCAATGTTTCTGCAGACAGGTGATGGTTGGTGATGTTTTTCATAATATCGTTTGAAATCATACTTTCACACATTTTGGTTTTATCATCACCATAGGTTGCTGTGTGTAGTTGTTACATAAAGTATGTTGTGTTTATGCTTAGGTGGACTCAGTGATATGTTAATAAAAATATTATGGTGATGTCTGGCTCAAAGAGGGAAAACTCACTGTTGTATGCCTCGAAAGAAACTAATGCATTTTGTGATATAGATTACCTAGATATTACACTTTTTTAAAATGAGACTCTGTAAAACCTCTCAGCCCCGGGGCCTAACATTAGGCCCTGGCCGCAGCGCTGCTGCTGCTAGCCTTGTCTGTACACATGTATGTTTCCCATTGATTTACTGCACTCAAGCAGTAGTATACTTCATGGTAAACATAAATATATACTGATTTGATTACAGCAAAGACAACGTTGGCAGTATTGACGGCAAAATAGGCTACAGTATTGACAGGTGCGACATTTGAAAATCGATATTTTTTTATTTTACATAGAGACTTTCAAACATCAAAATGTCATTTATTAATATGTATTTGTGTCAAAATGGCAAACATATTTTCCTATTCTATTTTGCCTGGAAACGCCTCCAACACGCTTGCGTTTCGTGTGAAAAATAGGCGTTGGTTCTATTTCTAGCAGGCACGCGTTTTTTTTGGCGTGGCTCGAGCCGCGCGTCACAGAGGCAGTTTGCAACGCAGCTGACACGCTCACACGAACGAGACCAGGTGCGGGAAGAAGGCAGCAGGAGGAGGCTTGTCTACACACTGTGGAAAATGTTAGGAAAAAACAAACACACCAGCCACACTGCAAGCACAACAAATGAAATAAACAAAAACACAGTCACACCAGACAGTCACTGGGGCGTGACACTTGACAAACGTCTCAGCCAGATTTTCATGTTATCAGGTTTTGATTGAAGTTTTGTGATAATTGTTTGATCCTCCAAGTGAGCGTTTTTCTTTGTTTGTACTTGGATCCTTATTGTGAGTTTTGTTTTGTTTTGATTGAACTTTGCCTAGTAAAATAATTTTGTTATACCTACTACTGTTTTAGAGTCGTGCATTTGAGTCCACTAGTTTCGTGTCTGAGGTCGTTACAAAAATAATGGGATTGACCGCAGAGTGGGATGGGACCTTGATTCATCACCCCTCTCAAGGAGAATATTTGACCTGACAGCATCTTTCACCACCATTCAACCTACCTACCTGAGAAATACAGAAACAACTATCCCGAAAGCCATCGGTCCAGTTCAGGGAAATAGATCTGCTTTCATTGATGTGATGAGAGAGGAAAGAAAGTAAATATAGTGTCTTCCTTATAAAACAAATATAGTAAATGCATGTACTCTATGTGAAATCATGAACCAGTATCATAATGTTGTAAAGTAGCTGTGTAAGTAAAGTATCATTACTATTTTTTTTTGTTTCATTCTCATTCAGGTGGCTTGAGTCAGTGACTGTTTCCTGAAAGATAAACCTGTATAATACATCTCCTGGGCAGCTTAACATGCCAATCAGCTGCAAGCAACCAAGCTCACCTCTGCCATCTCAGATGAAAAAAGCTTACAACCAGTACACCAAATTAAGATCTGCTAATTCACTTGTCACTATTGACAACTGGTGTACAATGAGACAGAAAGTAAGTCCTCAGTTTCTTTTTTGGCACATTGCCCTTAAGATGGAGCTCCTTGTCTTGTCATTTGTAAGATGCCTGCATGAGGCTGACTTCAGTCTATGTAGATAGCATGACAAAGCTTGTCCCATGGTCCTTCTGCCTTGACCACACAAATTGTGCACGCTGGTTACTTGTTTATGTTAAACACATGGCAGGTCTTTCTAAAACCAATCCAGGTGTGGCAAAGCAATTTCTGGCAGGGGATTTCACAGTCACAATGAGTCAAAAAGTGTTTTTGCAATGGCACATGAGCAAAACAATGCTACAGTCAAGGGAGATGGAGTAGCAGTTGGTCTGATGCAAAACCAGGATTCCCTCTCTCGCTGGAAAGAAACTTAAAAGGGCCAACCGAGTGGATGTTGTATGGGATGGCAATGAAGTCAACAGCTTAAAGTCCCAGACAAGACAGAACAAGAGTAGAGGGGAAAAAACAAGATACCAATCAACTGGAAAGGCCTTTTCTTGAGATTGTTGCTGCCCAAGATGCCTAATTTCGCGGGAGCTTTTGTAAAAAATTGCGATAAAAGTTGCAATGTCTTTTATATGTTTGTTGCAATGAAGTTGTGGGAGACAGTGAATGTTGCAAAAAAAGTTACAAAAAAAACCCCACGCTACAGTTGTATGGACAAAGAACAAGACCAACAGTAGTCTAATTGTCCATACCAGCACCATATGTATTTTAGTTGTGCTTAGACTCTTGCGCCTATGTTTTACACTGGCTGTTGTGACAGCCTCAGCTTTCAAGATCCTGAGATTAGTTTCTCTCATTGAATTAACAGCCACAACTTCTCCATAACAGAAAGCATGGCAAAGGCACCTTCATTGAAGGTGGAGATGGCCATACTTACTGCTGCCTCAAGCTTACTTTCCCCAACAAAACAGTCCCCTCAGTCAGCTGATGGTGAAGCTAGTAGCCTCTACACATATACCAGACGGGGCGACCATCAGCAGAAAAGGCATTTGGACTGATCAGTCTCCCTGAATTGTTCAAAACATGCCAGAGAACACATCGAGGAGACGAGATGTAATAGCTCTCCATAACAGCAGGCAGTGCTGATCTGTATTGTAGCCCAAAAATGAAAACCGGCAGCTGATTGGACGAACACGTCACGTGGGTAGAGTTGAGCCGGATACTCGGCTGAAACGAGTATCCGGTACGGATAAAGCACTTTTGCCGAGTACGAGTATTATATGAGTAATACGAGTCAATATCTGTGCTCAGATTGAATAAAAATCCTCATTGGGTAGCTGACTGTGTCTGCGTTCTGTGATAGGCTAGTAGTCACAGCACCCCTCCCCTCCCGCTCTGGTCACTCACACACAGAACACTGAGAAGAGAACAGCTGTCTCTCTGTCTCTCCCTCAGTCACTCAGGTTTGTGGGTCTTTTCCGTAAACGTTTAGGGTCTCTTCAGCTTCAGGTTTGTTTTTTACTTCGGTTTGTAGTACTTATTAATCAGTAGAGTTCTGGTAAACGTGGGGTTTGTAGACGTGGTGCTTGGTAGAATGTGATTCGCGTTGCATCTCTGCCTGTCGGAGATTTGTTTTCTTTTTTAAACTGTCAGCTGGCTCTAACCAGTTTTTCTTACTTCACGCACTGAGTGTCTGACACTTTCTTGCTGTATTTTATAAGTCAATGCAGATCTGAAAAACAGCGTCGGACTATTTGATCCATAGAACACAGTCCCCCCCGCACCTCTCTCTCACTCACTCACTCACACACACACACACACACACACACACACACACACACACACACACACACACACACACACACCTGGTGTGGAAATAAAAAGAACCAAAAAAAAAAAAAAATCACACTGATCATAAAAAAATTAAAAGATGATTATGTTGAGTATGAAAACTCTTGTTCATTACATTTTACTTCATAATTGCAACCGCATGTTTTGTATTCATTGTTGCAAAACTTGTTCTGTATATAGTTTGTGTAAATAGTTTTCTAATCAGCAATAAATATAACAATTTCTGATCAACCCATATCAATTGCATGCTTAAAATAACATACCGGTTATCATGTCAGCATTTAAGTCCAGCTCTGCATCCACTCCTTTTCCTAAATAATTCCTCAGGGATCTCCGGTCTTTCAGTAGGAAGAATCCTAGTGTTCCTCAGTGCTAACAGCTGTTCCTGAGTGTAAACAATGGAGCCGTGGCCAAATGGTCAATGACGGTTGTGTAGAAGTGCACCATCATTGTCTTTGGCAGGTTGAATTTCTTCAGCTGCCGCAGGAAGTACATCCTCTGTTGTGCTTTCTTGATGAGGGGGCTGATGTTGAGCTCCCACTTGAGGTCATGGGAGATGGTGGTTCCCAGGAAGCGGAAAGACTCCACAGTGTCAATTGTGGAGCCACAGAGGGTGATGGGGGGCAGGTGAGGCTGAGTTCTTCCTGAAGTCCACAACCATCTCCACTGTCTTTAGAGCATTGAGCTCTAGATTGTTTTGCTTGCACCAGGTCACCAGGTGGTCAGCCTGCCACCTGTAGGTGGACTCGTCTCCATCGGAGATGAGTCCGATGAGGGAGGTGTCGTCCGCGAACTTCAGAAGCTTGACGGACTGGTGACTGGAGGTGCAGCTGTTGGTGTAAAGGGAGATGAGCAGAGGGGAAAGAACACAGCCCTGGGGGGGGATCCAGTGCTGATGTACTGTAAGTTGGAGACGTGTTTCCCCAGCTTCACATGCTGCTTCCTGTCAGACAGGAAGTCAGTGATCCACCTGCAGGTGAAGTCAGGCATGCCTAGCTGGGAGAGCTTCTCCTGAAGCAGAGCCGGGATGATGGTATTAAAGGCAGAGCTGAAGTCCACAAACAGGATCCTGGCATAGGTTCCTGCGGAGTCCAGGTGCTGGAGGATGTAGTGGAGCGCCAGGTTGACTGCATTGTCTACAGACCTATTGGCTCTGTAGGCAAACTGCAGGGGGTCCAGGAGGGGGTCGGTGATGTCTTTGAGGTGTGAAAGCGCAAGGCGCTCAAAGGACTTCATAACCACAGAGGTCAGGGCAACGGGTCTGAAGTCATTAAGTCCTGTGGTCCTTGCGGCATGCGGCCATATAACATCCCGAGGGAGTTTTCGCATATCAGTGATAACTGTCTACATCCCCCCTTCGGCCGATGCTTTAGCTGCATGTGATCTCCTACACACTGTCGCGTCACAGCTTAAGAAATCGCACCCACAGTCTATCTTCCTCATCTCCTGAGACTTTAATCATGCTCCCCTGTCCTCAACACTCCCCACCCTCACCCAGTATGTTAAATGCTACACAAGGGACAATAAAACACTGGATCTGCTGTATGCAAACATTAAACAGGCATACGTCTCTTCACCCCTCCCCCCGCCGGGCCACTCAGATCACAACCTGGTTCATCTCCTGCCTGCTTACACACCTTTGGTGAGTAAACAACCCCCCACCACAAGGTATGTGAGGAAATGGTCAGTGGAGGCCAGTGATACACTGAGAGACTGTTTTGACATCACGGACTGGGAAATGCTCTGTAGGTCACATGGGGAGCACATTGACAATCTCACTCACTTACGGACTATATTAATTTCTGTGTGGAGAACACCATACCTAAGAAGAAGGTTTGGTGTTTCTCCAACAACAAACCTTGAGTGACTCCTGAGCTCAAAGCCCTGTTGAATGAAAAGAAAAAAATCTTTTTAAATCTGGGGACAAAGAAGAGCTGAGGAGGGTTCAAAAACAGCTCAGATGGGAGATATGGAAAGGAAAAGACAGCTACAGGAAGAAGATGGAGGCACGCCTCCAACAAAACAACAAGGGAGGTCTGGAGGGGACTGAAAACCATCTCTGGCCAAAACAATGTCAGTGCTAGAGGCTTTGCTTCTGGTGACAGTGACAAGGCAAATTAATTAAGGGGCCATCCATACGAAAGTATACGTGTTTTGATGCAAACACACTATTTTTGCATCGTTTGGGCCGATAGTCCATATGAATCCTGTAAACGCACTGCCTGTAAACACACTTTTTTGAAACCTGGTCCCAGGGTGAATAAAAAAAATGGACGTATGGACGGCGAAACCGCATACGTGCGTATCGATGATGTCATCGCCACACCCCTCAACCTCATAGCCTTTGACTTTACCCCGGCCTAGTACTAGCCTAACTGTCTATGATACTAGCACGGCCACTGACACGACTGCGGTCAAGCTAACCGTATCCCATCTCCATGGTCAAAACAGCTCACTTCATCTAAATACATTGTCTCTGCTCCCTGACACTTCCCTCTGCTCTGCTGGTCCTGGCTGCTTCTACACAAAATATATTGATAACATCATGTAGCTAACGTTAAACATCGCTAAAGTAGCTGACCGCTCATCCGTTCATAACATGACTAGACTCAAAGAATTTCTAATAAGTAGACGGGCTTTGCTAGACTTTAATAACTTTCACCACTGGTCATTTTACAAAGGCCGCTGCAAGAAAATGTGTCTTTGTTTACATTGTATAATGTGCTGTTGGATTGCCTTTTATTTTGCAATTCTGTCTGCTATCGGACGTGATTGCAGCGCGCTAGCTAGCAGAGCTAACGTTAGCATCGGCAGTCAAACAAACATCCAGTGTCTTTTTGATAATCTACACGTTATTCTTGCGGTAGCCTTTCTACAACGAGCCGTGCTAAAAGTTACTACAATGCGTTCAAGGAGTTGATAAGCAGACAGATTAGCTAGCTAGTTGATAAGTTGTCTAGCTACTTCCACTTTATAAACAGCTAACCATAGCAGCTAACTTTAACATTGCGTCCCTGCTACGGACTGAAGACTACGCTCTTCCTCTCTGTTTTTGGTTAATTTCTGTAGCAATAACAGCACCGCCTACATGCCTGGAATATGAAGTAGCACGTTGAGTCATATACAAATGGATTCGTATGGACGCATATTTTCTTGAAACAAATCCAGGGAAGATGGGTAAAAAAAAGATTGTTTTGGTACTTGTGGACATGGTCTTAAATCTGTTTTTCAATAGATTTGATTTCATCCCCTCTCCTCCCCCCTCCAACCAGACCTCAGACCTGTCTTCCTTTTCCTCTCTGGCCACTGCGGACCACCTCATCCCCCCTCAGGGCTTCTGAGACATCAGCATCCCCCACTTCACACCTGTCCACTGCTTTTGAATCTTCACTCATGGATGTTTCACACCCCTCTCCCCATCCTTCTCTCCAGGGAGCACCTGCACCTCCCTCTAGCAGTCTCTCTCTGACAGTCAATCAGGTGAAGACGGAGCTAAAAAAGATCAAGGCAAGAAAGGCCCTGGGCCCGGATGGAATCTGCTCCAGAGTGCTTAAAGTGTGTGCAGATCAGCTCAGTGAGGTCATCCTACACATCTTCAACCTGAGCCTGAGGCCCCGTCCACATGAAGACGTCAGGATGAAAACGCATCCGTCTTCCCTGGATTCGGTTCAAGAAAATTCACATCCACATGAATCCATATGTAAATGACTCAACACGGTACTTCATATGCCAGGCCTGTAGGCGGCGCTGTTATTGCTACAGAAATTAACGGAACGAAGAAGAGCAGCCTTCAGTGACTTCCTTTCATAACCATAGACAGTATATAAAAGTTCATAACATGACTGTTAGCTAGTTCTCTTAGCTTAAGACATCCATAGACTAGACTTTAATAACTTACATCACTGCTCGTTATATAAAGGCCACCTAGAAAAAGAATGTAAACTTTGTTTACATTCTATCGGACATGATTGCAGCTAGCAGAGCTAGCGTTAGCGCGCTAGCTAACGCTAGCTCTGCTAGCTAACATCGGCAGTCAACAAACATGAATGATCCAATGTCTTTTTGATAATCTAGCTACACGTTTTTCTTGCGGTAGCCTTTCTACAATAAGCGGTGCTAAAAGTTACTATAATCCGTTCAAGGAGTTGATGAGCAGACAGATTAGCGAGCTAGTTGATAAGTTCTCTCTCAGCAGTCAGCTGGGTTGAAGGCGGAGCTTTGAGTCCGAGGTGTGTGGTGATGACATCATCGATACGCACGTATGCGGTTTCGCCGTCCATATGAAGCCAAACGTGAGCCGGCTTTTTTTTTATTCACCCTGGGACCAGGTTTCAAAAAAGTGCGTTTACGGTCAGTGCGTTTACAGGATTCATGTGGACAGTCGGCCCAAACGATGCAAAAGATGTGCGTTTGCATTGAAATACGTCTTCGTATGGACGGCACCTGAGTCTGGAGCGAGTTCCAGTACTGTGGAAGACTTTGTGTGTGGTACCAGTTCCTAAAACTGCGCATCCCAGGGAGCCCACCCACTTCAGACCGGTGGCCTTAACTTCTTACCTGATGAAGACCTTGGAGAGGATTGTATTGCAACACCTGAGAACCCTGGTTCTCTGAAATTTCCTGTAAGTTGTCTGTAAGCGACTTCTGCATGACCTTACAGCGACTTCAAAGTGAAAAAGGTTACAGCGTATATTAATGTTAAATGTATACAGGTTGGTTGGACGGTCTGAAATGTTTTGCACGGTCTTTATCTGTACGTTTTGTTGGTAAATGTGAGATATTCGAGTCAGTCACACAAGTCTCGTCTTAATATGAGAAACAAGGAAATGATCAACCAGTTCTCACTCCCGCTTGGTCATTGGCTCTCGCAGTCACATACTGACGCCACGTGGGATTGCTGGGATTGGTTGATCTCATAGTCTGAATCACTGAAACTATAGTTGTTTTGTTCCCTTTTCAGAAAAGAAAGTATTGAAACTTCAGGTTATTGGTCAAATTTGCAGAAAAGTTGCGGTGACTGGTCAAAATTGCGAGTCGCACCAAATTTACGGTGATTCATTGAATTTGCGTGAATTGGTGCATCGCAAAATTCTGGAGGGATACATGGAATGCTGATGACATGGCAACAGAGGCCTTCATGGGTCTTTCAAAGGCTCCAAAAAACATTCCAGCGGAGGTAATATCCATCGTGGAGCACTTGAACCCTAATCCTACATCATGTCCTCTGCACATTCTATATACACAGTATATTCTTTTCCTTTTTGAACTTTTTATACATCCCTCTACATTTTTGTACATCCTGCGCTAATCATACAGCCTCTTTTTTACTTTTAATGTTAAATAGTTATATGAATGTTATTTGTTCTTGTATTTATTGTTTATGTATTTTATATTATTGTTTTTATACTGTATATGCACCATCAACCAAAGCAAATTCCTAGTACGTGCTACTTACTTGGCAATACATATATTTCTGATTCTGATTCACAGTTCTTCATGATCGCACCAGCAGAAGCTCAAAATTGATGAAGCTCATCTTAAACATGACTAAACATGAACAAAGAAAGGAAGAGGAATGGAGCAAATCCCCCACTACCAAGGATGCACTAGTGCGACACCTCAAAAGAGCAGTGTACCAAGGAAAACACTGTTAGGGACAAGCACAGAGGTGGCACCAAACGTGTGAATCAAAAAAACAATCAAATGTTTTTTTCTAAAATAAATGTAACTTTTAATTTGATTTTAAGTAAATCTTAGTGTTTGAACCATTCTTTTTTTTAGTTAAGTTGCTAAGGTCAATATTGTTCTACTCTTTACAGTCACTATATTGTCAGGATCCATCCAACAGACATATTATAGTCTAGCCTAGGTTCTCAGATACTGTGACCATTAACTATTCACCTGACCAGTTTGTGATGTTGAATATATGGCATCATTGTAATTCTTGACCATCAAAACAGGATATATGATGCAAAACACAAAATTCGGTTATGGCGGAGAGTAAAATGGCAGCCATGGCTGCCACGAGGCGTTTTTGTGATTGCTCCCTTTCTGAAAATGTTAAGCTTTTTTTAATTTGGTGTGACAAAGTAATGTGTGTACTTGATAGAAAATACCCTTTCCCATCTTAACGTAGAGTATTAAGTTATTCTGCATTATTTTCTCAAACAAGTGCCAATTTAATTCAACCCCATCACAGTAATTTTGTTATTCAACTATTAATTTTTCCAATAAGCTCGAGGTCAGCATCTGGCATAATCTCACAGTTTAGATGTCCCTTGTAAATAATGGCATATTGTAATTAAAGAGAAAATCATGAAAAACTGACAAGCACCATCCTTTCCAGCTTATGATAAATACATTTCTAATCTAACTCCATATTTTTGCTAGAAATGTGCAAGAATGCTGCATAATCCTGACAAAATTTAAATACTTATTTACCCTGATTTAATACACACAATAAAAAAAACTATTGATGTTATATTTTGTGTATTTAATACAAAAATGTAAATAAAAAATCTCATAACAGGGATGAATGCCCACGACAGGGTTGAAAATCATGTAACAGGGTTGAATGAAAAGCATCACGTCTATGTTTTATCCTTTTTTTGTGAGATCACTCACATTTTTACCTCAAATTTGGAACATATCATCTGGACAATTCAGAAATCCCACTATGGTGGAAATCCCCCTATATGTTGGAGAAACTGTGGTAACCAACATGCAAACCACCATGTTTTCTGAGGCTGCCTGTTTATCTAAGACTGTGTTCAAAAATGTAATACCTCCAGAGATCAAGATTATGTAAGTTCAGAAATGGTTGAATGGTTGAGCTAAAAAGGCTTTAACCCCCCAAAAAAGAAAGACCCAGGCTGAAAAAGAACAGACTAAAAAGGCAGTGGATACAGCTAGAGGACAAATTACTACTAGTAAACAGTGATTGGATTTTTTTGTTTTCAGGAAATGCCCAATGCTAACGTTAGCTTCCCTGTCGATCTAGGCTAGTAACTACATTAGCATATTCCTATCTAACGAAACGCTAATTTGGCTGGATAAAACCATAGACAGTAAAAGAAATGGACAATGTGACACCGTTGATTTCCATGGAGACCAGTGAAGGCTATTAGAAGCACTTTTCCGGTGATGGCTGAGCGTTACTGTGCAGCCTCCAACAGAGCTTGCTGACGTAGATGTGATGTGAGCAACCTGTCTGAAAGTTGTAAGTCTTCTTCTGGTAGCTGTGCCAAGAGAAATCTCAATCATTCCCAATCTTGCAGAAATGGAGAGCGTAGGTATATGTTAGGAGATAACATAGGCACAGGCTAATTATTGCTAACTAAAATGGTAGTTAACATTAGTAATTAAACTTAAACAGCTAATGTAAGTCAAAACTGCCTATGAGCTTCTCCTGTACTGTACAGTAATTCCTCTACTATCCAACAGTACACTATACAAAGTTATTCGCTGCCCAAGTGGTGCCAAAATGAATGGCAGTCAATGGGATGCTAACGGGAGGTGATGGCTTGTAAGCAACAAAATGGCTCCATAGGAGGTACGCTTTGTGGAGGCTGGCTTACCCCCTTGGATAAAACACAGGTAAGAAAACATTGCATGTGTTGTGGAACATAGTTAAGCTAGCGAGCAAACCAAGCCTCTCTATAAAGGGAAGAAGTTGAACCTGATATCCTTCAGTGATTCACATAAACTGCTAATGTAAACTGGGTCTGTCAGCAAAATTCGCTTGACAATTGAATGGAAACATGGCTATTGTCTCTGTTTCTGAGAGCAGCTTTTAATTATGGTAGGGAGCGCTTCTGTCTTTATGATTTAACTGTCAACCTCATCCTTTTCAGGGAATTAAAACCTTTCACGTCAGCTGAGTGGCTCTCGTGTTACTGCGAAAAAACAGCCCTGACAGGACAACAGTGACACAAATGTGATGATACTAATCTACAGGGACTACCTCAGTCTCCATTTTCACACTGCTACACAGTGGGGAGGCCTCAATGGAATTAATGTCAAGATGACATGACCAAAATGCTAACAAATGCTGATTATCCTCTCAGCAAATATCTCCAGATGTCTAAGATAACACAGCTCCAGTGTCAATGCAAACGCCAACCCACAGAAAGAGATGCAGGCTGTGGTGGTGGACCAGCAGCCTCAGGCTCTTTCTATATTTGTGACTGGGCATCTACTTCAGCCTACTAAATGGGCAAATGGGAGAATATTGTCAATCAGCAAGTTTCTCTTTTTCAGTCAAATGTGTCTGTATGCTAACTCGCTGAATTCTGTTTAGTGGTTCATGATGCCTTTCCATAATTTCTATTTGATGAATGGATTACTGAGACAGCACATGCTGTCAGAGCTGCGTGATCAGAAACATGAATTAGTTAATATGTGTAATTTAGTTAATTGTTGTGAAATCAACAATAACTAGTTTTCTACCAGCGGTTATGACATTAATCAGTCCCCCCAGGAATTCACGATGTCGCGATCGCAACAATTCACGCAAATTCAACCAATGACAGTAAATTTGGTGCGACTCGCAATTCTGACTAATAACCAGTTTCCCGCGACTTCAACTAATCACAACTGTCCCACGTGCCAGACTTTGCATCAGTATGTGACTCTGAGAGCCACTGACCAAGCGGGAGTGAGAATGTGTTGACGTAACACACGTACGTTGCCAAATTCATTTCCTTGTTTCTGATATGAAGACAAGACATGCTCACATTCACCAACTAAACGTACAGCAAAAGACCGTGCAAAACATTTCAGACCGTCCTGCCAACCTGTATACATTTTAATATCAAAGTCTGCTGTAACAATTTTTCACTCTAAAGAAGCTGAAAGCTGCTGCTGTTTCAATCCTGCCGGCTCTCTGCAGCGGGCAGGGCTGTTGGTCAGTTCACCCCGTGACTGACGCGCGCACACACAAATGGTGGATGCATGAAAAACCGAAGACGTACACAATGACCTAAATTGAGGACAGCTACGCTCGTTATGGTAAATGCAATGATAAGTTGAAGTCAAATAAGTACTTTATCTAACCGTATGAATGTGCCCAGGACAGGGAATGAACTAACAATGTAAAGATCAACAAGCCACTGACATATATGTTCACATTTGATTCATTCAATTAATTATTATTTTTGTCTTAAATCCACCAGCCATTTTCATATTATACAAACATTTGCAGCATCCTGAGTCTTTTTGGTAAGGTTACTATAGGAAAACTCAGCCCAGAGTAGTTTTATTGTCCCTGAAACAAGAAACATGTTTCCTTTTATTTTTAAAGAAGTACACACACACACACACACACACACACACACACAACAAAACACACAAACAACAAAACACTGGGGAGAGACAGAGAGACATTCTGTAGAGCAGTGTTTCTCAAACTTTTTCAGACCAAGGGCCACTTGGGCCGTGCTGCTCCCTGCGCTACTACAACCACTATTTCTAGTCATTGTTTATTATCTATACTGTGATGCACCCCAACGGCACGTCAGACACCACCTACCAAGAGCCTGGGTCTGTCCGAGGTTTCTTCCTAAAAAAGGGAGTTTTTCCTCGCCACTGTTGCACTAGTGCTTGCTCTTGGGGGATTTGTTGTTTTTTTTGTAAATTATAGAGTGTGGTCTAGACCTACTCTATCTGTAAAGTGCCTTGAGATAACTCCTGTTATGATTTGATACTATAAATAAAATTGAATTGAACTTGCCCAATAAAAAACTCACACCAAACTCCCAAAATATCCCAACAAACAATAGGCCTCCTACTTCAATATATTACCAATTACAGCCACGTTAAATTACGTTTTACAATCAGCAAAACATGTAACTATGTAATCATTTTACACAGATTCTTATCAAAACAAAAAATCATAGACATCACAAATACTTTTTATCAGGACACCAGAAAATAGAAGGCATGGAGTTTAATTGCAGGAGTTCTTGGAGAGAATACTAGCTAAAAAATTGTGATTGTTCTGTAAAGTACTTGTAGAGACAATAAAATTTGCGAGTCTGGAAGGCAAGACGCTCTGCTTCTGAGATGCTCACCAAGTCTGTATTTTACTGACATTATCCCGCACGTATGACATACAGGACTAATTTTATCACAACACAAAACCTGAACGTTTGGTTCCGGTCTGGTCTGAATAATCTACACAGGAGCTTGTTATGAGTTGCAGGGAATTGTGGACCCAAATGCAGAGACAGGCAGGCAGGCAGGAGAAGGTTTGTGCTCGAGGATTTATTGAATACAAAAAAAACAAGGTACTCAAACAAAGAGAGTCCTGAGAGGAGCAGGCAAAAAGGCAAAGACTAAAGGAAGTCCAAAAAAGTAGAATAGCCAAATAACAGGGTAACAGGAACGAGAACAAGGAGACAAAAACGTACACGAACAAAATAGGCAGGGAAAGGACACAAGCAGGGACGAAGGCAAACAAATGATCAGACACAGAACAAGGGGAACACATGGACTAAATACAAAAGGTAACGAGCAAACAAGGGACAGGTGATACAACAGGTGAGACACATCAGGGTGGGGCAGAACAATCATACAGGTGGGAAAACACAAGACAGGAAGTAAAACTAGACAAGACCATGAAGAAAACAGAATTCAAAATAAAACAGGAAACAGAACTAAATACAAAACAGACTACCAAAATAAGACAAAACACCAAAACCATGACAGAGCTATTGGACTGTTACTCATGCACAGACTGGGACTTATTCAAGGAAGCATGTTCTAACTTGGATGAACTTGTTGAGACTGTTTCTGCTTATATAAGTTTCTGTGAAAACAAAATAATTCCCAAAAAGGACATTTCTATTTTTCCAAATAACAAACCATGGGTGACCAAATCCGTTAAAAGTATCATTAACCAGAGAAATATTAGTTTTAAGCAGGGGGATACCATAGTCTATAATGACCTGCAAAAGCAAGTAAAGAGGGAGCTCAAATTAGCTAAACTTAAATATTAGGACAAAGTTGAATCCCTGTTGAGTAATGGAAAGTCACGCCCTGCATGGGACGGTGTGAAGTCGATGATGGGCTTACAATCCAATCATAAAAAAAACTTCTCCCTTGATGGCAAGACAGATTCTGAGCTAAATGTGGCTATCCCTATTGATAAGGACAGAGTTCACAAAATTCTTAGGGGGGTGAAGGAAAGGAAGAGCCCGGGTCCAGACAATATTGGTGGCCCACTCCTCAAAAGCTGTGCAGAGCCACTGTCTGACATACTCGCCTTTATATTCGATAAGTCACTTCAATCATACCGGGTACCCCACCTATGGAAAGAGTCAGTGATTGTGCCTGTGCCTAAGACCAAAGGACCTAAATCACTTAATGATTTTAGATCAGTGGCCCTCACTTCTCTTATTATGAAAGCTTTTGAGAAAATTATCAAACAGGAGATTTTAGCAAATAACACAGCCACAACTCAACCCCCTACAATTTGCCTACAGGGCAGGAAGGGGGGTGGAGGACGCTACAGGCAGCCTGCTCAACACAGTTTTTAACCACTTGGAAGGAGCAAAGCAACTGGTACGATTACTATTTATTGATTCCTCATCAGCTTTTAACTGTATTCAATCCCACATTTTAGCAGAAAGACTTTTGAAGACACACAACATCAACCAAGGGCTAATAGCCTGGTTAGTTGACTTTTTAACCTCCAGATCCCAAAGGGTCAAAGTTAATGGTGTTTTATCAGGCAATCTCTTATCTTCTACTGGCTTCCCCCAAGGATGTGTACTCTCCCCTCTCCTTTTTGTTTTATACACAAATGAATGCCGTTCACAATATGATGGAAGACAGGTTTTTAAATTTGCAGACGACTCTGTCGTGTCTCTTCTTAATGAAAGTGTGATTGATCATGGACCAGTAGTGAAGGATTTTAATGACTGGTGTAAGTGCTCTTTTTTAAACATAAATGTCTCCAAGACTAAATAATTAATTATTTATTTTAGGAAACAGTGCCCCCTTCTTCCCCCCACTATCATTGATGTTGAGACAGTACAAGAATATAAGTACCTTGGCACAGTAATTGATAGCAAGCTATGTTTTGAACCACACACTGATGCCGTTTGTGCCAAAGCCCATCAGCGTATGTACTTTTTTTGGAAACTGAGGAATTTTAACATCGACCCCACTTTTATGAGAATGTTTTATTCTTGTTTTATTGAGTCTGTCTTAACCTTCTGTTTTGTCTGCTGGTTTGGTTCTCTGTCCATAAAAAAAAACAAAAAAACAACTAGAGAGTATCGTCAGGACAAAATTGCAGGCATTAACCTCCACACTCTCTCCAACATCTACTCCAACAGAGTGGCAAAGAAGGCCCAATCCATCGCAGCTGCTGACCCTAGCCACCCCTTGTCCTGCCAGTTTAGGCTACTTCCCTCGTAGGTACTCCATGCCCAGATGTAGGTCCAATAGATTTAGGAACTCTTTTATTCCAACTTCCATTTCCATTTCAAACAATTTGCCAGAACTGTTTTAAATGTATGTATTTGATTTTATTTACTATGGTATTTTTAGATACTGTGTATTTCATGTTTTGCTGTATTGTTGTGTCTTGTTTTTATGCCTATCTGCTGGCTGTACAAACAATTGCCCCTCAGGGACAATAAAGTTACCTTGACATTGACCTTGATCACACAACCTCTGTGTTTTGCGAAATATGGTAGGTCATTTGCGGGGGACTTTTTACTTGACAAATTACAGACATGGCAGATTTGCATGGGATTAAAGGACAATTCCAGCGCAAAACGAACCTAGGGGTTAATAATAGATGTGTACCCACTCGATCGTTCTCTGGGACATGTTTTCATGCTAATCGAATGTGTTTGTAGCTTGAAACAAGCTAGCATGGTTTAGCTTACAACGCTAGTATTCGGGGCATAGGGAAAGTAAAAACAAATTGCTATTTTGTACCACTAAAAAGGCTCAAAATATCACCAAACTTCAACAGTAGCATAATGAGGGTCCCTACATGTTAACCGAAGCATTGAGAACTTTGTAAGTGTACAGACAGTTTATTGAAAAGATAGATTATAAAGACACTCGCGTTCATGTTTACATGCGGCCGCCATCTTGAAAACCAGTCATGACTTACAGCTGGCGATGCAAACTAAAATTAAAAGCAATTTGCTCAATATATCTGAAATAATCACACCACTGTAAAACATAACTTGTCTAGTGTACTTACTCAGTGTCCATCTGATCCCTCCCTCCGGTCTGAGTCGCCGTCTCCAATTTATTTTCGGGACATGGAAAAAAGTTTCAAGTACAGCCCTGTTTATCAGAGAGAGGAAATCTTCAGACTGTACAAAACACTGCGTCTCTTGGGTGTCGCAACGCAACAGGTCCCACTCTGTGCAACACACACTCCTGTTCGGTGGCCATAGCGTCACAATGTCCGCAGGTACACCACCAGTTTCCCAAAGTACTTGAAGTTTGGTGATGAGCCTTTTTAGTGGCACAAAATAGCAATTTGTTTTTACTTTCCCTGTGCCCCGAATACTAGTGTTGTAAGCTAATCAGCTTACTTGCTTAGCTAGCTTGTTTCAAGCTACAAACACATTCGATTAGCATGAAAACATATCCCAGAGAACGATCGAGTGGGTACACATCTGTTATTAACCCCTAGGTTTGTTTTGCGCCAGAATTGTCCTTCAAGATCACAGACAACCTCTGCAATCATGGTGGCCTAAAGGTTAAAGAAGCGAGCGAGCTTGGGCAGCTTCCAGGTATGAATGTGTAACATGAATGTGACACGTTGTTGCAAATGAGAATTTGTTCTCACTCGACTTACCTGGATAAATAAAGGTTAAATACAAAATAAAAAAAATCAGTACAAATTACTAGAGGTCTCCAGGTTATACTATTCTGTGCGAATAGGGCTTAAATGAGCCCAAAATGTTAAAATTGAAAAAGTGTTTACAGCGCTTCACTGATTCAGTAAAGGTTTATCTGAGAAGTCCTGGTGGTTTGGGGGAGAAAGCTTTTGCTGACCAGGACAATTTCTGTCGAAAAAAAAACAGTTAGGGGGATGATGAATAAGTGCAGTAGAAATGCTGGCTTGCACCATCTTGAGTCAGCTAAGTGGAATGGAGCTGAGCAGATCTTTGTTTCTGATCTGATGGACTTAAAGCTGCTTAACATCAGCAGATTACCTAAATTTGATCGCGGACTGTTGAAAGTATAGAGCCAGTCTGTTTACAGCCAGAACTGTACAGTCAACTAGCTGAGCAGCCCCCTCCCCGGCCCCAGGAAATGCAAACTGTGAGTCAGTGGCGCAGGTTGGGTTCTATTTCTGTGTACACACAAGAACCATATTAAATGTGGGTAGCTTCATTGTTGAACTACATGTTTTTTCCCCTGGCATATATTGTTATGTTATGCTTGTACTTTTTTGTACTGTTGTGATTTTTTTTTTTTTAATTAAGACATTGCAGGTTACATCAAATAAACAATATACGTGAACATCAGGGATACAACAATATCATCCACAAATCTGCCAACTATAGGTTGTATGTTTACAATCGTTCTACATTGTGTTTTTAAATAATGATTAATGGAGAAAAAAAATGAAAAAGGCTCCTCTTTGTAAATAGTTTATTTATTGTCTTTCACAACAGTACAAGTCAAAATACACCAAATCCAAATTTGTCAAACAAGCCATTAGGCTGTATTTCTTTTTATATTGTCTATGTGGACATACATATGAGATATGCAGTTTGGGCGTGTCGGTTTACTGAGAATATTTCTACTACTGTAGCTAAAACTCTTGTGTGCACAGAGATTGTTTTGTGGCTCAAAATGTCACCAAAACGTAGCTGTGTAAATGTAGCCTAAGGCTAGTGAGAGGGGGGGAGACAATTAGACACAGGCGAAACACATTACGGCAGGCAGGTGATCTCACAGGCAGGGAAGCAGACGAAGACCGGCAGTGAAGTGACCTGAAACCAGACACAGTGTGATTTTCAAAATAAAACAGGATGAGGCTAAGAATACCTATTGAAAAACATAAAGATGACCTAGACACGGGACACGTGACACTCTCTCAAAATAAATTAAATAATTATGACACATACAAAACTAACAAAAAAAGACTATAAATCAAGGACCCTCTGTGTGTGTGTGTGTGTGTGTGTGTGTGTGTGTGTGTGTGTGTGTGTGTGTGTGTGTGTGTGTGTGTGTGTGTGTGTGTGTGTGTGTGTGTGTGTGTGTGTGTGTGGATATGAGTTGAGTTGCATATAAGGTGCTTTGGGGCCTTCGTGAAATTATTTCGGGGTACAATGGTACAGGAGGCCAAACTAGCACGTTTTGATTTTGATTTTAGGAATGCTGAAATGGCCAGTCACAACAGTGTCTGGGAAACACATCATAGAACTGTGCACTTCTCTCTGTACCAGCCTGAGTCGTTTTCAAAGAACAGTATTTGATTCAAACGAAAAAAAGCCTCTGGAACTGTCTGTCTTAGGCAGTATAGATTATCTTGATGCCCTAATGTAAAGTGGCAGCCCTGATGAATTGTGAAAAGTGTGTGGTATGTGCTTAAAAAAATTCAAAGAATGACACACTGAATTATTTGGAAGCGGGTAGCAGGAAAAGACAAGGCACAGGCTCACTGGAGAGAGAGAGAGTTACCACCATCGTCTACTGGAACCCGAACCAGATAAGAGACCTGGTCACACTGCTCTGCACAAAACTGCTAAATAACATGGGCTATTTCAACATTAGACACCATAGATACAAAAATATATTTATGTTCATAGTAGATTACAATACTTAATATAATATGAGTTGGATTGTAGATTGAATATTTCTATGTGAAACACAGGTCCAGTATATAGTATAGACAAATGTCATCATTCTCAATTAGTAGTTAAAATATCAATTGTTTGTACTCAACCTTTACTATGAAACCAAAAGTCCTGAATTTGTAATTAGTGTAAATAGTATGGATATCATTATCCTACAGTATATAAATCCTGGAACCACTCATTTATTATCTAGTTGTCCTAATAATTACATTTAAATGTCTGTGCCTTGTGTAAAAAATAAATTCAGGGCGTAGATTCATTTGGCATAAAGCACAAAAATGATATATCACCAGTGAAAAAAGTAAAAACTCACCTTTGGATAAAGAAGTAGAGAATAAATAGAGGTATAGTCAATAACAGCTGAGATATCTATTTGTATGTAAGTTTTGGAGACAAGCTTTAAAGGAACATTAAACCAGACTGAAATAACATGATAAATGCTGACTGTTCAGTTGATAATCTATGTTTGTTAACATTTAACCAGACTGAAAGAACATGATAAACGCTGACTGTTCAGTTTATAATGTGGTGGTGGCGCAGTGGATATGACACATGCCTCTAGTGTGGGAGATCAGGGTTCGATTCCCACTGTGATATATCAACCAATGTGTCCCTGAGCAAGGCACTTAACCCATAGTTGCTCCAGAGGCGTGTGACCTCTGACATAAATAGCAATTGTAAGTCGCTTTGGATAAAAGCGTCAGCTAAATGACATGTAATGTAATAATAATAATCTATGTTTGTTACTTCAACTAGGTTGGTGTGTTTGAACACATAGCTTATTTCAGAATTTGATAGCTGGTTGAGACCTAATTCTAGGGTTTTTGTAACACCATTCATGTTTAGCATAGGAAGTTCATCAGACCTGTCTCAACGGACCTGTGACTTTAGACAGGAGGGTCAAATGTGAGCTAGAGTTTATGTGAGCTGCGTTTGATGTGGCCACGTATCTTACAGATAGGGGATGGGGTCTGCGGTCTCAGAGCGTTAGGGGATTTATTTTATTTTTTATGTTTTTACCACACTTTACTCACAGTTCACCATTTGCTACAAATTTATCAGTGAATTCCGCTAGGGTATGCAAGATATGTATGCGTGTACATTTTTATCCTTTCAGTTAACATCAGGGGGCTAAATGGGCCGATCAAACAAGCTAAATTCCTGGACTATTTAAGAAGGAAGAACATAGATGTGGTGCTTATATACAGTCACATTTACGTAAAAGAGATGTAAATCATCTACAAAACAAATACACAAGATTGCTGCTTCATCTAGTGACGACACCAAAACCAAGGGCTCCATTGTGTTGCTGTTGCGGAAATGCACACTCACCATAGAAAAAAGTACTAAAGATCAATCAGGCAGGATATCTTATATATATCTACATATGATGAAAGCTTTTTCCCGCGCCTAACCAATGACTTGCTCTCTCTCAATGAATATTCACTATTTATAGGGGAGACATGAATGCAGTACTAAATTTAAATCAGGATAGATCAGGGGTCAATTACACAAAGGCCTAAAAACATACATCAGACCCAGGAATCCCACCATCTTACAGATATATGGAGGATGCACAATCCTACTAGCAAGGATTACATCTTCTTTTCCACACGTCACCTCACCCGCTCCCACATTGATTATATTTTGTGCTCCAGTGAGCTTAAGGCAATGTTCCACACGATAGCAATAGAACCAACAATTCTGTCTGATCACAATGCGCTGATAACCACATTCCATTGTGATACGTTAGGAGAAAGATCTAGGAGGTGACAATTTAATAATTCCCTTCTCCAGAACACAGCTTTTGATGCAGAATATAGAGCCAAACTGGCTGAGTTTATATCAATCAATGATCAACTGACTCAGTTTCTGACCCTGCATTCATTTGGCAGGCAACTAAAGGATTTATTAGAGATTTCACATCTTCCTTTGCGGTAAATTTAAAGAGGAAAAGAGAGGCAAGGGTTGCGGAGTTGGAAAAACGCTGTAAATCTTTAGAGCAGTCTGTTAAGACTTGCTTTTCTAAATCTACACATACTCTTATATAACAAGTCTAACAGAGCTAAATGATTTGCTAAGGAGAGCTGAATTCATAATGCACAGAGTGAGGCAAAATTATTATTTTAATGGTTGTAAACCAAGCAAATTGCTTGCTCTGAAATTAAAACAAAGCAAATCCAGAGCTACTATAAATGGCATCCGCACAGACCGAAGAATCTCAACAAATCCTAAAGATATCACAGCCACTTTCCAATCCTTTTATTCAAAGTTGCAGCAGTTTTATCACTGGATGCGGAAAAGGCTTCTGACTGCCTAGAGTGGAACTACTTGTGGCAAGTAATGGAGAGGTGTGGTGTATTTTCATATAAGAATATATATAAAACTATTATCATAATCATATTCTATGTACTCTTTGTATTTCATGCCAAAAAGACAGACCATGAGTGAATCTCCTGCAGCCAGAGGGCCTCTTGAAAGGAAATGGTTTCCAGATGTTTAGAGACGTAAAGGCCAGTGATTGGGAGCTGACCAGTGAGCCCATATGGTGTGGAATGTGTAAGAGAGAGGTGTTGAACTCTGATAGGAGGATTCGAAATGTAACATGTTATCACTTAATGTATGCATTTTGGTAAGGGGTTTTTCCTTTAAGAAGCTGAAACAAAGGAAAGGAACTTCAGATCACGATTTGGCAAGATGGGGGTCTCCAAGCTCTGCAGAAGCTTGTATGAGATGCTACATAATAAACCTTATTAATATTCAAATGGCATCTGCGACCATTTCTTCATTCACACATCTTCATCATTATCATCATCCACAACGCTACATCAGATACTACAGAGGCTTGGTTTGGGAGCCAAATTAATTGACATGGTACATACTTTATATGTGAATCCCACGACCATAATCTCAACCAATGGCTTGCATTCTCAGCCATTTCCCATCGCACGGGGCTCGCAACAGAGATGCCCGCTCTTTCTCATGCTATTTGCGATCTCTCTTGAACCATTAGCCCAGGTCATAAGGCAAAGTAAAATATGTAATGTCCAGATTAAATCCAATAACAACTCAATATCATTATTTGCAGATGATATTTTGCTGTACATATCTGACCTTGAGGACTGTTCCAAAAATTCTTGAGATCTTTGACAAATTTGGCTCAATCTCAATCTTTAGGCTATAAAATCAATTGGAATAAATCTCATCTTCTTCTATTAAACAACAGACAGGTGACATCAGCTATTAGTGATACAATACCAACCCAAAGCAAAATTACATATTTGGGTATCACCATTCACGCATCACTACAGCGAGTTGTCCAGGACAACTATGAAGCTATACTAAGTAGTGTTCAAAGGGATCTGGCCAATTGGTCTGCGCTGCTGGCATCGCTTTGGTCCAGGATTGTCGTTGTTAAAATGAACATAGTTCCTTGTGTGAATTTCTTAAGTACAATGATCCCCTTACCCCCACCAATACATTTCTGGAAGAAACTTGATACTGTAATCCTAGACCAAAATACTCTACGCTGCAATGTACCACAAACACAGGAGGCCTGGCCCTCCCCAACCTTAAAGTGTACCACAGAGCCTTTCAGCTACGGGCCCTCAGAGTGTGGATAGACCCCTCATCTACAGTTCCATGTAGAGAAATAGAGAAAAACCTCACTGGAAGTCTAAGACTGCAATACCTTGCCTTTGCAGGTGTGTGTCCAAAAGTGTATGTTAACCTATGGCCCTATCACCAACACATTGACCAACTTTAAACAGGTGGAGGAGCAACTACGCTACACCAATAAGTGGCATTTGAACACCCCAATTTGGCACAACATACACTTAATGTCTGGTAACAAACCTTTTGTTTGTAACCAGTGTAGTGACAGAGGTATTTATACTCTAGACCAGCTATTCAATGGGGAAGGTATGTTGAGTTTTGAGGACCTGAGAGCTAGGTTTGAGATCCCTAAGACATCCTTCTTCCTTTACCTTCGCTTAAGGTCAGCCCTAAAGTGTTATGGAGTGTCATGGAAAAACAGTCTTGAGACCCACCCAATCATTATATGGTTTGTTGATTTTCCTGCGAGAGGATTAGTGTCCAGGATATATGCTAAACTGATGCAAGTATCCGTAGGAGAACTCCCAATAGTAAAGAAATGGGAGTGAGAGCTGAGCTCGGAGGGGAACGTAATTAATTGCGAGACAGTTTGAGACAACATTTCCCACTGTTCCAAGAACCCAAATCACCAGCAGATCCAGCATATGCCATAGGACATATTGGACTCCTCAGAAGAGATAACGTCTCTAAAGTCATTTCTACTCCCTAGTGTACGTTCTGGCAACCTGAACAAACTGGAACTTTCCTGCACATGGTCTGGGAATGTGAACAGGTGCATGAATTTTGGAATAAAACAACATCAGTAATATCTGATGTGATAGGATGTTGAATTCCTACTAACCCAATTGTTTTATTACTTAATGACGACTCTAAATTACACCTGCTTGGGAGACAGAAAAAAATTTGGCGAGCTGGCTCAACCGCGACCAAGAAAATGATAGCTCAGCACTGGCTAACCTAACAAACCAAGTGGGATATATCAATTTATTTTAAATGCATGCAAAAGCTACGGATGCAAGGATTGATCGTTCACTAGATCAGTCAGATCTTTACACGTTGAAATATGGTCTGACTTCCTTTTTCCTTTGCAGTTTCAAACATGCCTTGAACACACTGCCTATAACCACTGTAAGAGCTGAGAAAACAAAGAAAACTAAATACTTTTAATTTAAATGTATCCATACATTTTTTTATTTTAACCCCTTTTACACAATAAAAAGTTTTCTCATAATGACATGGCTTGGCTGTGAACCTTAAGCCATACGTGCTGTCAAACATCTTTATCAAACACTGAGTAATATTAGGAAATACTTTAATTAACATTAATTAAGGGTGTACTTGTTATCAAGAGACATTTGTTAACATTTACCCAATGTTCAATATTTTATGATTAACTGGTAAATTATGCTTGTTACTACATTAACTAAGGGTAAAATAGACACCTTAGTTAACTGTTAATAACAGTTAGTCAATGCATTTACTAATGGTAAAACTATATTAACTAATAGTAGCATAGACACCTTAGTTAAGTGTTCTTAACAGTTAGTCAAGGTTTAGTATTGCTAAACTAATGATATAATATACACCTTAATTAACTGTTGTCAACAGTTAGTCAACCCTTCTTACTGCATTAACTAATGGTAAAAAAGACACCTTACTTAACTGAGATTAACAGTTAGTTAAGGCATTAACTAATGGTAAATAATGCATAAATTAATACCTTAGTTAACATGAACAAAAATAAGCATGGTTAATACATGTTTAATACACAACCTAATTAATGGTTAATTAATGTTTATTAATGCATTAACTAATTCTAATTGATGTAACGTTATTGTAAAGTGTTACCATTTTTTTAGGGCTGGGCAACGATAAAAATGTTTAATTGCGATCAATCGCATGATTTCTGCAATTACTTGCATTGTTATACGCAAAAATCCAATAATTAATTCAAAAGTAGTGTATAGCGCAATTTTATTTTAAATGTTCTGCCATATGAACTAAAGTGCCATAATATTTGTTCTGCAAATACTTAACACAACATTTTGTTCATACAGTAGCAGTTAAATAAAATATTTAGTGTAAATCTCAATTTAAACAATGTAATCAAAGCAAATACAAAATTAAAGCGTATTGCCACTGCCAGGGCATTCATGTTATCATTAATAGGACACATTCCACTGCTGTGAAACTTCCTGCGAACGTTTAAGCATTGCAAGTGTATTGCATTTAGGTGATATTTCAGACTGGAAGTAGGTACTCTAGTGATAAAAAAATTCAACTTTGCAGTGGGTTCAAATAACTTTGGTTCTGTCGACTGCGCCGTCTGGAAGGACTTTAAAATGACAATGGCCATGTAAAAGTTTCGTACCCTTCTCCATGTTTGTTGGTTTGTTTATCGGTTTATCCGGTAATTCATTTCTTTTCTGGTTCTTGTAAGCGTGGCAGCAGCAGGGTAGCATTCAGCAACATTCATTTACAAAATGAAAGCCTGTGAGCAAGACTTTTACAATAATAAAAGAAATAATAAAAACTGCGTTAATGCACGATTAAATAATTGTCGGTGTTAATGAGTTAACGCGATAATAACGCGTTAACTTGCCCAGCCCTAGTTTTTTTTATCTGGCACTCCTGACTGTAGATCAAGTTTCCCATTTGGGATTCTAAAGTGACTGAACTGAAAAACCCAAACTGGGACATACATGCACACATGTGGTGTAGTGCTGCATCAGAAAATAAGATTAAGGTGAGACACGGCAGGCAAAAGCATAGTTTTTTTTCACTGGTCAATTTTGAAATTTTGGACTATTTGTCTTCAATAACATATCTTCTTTCAGACTAGTGTTGAAAAAATGAAGTGTTCCAAAATACACATTAAGGTTTTTATTTTACTACACTTTGTCTGTTTGCGTGTGTAGATTTTGCCTAAATTCACCAAAAGTTGGCGTTCTAAATCATCACGCTGCTCCGCGATTACAAGTCTCCACCCTGTCATCACATATACCATTAGAAAGCTCTCTCTCTATTGTTTGCAATGCTGTCGGATCCAAATATGGTAATTTCCTGTTTATCAGCAACCAATCATCTCACCAATCAACTCGAAATGCGCAATCTCATTGGCTGATGCCAATTTCAGACGTAATTCGTTCAGAATCATCACGTGTGGTGCAGTGACATTTCTGCAGTAGTTCATAATGTCGAAAGATATGCGTGTAAAACTCTCTCAGAGAAGCCGAAAACAGTTGTCATTAGCAAAAAAACACAAGGGATTACCAACTAAGACAGAAGATCGTGAAATGCCATCACATAGTGCGTTGATGCGTAAACTGTCGTTTAGCAACTGTGGATGATAATTCATGTACCGCGTTTGAATGAACTGATCGGTGGTTTAATTTGTCCTAACTGCGTACGGACAGGGCTGAAAGTTAACATCGATCCGAAGAATCATGGATTCTGTAGTAGTTTACTACTAGAGTGCAGTCTCTGCAACGAAGATACATACAGGCAAAGTGTCTACACATCTCTGCGTCTTCAAGACGTATCCAGGAATGATGTGGCGTTTGATGTGAATGTGCGAATGGTGCTGTTAGCGCATGAGTGAGGCTTGGGATATGCAGCTCTCAAAAGAATCAGCAAAGTGTTGGGAATTCCTGGCCTTCATGTTAAAACGTACCAGAGACACCAAAGGACAGTAACACTCTCTCTCTCTCTCTCTCTCTCTCTCTCTCTCTCTCTCTCTCTCTCTCTCTCTCTCTCTCACTCTGTGTGTGTGTGTGTGTGTGTGTGTGTCAAAGCAGTTTACAGAAATTCATAGCTTATATGTAATATATTAAATATATAGGTGTTACATATATACTATACTTTACTGATCACGATAAAACACACTATATATACAAAACAATTACAGTACACAACACCTTTCAGTTTTTGTATGATATAATTACTAGAGTTGAGCCGGATACTCGGCTGAAACGAGTATCTGGTACGGATAAAGCACTTTTGCCGAATACGAGTATTATACGAGTAATACGAGTCAATATCCGTGCTCGGATTGAATAAAAATCCTCATTGGGTAGCTGACTGTGTCTGCATTCTGTGATAGGCTAGTAGTCACATCGCCCCTCCCCTACACACGCTCTGCTCACTCACTCACAGATCACTGAGAGGAGAACAGCTGTCTCTCTGTCTCTCCCTCAGTCACTCAGGTTTGTGGGTCTTTTCCGTTAACGTTTAGGGTCTCTTCAACTTCAGGTTTGTTTTTTACTTCGGTTTGTATGGCGTTATTTTTTAGTCAAAAGTTATGAGCGTGTAACACACGCTCACGAGCACATTATGTTATTTCACACGCGCAAAAATGAACCTTCAGCTGGCATGATAAAAGTACTCGAGCACAAATTCAACAACCGAGAGGTGTAGGTAGCTGCGAGCGAGCGCCTGGCTACTCTTACTCTGCTTGTACAGTGGAATCCTGAATAAAGTCGTTGAAATACAACGACTTTATTCTCAATATTTAATGAGTTTATTCTCAACAAATTTCAGATTAAATTGCTATAACACTGTCAAACACACAGCCCCCATCATATCATCAATATCACTTACGCCTACATCTACATCTTCAGGTGTCGCCGCCATTCCGTCCACTGTGCAGTGTTAACTGAATGACTGAACTCCGTCAGATACTGGGACTCCGTGCTTCCTGTAACGAGAGCTGTCAATCAAGGATGTCCCTGTGTGAAAGTGACCAATCATAAGAGGGTCAGTGCCCTCCTTGGTTTCCGCCCCCAAATTGTCAAAAGTCATGTACTCGAGCGAGCAGAAATCAGCTGAGCGAGCAGAAATCCACTCCGCGAGCAGGTAGCCCGCTGCGCGCGAGCAGGATTCCACTGTACAAGCAGAGTAAGAGTAGCCAGGCGCTCGCTCGCAGCTACCTACACCTCTCGGTTGTTGAATTTGTGCGCGAGTACTTTTATCATGCCAGCTGAAGGTTCATTTTTGCGCGTGTGAAATAACACAATGTGCTTGTGAGCATGTGTTACACGCTCATAACTTTTGACTAAAAAATAACGCCATAGGTTTGTAGTACTTACTTATTAACCAGTAGAGTTCTGGTAAACGTGCGGTTTGTAGACGAGGTGCTTGGTAGAATGCGACTTGCGTTGCATCTCTGCCTGTCGGAGATTTGTTTTCTTTTTTAAACCGTCAGCTGGCTCTAACCAGTTTTTTTTACTTCACGCACTGAGTGTCTGACACTTTCTTGCTGTATTTTATAAGTCAATGCAGATCTGAAAAACAGCGTCGGACTATTTGATCCGTAGAACACAGTTCCCCCCCCCCCCCCCCCGCCCCCCTCTCTCTCTCTCTCTCTCTCTCTCTCTCTCTCTCACACACACACACACACACACACACACACACACACACACACACACACACACACACACACACACACACACACACACACACATACATACCTGGTGTGGGAATAAAAAAAATAAAAAAGAACCAAAAAAAATAAAAAAATCACACTGATCATAAAAAAATTAAAAGTTAAAAACAGTTATGTTGAGTATGAAAACTCTTGTTCATTACATTTTACTTCATAATTGCAACCGCATGTGTTGTACTCCTTGTTGCAAAACTTGTTCCGTATATAGTTTGTTATCGTGATCAAAACCATTGATCTGAAGCTCAATGCTGATGCTGTCATGTAAATAGTTTTCTAATCAGCAATAAATATAACAATTTATGATCAACCCATATCAATTGCGTGCTTAAAATAACATAAAAAGCCCCGCCCATTTCAAGACAAATCGACCCACTTCCGGGTTAAATCCAGCCCACTTCCGGGTTAGGCCCCGCCCAGTCCGAGTACTGATACAGATACGGATAATTCATATGGTTAACAGATACAGATAATGCTGTACTCGCTCATCCCTAATAATTACTATATAATACAAAAAAATCTGTAATTTTGGGAAAGTGGTTGTGAGTCCCTCAGGCTGTATACATATTTAGCTGTCAGTGGAGCTGCTGTCCCTTCTCCTAGGAGAACTTCCAGTTTCTTTTCTGGTGTTAACTTTGGAAGTTTTATTTTTTGGGCTATTTTTCCATGGTGTAAATCGTGAAAGTGAAGATACTTTTTCACAGTGCAGGAGAAGGTGCATCTCTGTCTGACCCAGTTGGTGGTCACTGAGCCTGTATTTAGTCAGGATCCATCTCTTCTTCGTATGTCTGACAGTGTGAAGATACTCTGTCAAATAACAATTTAGTCTACTCTGTTTGCTTTCTCCAATGTTCTAAATACTGATCTTTTGAATGATTCATAATTAGTTTTGTTCTGTTGTGTTGTTTTGAACCAGTGCGGATGAGAGCCTGGTTAGTTAGCTTAGACTGTTTTCAGGATTTGGCTCTTGGGTTTTAAAGGTCCCATGACATGGTGCTCTTTGGATGCTTTTATATAGACCTTAGTGGTCCCCTAATACTATATCTGATGTCTCTTTCCCGAAATTCAGCATGGTGCAGAATTACAGCCACTAGAGCTAGTCCCACAATGAGCTTTCCTCAGAACGTGTCATTTCTGTGTCTGTAGCTACTGAGGAAAAGAGAGGGGGGAGCAAGGTGGAGGGTGGGGGTGTGGCCTTGACCATGCTATGACCTCATAACAAGCATGATTCCTGGGCCCTATTTCAGAAAGCAAGTTTAGTGGAAACTCTGAGTTTGTTAACCCTGAGATGAGGGAAACTCTGGGTTTTCTGTTTCAGAAAGAGAGGTAACATAACCTCAGAGTCAGTTACTATGGTAACTGAGTCTGTGAACCTAACCTGGTCGGGAGCAGGTTTTCTTCAAGAAACCTTGAGTTTCTCTCAGTGTCCTCCCTCTGACACAACGCTCTTTCATTTCCTCATTCATTCATTCAGTCTGTATCAGGCGCATTTTAATGCAGTTTATTGGCATGAAGACTGACTCGCTCTGAAAACGTTAAACGTTTTTAAAATGAGTTCCATAATATTGCAGGTGAATGATGTAAACCCTTTGAAATAAAAGATTATGGATTATAATGCTGTTAATGATGGTGCTGCAGCCTCAGAATAGGATTAGTAGGCCTAAGACTTTTTTGTCCGCAGTGTTGCACCTAAATGAAATAGATTATAGGTTCAATACCATTTCACCAGTAATATTAGGCTATACTTATGATTGAATATGATATACACTATATTGGAATATAAATTCTCTCTCTTTCACAGCAGCCGCTGTGTTGCTTTTTTAAACTCGCTGTATGTGCGCATGAGTATTTCCGCCGACCCGTTTGTTTGTGATTGTTACCATGGTGAATCGTAGAATCATGGCTCCATCCATGCTGCCTTTTTATTGTGGTGGTGAACCTACTCTGAGTTAATTGAACCAACTCATATCAGCTGTTCTGAAACCGAAAACTCAGAGTTTCCCATCTCAGGGTAAATCAACTCAGACATCAGGGTTAGACTCAGAGTTTGTTAAACCTTCTACCTGAAATAGGGCCCAGAACGGCTCATCTGAGTTTATTTTTTCTCAAAGGCAGAACAGGATACCCAGGGCTCGGTTTACACCTATCACCATTTCAAGCCAATTGGGGACCATAGGCAGGCTGGGGGAACTCATAGTAATGTTAAAAAACCTCAAAGTGAAATTTTCATGCCATGGGACCTTGAAGTGCTTTGAAATGGAATGTGTCTTTTTGACTTACATTTAGATGTGTCCAAAATGTTACAGCTTGTTTCTGTATGTTTAGCAATAATGGGAAACATCCCATATATTGTCTTACCAGAGACACCAAAGGAAAGTAACACTCTCTCTCTCTCTCTCTCTCTCTCTGTAACATTTGTGGCAATGGCCTCCATCTATTTTTGTTTTATAATATGGATGAACAGTTATTAATAAACTATACATTTTATTTCAATTGCTGAAATTGAGAGAGGCTTGGAGTCACTGCAGAGAACCAGGGACCAGATCAGGCAGGCATACGCAGATATTGACCCAGATAATCAGGGAGGATGAGGATGCTATAATCAATATTAGTGTGTCTTTTGATGACACCTGGCAGAAGAGCAGTGTTGGGAGTAACAGCGTTTAAGTATAACGGCGTTACTAACGGCGTAATTTTTTCAGTAACGGAGTAATCTCATTAATTACATTTCCCATCGTTGCAACGCCGTTATCGTTACTGAGAATATAAAGTGGCGCGTTACTACAATTTGGTTGGTGTCAGGCTTTGGCTACACATCAGCTGCCTGGAGAGAGCAGGGGGGGGGGGGGGGGGGGGGATGATGACACCGTTGCAAATCCGATAATGATTAGCTGGGTGGGTGGATGCCCTGCTCACGCTGTCTCACTACACGCTCTGACCACTAAACACAAGACAGCGAGAATGGTGACGAGCCAGGGAAATTCAAAGGTAGCGTTCTCGAACTGGAAGTACCGGCACTACTTCTCGCTCATTGAAATTAAAGGCAAGAACGTTTATGTAACATGCACGCTATGCCCAGGAAAAAATACTTTATCCACGTCTGCCTCAAGCAACTCGAATCTTATGAAGCACCTCACATCGAAGTAATTTGTAACTGTAACTAATTACTTTTTTAAAGTAAGATGACCAACACTGCAGAAGAGAGGCTTCACGTCCCACTACGGCATTGGTGTCTGCATTAACATCCTCACTAGGCTGGTAGTGGACTTTGAGGTCCTATCCTCTTACTGCCATGCTTGTACCCTGAGAGAGTGTGCTAGGCGAGGTGGTAAGATTACACAGGAGGAACTTGAAAGCTGGAAGGAGAGTCATGTAGACTGTGCAAAAGAAATGCTCAGGGTCAAGTAAGGCCATGGAGCAGGAGGCAGCCAAGAGGATGTGGGCCAGGTTTGTGTCTCAGCATCAGCTACGCTACACAGAGATGCTGTCAGATGGGGACAGTGCAGCATTCAGGGAGGTGGTTGCGCTCAACCCATACCCTGGGCATGAAATCCTTAAGCTTGAGTGCATAAATCACGCTCACAAGCACATGGGCACAGCGCTTAGGAAACTGAGTGCTGAGCGTAAGTTAGGGGGCAAAGGTCAGGGTAAGCTTACTACCAATAAATGTAAAGCCTTGCAAAATTATTACAGGGGGGCTATTCTAAATAATCAAGGGTCACTGGATCAAATGAAGGCAGAAATATGGGCAGGTCTCCTCCACTCCATGTCACCTTTGCACACTAGGTGTAATCCATCCTGATGTTGGTATAGGAGAGCAGAGGAGAATGAAAAAAAGCCAAAGAGTCACGGGAGGTGGGTCAGAAGCTCATCCCTGTCTATCACCGGATGTCCAGTGACAGCCTGCTCAAGCGCATGTAGCATGGAGGCACTCAGAATGCCAACGAATGCCTCAACTCGGTCGTATGTGCCCGATGTCCAAAAACAGTCTTTGTGGGGAAAAGCAGAGTTGAGGCTGCAGCCAGTATGGCTATTTCTATATTTAATGAGGGTGCCTCTGCCATGCTGGCTGTGATGGAGAAAAGCAGAGCCGTAAAAGTGTAAGCACAGCCAAAAAAGTGAAAAGACACCAGCAGGAGATGGAGGAGGGCCCTATGGAGCTGGCATGGATATGTAGACTGTAAATTAACTTGGGGAACTAGGCTGTGTTGTGGTTGTGTTCTGTCAGTTTGAAGTTTGTGATGTAATGGTCTTCAGTTGAAGGCCATGTTGATGTGTTAATCCAAACAAGTTAATATAGCCTGCTATTTATATTTATAAGTGATTATTTCTTATACTACAGGCTTAAAGTTTGTTGTCATACCTTGACAGTTTCGACTGCTCACTCTGCAGTCATCTTCAGAATGTGACATCTACTGTGGGTGTGATATAATTAGTTTGTGTCATTCCACCTGTGTGATGGAATGTTGATGTGTTGTTTTGATGTGGTGTTTTGGATGTTATGATCAGTGATGGATGAAGCAATAATTAGTTTGGGATGTTAAACAGTGTGATACATGGATCTTACTTGGACCTAAAGCATGTTTTGTCTGTAATTCATGGCTTTCAATAGAAATTAGTGGAATTTCACCATAAACATCTTTAAAGGCGGTTTTCTCAAAATGAGCTTTTTCTCACAGTCCTACAGACGATTTTTCACTTCTGTAGCACCTACATACACCAAACCTTAGTCATATTCCTTACTATATTGTGAAGGTTTTTACAGAGGGATTTGTTGATGTGTCATTCTCGGCCTGATTTATATGACATTTTATGCCTAAAAATAGGGCGAAAATCATTTTTTTTAAGGCTATTAGTATTTTCTGATTTACTGGGTAACAAAAGGAGCTATTTCTAATCCCCTCTGATAATGTCTTTTCATTGAATATATCAACAAAATGCAATAATAAATTTGAAGCTTGTTTTTTTTTCAATGGTCAGATTTGTCACTTCAAAATATATGCAAAGTAGCACATATTTAATTAGATATAGCCGATTAGCAAATAAAATTACAGAAAACTTGCAATACATTTTATTCTCCCATTCATGTGAGTAATCAACTGTCAAAGTTTTATGGTGATATCTGTAAGTTAAACTTTTTACCCTATTCACCTGTGTCTCGCCTTAAGCGATTTAATGCGTGAATAAATATATACAGTAATTGTAGGGGTGGTACGGTACACAAAAGTCACGGTTCGGTTCATACCTCGGTTCAGACATCACGGCTCGGTACAATGGAGGGAAAAGCTTAACAAAAATGCAGAACGCAATTTTTTTATTGTGCATGTCCAGTCTCCCCCCTGAGATAGCTGCAACAGCCTGAAGTGTATAAAGTAAGATGTAAACAGTAAACAATAAGTACCCCACATCATCTCCAGACTCCATATGTAACTTGTAAACAAAATAAGATAAGCTGTAAAACTGAAAATACAGCATCTTTTTTTTTTTTTTTTTTATTGAAGTGCAAATTACATAGAATAACAAAACAACAAATTCTACTTAGGCAAGACCTTCCCCCACACAAGTATTCTTGTTATTAAGTGCGACAGGCAAACCTTTGTCAACTGGCCACTACCTCAGCCACCCAGCTTCTCAGCTAGCTAGGTGAGTGCTTGTGTGCTGCTCATACAGGGTCTGCGTCTGTAGAACTGACGCTTTCATTTCCCACTCAGCCAATAAAATGAGCAGTCACCGTGAGATAGCTTTCCATGGCACGAGAAGGGAGAAGTTGGACAGTTTTTTTTGTCTCGTTCCAGTGATTGGGACATCTGGGTGATAGCGTTGGATATGCGTTAGCATGCTAGCTGTATTTAACTCACGTACCCAACAACTGCTTAACAACGGCGACACAGTCCTTGTCTTATCCACCACTCTCTCGCCTGTACTACTGTAACTGACTGGGAAACCGAAGTTTTCCCAAACTTGCGATCAGGCCGGCAGGTCCTTATTGCTGCTAGCTCTGACTCACTCACTGGACCGTCAACATGTAGGCGGAGCTTGGGAGCTTCGGGGGGGGTCCCGTAAGAAACGCGTATCTAACAGTAGTTCCGGATTACATTAATTAATTTGTACGCAAGTTTTATGTATTTTTATACCATGTACTCTCTGTGTAAATTCTTGTCCCGAACCGAGACTGTTGCGGTTCAATACGAATACATGTACCGTTTCGCCCCTAAGTAATTGTGCTGGTGGCAAAGGGGGGTTGTGTCAAGGGGATCCAGTGGTGAGTGGTGGGGGCAGCGCGCTCTCCAGAGGGTGCCCATGTGAATAGGTGGCGATGACCATGTGGTATGGCTTCTTCCAGAGTCCAACAAACAATTGAAGTTTGTATCCAATCCTAACAATCAGAGAGGAGTAGTCAGGGGAGCAAGCAGGCAGGCAGGCAGGCAGGCAGGATAAATGGGAAGCGTGAGCACAAGCAAGCAAGGCAGTCTGCAACAAGAGAGAACACAGAAAATGTTTAGCTACACAAGCTAAAACACCAGGAACACAGATTGACACAGGGAGCCAGGAGTGCAACTATACCACGCTAGTAGACATGTACAATCTGGCGACATGTGGATCACAGAGCTGGCCTTAAGTACTGCAGGAGGATGATTAGGTAATGAGCTTCACCTGGCGCCACCTGCCAGCTAAGCAATCAGCACAGGAGGAAGAAACATGAGGGGAAACAAACAGGGAAACAAACAAAGCACACAAAACAGGGAAAAGAACGTGCTGCCATGATAACATCATGACAATGTAGCCTTTATTGTTATTACTGTAGAATGTGTCAGTCATGCTCTCAATCATAGATTGACACCAGAGTAACAGTGTTAACATTCATTTACAATTTGTAACTCTTAACACCCACTTACTACTATTACAGATTCGTTTTTTAAGTTTAAAATGCAAAGGTCTGATTTGATTGTCCTTCATCTAAGTACCTATTAAAATTTTCTAAACAAAAACAAACTTTATTCTTAATTGTCACATATACCAAACAGTAGGCTATAATCACTGCTTGAATAAAAAAGCTATAATCAGCGGCAGACATGTAGGAATAAAAACGCAACTTACTTTTCATTGGTTATGATACTTAACTATACATATACATAACTTGAATTCTGAATTAAATAAGAATGAATGAATTGAATTGAATGAATTTAAATAAGGGAAGCAGCAGCTCTGACAGTTATGAATTCTAGACTAGATCTCAGACTTTCAATATGGCAAAATGTATGTCAGGACTGCTAAGTCTATTCGAATCTCAGATAGCTTATAGGTGCTAAAATAGACCTTGCACTAAATACGACAGAATGAAACATACAGTAGACTACCATAGTCTCTCATGATGTCCTAATAACATTAATGAGCCTTCACTTTGTCTTACTGGGGTCCGTTTCAGGAAGGAGGTTTAACAAACTCTGAGTCTAATCCTGATGTCTGAGTTGATTTACCCTGAGATGGGAAACCATCGCTCTGCCGTCCATATCCTCCCACGTCAACCATCGTAAACCGATACCTGGCATCAAATGTTGCCATTAGAACAATGGAGCGAGCACCCATGTAATTGAAATAGTCACTCCCGGCATGTGGTGGGGCCTTGACGTTAATGTGTTTCCCGTCGAGGCTTCCAACGCAGTTCGGGAAGTTCCAAAGTCGCCAGAAATCTGTAGCCATGGCTTCCCACTGGCTGTCGAAGGGCAGAGCAAATATTCAGGCTGCAGTGCAGTCCACAGCGCTTTGCAGACTTCCGATACTATTGAGGACACCGTGCTCGTAGCCATTTTGTAGCCCAAGTCTGTGATCTGTTGGCTTGCACCAGAAGACAAAACCTTCAAAGTCACTGCCAGTCTCTGAGCGACGTCAATAGGCATACGATGTGTGCTCTGATGATGTATTAAAGGTTTTAAATGATGAGCAAGATCGTCAAATTGACCTTTCGACATCCGAAAATACATGAAGTGCATTTCTTTGTCCAAGTCTCTCAGCGGCCGAACAACCGTAGCAAATTCGCCCATCGATGGCCTATCTTTGTTCACTGGTCGTACAGACCACCTTCGCTGACGTCTTCTTTTCCTTCTGCGATTTTACATTTGCAATAAAATCATTTGTTGTTCAATGTTGTTCATCTCCAGCTCCAACAACGCTCTCGCTCTTTGGGTCGCCATTTAGGAAATGAAAAAGTGGAAACAAAACAAACTATCAAAGAGTTTTGCGATTGACCCTCCAGAAATCACACTCTCTAGCGTTCTGGCAGTGAAATGCACTGCGTTGCAAAGAAACACGTTCAACCCGACGCAGAACTACGAAAGGTCACGACGCCGTAGAATCGACGGCGTAGCTAATGACACTTCAAAATGACCCACGTTCAACTGTAGATGAACCATCTTTTAAAAACGTCGCAGCTTCATAGGCTATGTGTGCTTACTGGGTGTATAGCTTATTATTAATTTGTAATGTATTTATTTGTTATTTGTTCCACATGTTGCTTATTGAGGTACAGTATTTGTTTTTCATCTTCAATGAGATCATAATTATCCAATTTACTTCATTATTATATCAGATGTATTTACTCAGATGTATTTAGATTTATTTACTTTTCTATGCTTTGGCAACACAGATTTATTGATTTGGTCATGGCAATAAAGCAAATTAAAATCGAAAAAAATTAAGATAGAGAGAGAGAGAGAGAGAGAGAGAGAGAGAGAGAGAGAGAGAGAGAGAGAGAGAGGTGGGGGCGGGGCGCCCAGAGACCTTTGCTGATCGCGCCTCCTCACGATGCGCTTGAGCTCACACCAACCGGTAAAAGCCTCCGGGTCTGACAGGGGAACCACAAACACTGACGGAAGGACGAGCGGCTCTTCCCAGAAATCAGCGTCAGGAGGTGTCCTCCGTGTCTCCTCTGCGGCGTTTGCTCTCTCTCTCTCTCTCTCTCTCTCTCTCTCTCTCTCTCTCTCTCTCTCTCTCTCTCACACACACACACACACGCACACACAGTGATGTGATAGGTTGGAGCGGAGCCCGGGGGTCTGATGATGATGATGATGAAGAGCAGGTTTCTGCCGCTGACCGGGAAGTTCCAGCCGACGCTCAGTGCGGAGTAAAGGAGCCCCGTTTTCACTGAGGGATTAAATCACTTATTTGATTGTAGAATTCCTCCTTTCTTCTTGTTTCTTGGCTGAAATGGGGTTTTCAGTCTGCGGGCGGTAGCCTACATATTGCCGGGCTGACGGATGAGGATCTTCTATGGCCGTATGTGGACTGATTGGAGTTAACAGGATGCAACACGTCCAGGTCAAATGAGCGTCTAATGTGTGCTGAATGTGACATGGGGAATACGGGACTATTCAGCCTCCTTTATTACTTCATTTTCAACTGGCCCTTTATGATTTGTGCAAATGGTAAGTGAACCCCAGAAAGGAAGCAAATAGAGAATGGTACATTTTTAGAAAGCTATAGTTTAAAATCAATGGCAGCTGTGTGCAGGATTAAACCTCTCCTGCTGTGTCGAAACTGAGCCTGTGCTATTTTTTTTCCAGCATTGATTTAAATAGTGGAACACTGTAGCAATAAAAACAGTTCAACATTAAAAAACAACACATAGAATGAGCCAGCTGTGCCACATCACAGCATCATGAAAGGATGACAGATTTTCAGTCAGGTGCTGTAATAAAAGCTTTTCAAAGTATTAATGACAGTTAACGGGGAGGACAGGAGGAGTGTGCATGGATGGCCACACCATGGACTGTCTCAGGCTTACAGTATGAAAGGTGTTTCACACTGCCATCCCACTCATTCATTTGTGCTTCTTCCTCTCCTCATTCCTCTTATATACCAAAGCTGCATTTACCGAGGTCCCTAAGGATGTGAGTGTGGGGGAGGGCGAGGATGTGGAGATGCCCTGCGCCTTCAGGGCCCTCAGCTCAGCGCCCATGTCTCTGGAGATCCAGTGGTGGTACCTTAAGCACGCTGGGCCCAAAGATCTGCCTCAAGAGCTGCAGATCAGCTCGCCGGCCAACACAGCACAGGTACCTGCAGCCCTGAACACACACACACACACACGCACACACGCATGTATGTGTGTAACTGTACATTCTCTGGATTAACATGGATGTTCACACCAGAGATGCTACAAAACAATGTCTTGGCCAGCAGCTGGAAATGTGACAATAAGCACAGATGTAAATCTGCCAGCGATCCATATCTGTACACTTTGCATATATGCGTTAGCAGTGTAAATCCACAGGCTGTAAATCTCTGAACATACTTACATAATGAGCCTGGTGCAGAGTGTTTCTCTGATCTTCAGTATGTTTCATATTTTTTTTAAGAAAGAGTCAGCAGTGTTAGAACCGCATACATGACTCAGGATGAGAGTGATGCTGAAAAAGGCACTTGTTGAGTATCAAAAGCATTATATTCCTCTCAGGTCGGCTGCAGAAAGCCGCCATGATAGGATGCTCTGGCAGGACGCGCTGGGAATGACTTCTCCTTTCAGCATGATAAATCAGTCTATTCCAGTTCTCTGAGGAGTCATTCCATCTGCAGCGTTTCCTCTGCACTTTAAGCACATTAAAACATGGTGGGGGGGGGAGAGAGAGAGAGAGGAAGAGAGAGAGAGAGAGAGGGGGGGGAGAGAGAGAGGTTATCAATGGCGTCTTTGACAAATGTACACCAGCAGCTCTGCTCATGCTGTTTGCTCTCTCCATCAAATATAATACACATATTGTATTGTCAGCTGATGTTGTGTTAACTGTAAACATGTTGTACATGGGATTCACCATGCTTTCTTTTTTTTTAGGTCGTTCCAAGGGAAGCCACCAAAATAAGTGTAAGTGTCTTTAGTACTTCATAGAGGACGATCATTTGATAAATGACGTGCATATTTATTTGACAGAACATCACATGAACATCACATAGCATGTCTAAAGAGAAAGAGAGCACTAGCTGACATGGTGGAGTGTATTCTGATTTAAAGGTGGAACATTGTAACCTGCTCCATCACCTGACTCACCACCTGTTTTTTGTTTTTTTGGCTTAGTCCTTTGTGTGCTCTTTTAATAAGAAATAAGCTTCTCATCATTACGGCTAAATAAAAGCATGATCTTGGAATCTCAAAACATAAGTTCAAGAGATCCTTTTATGCATATTTATACACAGTTACCCTTTAAATCAGCTTATGCATTAGTCTGTGTCTCTGACCTGGGGTCAGTGTTAGACTGGCTGTGGCAACTGGAGCTTTGGCAATGTGTTTTGGTCTGTTTGCTGTTACATTATTAGGGATCATTGACTACGTTTACATGCACATAATATTCCGGTTTTGCCCTTATTCCGAAAAAGACGATATTCTGACTGAAAAGAACTGAGAGTTGCGGCGGACCTGCAGTTTTCTGGAAGTTGGTTCCAGATATGTGGAGCATAGAAACTAAATGCTGCTTCTCCCTGTTTAGTTCTGACTCTGGGGACAGAAAGCAGACCTGTCCCAGACGACCTGAGAGGTCTGGGTGGTTCGTAGTTTATTAGCAGGTCAGAAATGTATTTTGGACCTAAACCGTTCAGTGATTTATAAACTAGCAAAAGTATTTTGAAATCAACTCTCTGAGGCACCGGAAGCCAGTGTAAAGACTTCAGAACTGGAGTGATGTGATCCACTTTCTTGGTCCAAAGAATGCCTCTAAAACCAGAATAATACCGGCATATATGTCTTAATCTGAAAATACTCAATTCGGAAAAAGCCCTCATTCTGAATATCCAAACAGAATATGTTGTTTACATGACCTGAATCATGTTCAGAATAATATATTTGTATTTGTAATAATAGTGGAATATTGGTGTGCATGTAAACATACTCACTGAGGCTCTAAAGGAGCTAATGTGGAGGTCTGCTGAGAAGCTACAGCCCCCCCCCCCCGACTTCAAAACATGAAGCCACCCTCATTAAGCTAATGATTAGTGCGTGCTAAAACTGGTAGGTTGTTGTTGTTGTTGTTGATGAAGTGTTTCAGTGTCTCCTTCCTGTGCTGATTCCAGACTGTGCGTGTTCAGGGCAACGCCATCTCGCACTGCCTCAGCCTGTCCCGGGTGAAGAAGGAGGAGGAGGGCGTGTATGAGTGCCGCGTGTCTGACCTGTGGGCCGACGCCACCGAGTTCACGGTCCGCGCCACGCTGCGGGTCACGCTGGGGGGGGGCGGCGGCATGGTGGCAGAGGAGGCCGTGTCACACATCCAGAACCGCTGGCCGCTGAGGAGCAGCAACACAGAGCTGGGAGGGGGCGGGGCTGGGTGGGCCACCGTTGAGCCGGGCCGGGGGGGGCAGCGAGGGCCTGCCCCCCCCCCGGCCAGCTCCACCAGCAGCACCTCGCTGGCCAAGTCGTCAGCTTCACCGCTGCCAGGGAGCGCTGCCATTCTCCGGCAGCAGCTTGGAGCGGGTGAGTGGGGGGGGCTGCAGGTTGATGTTTCTCTGTGTGTTGTGGCGCAGGATGCTTCGGTCCTTCCACCAGTTGTAACATTGATGCCTCACTTCCATGTCATACTGGACACGGCGTACTTCAAATAATCATATTGTCCTGTTAATATTCTGGAATCACTTAATACTCACTGGAGTGTGGGAGTCTGTAATATTATTGTGTTCATATTTTATCATTCTGGCAGCAGTAGGGACTCTAGCTTTGTTCACATTTGACATCTACATGTACAGCTTCTATTATCACTTATCATAAAACACATTTTCTCTGTTGCAGTAACATGATTCAGATTTGGTGGCAGCGCTGCATGTGAGAGTAGGAACATTTCTGTATGATCCATATGTGTGTGCTCATGTGTTGTATGATGTGTTGATGAAGGCTCAACTCAGTGTTCTCCATCATCTCCTTCTGATCCTGCCACAACTCTGTCACACTGTTCTAATCTCTTTAGATCAGGGGAGCATTTTGGTGGACATATGAATGAAGGTGTAAGACCTATTTCTTGCCAGCTGCTTGGCAGACGGCATGGGGAAGAATGGGGGTGGGGGGGAGGGGAGGGTTACTCTTGTACCTGCCCCAGTTCTTTTCCATGAAGCGTACTTGTGAATAATAAAACTCATGGTAGTGGAGTGAGCCACGCTGCTGATGAGAGCAGTTGCTCTGCCTCAGACTGTCTGACACACGCCCACTGAGAGAGGAACTACAGACACAGCCGCTGGGCTCGGCTTACAGCAACATGTACATCCGTGTGTGTGTGTGTGTGTGTGTTTCTTAGCTTTGATCAGCCATTCCCAGGGAGCAGATGGGACTGATGCTGCTGCATCTGTGTGGAGCCTTTTATTAGAGTTCAGAGTCACAGTTTGGTACAGGGAAAAAACGAATGCATAAGGACACACTTCTTTTATTTATTTTGAACAGACAGTAGTGCAAGTGTCAAAGGCAGACCAACCTCCTGCTGGGGGACTGGATACATTTAACTTTGGTATGACACTACTATTTCATTAAAAAAATTAGGACGATTTCAAATACCTCTGGAAAATGTTTAATATATCCTACAGTAGTAGTGTAATGGACCGCCCCTACGGTTCGGCATGCATGTGAACCGCAGATTAATTGCAAATGTAACCATCATAGTGTGAAATAGGAATACAGTTTAGCTGCAGCTGTTACGTGAACGGGTCTCAACAGAGTCTCTCTGTAGCAGGACGGCGCTGCCGATAGAGCGCTTGCATGTGGTGTTCATGGGTAGGCCTACTCCTGTACGGCTCGCAGCAGTTGTTAAAACAGACTGTACCAAAACACGGAACTGGACTGCTGTTTAATGCGACTATGAGTCGTTTTCACAGGTTATGAAACTGTCTCAATTTAACACAAGAAATAGGAGATGCCGAAACTTAAAATATAAAAGTATAGGCGGAAATGAGCCTATATCAGGAGATTCAGCAGAATTTAGGGAGCGCGAGGATATGTTTATTTTTAATGTGCGATGTACGGTTTGGGAGTTACAAGGCCAAACACGTTTTTTTTTTTCTGCTATAGCGCCACCTAGTGGTGGAAGTGGCTGAATATTTTTGTCCGAGGTCCATGCAGGGATCTGGACCAGTCCTGAAAATGGCACCCCCTCACCATATACGGTTTAGGCTGTAGCATCAGTTTTACGCTGAGAAAAATAATAATTAAAGCTGCAAGCAGCGATGAATCAATGATACCTCTCACAGGAGTCTACTTTAAACAGTTCACAAGTTATGAAAGTGGGCGTGGTCTGTGTACATGGGTGTGGCCAGAGTATAGGAAGCGGCTCAATATCACATGTAGACCACACATTCTAAGTTTCATGTAAATCGGAATAACTTTTGCCAAGATACAACCGTTCCCGTTTCAACAACCACCTACAGGAAGTTGGTCCACTATAACTGACTGGCGCATTGTGTTAGCTATCAAAATTCTTTTGATAACTTTTTGTCATGAGGATCCACCGAGTCTACTTGCACATTTTTGTGCAGATGGGACTCACGCTCTAGGAGGAGTTACAAAAAGTAGGTTTCACATATAGAGAATTTGCTAATTTTAATTTTAAAAAATCGGCACCATCTAATGGCCGATTGCCACCAAAAACAACTTTTTTTAAGTTTCGGAGCAATCCGAACAATTGTTGCCAAGATAACTCAATTTCCTGTTTAGACAGGAAGTAGCTATAACTTGCGCATGTTTTCAACTCTCAAAATTCTTTGGATAACATTTCGTCACAAGGGTCAACAGATACTACCTGCAAAGATTCAAGAAGATTGAAATCATGGCCTAGGACAAGTTCGAACGAATGTAAAACACATGAAAAATGCTAAATTAAAAATGGCCGCCTTCCGGTTGGGCAGAGCTAATGAAGGTAAATGGGAAATATGTCCGGAATGATTAGAGCAATACGTGTATTAAATCTGGTGAAGATCGGAGCAACTATGTCCAAGTTAAACCCTTTCACGCATTACGGGGCGCTATAGAGTCCAAATCGCGCAAAGCTCCCACGGGTTTATGTGGGTGCCAATTTCTGTGAGCAAAAATTTGCTATTAGGGGGCGCTATAGAGCAACCATACCACTCCCGAGCCTAAATGTGAATTCAGATGAAAGAGTTTACTATTCTGCACATGGCTGCAAATTGCAATTTTGAGAGTTTTCGTGCATCCTATAGTCCTCAAACAAGTGTTGGTAAAATAAAGATTTTCGCACGAAAACCGAGATTTCGGAAATTTTAGAATTATGTAATTTTTTGTGAGTTTTCCAGCAGCTAAGCCCCTCAAAAATGCGCGTGACGTGTTGGAATAATAATAACAATCCTTACAAAAACAATAGGTCCCTTGCAGTTTCACAGCTCGGGCCCTAATCATAATCTTAGGTGTGAAACGCAAGGTCTGCGGTATATTGTCGTTATAAATGTACCAGTTTAACAGTTCAACTCCATGCATATACAGAGTACCTTCACCAATACAAAAACGCCCTGTACACTGCCTGGTCCTATTACCATTCACATTTCATACACTCTGACTCCAACAACCCCAAGACTCTCTTCTCTACAATAAACAAACTTCTTAACCCCCCTGACATTTCTATAACCTTCACAGTGGACAAATGCAACTCTGGTTTTTTTCAATCCAAAATCAACACCATTTACAACAACTTAACCACCTCCCCTGGTCCTTCAATCACCACACTTGCCTCCACCCTCTCAGTCACTCTCTCATTTCTCTCTGCTGTCCCCTGTGGAGCTTTCGCATTTCACCACAGGTATGAACAGCTTATCCCATCAGCTTTCATTAAGACCTGTCTACCATCCATCACTACATATATATTGATTTCACACACACAGCAATAAAAGCTAAGCCAATCTGGTAATCAGTTTTCATATGTATTAGGAGTCAAACAGTGAAAAAATAAACATTCTAACTTATACAGTCGACAAAAGATCATTTTCTTTTTCAAAAAAAGTCCAGACGCTTATGTCCTCATGACATTCACTTATGCCAATACTCAAAATAATAATGTCATATTTATTGATATCACACACAGCAATGCCACACAAGCATTTGTGTTGTCTAAAACAGTTATATATATTTGGAGTTATCCAGTGCAAAAACATAAACATAATGAACATTATAAGTCAGATAAAGGACAAACTATTTACATCAGCAGAAAGGGGTCAATGTTAGCTTTTACCTCCAAAAGACCATATGTTTTAATTAAGTTATAAATCAGAAGTGCCGTTTGGCAGAAGGGTCCAAACTGGTTTACGTTGACTTTAGCGCACCCCTAATGGCCGAGTCTCAGAGCAGCATGTCGAACAAGCATCACAAGTTTTGTGTTGATAGCATTTACTGTGGCAGAGATATCGCAATCGCAAATTTCCCAGTTAAATGGACAAAACAAATAAACATTGATTATAGCGCCACCTAATGGCCTATCTTCGCCAAATTTGGTATAGAGCATCGTAGTGGGATGTTGAACAAAGATCTTAAGTTCTTTGCTGATAACATTTAATTTGGCCCAGATATGATATGTGTGTAGTAGCTAGCTAGTTTGGTCGTCAAATGCGCATACTTTAATGTGCACAATTCTTTTAATAATTTTGGTCAAGTCCATCTGGAGATGCTATGTACGAGGTTTAATGCAGATCGGTTGCACGGCCTAGGATGAGTTCGAAAAAGTTGGTTTTGCGCATTGCGCGATATTGCGGAAAACGTTTTCAGCAGAAATGGGCGTGGCCTATATCATCTGATTCAGCCTAATTCACGATGTAAAGATTTCTAATGTGCGATCTGTAATGTGGGAGTTAAAGGCAATACACCATTATAGCGCCACCTAGTGGTCCACATGTGTAATTCTTGGTAGGTGAAGTCCATGACCCATTGTACATCTACCCTGTAAATTTAAAGTTGTTCACATTAGTGTAAGTGGTGAATCTAAACGTGGGTCCTATAGGCTACGCCCACTTTGACCAATCAGTACCCCACTGTAGGGGTAGCCTCAGGAGTGGACCTAGATGGTAACCTCCAAATTTTGTAAAAATTGGATGAGCTGTTCATGAGATATAAGCTTTTTGTACTTGTAGCGCCCCCCTAGTGCCAATGTTTTGTAAAATGTGTGAGGGACCTCCAGAGGGTCATGGCAAACAAGAATTTAAAGTTTTGCGTTGGGCGAGATATGGCAAAGTTGGTGTTTTCATAGTTAGCTACATAAATTAGTTTGTGCGTAATATGCTTAATTTTTACCCTATACAAAATCTTTTAATAACTTTTTGTCTGGTCGGTCTGGAGATGCTACCTGCCAAGTTTCGTGCAGATCGGTCGCACAGTCTAGGAGGATATCGAAAAAGGTGTGGGAGTTATAGGGCCAAACGCATTTTTTCTGCTATAGCGCCACCTAGTGGTGGAAGTGGGTCAGTAATTGCGCTGAGGTCCTTGCGGAGTTTTGGGCCAGTCCTGAAAATGGCACCCCTCCACCATGTACGGTTTAGGCTGTAGTGGGAGTTTTAGGCGGAGAAGAATAATGGAAAATAATAATAATATGATGAATAATAATCCTTAGAAAAACAATAGGGTTCACACAGCCCTGCTGTGCGAATGGCGTAGCTTTGCTACCATCGGTTCTTCCAGACTTGGGCTTGGACCCCTAACTAGAACTGCAAGCAGCTATGACGAGGTCCAAGCCTCCCGGTGCAAGTCGCCCCCAGGGAGCGCACGAAAGCGGGACCCAAAGCCTGACGGTGGGGACAGACATGGTCTTCACTTCCACTGCTATGGCGATGATGTCCAGATTTACATCTCTAAATCCACCACCACAGCTTTATCCTCCACCCTGACCAACTGCCTCACCGATATTCAAACCTGGATGCAAACCAACTTCCTCCAACTCAATTACAATAAATCTGACTTGATGCTCATCGGCCCAAAATCCCTCACAAAGAACACCCATAACTTCGGTCTCACTGTCAACAATTCCACCCTGTCTCCATTTCCACACATCCTTAAAGGGATATTTCACCGCTGGAAAGCTGAATATATCTTTAAAATTGGGTCACGTATGTAGTAGAAATGTGATTTTTTTTTTTAATTGGTGCCATCTAGGCCGAGAAAAGCCAGAAAATGTGTTTTTGGCTCATGTGGATGAAAGACACCAAATCCCAGAATGCACTTGCTTCGCTGCTTTACAAGTCCACTCCCAAGCCACGCCTACCATTTACAGACAAACAGACAGTGAGGCATTCAACTCAATATCACAGATCAATATCAATATCGCCTGATATAGTGGCCTATATTAGGTGATTCAGTTGGATCCAGGGAACGCGTGGATATATGGTTTTTGAATGTCTGGTGTACGTTGTGGGAGTTATAGGGCCAAACACGTTTCTGCTATAGCGCCACCTAGTGGTGGAAGTGGGTCAATTGTTGCGCCTGAGGTCCTTGCAGTGTTTTGGACCAGTTCTGAAAATGGCACCCCCCCACCATGTACGGTTTAGGCTGTAGCTGGAGTTTTAGGCGGAGAAGAATAATGGAAAATAATAATAATATGATGAATAATAATCCTTAGAAAAACAATAGGGTTCCACCGCCGGTTCTTTCAGACTCGGGCTTGGACCCCTAACTAGAACTGCACGCACTTATGACGGAGTCCAAGCCTTATCGCGCCAGTCGCCCCGACCCAAGTCGACAAAAGCGAAACCCAAAGTATAACGGTGGGGAGGCAAACGTCAGGAAAATATAGGCAGGTAGACGAGACAGCAGCCCTATCAGCACCGAAATGTCACGCGAGATTTTGCACGTCTATTGCAGAAAAACACCTTTTGGTCAATTTTCGCTGGAATTACACTTTAAGAAATGGTCTGATAATAAAGGATCCTGCGGGAATACTATTAAATCTTCAATTTTGATATGCTAGCACAAGGTTGAGGGTGTGGTTAAAACAATGAGTGGCCTTATGCACACTCTGACTAAAACCAATTGAATCTAATAGTGAGTTGAAAGCAATACTAAGGCCGTCATTGTCAATGTCCACATGGATATTAAAATCACCTACAAAAAGTATTTTGTAGGTGACAAAACTGATTTTAGGACTACACTTGATAAAAACAGACCAGATAAAAATTCAGAATACGGACCTGGAGCTCGGTAAACAACAACAAATATAATTGACTGTACTGTTTTCCATGTTGGATGTTGAAGATTAAGAACAAGGCTTTCAAATGAGTTATAATTTAGTTTAGGTTTAGGATTAATTAACAGGCTTGAATAAAATATGGTTGCAACTCCCCCTCCTCGGCCTGAGCCTCGTGGAATTTGAGTATTATTATGACTGGGAGGAGTGGCTTCATTTAAACTAACATTTTTCACTGTACAGCCAGGTTTTGGTAAGACAGAATAGATCAATTTGATTATCTGATATCAAATTGTTTACTAGTACTGCTTTAGAAGACAGAGATCTAATATTTAATAGTCCACATCTCATTTTCCTATTCTGTTCTATCATTGCAGTGGTTGTTTTAATTCCAATTAGGTTGTTAAGTGTAGCTCCTCTTTTATTAATCTTTGATTTAACCGATCCGAATCGGGGGACAGACACCGTGGTTATTAGACTATGAGTGGAAGCACAGAGGAGCGTGCTGCACTGCACCTCTGATTACTAATATCAAACTTGGGTTGTCATGGTTTATGACCGAAAATAGACTCGGTCAGATTTTTTTATATGAGAGCGGCTCCGTCCAAGGTGGGATGAATACCGTCTCTCCTAATCAGACCAGGCCTTCATTAGCTGGGCACCACCCTGACAACCAGCGGTGGAACATGCAGCTGTACATGTCATCGCTGATCAGGTTTGGCAGGGGTCCAGAGAAGACTACTGAGTCCGACATTGTCTTAGCATATGCAAAAAGTGACTAACATTAATTTTAGTGATCTCCGATTTGCGGAATCGGGTATCATCGCGTCAAAAAAGAAAAAAGTGTCATTAGCTGTTGGGTTTGAAAACCCCTTATTCTGTAATTAAATAAAACAGCACAAAGGAAGACCACAAACAGGTAGTTTAGTTTTTACTTGCAAGGGAATCCTTGCAAGGGGAGAGGTGTGCTCAACAGGCAACCACCTGCATCTCCAACAATTCTTCCCATTCTGCAGTGCTTTATTCACAAAAGTCACATGTTTCGACAGCTCATTGTACGTCAGCAAGAAGTATAATCAATAGTGACATTTAATGTCACAGTTACTTTGACATTGTATGAGTTTCACAATCATAGTTTAAACAAGCATAGCTAAATCAATGTTTTGCAAGCTGCGGCCTTGGAACTGGAACAGCTCATATCAGTCAGCAGTCATTTTCATGAAGTTTCTCATGAAAGTAGAAATAAGAATGATTAGTCAAACATAATGTGCATTTATCATTCATCAATGATAACATACATTTTCCAACATTAGCGCAGCTGCTGAACTTATGAAAAATATATTCTTAATATCGACAAATGTTTTGGTTTAAAGATTTAATATTTATACCGCCCTCTTTTCGGGAGGGTCTGTTTGAAGAGCAGTAATGTTATGTCAACTAAAATACTAGAACATTAGCTGAGTTCAAATTTTTTTTTAAACTGAATAATCAGTAAATTCTTGTGCTTTTTAAAATAAAACAAATCAACACCTTCATAGTATACACATATGAAAAAAGAACTTTGAATTAATTTGCAGATATATTTACATAGTAGAGTTATTGCTTCTCCTTCGCTCGCTGTCCCGAGGTAAAAGGAGAACATTACGAACTTTTGGAATAACAATATGACTTAAAATGTATTCAATTGTTTTACATTTAAACGTAGGTTACAGTATTGGTTAACCCTTGCTTTATGAATCCACATAATCCATAATATTATTTATAATATTTAGTTGGTATTTTATTTTGTTATGTTATCCACTTCATAAATGTGATAATGGTGTACACATCATTGCAATTAAAATGGGAGTGAAATATATTTTTTTAAAGGTACAATATGTAATACTGACTGCTAGTGTTTAAAATAGTTACTGCAGTTCAAATTCAAAATACTGGAGAGAGTCGCCCCCTCCTTCCCAGACTCGAAGTTTACGGAGGTTGCCAGGCTGAGACCGCAGCATCCACAACAATGTTGCTAGACGCTTCTCTCACATAGCCAGACATACTTCACAGCACAGCGGAGTAGCTAACGTTAGATGCTGGCTATATAAGCTCATAAAAGTCTGTACTCACGCGGAGCTCCGTAACCAACTGACAGACACACTTTTTCGGCTTAGTGGCGTGTTCCGCTCCACACGCCAGACAGACACACTTCCTCAGTTTAGGATTATGATAGGAACCGCTAAAAATAACACTACCTTGTTGTCCTTTTCCACCCGACTGAAATACACACTTTATTGTCTTAGAATTACGGCAACAATCGCTAAACACACTGCAAACTCACGGTCTTCTTTTCTGGATATACACCCCCTCTCTTGGCTTAAAATAACTCACCGTTGTCGGCTACGGCCGCTGAAGAGGCTGCATGTTGTAAACAGCCATGGCCCGCTATGGTCCTCCGGTAACGTTAGCTAGCTAGCAGTTAGCAGGGTTAGCATGGTGGCATTAGCTAGGACCAGTTAGCTACTAGCTGAGTCTCAATTGTTTTTGCGAGTAACCAACTCGGGTTTCTAGCTATATAATTCAATGTGAGTACACAAATGTTGAAGTGACATAAAATGCCTGCCCCTAGTAGCTGTGATAAATTAGCTTGAAGCTAATGCTTACCTGTCCAAGAGGAAATTAGCCAACTCGGCATCCTTTTGGGCTCTAAGCTGTCTCCATCTTTCAAATACATCTCCAATATTAACCCGGGGATTGTTACATCTCTGGTCAAGCAATTGTTAGAAACATGCAGTTTTTTTAGGTTGGATATAATCTATCTCCGTTGATCCCATTCGTTTGTTTGCTGCATTCATGGCTGTACTAACGTTATGCTTGTAGTGCGCTGGGTTTACGTTTTTACAGGTATATCTGGCAACCCGGCCTGGCTGTCAAACTGGGCAGTTGATAACAACACACAGGCCAAAACATAAATTCCGTCACAGAATGTAAATTTCAAAAGGAAAAAAAATACTGACATTAGCATTGTTGTCAGAAAAGATAGTATTTCAGCTTAACATGTTTCCTTAATATCTGATGAAGAATTGGTGTCCTTTTTGGATTTATTACAGTACATATATTACATATTGGACCTTTAAGATTCCTCTTAATTATAATACGCGGTTTACATTTAGATATCCTGGTATCTCTCACACCCGCAATGACACAGTGATCACTCAATTTGCAAAAACAGCAGTAGCATTGTATTTCTGAGGCATATTGGTTAAAAACAAATCAAGGACTGTAGACTTTTGAGGATGTTTAGGGTTTGGCCTAGTAGGCAAGTCTATAATAAGGGTCAAATTCGCTGAGTCACAAAAATGTTTAATTAAATCAGATGCCAGACTCCCAATTTAAGTCACCCATTAAAACCAATTCAGTATATTTTATATGACAAATCAGACAATGAGGACAATGTATCCTTTGGTGCAGAAGGAGGTCTATAACATCCCGTAAATGTTAAAACCCAATTTTGCGATAATTACATTTTCAATACTAGCAATTCAAATTGTTTAGGCACAGACTTGGATAATTGTACTGTTGCCTGCAAACAATTTTTTACATAGATCGCCACTCCTCCACCTTTAGCACGGCGATCAGTACGAAATATATTATACCCCTCCATATGAATATAACTATAAGGAGTGGATCTACCCAGCCACGTCTCAGATAACACCATAACATTAACATTTGTCGATTTGGCCCAAATTCTGACCATATAAATTTTTGGCAGTAGACTTCTCACATTTATGTGTACAAAACCAATACCAGACCTATTTAGAAAATCAGCAGGAGTTTGCAGCGATATATCGGTCACAGGCCCTGGGTTAGGTTGCACATTTCCCGACATCAGCAACATAAGTGTAATTATTACACGGCACCCAGATGATACGTTTGAGCGTAATTGTAAATCATACAATGTCACAGAAAAAAATACTCCTAACCGTAATACTGCTTTTTCTGCCACGCAGCATCATTTTGTGATTGATAACATGCCACTTTGCAACACAGTAATACAGCAGAGATCTTATTTATTGATACATATCAATATCGATCCAGCTTAACGTTACTACAATGTGTTGGTTGACAAGTAGCTAACATTAATGCTAGCTAACGCTTGGTGGTAAACATTATAGGGTTACAACATCGTTCAACACGCTCATAAAGTTATTAGTAGCATGATTGTTTTCACCACGGATAAAAGCAGCGCTGGGCTAACCCACGACTGAGTTTAACAGTAATGTTAACGTTAGCTGTATAGATAGACGACTAATCTAATGCTAATTTAGCCAGCTAGTACCCCGGTCTGTCTGCCTGGGATAAGAGCTGACAACACAACTGGGACATGTAGCAATAGCTAGTTACCGTTAGCCCATAGCCCATGGATGTATTAAGAGAACACCATTACAGAAATCCATACAGTATAAGTACTATACGGCACTTAACTCCGGTGCCGGGTGCCTACGACATTAACGGCAGTTTAATGAAGCGTTGGGAAACAGACCATATCAGACCCAGACCCAGATCTGAGTCGCAACAGCAGCCATCCATAGCTAATGTTAGCATTAGCGCTAGCTACCGGTGTTCGTGCCGAAAATCCCCTCCCTGCCAAATTTCTCCCCCCTTCACATTTAGCTGTCTTTACAGTTAGCTAAATTAACCCGACAAGCACCAAAACGAATAGTTAAGATTAAAGAAAAGTGAAGGGGGAGATCGTTCCGGGGAGCTTGGAGATGTTCTGCTGCTGCACAACGGCCATCGACCGTCCCGTTCGGAGATTCCCCCGGCAATCCCCACCCACACACGTCTCTCAGCCTCATTGAGTAGCTAGCTAGCGTTACAACAAACCTTGTCCGCCCCAGTGTTGAAACCATCCAAAAGGTGACAGTGACATGTGAAATATATTGTGATAGTCACTGTGGTTTTAGCTGCTGGCTAATGTTAGCTTGCTGGCTCACTAGCTAGCTGGTCAGCTACCAATATAGATCAAATGAAGAAAAACGTAATTATGATGGGGAAAATGCAGCTATGTTATTAAAATGACATTAATAAACATGAATAAACGTAACATGAATAAACTTGAATGGGTAAACTTGTCCGTGAACAGATGCATTCTAATCAGCGAAGGTGTTTAACATTAAAAACTACAACTCCCATAATTCCACGCAACTTACCAACGTCATCAAAAGTCCGTGTTTACAATCCATTGTTTTGGTTGAGAGACCCCTAGCGGCAGAAAGTTACATATTGTACGTTTAAATGTGATTTGCAGAACACTGTTGTGATTTTCTTCTCTCTTTGTGTCTGATCCAGGCTGTGGTGTGATGAGCACCATGGACCCCCTCCTCTGCATCACTCTGCTGTTCCTGCATAAAATCCTTCCCTATCTGTTGGCCCACTGAGGAGATTTTAACCAAAAATCACGTCGACCTGCAACCTTCTTACTTTCTATACCAAAAACAAACACAGCAGTCAGTGCCCACCAGGGGAGCGAGACTCACATTAAATCAATGTTTGCCGCTGCAACAAATCACTGCAGGGAGTGAAAGCAATGCAAAAGGATGGAGGAGACTCAAATAACGAAGAACGCTCCTGGGACTTGAAACAGAGATGGGAGCTCCATGACTGTTGAGCAGGCTGAGTGTGTGCTCCCAGTGGATGATGGGAGCATCCCTGCTGATCAACACAGTGTGGCCACATGAAGCGCTCCTCCGCTCTGCACCTGCTTCATGCATGGCCTCCTCAAACACTCCACACGCAGTATTTCCGCTGTGAGTTCTGTTCATCTAACACAGCTCACTTCCATGTGAGTCCTACTGCAGACTTAGTCACTTTCATTTGTTAAACGGATCACAATGTGGCCATGTTTTTTCTTTGAAAGGGGGCGATTTGAGGCATCTTTATTATACAGAACTACTGTTCACCGTGTGTTAGTCTGATGTATTCCATGTCCACCCCCCCGCACGCACGCACACACACACACACACACACACACACACACACACACACACACACACACACACACACACACACACACACACACACACACTTTTGTTCTCTTAGCTGTGTTCTATATGTGAACAAATAAGCTGATATATTTTGATTAATATAAGGCTTATCTTACCATTGTTGTTGTTAATCACCTCCAATAATGTTTATTTTTGTTAAATATATGGTTATCGAATTGAGACGTTTCATTTCTATGAGACAAAAAGTGATTTATTGATAACTTGCCAACAGCAGTAGAGCTAAAGGTTTATTGTTTTTGTAATAAAAGCGAGATTTCAAAAGTGTTGCATGTTGGCTTTCTTTCACCACAGAGTTATTCACACATTCGTTCATTTGTTTTTCAAAGTAAAACCAAAACTCAAAAAACAAATGAATGACTTGTTTCCTCAAAATTCGTTTCCAAAACCAAAAGGAAATAACGGATAACTCGTTTTTCCCATTTACAATGTTGTGCTCAAATGAGAAATATAGATAGATAACGAACGTTTCACCCTGTTTCATCCAACTTTTATATTTTTATTTAACGCAAGATGCATGGCCCGGATGTGACCTTAACTCGTGGGACAACACCGACACGACCAAGAACAGTCTATCCATGTTATAGCAGGTAGAAACTAGCAATAGAAATGGACATTGTTGTGCTTTTTAGTGGAAGTAAGAGGGTTATACTCTGAAGCCTGAAGACATGACCACAGAGAAGATATCGGTTATTTTCCAGGTTTGTATTTTATTTAAAGCAATAAAGTGATATAATATAACGTTATGGTGTTTAAAAACTCGTGGGCACGCACATAATCTATCCAAGGCTATCATTTATGAACTTTCAAAGTTATTAGTGTGCTCCAACGGATTCTGGTGTGATGTTTTTTATGTTTTTATTTTATTTTGTTTTACGTTAACATTGATTTTCATGCCACACTCGTCTTGGATTTTAAAAAAATAACAGAAACTCTGAACTAAAAGATGTTCTCTGCTTTAGCTGTAACGTTATATTATACTTTAGCTTTCGTAGCAGTCACTGAGAGTATGTCATTAAATAACAGTTACTAATGAAAATGTTGGTGACTACAATGTGAATACATATATTATTTTGTAATAAAAGCACAAAAAGCAGTGTGGTTGGCTGGACAATACACATTTTGGTGCTTCTATTCTATCCTGAACTCCTGTCATAGGTCCAAAAGGAAATCGTTTATTTGGTGGACGACACCAACGTGGCCATCTTTCCCCGACCTGATGGTGACTTCAACTGCTTTGACCTCATCGCCAGAGGTCATTATGAAGTGCATGGCAACAGCACCACTGTGGAAAAATCTGCAGGGGCACTTCACTCAGGCCAGGCTGCCTGCTTTTCTTTCCACCGCCCACCAAGCACTGCCACAAGCTCCTCCTGTCCAATTCCAAGTAGCACCACCAAAACCTTTGTGAGGTGAGTGAAAAAATAATATTTACATCTTGCCAAAACATCTGTCAATACTAAGGGTGCTCCGATCGATTGGCCACCGATCGGTACCGGCCGATAATGGCTTTAAATAGTTTGATCGGTCTCCATAAAGGCCGATCAGATAGGCCGATCATATGACGCACTACCACGGATGTATTAAGAGCGCACTACTCCTGAGAACATTTTCAAAATGGCGGCGTCCCTACATTCAGCGGTCTGGCAGTTCTATAAGGTGTCTGAACGGTGGCAGAACAGCAGTTGGCCCGCGGCCGGCCGCGGAACGAAGACGCTAGGAAGACGGCTACTGCTTTTAAAAAGCGGCTGCCACCGGTGGTGCTCCGGCAAACACCATTCTGACGCTTCTACTGCCTCTGGAGCACCGCTGGTGGTCCGCCAACTCATTGCTATCTGGGAAAAAGACAATACACTAGCGATTAGCAACGTGTGTACCGAGGAAATACCACGAGGCGGAAAGCTCCAAAGACATTTCAACACCACCAACCTCATCATACATTTGAAGGTTAGTCACAGAAAGGAGTAGGAGGAGTTTTCAAAGTTAGCTAACGCTAAGGCAGAGCGGAGTCGTGTAGCTAGCAGCTCCGGCGCCACTCAAACAGCTGTTTCCCCGTGTGTGTGTGTGTGTGTGACTGACTGTGTGTGTCTGTGTGTGCTGAAGAAATGTGCAGTGATTGAAAGGACATTTTTTAGATTTTGAGCTAGGACAGAAAGCCAAACAGTTACTGATACATTCTCTAAACATGTGTGACTGTTATGTAATGGCGTAATTTTCAGATCATAAAAGTGATCGGTATCGGCCGATACGTCTTCCAGCAATCGGTGATCGGCCCCAAAAATCCTGATCGGAGCACCCTTAGTCAATACTGTACATTATTTGAGCAGGTGTGTCCAACTCTGTTTACTGGTAATCCCTTATCCTGCATATTTACCATCTGTTCCTGCTGCACCTGCAACTTATCACCAAAATTAAGCTGGTTTATTCAAGAGCTTGATGATCAGCCCTAAATTAAGTGCTTATTTTTATCACTGTATATTAGCATTCAACAATTAATACAAATATTATCGTAATTGCAATATTGCCAAGTGCACTATCCAAATAACAGGAACTGCATTTTTTTATTATTTATTCCCATCTATAATCAGGAATGTCTTCATTGCTGAAGTCCTGAATGGAAAGCTAGAAACCACCAAGATGGTTACAGTCCGCTTCTCAGAGTTTGAGGCTTGTGTGGCAACAATCACCAGTAAGGTGAAAGAGGCCCTTGGACAGCAGTAGTCATTTATTTTGACAGATAGTCAGGGCAACAAAATAATTGACTCTGATGGAACTAAGGGTATGTTTTAAATCATTGCTGTGTAAATGATATTTTCTGCAGCCACATTAGGAACTTAAAGGAGAATTCCGGTTGATTTCAACACGTAGCTCTGCTGTTGTAAATTTGGAGTGCTGTGAGTAGCAAGAAAAACGAAAACAATCAGTGTTGCCTACACCGTGTTATCCCCCTGCTAGAGTTAGCACCCAACAGGCTTAAACCATAGATAGTTAAAGAAATGGACCAACAGATCCTGTTGCTCTGGACGGAGACCAGTGAAGTAGTAGTAATAATAATAATAATAATAATAATAATAAATTGAATTTATATAGTGCTTTTCATAGACTCAAAGTCGCTTTACAGGGGAGCTAGATTAGAAAGTAAAACAAAGAAGGACAATACAAGACAAAACAAAGCAAAAGAAAACAAGACAGAGCAAAACAAGATTCTGTCACAGAAGAAAAGGGGGCTACAGATAGGCAGAGGTGAAGAGATGGGTCTTGAGGTGGGACTGGAAGATGGTGAGGGACTCAGAGGTGCAGATCTCTTGGGGGAGGGAGTTCCAGAGCCTGGGAGCTGCCCTGTAGAAGGCTTTGTCCCCAAAACTGCGGCGTTTGGACTTGTGGATGCAGAGGAGACCGGCTGAGGTGGATCTGAGGGACCGTGAGGGTTGGTAGGGGGAGAGGAGGTCAGTGAGGTATGAGGGGGCCAGATGGTGGAGGGCTTTGTAGGTGAGGACCAGAATTTTGTAGGTGATCCAGTGGGAGATAGGAAGCCAGTGGAGTTGTTTTAGGACTGGAGTTATGTGGTGCCAAGATTTGGAGCGGGTGATGAGTCGGGCAGCTGCGTTCTGGACCAGTTGGAGGCGGTTGATGTTGGTAGAGCTGATGCCGAGGAGAAGTGAGTTGCAGTAGTCCAGTTGATGAAGGCGTGAATGAGTCTTTCAGCAGCGGGGGGTGTGAGAGAGGGTCTGATTTTGGCGATGTTGCAGAGGTGAAAGAAGGAGGTTTTGATGACATGGCGGATGTGGGGCTCAAGGGAGAGGGTCTATTAGAAGCACTTTTCTGGTGATGGCTGAGCGTTACCGCGCAGCTGCAAACTGAGCTTGCCGACGTAGATGTGACATGAGCAACGTGTCTGAAAGTTGTAAGTCTTCTGGTAGCTGTGCCAAGAGAAATCTCAATCATTCCGAATCTTGCAGAGACGGAGAGCGTAGGTATATGTAAGGAGATAACATAGGCACAGGCTAATTATTGCTAACTAAAATGGTAGTTAACATTAGTAATTCAACTTAAACAGCTAATGTAAGCATGAACATGTTTTTAGCCTCTAAGCATGTTCAAAATGTCATTACAAGTGCCTACCCATGTGCAGTGATTCCTTCCGAGGGAACACAGCGAATCTGACTGCAGTAGATGTGACAGAAAGGCATAAAAGTTGTGTTAATCCATACCTCTGTTTATTTCCTGTTTTTCGGTGAGGGGAAATTCTTGGGAATTCTTGCTGGACAACAATCAGCTGCAAGTTGGTTTGGTATTCCTCTGCCAAAAATGGGCACTTATTGTCAGACGGGAGTAGTGAGGCTTGGACCCAAATGCAGTTCAGTTAAAAAAAACAGAGTTTATTAGCAAAACTTACAACAGTTGGTTCCAAAAACAGGTAGGCCAGGAAATGAGAAAGCCAGGAAACACACCATACAGGAGCACACCTTCCAGGAACAACAATGAGCCGACACAGGACAAGGGGAACACAAAGACTAAATACAGAGGATAACGAGGAAACAAGAGGCAGGTGACACAAGGGCTGGGAAACAGGTGGAAAACATCAAGCAATCACAAGAGCGGGAAAAACCAAAAGACAGGAAGTAAAACTAGACATCACAAGGGGAGACAGACAACCTTTCAAAATAAGACAGGAAAACAGAACTAAATACAAAAACAGACTGTCAAAATAAGACAAAACACCAAAACCATGACAGAACCCCTCCCTCAAGGGACGGATCCCAGACGTCCCACAAAAAACAACCAACAAACAAAAAACAACCCAAAGGAGGGCGAGAGAGTCAGAAGGAGGAAAAAGGGTGACTGGGGCATAGGGAACAGAGAGCCCTAGGGGCACAGGGAACTGGGGAACAGGGAACACGGGGCACTGGGGACAGGGCACTGGGGACAGAGGGCACTGGGGACAGAGGGAACTGGGGCACAGGGGACAGAGGGAACTGGGGCACAGGGAACTGGGGCACAGGGGACAGAGGGAACTGGGACAGAGGGCACTGGGGCACAGGGGACAGAGGGAACTGGGACAGAGGGCACTGGGGCACAGGGGACAGAGGGACACAGGGAACGAAGGGCACAGAGACAGATTCAGACAGAACAGACGCGGATAGAACTGACTCGGACCGGACAGGATCAGACACAGATGGGACGGACTCTGACAAAACAGACGCAGACGTGGATGGGACTGATACAGACGGGACAAACATGGAAGGGACCGACTCGGACTTAGGGGCCGGAAAGGTAACAGGGACGCGGACCGTGAGGGGGACAGAGACGGGCACGGTGACGGGAACAAAGACGGGCACTTTGACATGGACAGGGACGGGCACGGTGACAGGAACGGAGATGGGCACGGTGACAGGGATGGAGACGGGCACGGTGACAGACAAATTGGGGTTGGGGGCGCCGGAGCCCGGCAAGGTGATAGGGGGAAAAGGCATGGCCCGGTTGGGGAAGCCGGACACCAGTTCGGGGGTCTGGCTAGCTAGCCGGGGGTCTGGGAGGCCACTAGCCGGCCGGGGAAGAGGGGGACCGCTAGCCGGCCGGGGAAGAGGGAGACCGCTACACGGCCGGGACTCAGGGGGCTCTGGGGGGCCGCTACACGGCCGGGACTCAGGGGGCTCTGGGGGGCCGCTACACGGCCGGGACTCAGGGGGCTCTGGGGGGCCGCTACACGGCCGGGACTCAAGGGAATCTGGGGAACCGCAACACGGCCGGAACTCTAGGAACTCTGTGGGACCGCTACACGGCCGGGACTCAAGGGAATCTGGGGAGCCGCTACACGGCTGGGACTCCAGGGGGCTGCCACACAGCTGGGACTCCAGGGGGCCCGCAACACAGGACACAGAAGTCTCTGGGGCGTTGACCAATGGCATAGTGTCTGTGGCAGTCTCTGAAGCGCTGACCAACGGCAAAGTCTCTGGAGCGCTGACCAACGGCAAAGTCTCTGAGGCGCTGACCAACGGCAAAGTCTCTAGTGCGCTGACAAACGACAGAGTCTCTGAGCCACTGACCAACGGCAAAGTCTCTGGAGCGCTGACCAACGGCAGAGCCTCTAGTGCGCTGACCAACGGCAGAGCCTCTAGTGCGCTGACCAACGGCAGAGCCTCTAGTGCGCTGACCAACGGCAGAGCCTCTAGTGCGCTGACCAACGGCAGAGCCTCTGGGGCGCTGGAGACCAGCGTAGACTCTGGGAGAAGCGTCAGCGTAGACTCTGGGAGAAGCGTCAGCGTAGACTCTGGGAGAAGCGTCAGCGTAGACTCTGGGAGAAGCGTCAGCGTAGAATCTGGGAGAAGCGTCAGCGTAGACTCTGGACGGCAGCTCAGGAACAGAAGGACTGCACGTCAGCTCCGGAACAGAAGGGCTGCACGTCAGTGGAGGCTCTGGGAGGTCGGACTGGGTCTGACGACTGGGGCCATGCCGTTTTTTCCTCCGCCTATGGCCTCCAAGGGTAGACCCTGGGATGATGGTCGGCGTCGACTCCGGGAGGACGGTCTGCGTCGACTCCGGGAGGACGGTCTGCGTCGACTCCGGGAGGACGGTCTGCGTCGACTCCGGACAGCTAGACGTCAGCGGAGGTTCAGGACGACTGGACGTCAGCGAAGGTTCAGGACGGCTGGACGTCAGCGGAGGTTCAGGACGGCTGGACGTCAGCGGAGGTTCAGGACGGCAGGACGGCAGCGGAGGTTCAGGACGGCAGGACGGCAGCGGAGGTTCAGTTACACAGGTCAGCTCAGGCACAGGTACACAGGTCAGCTCAGGCACAGGAACACAGGTCAGCTCAGGCACAAAGGTCAGCTCAGGTACACAGGTCAGCTCAGGCACAGGTACACAGGTCAGCTCAGGCACAGGGTCACTGGACAACAAGGGCTCTGGTCCGCTGGACAACACGGGCTCTGGTCCGCTGGACAGCTCAGGTCCGCTGGGCAGCTCAGGCTCTGGTCCACTGGACAGAGATTAAAGCAGGGAATGGCGTCGGGACCGATTACGACCACGTCCTCTCTTGCGACCACGTTTGACACTGGTCAACTCAGGCTCGAGGTCACTGGACAACAAGGGCTCACGTCCGCTGGACAGCTCGGGCTCACGTCCGCTGGAGAGATTGGCTCACGTCCGCTGGACAGCTCGGGCTCACGTCCGCTGGAGAGATCAGGCTCTGGTCCGCTGGACAACACGGGCTCTGATCCGCTGGACAACTCTGGCTCTCGTCCGCTGGACAACTCGGGCTCTGATCCGCTGGACAACTCGGGCTCTCGTCCGCTGGACAACTCGGGCTCTCGTCCGCTGGACAACTCGGGCTCTCGTCCGCTGGACAACTCGGGCTCTCGTCCGCTGGACAACTCGGACTCTGGTCCACTGGACAACACAGGCTTGGAGACATAAAGGCCAAATTCCTGCTCCGTAGACAGCCAGCGAGCCTCCATGAGGTGCCTAGCAAAGGCGGGGTCCTCCTCATGAACATCGCGGAAAAAACTCATAAGACCCTCACTGACCGAGTCCAGAGGGTGAAAAAATGACACAAAGTCCATAACTGCTGGGTCCATATCTGGTCGGCTCATTCTGTCAGACGGGAGTAGTGAGGCTTGGACCCAAATGCAGTTCAGCTCAAAAAACAGAGTTTATTAGCAAAACTTACAACAGTTGGTTCCAAAAACAGGTAGGCCAGGAAATGAGGAAGCCAGGAAACACACCATACAGGAGCACACCTTCCAGGAACAACAATGAGCCGACACAGGACAAGGGGAACACAAAGACTAAATACAGAGGATAACGAGGAAACAAGAGGCAGGTGACACAAGGGCTGGGAAACAGGTGGAAAACATCAAGCAATCACAAGAGCGGGAAAAACCAAAGACAGGAAGTAAAACTAGACATCACAAGGGGAGACAGACAACCTTTCAAAATAAGACAGGAAACCAGAACTAAATACAAAACAGACTATCAAAATAAGACAAAACACCAAAACCATGACACTTATTTTTATTAGTTTTGGACAAAATTGTCAATTGTTGTAAAGCTCCATACATAATAAATACTAGCAAAGCCTACCTGGTATCCTATGGGCATTCCAGGACTGCACAACCCTGCCAAGTCCAATCTGAAGCACTTGACATGCCAGGTTGGAGACACAACATTTGGTTACATTATCCTGGATGTCAAGCAGGTCTTGATCCAGCAGGTGAACCAGGGCCTGTTTTAGTGGATAGTTCACCCGATTATTGACCTCTGGCCAAATTCTTTCCACACGAAGGTTCTGTTTAAACACAATAAAACATGTTTAAGACTGATTGGAAACACTTGAGATCAGAAAACCCAAATCAGAAAAAGTTGGTCTGGTGTGTAAAATACAGGTATAAGCAGTAGTAGACAGCATTCATTTACAAATGTCCTTTGATCTTGAATTATGTTGCAGACAGTTTGAAGTCAAGGAATTTAAGCTTTCAGTTGATCTGTAAAACATAATTTCCTGCCATTGAAGCCTGCACCTTATCCCAAGATGTTGGGACATACAGTACTAGGGCTGTAGCGATACAAAAATCTCATGATACAATATATTTAGCTCACAATACAATATATATCACGATATTCAGCCAACGATACGATTCAATATAAGTCGATACATTTACATCATTTTCTGAAAGATTTAAGGGGGAAAGAGTGATTTTGGTGACATCTTGTGAGTGTTCCATTTAGTTAGATTTAATTAATTGAACTGAAAACTAAAAACATCAATTACACAATATACGTCTCTGACTGGACAGAGTCTACAGCTTGCAAATGCTGGACAAAATGAATCAAAAATGTGTTGAGAAAATTAGTTCCATTTATTGAAAATTGCAAACTGTTGCTTACAAGCCTTTGAAATGTAAATAAAGTGCAGTATTGCAATTAACAATGGAGAGTTAAAAAGTGCAGCAAGTGGCCTGTTCTGAACAGTTTCTTTGACAGCTTTTTTCGCTTGACCGTGAACATATGAGGTAGCCAGTCTAGCCACCAGGTACTAAACATAGTACCATGGCTTCTCCAAAACATCCAATAATTCAAGTCACTAAGAAGAACATTTAAACATTTAACTTAAAATGTACCCGTCTTAGCCGAGTAGTTTAAGGCCTGTAGGCCTAACAAGTCTGTGAGGTAGCCAGTCTAGCCAGCAGAAAATAAGCCTTGACTGTGAATTGGCGTGGAATGTAGAATGGTCAGCATTTAACAGTCAAACTACCAGCAGTTAGTTGGATACAAATCACCTCATTTCTGCAACAGTCCGTGTTAATACCATGGATGTATTAAAGATCCCATATTATGCTCATTTTCAGGTTCAGAATTGTATTTTAAGGTTGTACCAGAATAGGTTTACATGGTTTAATTTTCAAAAAACATATACAATATTATATAATATATATAAATATAAAATATTTTTGTTGTACAGCACATCTCTCTCACTGCTGCAGCTCCTCTTTTCACCTTGTGTTCAGGTCTCTGTTTTAGCTGACAGAGTGAATCATCTTTTCTTCTGTACTATCTTTGATTCCATTCGCACATGCGCATGCGATTTTGAACAGCTCACCCAGAGACTGAAGGCAGGACACATTCAGAAACTTCTATCTCACTCAAAACAGCATGGATATATTTTTTTCAGTCTGTATGCTTGTGGAAGCACCAGAGACACAAAATAACTAAAGCAATGTGCTCCCAAACAGTTACAAACTACATAATCATGAACATTTACTAACTGAACATAAACCAAACACCTCTCGGACTTCCAAACATGGGGTATTCTTCCATGCGTCCCCATTGGTGGGTGGAGGGGATATCCTCATCTTTAATAAGGGCGCCTCATAGACCTCGGTACACGCCCAACTTGTGGGGTACCACAGCGTCTACACATGTCCAACATAAATACCTCGACCTCTCCCAGTCGGTTCTTAATATATTATGCAAACTAAAGTCTGAAAATGTTCAGATATTCACACAGTGGATCTATTCTTCTGTCAGTCTTTTTTATCCATCTTATGAATCCGTACAGTGTTTATTAATAAGTCTTTTTTCAGTCTGTTGTTATGGTCCTTATCCATACCTGTTTTTCCATGATCCACAGTGTTACCTCCTTCCTCAAGCAAAACTTATTAGGATTTCCACTGATAGTTTTGTAGCTTTTCTCTTGCTCGGTGCGCCATGTCGGGTCCCTGCTCTTTCCCTTTCATTCACTGTCACTCTGCCGCTCTTCGCATCCTTGCCTCTGGCACGTCCGCAGTGTAGCCTCTTTCCTTCATGTCCCGCGCCACTTCCCTGGCACTGTCGTCTTCACTCCGTTGTTCCAGTGTATCTGCATTTTGGCGAGCAGTGTCTGGAAACGAATTCCCTTGTGAACATGATGAATGAAAACAGTATAAAACGCAGCTGATTGCAGGGATCCAGGTTCTATTCAGCCAAAGATTATTTGTTCTGGGAGATGGGTCAATCCTAAACCAGATTGATAAGCACATAAGAAGCTAGGTCCAGACTAGTTTAATGATAGCCAGACAGATTATTTTAAGAGCATGGAAGAATGATGGCAGATGTATGGCAGTAGAGTGGACAGTATTGAGTGGTACACATAACAAAGTATTTCTTGTAGGGTTTTTTTGTTTGTTTTTTAATTATCTTTTTATTAGGACATTTCACATCAATTGACAAGTACAAATGGATTTACAGTTGTTAACATCAAAATTGTACAGAACCAAGGGTTTTGTATCAGTAGTTTCTTGTTCCAAATGTCCATTGTCCATTCCCTTTTAATAATATGTATATGTATATGTTAAGAGAAAAAAGAAGAAAAAAACATACAGTTTAACTTTTTACATCCAGAGGGGTATAGAAGCAAAAAGTAAATACACAAAATGAATAAAAACATTGGGAAACCCCAAAAAAAGAAATCAAATAAGTAGTGGACGTTCCTTCAGCTCATTACCTTGACAAAATCTGGTCTCTGCAGGATGGATCAACGCTGAGAAATCCTCGGTAGCTGTGACACAACTTCGGGCAGCACGCTCATCTTGTCCGTCGGAACGTTGTCCCACTCGCCACATCACAGACACTCTATTTCAGTCGGCATATTCCCGCACACTCAAACCACCAGATCTGTTTGCTCTCCTCACGTCCTCAGGCTGTTCAGCGATCGCTATCTTCTCCTCCTCCTCCTCCTCCTCCTGTCGTTTTATTCTCAAAGCACACAGCTCCTACGTCCTGTGTGTGTGTTGCGTCTTTTCCATAGTATATATATCTATTGTCACATCTATCCAATTATTAGTTGTAGGTCCAGTCTGCAACATCCATCTTTTAGTTAGCGCCTTTTTTCCTGCTGCCAGTAGTGCACCAATTAAATATTTGTCAATAGCACTTCCGTTCTGGGGGGATATAACCTAAGTACATGATTTTGAAATCAAATGGTATATGTGTGTTAAAACCATCCTGTATTGCTTTATGTATATATTTCCAGTAACTTTGTTCATTCCCAGAACACATGGTAATGACCTCCAGCCTGACATCCACAATGTTGCCAGCACTGGGAACCACCATTACTTTGGTGTACCTTCATGAGTGGAGTGATGAAATATCGAGCTACATTTTTCCAGCAAAATTCCTTCCATGCATGGGATTTTGTGATTTTCCATTGTAATACACAAATGTCCTCACATTCATTGTCTGTTATTGATAGATCTCCTTCCCGTTCCCATTTGTCCTGTATGTATTTTGTTGAGGACGTTTCTAAATTTCTTATACAATCGGAAAATAACCTTTCTTTTAATGCAAGCCTTGAATCTATTGTCAAATTTATTTGGTGTGAAATCTAAATCATAGCCACACCAACTCAAAAATGTAATATCTTCATCCAATTTGTGTTTTCTAATTAATGATCTCCAGACCTTGAGAGAGGATTTTACCCACGGATTCTCTAGTCTATCTATGCATTGTTGTTTTTGTCTGGTAATGCAGCTTGTATATGGAAATCAGGTATCACACTGTATTCAATATCTTTCCATTGTGCTTTGTAAGTGGGATTGCACCAGCAGAGTAATGCTTTCATCTGTGCTGAGATGTAATAATATGAAAATAGGAATTTTGTTTATTTGAAAAAAAAAACAATAAAAATCATGAGGAACACATTAAATTATGTGCTGTTGTATTGTTTGCAATGAAATACAAGTCAAAGTACATTTATAAATCACTACTTATAAGTCCCAACTTTTTCTGATTCGGGGTTGTACCTCTCTACAGCACTGACATAGTTGGTCGCATTGTCTGTTGTGATGGCAAGCACTTTGGGAACCCAAAGTAGCGCCACACGTTGCTTTCAAATTGTCAGAAGTGTAGATTTCTAAGTCCTCGTCAGGCGTGGTTGTTGTAGGCGTTGGCGCGGCCATTGTTTTGGTAAATAGGCGCTAACCAGGACGCTAACGTCAAATACAGGAGCCCAGATGACCAATAATAGCCTTGCTAATGAGCTCGCGATTCACAACTTCACCAGGCGTGAAAATACCTCGGAATCTGAATTGAAAACGTTTACAAGCACAAACACATTTACAAAAAAATAATGCCCATAACAGGTTCGAAATTCGAATATTAAGGGCTGCCTAATATTCGTTTGAATATCAATATGTTTTTAATATTAAAATTATATTTGAATATCGAAGTTTGGAGTCAAAGCCCTAACGAATACAGTTATTAACATTGAAAGAACTAAACAAAAAACGAACAGTAGCTTCCAAGGGTAGGGTTTCTGTGAAATGAATCCTTAAACAACCAGAGTATCTCTGGCTTTGGAGGGAAAGCTGTATGCCAGGGGTTCCGGTTCAGTTTCTCAAAAGGGTCCTCTGGTGGGGGCACCACTTTAACCGGGAGGCTGTATATGGAGTATGGAAGCAGATCCTCTTCTCCTTTAATATTTGCTTCACCTCATTATATTCCTTGGTCAGGACGGCGGTAGGGTAGTCGTGATCAAAATATATTCTCTGCTCGTTGAGGAGGATTTCCTTTATTTAGGAATATAATCACTATCGACCGGGATTTACCTGTGGCTGCAGGTTTTGCGGCTAGCGCTCTGTGCGCTCTTTCAATGAGTAGTTCAGTGGTCGGAGGAGAGTCCAGTTTTTCTCTGAGGAGTGTTTCAATAAAAGTTACCATCGAGTTTCCCTCCTCGTTTTCCGGTACATTGTACATTCTGATTCCTCATTCTCGTTAAGCTCCGCTGTGTTTTTCTTACTTTTCTCCCTTGTCTCCATTGTTACCCTGCTATCCAATTGTCTTTGGTATTTCTTGGGTTTATTCTCTGATTTGCAGGGCGTTATAGTATTCTGTCAGAGGAGACCGTTTTTCACGCCGACATCTTGGTCTTTTCAAGGGTGACTTCATATGCCTGATGCCTGATGAACACTGTGATGGGTACCCCATCTGTGCAAATCTATTTTTCACATCCACAACCTTATCATGTAGTCCTTCATGGAATGACACATCTGTCTCAAGCGAAAAAATTGACTATTCACAGCGCTTAACTTTTGCCACATTTCGTTACGTTACAGCCTTATTCCAAACTGGATTCAATTCATTTTTTCCTCAAAATTCTATACATAATGCCCCATAATGATAATTTTTTTGAAATTTTTGCAAATTTATTAAAAAATTAAGAAATCACTTGTACATAAGTATTCACAGCCTTTGCGATCAAGCTCAAAATTTAGCTCAGGTGCATTCTGTTTCCACTGATCATCCTTGATATGTTTCTACAGCTTAATTTGAGTCCACTTATGGTAAATTCAGTTGATTGGACATGATTTGGAAAGGCACACACCTGTCTATATAAAGTCCCACAGGTAACAGTGCATGTCAGACCACAAAACAAGCATGAAGTCAAAGGAATTGTCTGTAGACATCAGAGACAGGATTGTCTCGAGGCACAGATCTGGGGAAGGGTACAGAAAAAAATTCTGCTGCTTTAAAGGTCCCAATGAGCACAGTGGCCTCCATCATCCGTAAGTGGAAGAAGTTTGGAACCACCAGAACTCTTCCTAGAGCTGGCTGTCCCTCTAAACTGAGTGATCGGGGGAGAAGGGCTTTAGTTAGGGAGGTGATACATAGGGTTGGGTATCGTTTGGGTTTTTTCCGATACCGGTGCTAAATCGATACTTTTAAAACAGTGCCGGTGCCTAAACGGTGCCTGAACCGGTGCCTGAACCGAAATATATATTATATATTTAGAATGTATATAATATGAAATATAAAAAGGAACACAAAACGACAGCGACATTAAAGAACGGCTTGTTTATTGCTAAGGCCATATGGTCAAAATGAAATGATTGATTAATAATGTAATAACAATAACTTGTAACAATGACTTATTTCACCAGTAAATTGCTGGTAAATGACAAAAACAAGTACCAGATGGGAAAAGGGTATTTTACAATAACTTAAAATGCACCTCAAGGCTGGCGAGTTTCAAGTGAACGCACCGTCTGTGTGTTGTTTTTCCGACAATGGCAGCTGCAGTCAGACTGTTACGTCTCGGTGTTGAAATCCTCTACAGGAAAATACAGACACACTTTACAGCGCTTAACGTAAGCTGTCAGCATTTTAACCATTGTGTTTAATCCAGCTACTAACTAACGGTAACGTAGCGTCCCGTGCAGCGATGCTTCTGAAAAAATAAAGTCAGTTTTGTTCTTATCGGTCTCGTTACTACCGTTTACGTCGGAACCAGTGCCCTATTGGCACCGCGTTTTGGTACTCTAGTGACCAATAACCCGATGGTCACTCTGACAGAGCTCCAGGTTTCCTCTGTGGAGAGAGGAGAACCTTCCAGAAGGACGACCATCGCTGCAGCACTCTACCAATCAGGCCTGTATGGTACAGTGGCCAGATGGAAGCCACTCCTTAGTAAAAGGCACATGGCAGCCTGCCTGGAGTTTGCCAAAAGGCACCTGAAAGACTCTGAGACCATGAGAAATAAAATGATCTGGTCTGATAAGACAAAGATTGAACTCTTTGGCATGAATGCCAAGCGTTATGTTTGGAGGACACCAGGCACCACTCAACACCTGGCCAATACCATCCCTACAGTGAAGCATGGTGGTGGCAGCATCATGCTGTGGGGAGCGGCATGAACTGGGAGACTAGTCAGGATTGAGGGAAAGACAAATGCAGCAATGTACAGAGACATCCTGGAAGAAAACCTGTATGGGCTGAAATATGTGACACCAGAAACTGAATTTGAGTCATTTATTTATTTATTCATTTGGAACTGAAGTCCAATAAAATTTGATCATCACTGAAAATTCAACTCTCTATATATCTTCACATTCAGTTCTCAAAATTCAGTTTCAGTTCTCAAAAATCAATTTCAAGTTACTGAGACTGACATCCAGGCAGTTGGAGGATGAAGGAAGAGCAATCGAGCGCAGATCAATAGAGTTCAGGGGCGCAGGATGATGCCAGACTATTATGCTGCTTATGGATGTTCAAACAAAAGAAATTTTAAAAAACAACGGACGGAGAGAAGCTTAAGCGGGGCAGCAGAGTCCGTCACTGCCCGCTTCCAGGGAGCCAAAACCGACACCACGCCGCTGCCGGCCCAGTCCGTACTGCTGGGCCCGCTGGAAGGAGGGAATCCCAGGAGAACCAGAACCAGGACGGAGCAGGGCAGACTGTCACAGCCTGCTGAAGTTTAAATCACAGGTTTCCTAAAGGGAGTCTGGCGGGACTCGGACTGTGCACGACAAAACATGACTTTAAGTCTTGTTAAATAAATAAATGCAGAAATAAATTAATAAATAGCGGAGGAGTGAGCCTGGGCATTTCAATCTATTTAAACTTCACTTTGAGGCAGAAACTCTTAGTTCAGAAGGGTGAAGTTTCCGTTTGGACTCAGAGCTGTGAACTGATTATAATAAATATTATTTTTATTAACACATTGATTAGTCTCTTTGTTTTGTTTGTTACTGCACATGATGATAAAGCTACACTTTTAATCACAAACAAAACTAACTTTAATATTTATATAAACGCTCTAAGGAAGGAGACAAATGATCAGATATTAGAGTTAGATGATGGGGACTCTATTGATGCATTCATTCCAATGAACAGCAGTAGCCAAGGTGACATCCAGTCAGAGATACACTGAACTCTGCCTATCGATCTGCGCTCGATTGCTCTTCCTTCATCCTCCAACTACCTGGATGTCAGTCTCAGTAACTTGAAATTGAATTATGAGAACTGAATCTGAATTGTGAGAACTGAATGTGAAGATATATAGAGAGTTGAATTTTCAGAGGATCAAATTTTATTGGACTTCAATTCCAAACGAATAAATTCAATTTCAAATTATACAATTCAGATTCAGTTTTTCAATGCAATGATTCAAATTAAACAATACAATTTCAAATTATGTGATTCAAATTCAGTTTTTCAATGCAATTATTCAAGTTTAGCAATTCAAATTCAAATATAAATGATTCAAATTCAGTTTCTGGTGGCACATATTTCAGCCCATAAACCTGCTCCAGAGTGCTCTTGACCTTGGGCGACGGTTCATCTTTCAATAGGACAACGACCCTAAGCACACAGCCAAGATATCGAAGGAGTGGCTTCAGGACAACTCTGTGAATGTCCTAGAGTGGCCCAGCCAAAGACCAGACTTGAATCCCATTGAACATCTCTGGAGAGATCTGAAAATGGCTGTGCACCAATGCTCCCCATCCAACCTGATGGAGCTCGAGAGGTTCTGTAAAGAGGAATGGGTGAAACTAGCCAAAGATAGGTGTGCCAAGCTTGTAGCTTCATATTCCAAAAGACTTGAGGCTGTAATTGCTGCCAAATATGCCACAACAAAGTATTGAGCAAAGGCTGTGGATACTTATGTACATATTATATTTTTCGTTGTTTATAACGATAATTATAATTAAACATTTAAAAAAAAATGCAGATGAGCTGGCCTATCGGCGCCAGCCACATGTGTAAAATGGATGAGAGGGAGGCTGGCTGCTGAAAATCAGACATTTTGGTGCTCGTGATTTTCCTTTGGTGCTGGCTAAAAACTCTTTCGCGGGTGCCCGGATAGCTCAGTTGGTAGAGCGGGCACCCATATCTAGAGGTTTACTCCCCGACGCAGCAGGCCTGGGTTCGACTCCGACCTGCTAACCTGATCTCACAGAATTCCGTGAAATGAACACGGGCCCTTAACTCAAGATCTGTGGCAGTTTCACGGAATCGCAAAAGATTCTGTGATGGGCCCACGGAAGAATTCCGTGAAGTGAACACGGATCACCGAAAAATGAACACGGATCGCCGAAAATTCTGTGATGGGCCCACGGAAGAATTCCTTTAAATAAACACGGCCCCTTAAATTAAGGAAAAGGTCGTGGGTGAGCTTATGAGGAAGGACAAAAAGGAAGGCTGAACATAGTACAGAGCAGCAACACAGAAAAAGGTAGAGACAGGATGAGAAAAAAAACAGTGAGATAGTTTAAGCACAGCAAGGCAGATGCCATAGTGAACATCTGGCAGTCAAGTATTTGGCGAGCTGAAGCTGACATGTCTGACGGGCCTCTGGTCTCTGCGCAAATCTGATTGGATTCCAGGTTAAACAAGGCCAAAAAGGGATAATACACACACACACTCACACACACACACACTCACACACTAACAGATGTGTACCCATGCATGCATAGAATGTATCTGCACATTCAGACTTGCTTACGCACCACAGCACCTTCATCTGCATACATACATACATAATTACATACATCTACATAATTATATGAGGAAAGCTGCATCCATCCAAAATGTGGCACATAGTATATCATAGAGCTCCTGATACGGATACTTTTAAAGTGTTTTAAATTGTTTTATCTCAATGTAAGAACTTCAATTTCTTTTAAAATATCCACTCTGAGACTCTATATTTTATAAGAAACCTAGTGAAAAGCGGTGGATGATCTTCATACTTTGAGATTTTTGGTGGATACTATCTCGGCCTGCTTCGTCTGCTGAAGCCTGAGGATTTCTTAGCAGAGAATCTCAGTACACCATGCCACCTAAGGACCAAAGCAGCAACCAAAGTAATGGAGAGGAGTTGGTGTTGCTCTCACAGGTACGAGATCTAATGAGTCAACAAAGGGATCTGTTCATTCAACTTCTTCAGCAGCAAGAAAGCAACTTCAAGACTGTTGTGGAATTACTTGTGAACAATGTGAACACTCGGATTGACAAATTGACCAGGGAGACACAGGAGCTGAGAAGCAGCTTGCAATTCTCCCAGAAGGATATTGATGATCTAACAAAAAAAAGAGAAATTTGAGTCAGAGAGAACAATTGCTTGCACTGAAATGGCAGAGGTGACTGAGAAAGCAGACTACTTGGAGGGTCAAACAAGAAGGAATAACCTTGTTGTGGATGGCATTCCTGAGGCCCAGAATGAAAGCTGGAAGGAGACTGAGGACAAAGTCAGATGTGTGATCAATGAGAAACTTCACCAGGACAGTAGTCAGATGGTGATTGAACGTGCACAGGGCCATTTGAAGGAATTTGGGGGCCCCAAGCAAAATGGACATGGAGGCCCCCCCAACCCCCCGCCCCGCATGCACACAAAGCCTACAGGAACCACAGCATAGCCATAAAGTTTAAGTTCACCCACACTTTATATAAATAAAAAAAAGTAGGGCTGTCAATCGATTAAAAAATGTAATCGAATTAATTACAGACTATATATAATCAACAATATGACCTATTATGCTGAGGAAATAAATTCAAAAGGGTATTTTACAACAACTACGAATGCACCGCAAGGCTGTAGATTACCAGCTTCATTAAAATCTCTCTCGTTCATGTTCAACAGCAGAAAGTCAAACTTTAGCGTTAGCTGTCAGCAGCATTTTAACCGTGTTTAATCCAGCTACTAGCTAGCAGAAGGCTAACCTTACCTGCTGTTGAGTCGTTAAGCTGTTAACTAGCTAGCAATGCTTCTGTTCTGCACACTCTGTTCTCTTAATAGGCTACATACATGCTCTCGCTCCTTCATTTTGCAGTTGTGTAGTGCTTAGAACGGCTCCGGGTGAAAGGTCAATATGGAATGGATTAAGTGCGATTAATTTTTTTAACGCACTAATTTTTCTCAGATTAATTAATCGAAATTAACGCGTTTGACAGCCCTAAAAAAAAGGTTTACAGTGCATAAACTGCTGTTGCATAAACTGTGCACCTAGAAATTTGACAGGCACTACTGTATATTAAAAATTCAGAAATGTCCATGGGCAAAAGTGACTGTATTTACACAGTTTGTGGGAATTCAATAGTGATTTTCACTGTTTTTTTTTCTAACAATATGACAGCACACACTTATCAGTTTAAACTCTGGGCTGTGCAGGATATCAGCTATAATTATAGAGCTTGTGGTGGTACCTTGTGCTATAGAGGAAACATCAGCACTGAGAAGTGATGCATCTGTTGATGTTGAGGATGAAGTTGATGGTGTAGCTGGGAAAGTAATTACCTGTGAAGTACGTTTTACCATTTCGCTGTTAGCATATTGAAATAGGTCACTATTAACAGCTCCGAAAGAAAAGATGGTAACACTTTATAATAACAATCATTAATAGATGATAAATTGATAGTTAATTAATCTTTAGTTAATTGTCATTTAACTGTTAGGAAACAGTCTTTTTACTGTTAAGAAACAATGAAATTATAATTAAATGTTTAATAATTATTAGTAGTGCTGTAAATTAACAGTTTATTGTAACACACATTATATCATATAATATATTAGGTATCGGGTAATGATTAAACATTTTTTGTAAACCTTTAAGAAACCATTTTTTAAAACATCTATAAACATTACATAGATAGACGGACCAGATATTCCTAACACTTTGTTAAGGGTTACTAATACTTAAAAACATCCCAAGCTAGTAGTATGTAACCATATTCCGTCCAAAGTTGCACTAACTGTTTGTTACAAGCAGCATTTGCCGTCAGGCAGGTTACAGGTAACGTTAGCTAACATAAACATATTTTTGCTAGCCTACGTGCTGCAAAATTACACCAAGACAAGTAGAGCTATTTTATCCAGTGTAATTTATCACTTACCACTATCTTGTTTTTTCTTATCCTCCGCTTCCTTTCTCTTCTTCCTTTTCTGGCTTCCTGAAGCATAATTCCGCTTCATGATGACTGCCGACGGAGGTTTTGTATTTTGCCGGCAGTAGAGATCACGAGAGGGGCCCCTTGAGGGGGATCCTGATAACAGTGTCATTGCACTTTACTGCATTGACTATCAAAGGGGCGCTCACAGTTTGTCGTTGCATTTTATTCTTAACCAGTTGTTGTCTTGGGGCCCCAGGCCAGCTCGGGGCCCCAAGCAATTGCTTGGTTTGCTTGCCTTGTCGCAACGGGCCTGAACGTGCACATAGGACTGGCAATCCATCCAGATATTCTGGAAAGAGACCTAGGCCTATCATGATCAAATTCCTCAGATACAAATATAAAATGGCTGTTCTGGGAAAGGCTAAGGATCTGAAAGGCACCAACATCTATGTGAATGAGGACTACACTGAAGCTGTCAGGCAAAAGTGTAAGGAACTCATTCCAGCCATGAAAGCTGCCAGAGAACGAGGTGACATAGCCTACATCCGACATGACAAGCGTATTGTCCATCCCCCTTACCAAAAGCATAAGGATTAGAAAGGCACCAACAGCCAGGAGTTGGAGCTTTGAGCTCATATAGACTGAACCGAACTAAGTTTTTTATGGATAGTAGGCCCATTGATGATAAGCTGACTATGTTTGCGGTCTGTTATGTCAAATATTAAATGTATACTTAATGAAAGGTGTTTTTCCCACTATAGGTAAAATGATTCCCTTACCTAAAGATGGCAAACTAGCACTCACTGGGAAGAACAGTATAGACCTATCACTATTCTCAGTTCTTAGTAAACTGATGGAGAGAATAGTCCACTCACAAATACAGGAATACTTTGACTCTAACGGCTTGGACACAGATTTCCAACATGCTTATAGACATAACCATTCAACTTGTTACCTTACAGTAATGATAGATGACTGGTTCAAGGAAAGGGATAATTTAAAGATGACTGGTGCAGTATTACTTGATTTTAGTGCAGCATTCGATGTCATAGATCACAATCTACTCATTGGTAAACTAGAATGCTATGGATTTAGTCCAACCGCCATCCAATTTATGAAGAGTTATCTCACAAGTAGGACGCAACAGGTTTATTACACTGGCAGCTGGTCTCACTCTAAGGTCTTGGACTGCGGGGTACCGCAAGGGAGCTGCCTGGGAACACTCTTACACGCCATCTTCACAAACGATTTACCATCAGTTTTGTGTAAAGCAACTACACAAATGTATGCTGATGATTTCACGTTGTATTATGCTGCAAAAACTGTCAGTGAACTGGACAGTGTTTTATCAGCTGAGTTAAATATGGTTTTTGATTGGATAAAACAAAATAAGTTGGTACTGAACATCTCGAAAACCAAATCAGTTATATTGGGATCGAGTCATAAACTGTCATCTATACCAAAGATGAGTTTGAACTTATCTGGGGAACCTCTAGACCAGGTAGATAAAGTAAAATTACTGGGCACAATAATAGATAGTCAGCTGTCATGGGCAGAACATATTGATACCATAGTGAAGAAGATGGGTTGTGGTATCTCTATGGTCAGGAAATGTCTTTCTTATGTCCCTACACACATCGTGGGACAGGTGGCTAAATCTTTAATTTTATGTCACCTGGATTATTGTGCACCTGTATGGTCATTTGCATATAAAGGTCAACTAAAGAAATTACAAACTGCCCAAAACAGAGCTGCCAGGTTAGTATTACATTGTCCCATAAGAACAAACATTATCAGTATGCACCGTCGACTCTCATGGTTAATGGTAGAGAACAGGCTGGTTTTCAATACAAGTCAGTTTTTCAGAAACACTGTCTATTCTTCTAAACCTGTTTTCTACAATGGCCCTGAAATGCAAATCACAACAGCAAATGTAGAAAAACGCAACAGCAAATCGGAAAACACAACAGCAGATATGAAAACACTTCAACAAATCATAAAACACAACGGCAAATAAGAAAACATGACAGCAATATGAAAAGACTTCAACAAATCAGAAAACACAACGGCATTCTTCTACCAGAAAAGGTAGGGCCTATCAAGCAGAGGACGGGCCCTCCTGATTGGACAGGAAGGAGAGGTGAAAAACACAGAAAAGCGACAGACTAGCCATTTTTCATTTCAAAACACTGGACGAAATGGATGTGGAACTGTGAACTGTGCTGTTTGATTTCTTTGTTGAGATGGAGAAGGGGTATCAGCGTCAGTCTGCTTGCAGGAGGAGAATATTCTGTCAGGAACTTTGCCCGCAACGTGCGAAGGTAGGTAACGGTAGGTAGGTACTGACACTGATAGGCTATAATGTAAGCAATAGTCGTTTTCTCTTATTTATCCAGGGCTCCACACTAACTTTTTGCCTTGGTTGCACTGGTGCGCCTAACTTTTTTATTTAGGTGCACCATCACACAATTTAGGTGCACCCAAATTTCCTCGCGGCGCCGTTAACGCCACAATTTCAAGGTTACCTTTTTATCACGCTCCATATACATTCATTTATATTATGTAAATGAGGGAACGCCTATTAAACGTGTGCACGAGAGAGCTTGCACGAGCCTAGTTCTCCTCGTGCACGCTCTGTTTACAAGTTGCTGTCGGCATGGCTCTACAAGCCGACTTTCCAAAAGAAGATTTGCACTTTTTCCACTACGTCAGACTCGCCACCGGTAAGTGGAAATCTATTTAGGACAAGCATCTCTATAGCTAACGTTAGCATGCTACAGGCCAACAAACAAGCTATCGCCGAGAGCGGGGGGGCAGCGGTCGGAGGCTTTTATATACTGTCTATGGTCGGAGGCCGTGGCCGTCTGCTCGCTGACCTGTCAGTGACCACTATACCTTTAAGTAAAACATTTCAAAATCGATCAAAGTGCTTCCCTTAACTGAGATCTAACATTTCATGGCTCAAAGTCTTATAGCCCCCCCCCTGCTGTCCTCTGCCCCTCAGATGGACAACACCTGTAATTTGGCCTTCTTCCCCTTACGCCTTGCCTAAACCAATGACAGTACCAGCTTGCCACACTCCCTAGCATCAAAATCCTCCAAACTGCCCCCCCCCCCCCCCACACACACACACACACACACACTGATTCTTATCAGATCTTCCACTAGTCCAGGACTAAAAATCATATCTCTGTGGACTAAGTGGGCTAAATGTTCCGTTTTAAGTCAAAGCCACTTTTCACAAGCTCTTTTATGAAAACAGGTTGTGATTAAAATAAAATGCAAAGACAGCTGGTTTACTTCTCAGTTTGAAAATATACAGCTGCAACACATGTAAATGAAAATGATCTGGAATAAATAGCCTAGGATACATTTAAATATATATATATATATATATATATATATATATATATATATATATATATATATATATATATCTGAGAAAGCTCCTTCACTTGTTATCAACAACAATAACAGATTAAAAGAGAAAGACGGCGCCCTGATAGCTCAGTCGGTATATATAGAGGTTTACTCCTCGACGCAGCATCAGAGAGAGAGAGAGAGAGAGAGAGAGAGAGAGAGAGAGAGAGAGAGAGAGAGACTGAAGCGTATGCTACTCACAGAGTGACGGCTGACTCACTATGAACGGGTCCAGCACGGGTCGAATGCTTTGGCGGGTCAGCGGCGTTACACACGTCTTGTGTATGAAATGTCTGTATCGTCACTGCGCTGCATTTTGCAGGCTCCGTCTGAAGTTAGTTGCATTCAATAACTTCGTCTGTGTTTTCCGCCGTGCGGCGGCGCAGTAACACAGTTAGCAGCGGAAACACTGCTACAAATACAGGTTTCCCTCTCATGCTTAACGATATACAGCTGTGTTAATAACAATTAACAAATGTCGCAGTGTGGACCGATGCCGTGTCTCTCCGTGTTGCACGGTGGCCGTGTGTGTGAATGGGGGCGGGGCTGCGTGGAGGTGCACCGGTGCGACCTAGGAAAAATGTTAGTTGCACCCTTACAAAATTTGGGCGCATGTGCGACTAAATTGGTCGCACTCTCGAGCCCTGTATTTATCCCATGTCAACAAATTAAAAACTCGTGGGAGTTCATGTTTGTAGTAGTCATTACACTTACCGGTAAGGAGAATTGCATTAATTAATCTTAATTACATTAAGCTTACAGTAGCTAACTGTTTGCATTAGCTTGTAGTTTACTGCATGTATGTAACATTAGCTCATTGTCCAGTAGCTTCTAGCTTTCAAACAAATGCAGTGCAAAATATGATAAGCAACTACAAGGTAAACGCTACCAGCTAATGAGCTACCACAGGCAGTGTGATATGCAGTAAACTGCAAGTGAGAAATAGTACTGTAAACACACAAGCTACAAGGCTACAACCAACATATGAAAAGTCATAACACCATTGATAAACACCCACTTACACAGTAAAGGTAGGTGTTAAGTGTGTTAAATGGTCAACAGTTGTCAGTTAAGACCATGATGAAGAAAGTACACCACTACAGTTACATGAAGTACCTTCCTGTTACAGTATGCTTAAATATACATTCTAATCTTACCAGGACAGGTTTGATAACTACTTGACTAACCGGTTACATGCTGCCAGTCTGACATGCCGCCACTCCGACATGCTTCTATTTAGACAGGCCGCTATTCCGACATGCTGCTACTCCGACCCTAACCCTAACCTTAATGGAAGCAAAAATTGTCGGAGTGGTGGGACATTTGAAAACAATGGAAGTGCCGCCACTCCGACAATTAAACGTCAATGTTGGAGTGGGGGTATGTCGGAATGGATGGCGGAACCCTGACTAACCTAAATGTTTCTCCTTCTGTCTGCAGTCTTGAAGCAACACCATCATCGGCAGCTGAGTCTGATCGCTGCTTCAAGTTCAAGTTTATTGTCATATGCATATTACAACCCCAAATCAGAAAAAGTTGGGACAGTATGGAAAACACAAATAAAAAAAGAAAGTAGTGATTTCTAAATGTACTTTAACTTGTATTCCATTGCAGACAATGTGAACACAAAATATTTCATGTTTTGTCTGGTTAACTTAATTTAATTTGTAAATATACATCCTTTCCTGTCATTCAGACCTGCAACACATTCCAAAAAAGGTTGGGACAGGAGCAATTAAGGGCTAGTAATCAGGTAAATTGGTTAAATAATGATGTGATTTGAAACAGGTGATGTCAACAGGTGACTGTAATTATGATTTGGTATAAAAGCAGCATCCAAGAAGGGTCTAGTCCTTTAGGAGCAAAGATGGGTTTCACAATAAATACGTGAGAAAATTATTGAAATGTTTAAAAACAATGTTCCTCAAAGACAGATTGGAAGACATTTGCTTATTTCACCTTCAACAGTGCATAACATAATTAAAAGATTCAAGGAATGAGGAATTTCAGTGCGTAAAGGACAAGGGCGCAAGCCTAAGCTGAACAACCGTGGTCTCCGATCCCTCAGGCGGCACTGCATCAATAATCGTCATTCATCTATAAGCGATATCACCACATGGGCTCAGGACTACTTTGGCAAACCTTTGTCAAGTACCACAATACATAGTTACAGCCACAAATGCCAGTTAAAACTGTACTATGCCAAAAGGAAGCCCTATGTTAGCAGTGTCCAGAAGCGCCGTCGACTTCTCTGGGCTCGGAGGCATCTGGGATGGACCATCACACAGTGGAAACGTGTACTGTGGTCATATGAATCAGTATTTTAGGTATTTTTTGGGAGAAATGGACGCCGCGTGCTCCGGACCAAAGAAGAAAAGGATCATCCAGACTGTTACCAGCAACAAGTCCAAAAGCCAGGGTCTGTCATGGTATGGGGTTGTGTCAGTGCCCTTGGCAAAGGTAACTTGCACTTCTGTGATGACACCATTAATGCTGAAAAGTACATAGAGATTTTGGAGCACAATATGCTGCCTTCAAGAAGACATCTTTTCCAGGGACGTCCATGCATATTTCAACAAGATAATGCAAAACCACATTCTGCACACATTACAAAGTCCTGGCTGCGGAGGAAGAGGATACGGGTACTTGACTGGCCTGCCTGCAGTCCCGACCTGTCTCCAATAGAGAATGTGTGGGGCATTTTGAAGCGCAAAATGCGACAACAAAGACCCCATACTGTTGCCCACCGTAAGACTTGTTTGTAGCAAGAATGGGACAAAATTACACCTGAAACACTTCATCACTTGGTGTCTTCAGTCCCTAAACGTCTTTTAAGTGTTGTGAAAAGGAATGGCAACATTACAAAGTGGTAAATGCTTTACTGTTCCAGCTTTTTGAAAAAAACAAAACAATAAAAATCATGAGGAACACATTAAATGATGTGCTGTTGTATTGTCTGCAATGAAATACAAGTCAAAGTACATTTAGAAATCACTACTTTCTTTTTTTATTTGTGTTTTCCATACTGTCCCAACTTTTTCTGATTTGGGGTTGTAGTACGAAGTACCACAGCAATGAAATACAATGTGCCTTGAAATACAATGTACCTTAGCACTCTCTCAGCACCAGTATGTTGAATATACTTGTTGAATATACTTGTGTACAGTATATAGTAATGTTTGAATAAATGTTATAATAAAGATACACGTTTCGTTAATGTCTTTTTAGAGCTTGTATACTTGACAAGTTATTAGAACATAACAGGTAGCATCTGAATATAATTATTCAGTTAGAAGTTTCCTGTGTCCAGGTTATAATTTGATGGAAACATAGACATTGAAAAAAGGTTATTACATTATATACACACCCAAAAACTTAAAGATACAGACAAACCAGTTAATTTAATGCATTTATTTTTTGACTGGTAATCTCTAATATAGCAAATCTATTCAACATCTCTCTTTGACCTGTCTCCCTGCTCTCTTGTCTTTTGCACTCCCTCTCCTCATCTCTCCCTTCTGGCTTTTCCGTCCTCAGTGACCGCCTCCATTTGTTCCTTTGTCCCTGTTAAAAGACAGTAAACACAAGAAAAAGATGTTTACCGTTACGAATGCTATAACGTAACGTTATACTTTTTACATGGGTAGCTACTCATACATTTTAGCTTTCATTTAATGTTGCTAGTGAAGTTAACAAGGTGCAGCTTTACCTCCGATCCTGCAGCTACAACTAATAAACATACCAATTTCTAAATCTCTGCTAACATTATGCATATGCAGTAACAGTATATAAAAAGAGATGAAAATGCCACCGGACATTAAACTTTACGAACACAAATGGCATAAAAGACAGCAACCCAGCTAGCTAACAGCCTAATGTTAAATGATAGGTTCAGTTAGCTTAACGTTAGCTTGGGGTGTATCTACCTAATTATACTGGCAATTTTTACCAGCATTAAAGCGTTAAGCTTTACATTGATGTAACACATTAACAGTGATAACAAATGTACGGCAAACACTAAATATACTTACATTTAAATGATTATTCTCACGCATAGGATTGTGGGTGATTTGGGAACACTGTCTGTTAAAAGACAGTGCGTCTGTCCAATCAGGAGGGTCCGTCCCTCTGCTAGATAAGGCAAGGCAAAGCAGCTTTATTTGTATAGCATATTTCAGCAACAGGGCAATTCAAAGTGCTTTACATGAAAACGATTAAAATACGAGAATAAAAGTTACAGTGCAGTATAAGAAATTAAACATTAAAGAGCAGTTAAAAACAGTTAAAAATATAAAAGCAGATAAAACAAGATTTTATGTTGCTAGCATGGGACAATGTATAAGCCGTTGCTCTATGCACGTAATCAATTGAATAGATAGAGTAGGTCTAGACCACACTCTATAATTTACAAAGACCCAACAATTCCCGAGATTCCAGGAATTCCCCCAAGAGCAAGCACCAATGCAACAGTGGCAAGGAAAAACTCCCTTTTAGGAAGAAACCTCGGACAGACCCAGTCTCTTGGTAGGCGGTGGCTGACGCAGCCGGATGGGGGTAATAACAGTCACAGAACGGATAATGAAACAGAATTGTGAAATTGTGGTTGTAGGAGCGTATCAGGGGACAGCATGGCATGGCAGGGAATTGCGGCAGAATCCAAGCCACAGCTGGAACCATGATTTTGGTGCCATCCTAATCCTGGGACATCATCCTGGGTGAAAAGAAACAAAGACTCCGGGGAGCAAGCTCCCAGGGCTAGGTTAGTAACACGCATTTCTTGGACATGGATGCACAGAAAAGGGAACATAGAGGAGAGAGAAGCTTAGTGTGTCAAATGAAGTCCCACAGCAGTCTAAAACTAAAACAGCATAACTAAGAGAGACAGGCTAAAGAGAGGTGCCTGGTCGGGCTCTGAACTCTCCCCACCCGGATCGGGTTGTATCGGCCTGCCTCCCTCTACTTTGATTATGTCATTGATTATATGATAGATGAATCTAACGACTATGAAGAGAAGCAGATGGGCCAGGTTAGGTGGACTCCTCACTCCTTAACTATAAGCTTTATTTTAAGAGGAGAGTTTTAAGTTTACTCTTAAATATGGTGATGGTGTCTGCCCCCTGGACCCAGACTGGGAGCTGGTTCCACAGGAGAGGAGCCTGATAGCTGAAGGCTCTGGCTCCCATTTTACTTTTAGAGACTCTAGGAATCACAAGTAACTCGGCATTCTGGGAGCGCAATGCTCTAGTGGGACAATAGGGTACTATGAGCTCTTTAAGATATGAGAGTGCTTAACCGTTTAGAGCTTTGTAGTGATTGAAATGAATTGAATTGAATTGTAGGTCAGGAGAAAGATTTTAAATTCAATCCTGAATTTTACAGGAAGCCAATGCAGAGAAACTAATACAGGTGAAATATGATCTCTTTTCTTAGTTCTTGTCAGAACACGTGCTGCAGCATTCTGGATCAGCTGGAGAGTCTTAACGGTTTTATTTGAGCATCCTGATAATAAGGAATTACAGTAGTCCAGCCTGGAAGTAACAAATGCATGGACTAGTGTTTCAGCATCGTTTTGAGTTAGGATGTTCCTAATTTTGGCATTTTTACGAAGGTGAAAAAAGGCTGTTCTTGAGGTTTCTTTTAAGTGGCCGTTAAAAGATATATCCTGATCAAAAATAACTCCTAGATTTCTGACAGTAGTGCTGGAGGCCAGGGCAATACCATCAAGATATATCTTTGGATAATGAGGTTCGGAGGTGTTTAGGGCCCAACACAATCACCTCAGTTTTGTCTGAGTTTAACATCAGAAAATTGTAGGTCATCCATGCTTTTATATCTTTGATGCATGCTTGGAGTTTAGTTAACTGACTGGTTTCGTCTGGCTTAATTGATAGGTATAGTTGGGTGTCATCAATGAAAGTTAATTGAATGTTTCCTAATAATATTGCCTAGGGGAAGCATATATTAGGTAAATAGAATTGGTCCAAGCACTGAGCCTTGTGGAACGCCATGGTTAACTTTAGAGTACCTGGCGTTAACATTAACAAATTGAGATCGATCAGATAAATAGGACTTAAACCAGCTTAGTGCGATTGCTTTAATGCCAACTAAGTGTTCCAGTCTCTGTAACATGATGGTATGGTCAATAGTGTCGAAAGTAGCACTAAGATCTAGTAAGACAAGTATGGAGACAAGTCCTTTGTCTGAGGCAGTTAGAAGGTCGTTAGTAATTTTCACCAGTGCCGTCTCTGTGCTATGATGCATTCTAAATCCTGACTGAAAGTAATGAGTAATAGTCTGATCTGGCATTTCTGAGGGCCTTCCTATAGGTTTTCAGACTTTCTTGCCAATCTAAACGAGATTTTTCCAGTTTGGTGGAACGCCATTTACTTTCAAGTTTTCGTGAAATTTGTTTTAGTTTGGGAGTTTGGGAGTTATACCAAGGTGCTAGTTTCCTTTCCTTCATCATCTTCTTTTTGAGGGGAGCAACAGAGTCTAAAGTCGTCCGTAGGCAGGCCGTAGCACTGTCTACAAAATTATCAATTTGGGAGAGATTGAAGTTAACAAAAAGGTCCTCTGTTATATTAAGGTACGACATTGAGTTAAATGCTGTTGGAATATTTTCCTTAAATTTTGCTATAGCATTGTCAGATAGGCATCTAGTGTAGAAGCTTTTATTTAATTTTGTAAAGTCGGGTAGTAAAAATTCGTAAGAAATGGTCTGATAATAAAGGATTCTGTGGGAATACTAATAAATCTTCAATTTTGATGCCGTATGCCAGCACAAGGTCAAGGGTGTGGTTAAAACAATGAGTGACCTTATGCACACTCTGACTAAAACCAATTGAATCTAATAGTGAGTTGAAAGCAATACTAAGGCTGACGTTAACAATATCCACATGGATATTAAAATCACCTACAATAATTATTTTGTCTGATTTTAGGACTATACCTGATAAAAACTTGGAGAATTCAGATAAAAATTCAGAATACGGACCTGGAGCTCGGTAAACAACAACAAATATAATTGGCTGTACTGTTTTCCATGTTGGATGTTGAAGATTAAGAACAAGGCTTTCAGACGAGTTATAATTTAGTTTTGGTTTAGGATTAATTAACAGGCTTGAATCAAATATGGCTGCAACTCCCCCTCCTCGGCCTGAGCCTCTAGGAATATGAGTATTATTATGACTGGGAGGAGTGGCTTCATTTAAACTAACATTCTTCATTGCACAGACAGGTTTCGGTAAGACAGAATAGATCAATTTGATTATGTGATATCAATTTGTTTATTAATACTGCTTTAGAAGACAAAGATCTAATATTTAATAGTCCACCATCTAATTTTCCTATTCTGTTCTATCATTGCAGTGGTTGTTTTAATTCCTATTAGGTTGTTAAGTATAGCTCCTCTTTTATTATTCTTTGATTTAACCAATCTAAGTCGGGGTACAGACACCGTGGTTATTAGACTATGAGTGGGCGGCTGCTCTAACGGAGGCACAGAGGAGCGCGTTGCGCTGCACCTCTGATTACTAATATCAAACTTGGGTTGTCATGGTTTATGACCGATAATAGACTCAGTCAGATTTTTTGATATGAGAGCGGCTCCATCCCAAGTGGGATGAATGCCGTCTCTCTTAATCAGACCAGGGCTTCCCCAGAACGCCCCCCAGTTATCTATGTAGCCCACATCATTAGCTGGACACCACCCTGACAACCAGCGGTGGAAGGATGACATGCGGCTGTACATGTCATCGCTGATCAGGTTTGGCAGGGGTCCAGAGAAGACTACTGAGTCCGACATTGTCTTTGCATATGCACAAAGTGACTCAACATTAATTTTAGTGATCTCCGATTTGCGTAATCGGGTATCGAGTATGATCTGGCTGTATTTACGGTTATTTTTAGCCAGCAGCTTTAGAGAAGATTCTATATCGCCCGCTCTGGCCCCAGGGACGCACACGACCGCAGCCGCTTTTCTTGGAGCTGTCAACCTCACGTTTCGCAGTATAGAGCTCCCAATAACCAGAGCTGGCCTCTCAGCGGTTGCATCACTGAGTGGAGAGAAACTGTTAAAAGGCGCAGATGCTCCTCTTTAGAGTGACCGCCGTCATGTGCATTCCCCGCTTTAGAGGAGCTAGCGCTACGCCTCTTTCGAACAATCACCCACCCGCTCGGCTGCACGGGCTCTGCCGGGGGACTGCTAACAGAAGCTACAGTATGTTGGCCCGCACCAGCTACGCTAAGCTGGTTAGCTATAGAAGCATACGATTTCAATTCCATGGTGCGGAGCCGTGCCTCACACTCACTAAGCCTCGCCTCCAGAGCAACGAATATACTACATTTAGTACATGTATCTTTATTACTAAAGGAGGCAGAGGAATAGCTAAACATTTGACACACAGAGCAAGAGAGAGCAGGAGAAGGAGAGGAATTAGCCATAGCTAATGGCTAACCTAAAAGAGGTAACAGCGTTTTAACACTTGTGAGATCAGCAAGGAAGTCGCTGTAAGAACAGAGAACTATAGTGCTTGAGTATAACTGGTGTAATTTAAATGCAAACCAGACAAATAGCCGCTAAATTTAGACAATAAAGCAGAGTTGAGTAAGTTTTTGCTGGAGCAGCAAACTAGCGTCCGTAACACAACACGAGAAAACCGGAAATGATGCAATACGCTTACCATAAACGTCGACCAGTCATTCGTCACAAGGAGAAAGAAGGAGAAAATCCAGCAGCAATCCTTGCCATTCCCAGAACGGGCCGGTCCCACCAGTCTTACTTTTTAATTTCTCTTTATATGCTTATATAGATTTGCATACAGTTTCAACAATTAAAGGCAACATTAAAAAGAAAGGTCTTCAGCTTTGATTTAAAAGAACTGAGATTACAGCGGACCTGCAGTTATCTGGAAGTTTGTTCCAGATATGTGGAGCATAAAAAATAAACGCTGCTTCCCCCTGTTTAGTTCTGACTCTGGGGACAGAAAGCAGACCTGTCCCAGACGACCTGAGAGGTCTGGGTGGTTCGTAGTTTACTAGCAAGTCGTGTTTTCCTATTTGCTGTTTTCTTGTATAACCAAATTGTTAAGTGTGATCAGGTTCATTCTCATTTGACAAGGTCAGCTGATGTTGGCCAGATGATGTTACCACGCCTAAAATCAAATGCTTTAAAGAGAACCGTTATTTATCGTGCCATCAATCATTGGAATAATTGCCCACTGAATATATACGTAAAATGAATAGTAAAGTCTCTTTCAAATACCATCTGAGAATGCACTATTTAAAATTGTGAGTAGGGAATGGACATATTTACTGTATGAATGTAATAATGAATGTAATACTGTAATCATTTATTCTGAATTTCAGATGATGTTTATAATGATGTCTACGATGTTTTACTGCTTTTAGATTATCATTGTTAACAGTGATTGTTTTTATTTTTGTTGTGGACCCCAGGAATACTAGCCCGTCCCACTTTGGTGACAGCTAATGGGGATCCTTTTAACAATTAACAATTGTATGTGTGAGCTATTTGTTTTTTTGTGTCGGCTGAAGTGATTGAGTGTCTGGTAAGGTCAGGCAACAGTAATACTCATTGCTTACATTTGTTCCTATCCTTGGCTTTCCTTCTGTGCCCTTAGTGCAATCCTCCTGTAGGCTGCAGACATGTGACTCATTTGCACTTGTTCTTACTCATGACCAAGCCTGGATTATATTTAGCCTGCTTAGAACAGACATACAGGCAACAACATAATCTCAAATCAAAACTCTACTGTGACGAGCATAGAGAGAAAAAAAGCCACTGAAATGGAGATAGACATAAACTGCAGGGGTGGGCATGACATCTACAGCCTAAAAATGATCTTTGATGGCCTTTCTGACAGTTTCACCAAAAACCAAACATAAAACATTTCACAGAGATAGGATTAATTGAAGGGCTGTATATTCTCTCTTTCAGCCCTGTTTTGGTCTTTACCAACACCTCTGTCTCTATTGCTGCTAAATGCTCCACTATGTTCACCAGCTAAATTTAGTTGAGTGTCTGTCTGCCATTTGTTGCACAGAAGGTAGTGTACTGTTAAGCTTGAATTCTCTGCTAAACACGATTGGGCCCGGCCCAAACCTGGCCAAACTGTAATTTCTCAAAATTCCCTTGAATCTGGTCGGGTTCACCCATATTACCCAGTGTTTTATTTAAATGTAGACCTTAAAGTCTGTAACACATGAATAATGTATAGGCTGTGTGACCCCCATCTTCTGGATATTATTCAACTACTGCTTGGGTCGGGCTTGGACAGAAACTATGCAGCGTAATGTAGTGTTTTGGGCCCTATCATAGCTTGAGTGTACAGTAGTGCTGTCAATCTTCCTTGAATATCAATAAATCAATTTTATTTGTCACATAAAATCTTACGAGGTACAATTCCAGTGAATCAGCTCCTTCAACTTGTGCATGATTCATCATAAAGCAGAATGTGGCCATCAGATGGGCACACTGAAAAAGAATCACCCGGTTGTATGGCGCTCCAGGGTCCAGCCGAGTGTTGGCGATAGGACACCGCAGCTCCAGACATCCCGCTGGAAAGGTCATCCAGCTCAGTGGCCAACGCCTGCACACATGGCAGTCAGAGCAAGGGGGCTGCCCATGGACAGATGCCCCGAGCAGTCGGGGGGTTTGGTGCCTTGCTCAAGGGCACCTTGGCAGTGCCCAGGAGGTGAACTGGCACCTTCAGTTCCCAAGCCAATGGACTATGGACTGAGCTACTGCTGCCTCTACTTTTCATCTCCAGCTAGTGCAGTGGCTTGGCCATATAACCCTAAACCCTAATCTCCTTACAGCCCTGATCTAAATAAATAAATAATACAAAGGCTCTTATCAGTGCCACCTAAAACCATAATAAAAAACAAAGTCCTTAATCTCAGCAATGGATCTGGAGAGGATGAATTATAAGCTGTGCCAGTCATCTCTGTCTTGATATGTGATCCCTGACTTTTTCAGGTTCCTGTGCTTTGACTGACCAATACTCAAGCTAATGTCTGTCTGAGATCTTAAAGGGATACTTCACCGATTTAGCATTCAGCTTTGTATCAGTCGAAACCTGGTGGTATTTCTGAATGCAGTGCCGATCCTGACCTCTCTGGGGCCCTAAGCAAAATTCTGCTAAGGGCCCTCTACCTGACCCGTGATGTCGTGAGCTATGTAAACCATTTGCCATTGCCACACAGTCACACCTGATACTTCAGTGCTCCCAATACAATCCTCCCTCCTTTAAACAAAACAGTCAAAGAATAAGTACAACAATATAGAACAATATTTATTGAATAGAGTATTTTCTATAATATTAAGATAACAAGTGAATATTATTAAATAAGTGAATATTAAAGTAAACATAAATAATAAATTTTAACCCTGAACTTTGGCTTTTGGGATTAACTTTGGTTCTTTAACTTTAACTTTAACTTTATTGTCAATCAAAACCATGCAACAGTACATTACACAGCAGACTGAAATTGCGTTTTTTCCATACTCCAATGTGCAATATTGAAAAAAAAAAAGAGAAAAAAAAAAGGATTTGACACACACTAAGCACACACTAACCATAAGACAAAAAACATAGGACACCACTAGAAAAGTACAAATAGATATTTAGCAGATAGACAGCCTGGGCATTTTTGGCATCAGTATGGGCACCACCACTATTTGGACTGTCTAGAATAAACTGAGAAGAATATCACATAGTTAGTTAAGCAGTCATTTACACTACTCGTTACATGTTACAAATGTTTAAACATTTGAATGTCAAATAATAAAATATTAAAATATTCCTTTTCTGCACTTTCTTGTAATATTTAAATAGTGAACTAGTGATGCAGATATCAATAATCCCTGTGAGTGATATCAAGAATTAACTTTTGTACAAGTGAACATGTAATTCCTGATATCAAAAATAGACATTGGTAGGTAAAAATTAACTAAAGGGCCCTACTAGTAAAATAATCAAGAATTCACTTTGCAAATCGAATTCTTGATATCAAAAATGCATAAACTGTGAATGAATACAAGCTTAAATGGCTTGCCATAGCATGTTAAAGTTTGTATTTATTTATTATTATGCATGTTGAAGCAATTCTTGATTTATGGTTATTATTTACTGAGGGATGTGCATCCATATTGACCAGTATGTCCAGCTAATCAACATTTTAAATTCAATATAGCCTATAAATCAATGTCAAATTGTCAATACATTGCTTTCCATCTTGCATAATTAGTGCAGTTGTTTAGAGTTTTTAACTACACAATGTCTGAGACTAGATAATCAGTGTCTTAAAAGTATGTATAATGTGTACTTTGATGAGGAGTGCCATCATTCACGCCCATATATTGTAGCCTACAGTCTGTCTGGTCTTCACATATATTTCTGCTTGAAAAATGTTTCACTTCATGTACGCGCCTAACGCATGATAACACACGTGGTTATCTTTTCCGAGCTGCAGTAAACAAACACCGTTGCATTTTGTCGTTTATCAAACGTAATAAATAATTGTATTTTACTCTCACTTTTGTCAGGCACAAAGTCACAAAACACAGCCCTGGAAGTGACTGGCGTTAGCAGCTAGACAAGAGATGCACTGCCTGCCTGCCCAGCTAGGTTAGCAAGACCGAAAAAAAAACACAATAGAAAATGCACATAAACATAACTTTACTTTGCTGACATCAAACTTGGAGAGGAGAGAACACAAGTTTACCTGATTGTTGTTCCCGCAATTCACTCTCATGGTGTTTGTTTTTTCCTCTTTTCGTGACCAGAAGGATAGTTTCGCTTCATTTTGTCATGGATGTTGTAAACATTAATTGACGCGGGGGGGGGGAGGGGGTGCCTCGAGTAATTTGCAGGGCCCTACGCAGCTGGCGTAGTGAGCGTGCTGACCGAGCTACTTCTGCATGTTTTCCAAGGGGGCAGGCTTCTCTCCTCAGAGCGAAGCCGCGATGGCGCCATTTTGCTAACCCCTATCCATCACCCCCCGTTAGCATCCCATTGACTGCCATTAATTTTGCCGTCACTTTGACAGCCAATAACTTTACATCTGAAGCATTTAAAGACTTCATTTGTCCATTGTTTATTTCTAAAGAAACATGACAATGTATAAAAGGCTCCATTACCTTGTACCTCACGTTATGGCTCTGTAGCAGACGTTTTTATAAAAATAGGCTAACGATTGTGTCATAACCACGCGACTTAATGTCGCATAGTAGAGGAATTACCGTATAGTACAGGAGAAGCTTGCAGGCAGTTTCGACATACATTAGCTGTTTAGTTTAAGTACTAATGTTAACTAGCATTTTAATTAGCAATAATTAGCTTGTGCCTATGTTATCTCCTTACATATACCTACGCTCTCCGTCTCTGCAAGATTGGGAATGATTGAGATTTCTCTTGGCACAGCTACCAGAAGACTTACAACTTGCAGACACGTTGCTCACGTCACATCTACGGCGGGAAGCTCAGTTTGCAGCTGCGAAGTAACGCTCAGTAACGCTCAACCATCCCCGGAAAAGTGCTGGTAAGAGACTTCACTTCACTGGGTCCATTTTTATATATGTCTATGATGTTTTCAACCCGCCCATCACCCGAACCAAGGCGATCTCATCCGGAAAAAAAACAAAATGTCAGCCATCTTGAATCTTCGCTAAACAGGGCTCTCTCTTCTCAGCAGCAAACTTTTACAACAATTATGTGCATTCAAACTACCGCACATGTGTACCACCTGGATACATCGGTACAGATCGGAGAATATGCAGGAAACGTTATTACAGACGGAATAATCGGCACACTACGAGAGCTTCGCCTGCCCGAGCCGGGTAGGGGACATCCTCATCGGCTAGGTGGGAAGCTAACACTAGCCAGCCACCTGTCCCATCAATCCTGCTTGCAAGTGTCCGTTTATTAAACAACAAACTGGATGACATCCAACTTCAACGAAACTCCCAACGCAAGTTCAGAGAGTGCTGTGTTTTTTGTTTTTGTGGAAACATGGCTGAACAACAGTGTACCAGACTGTCCAGCTACCAGACCTGCTAGCCATCCAAGCTAGAGATGCTCTGTCACCGGGTAAGAGACTTGTGAAGGTGGGCTGTGTTAACATGGACTGAAGAGAAATGAAAATGTTAGAAAAACCCAAACTACGAAGTACTTGAAAACTGTGTATTTGATTAAGGAGAAATAATGGTAACACTTTATAATAACTACACACAATTCATCATTTATTAAGCATTTGTTACCTATTAGTTAATAGTTTGTTCATCATTATTAATTTATTGTTCATACATAATTTATTATCAGTAAAGCATTTGTTCACACAGTTATAAATGGTTTGTTCATAGTAAATATGTCTAGAAAACATTTTGTAAGTACATGATTTATACTTAATAAATAATGAAACCATTTATAAATAAAATCATTTTCCCATTATAAACCAGTTACAAACTATTCCTAAATGCTTTGTTCATCATTTGTAAAGCTTTGCTCCTAAGTTAATTCTCATAAAAAAAATTGTATACACACTCATAAATGGTTGGTTCATAGTAAATAAGGCTCTCAAAAATTATGTTTATAAATAGAAGTTTGACACTTAAAAAGTATTGCGAAATGATTAAATAATTTTCCCTTTATAAACTATTTACAAACTATTAGTAATTTTAGTAATCATTTGTAAATTCAAAATCATTTGTAATCATAATGATCTGACCAATTATGGACCCAGCAGGGTTTAAGCCTGTCCTCCACCCCTTGGAGTCAGAGGTGGAGGAATGGACTACTTTTTTCCGCTTTCTCCATGAGAAGGATCCCACCACAGCCTGGCACCTAATGATGGTGCGCTGGGAGGAGGTGGAGCGAGAACGCAGAGTTTCCGAGCCCACCAACCTCCCAGAGTCGACGCCGACCATCCTCCCGGAGTCGACGCTGACCGTCCTCCCAGGGTCTACCTGTGGAGGCCGTAGGCAGAGAAAGAAACGGCACGGCCCCCGTCGCCAGTCCAACCTCCCAGAACCTCTACTGACGTGCAACCCTTCTGTTCCCGAGCTGACGTACAGCTCTCCTGACCCTGGGCTGACGTGGCTCTCCTGAGTCCAGGCTAGCTAGCAACCTCCCTGAGCTCAGGCTAGCTAGCTGCCTCCCGGATTCCCTGCTAGCTAGCAGCCCCCCTGAATCCAGGCTAGCCAGCAGGCTCTCTAGTATCCCCAAGCTCTCTACTGTCCCCGAGTTCTCTAGTGTCCCCGAGCCGACGCTGACCGCCTCTCCAGAGGCTACGCTGACAGGTTCCCCAGGGTCTACGCTGGCCAGCACCTCAGAGACTTTGCCACCGGTCAGTATCCCAGAGAATTTGCCACCGGACAGCGCCCCAAAGACTGCACCACAGAGACTTTTTCACTGGTCAACGCCCCAGAGACTGCCTCTCGCTGTTCCCTGTCCCGGGGCCTCTCTGCTCCCTGTCCATAGTGGCCCTCTGTTTCCCCTGGGCCTCTCCGTCCCTCTGTTTCCGCCGGGCTTCTCCGGCCCTCTGTTTCCCCCGGGCCTCTCCGGCCCTCTGTTTCCTGTGCCCCAGCGCTCTCTGTTCACTGTTCCCCCAGTGCCCTCGGTTCCCTGTGCCCCCAGTGCCCTCCGTTCCCTGTGCCCCCAGTGCCCTCCGTTCCCAGTGCCCCCAGGGATCTCCGTTCCCTGTGCCCCAGCGACCTTTTTTTTCTCCTCCGGACTCTCTTGCCCTCCTTGTGTTGTTTTCTGTTTGTCTGTTTGTTTTTCGGGTCGTCTGGTATCCGCCCCTTGAGGAGGGGGTACTGTTATGGTTTCAGTGTTTTGCTTTGTATTTTGTTCTGTTGCCTGTTATTTTTGTGTGTTTCCTGTTGTGTTCCAGTGACCTGTGTATATTTTTTGTGTACAGTTCTGGTCCCTGTTTTGCATTATGTTCAGTTTCCTGTTTTATTGTGAAAGTCTGGTTTTCTGTCTTATCTCGTCTGGTTCTGCTTCCTGTGTTTTCGTGCCTGTGTGATTACCTGATGTTTTCCACCTGTTTCCCAGCCCTTGTGTCACCTGCCTCTTGTTACCTAGTTTATTTAGCCCCTGAGTTCCCTTTGTTCCTTGTCAGATAATTTTGTTTGTTGGCTTGCGTTCCTGTTTGTATCCTGCCTCGTCGTCTTGTGTCCGTTCCAGTCTGTGAGTTTTCTTATGTCCCGGTGCATTTGAGTTTGCCTCTGGAGTTGTTCCTGTCTCTGTGTTCCTGTTACCCTGTTTTTGGATTTATCTTCTTTTGGACTCCCTCTGTTTTTTTGCTGCTGCCGCATGGTCTTTGATTTGGACACTGTTTTTTGTTATAATAAATCCTCGAGTTAAACCTTCTCCTGCTTGCCTGCCTCCTTGCTCCCTGCATTTGGGTCCACTATTCCCCGCTACATCAGAGTTCCTACATCCATTCTAATCAGTAAAGCATTTGTAAATACAAATGCTTTACTGATTTACTGATGATACAAATGCTTTACTGATTTACTGATGATGATGATGATACTGACGATTAACAGACTATCTGGACTTACATTTGTTCATGCCTTAAATAAAATGTTATGATTTAGAAATAGGCCTAAACCAATAGCTGGGGTGTTAATAAATCTGTTACAAATACTTAACAATAATGTAAGCCATGAATAATTCAGGAGTTACTGCTGGTTACTTACAGTTTTTGCCCATTGCTTACACACTAAAAATGAATGCTTAGACCAAAGCCTCAATGCCTAAATGTCTTGTAGCATACCTTAAAGGTCCCATGGCATGAACATTTCACTTTGAGGTTTTGTTAACATTAATGAGTTCTCCCAGCCTGCCTATGGTCCCCAATTGGCTTGAAATAATGATAGGTGTAAACCCGAGCCCTGGGTATCCTGCTCTGCCTTTGAAAAAAAGTAAGCTCAGATGAGCCGTTCTGGAATCTTGCTTTTTATGAGGTCATAACAGGCAAGGTTACCTCCCCTTTCTCTGCTTTGCCTGCCCAGAGAATTTGGCCAACCCATGAGAGAGAGCCGAGCCATCATACACACACACACTCCATTTTTCTTACTATAGTCATGACAGAGAGACTCTGCATAGTGGCCACATCCGTTCCCTCTAAGAGGGTCTTCTCGAAAACAGGACAAATTATTACTGGGAGAAGAAACCGCATCAGCCCCTCGAAAGTGAGGCAGCTTGCATTTCTGAATGCAGATCTCTCATAAAATAAAAATATGATCAGCATTGTGTGTGTGTGCATGCTAGTTATACAAAACATAACTAGTGAGAGAGTTCCTTCTGGTTATAACATCCCAATAAAGAAGAGAGAAAAAGAGGGACCAGTTTAATCCTTTCAGTTATTTATTTTTCTTTAATATGGGTTCTATTATGTTGTTCAGATTCAGATTGTATTTGTTTTGAATGTTGTTTCTATACATTAAAAAGTTGTAATTTAAATGCAAAGGTTTAATAGTATTCTTTTTTCATAACAAATCAATGCATTCTTAAAGAAATTGTGAGACATTGTGAGTATGATTTCATTTAATAATTTAATTAGAATTGTTTTTCACACCTATCATAGTCAAAACATGATTTTTTTTAAAGAGCCGTTTGTGAGTCAAACGAGCCGGCTCATGAAAAAGAGCCGGAATGCCCATCACTAGTAACCATAGCTTAAACATATTGTCAACTTTGCACTTTGTTTGCAATTCTGTAACACACTTAATGCGAAACACTACACATATGTTCTTACATTAGACACTTTGTTCAAAAACGAAATATCCGTTATCCGTATATCTGTTGTCATTGGGAAAACACTCTGTTCAAAATGCAAAACTCATCTGGCAATTGTAGGCACTTACATTTTTTGGTTTTGTTGAATTTCATTTTTAGAAAGGAGTGTTACATTTTGATTGCAGTGTTTCATTTTCTCCAAGTGCTATGCATGATTGGCTTGTGTGTAGAGTTTTGACATAATGAGCCAAATTCTTATATATGCCTACGGATAGTTAGTGTGGTAATGCATCTTTAACAAGCACTTATCAACACATCAATTCATGATTAAGTCATGAGTTACTACTGATTAGTTGACTACATGGCATGAGCCAATCTAAAGTGAGGACTTGCTATGCTGCTATGCTTTACAAAGCATTTATAAATGAGTTGCAAAAGCTAGCAGATACAAAAGAGACACAAGTAAAAAAGTATTATTTTAAGAAAAGGGAAAGAAATGTCAAAGTGCTGGAAAACGTACAAATATTTATTTAAAATTAAATAACTTCTTCTTTTCAACACAAAATTTGTTTTTAAACAGTGACAAATAACACACACCCCAGGGAAAAATAATGGTATTGAACAAACAATAAAAAGTCCCTCATGGGAAAATAGAAAATGTAATTACAATAAATAAAAACTTATAATTAATGTCTATGTATGTTGTCATAAAAAAACCAACAACAATATAAACATATGTATGTAAATTGAAATATCAAAGACATACAAAATACAAAATAAAAATGGAAAATAGAAAATAAATAAAAATAGAAACTTTTTAAAAACAAATAACTCATTAACATTACCTAGGGCTGCTTGATTATGGAAAAAAATATAATCACGATTATTTCGGTCAATATTGAAGTCACGATAATTTAACACGAAAGAGGTTGCAATTACTGAACTTAAAAAACAGTGGAAAACGTTAAATAAATCAACAGTAAAAAAAGAAAACTGTGAAATTTGCCTTAATACTTTTCCTATTGAAACTTTTTCATTCAGAACACAAGAGAAAATAATATTCTGTTTTTGTGACCATTGGGAGCCGAAATCATAATCACGATTTAATTTCGATTATACCATGGTCTGGGTGAATACTCGATTCTGATTGGCTGTTCGAAATTAATAAATAAATGCGCTTGCTACATCAGCTGTGAGTAACCATAGTAACAGGCAGTCAAAGTATCAGTTTACAATTTATTGTAACAAACTTGGCTACATCTAGCTAGTTAGCGTAACGTTATACTAGCAGTGGCGGCCGGCCAATAGAGGGCGCTAGGGCGCCGCCCCCCTTAAGCCACAAAAAAAAAAAAAAAAATTAAAACAATTAAAACAAAAATAGTAATAATAATGAGAAAAACATCAGTATGTCAATATTTGTGTGTTTTAAATATGGAATGCACCCAGTAATACATGTAAAATATGATACAAAATCATATTTGCCACCTTTCCTCTGCCTGTCTGACCCAGGCCCCCAGGAAGAGCGCCAAGTCTAACAGACATCATGGGCTTAGCGGATAGCGGTGGTACTGCACTCCATGGCCCAGAAAGACTTTTTCACGTAGACTTACATGGTGAAAGAAACGTCTATATTTCAGCGAATAATTAGTTTCAGGGTATATAAACTTACCAGTCCGAACACTTAAAGGTTCCTTGTTAAAAATGTCATGTTTTTAACATGTTTAACATTCACTAGTAGCGAATACAGAATTATTAAATTTGAAATGATGAACGCGCATAATGGACGCGAGCAGACCCGCGGGACTGCGCCCGTACACGTCGCCTGCACTGCGCATGCTCATATGACTGTTGTGGGTCCTGTACATGGATGTAAGAGAACGGTCCTGTATGGCATGTACCCGTCACGTAGCTGGCTGTAATTGATATAGCTCCAGCTAATGGCTGTAATTCACAATGTGTTTTATTAATACATCCATGGTATTATCTTATGATATGTATATGATGTATGTATGCTGTAAAGCCTGTAACGTCATAAGCGTTTCCCGAAACAGCCGGGGCTATCGGCTAGTAGCTAACATCAGCGGTAGCTAGCTAGCATGGGAGAAGGGTAACACTGTACATACGGTCTCTATACTTAGATAACGTTACAGACACTAGTGATTACATCGATGTAGTTTTCTCAAAACATCCATCGTTTATTTAGATAAACATTACTAATTAATACATGCCAAAGTGAAGTGTTATAATGAGCATTGTCGTTGACCAAAAAATATTGCAATTTAACAAAACAATGAGGGAAAGTTTCAGTATTAATCTTAAATTAAGATAATTAATTTTAAAATATGGAAAATGTTGTTTGTAACTTAAATACAGTGTCACTACCACTCGACCTGGTTTAGCTAGTGGTTTATTGCAAAGCTAAAAAAAAAGCTGAATGCAGGTCAAGCTGCTAGTTATCTTATCTTATAATATCTTATACGTCCGTAAAAGCCGATGTGGGTTTAGGGTTTAACACTTATCTTACGATACATCCGAGGGCTGTATGCTGTAACGCCTGTAGAGATAAAGCCATGGATGTTTAAGATAAGCACTGTTCACCAAACTGCAGGCGAACCATGGATGTATTAAGAGCATGGATGTATTAAGAGCATGGATGTATTGATTAAGAGAGGCGAACCTACTAGCTAGCTAGCTAGTAGCACGACATCGTAATTACATCTCCTTGGTTGTTTAAATACATCCATCGTTTATTTAGCTAAGCATGTAACCGATCGAGAACAACGAAAACACAATGTTTAACGTCAGTGAATACTTTAGACAATATAACGGTTCTTAAGTTCGCTAGCTCGCTACGTTTACTCGCTACGTTTATCGAGACACAAGAGGGGAACTCATGAACGCGCATGTTGTTACCGGTTGCTACGACAACACAAACAAATTGTTGCTAGTGCGCATGTCCATCGAAACGTCATGGGCCAAGAATGCGGAAGATCCGAGCTCCATGTTGTCTGTATGCGCTTTTGAGCACTCTCATTGGAACGTACGGGGCTTCCCGCCGAACGCTGTATCCAGTTCTCTTAATACATCCATGGTCTGACCGCTTCATCAGCTCTGGGGCGATAGAGAAATCGCCCCAAGGAGGCGGGTCTATGTAGCAGTTAAGCCAATTGCTAATTTAAGATATGAATGTATGACATAAAATTTAGCCAATCAGCGTTCTTAAATAGAATCCAAGAAGGGCGATCATTTTATCGCCCCAAGCCCTGATAAAATAAGGACTGGGCTCTAGGGGCGCCATTTTTACTAAACGACAATGGCGAGCGCGGACGTTACTCCTCCAAGACCCAACCCTAACTCGGTGAAATCTCTCCTCCAAGATCCGTTTGAGAGGAGAACTTTGTCGGAGAAAGTTCGGGTGAAAGAGCTGGGCCCAGATCAACCTGACCTCTCAATCAAACAGCAGGCTAGCGAAAAAGGGAAGCAGTATATGCGCGGCTTCTCCCGTAGCTGGTACACCAGGAAGGCTTGGCTAGCTGGGTGCACCCATGCTAATGCTTTATTTTGCTTTCCGTGCTTGCTTTTTAAAACGACGGGGACAGATCCAGCATGGACAGTTACCGGAGTGAGGGATATGAAGCACCTGTCAGAGAAGGTAAAGAAACACGAGAACACCAGGGCACATATGGATAACTCTGTAAAGCTAGCCATATTAGGAAGGGTGAACATTGCTACGCAGCTGGATGACGGCCACAGAAGTGCGGTGAGAAAACATAATGAGGAGGTGGATAAAAACAGGCACATTTTATCCAAAATTATCGATTGTGTGAAGTTTTGTGGTGCTTTTGAGTTGGCCTTGCGTGGGCATGAGGAGACTGACTCCTCGGACAACCCCGGCATTTTCCGGGGCTTGGTGGATTTTGTTGCCTCCCTTGACAGTGTGCTGGAGGAGCACCTGAAGACAGCTACCGTTTTTAAGGGCACGTCAAAGACGATACAGAACGAGCTGTTGGACTGCATGCTGTCAGTGCTTAAGGATTACATCCTGGAGGAAGTAAAGAGTGCTGATTTTATCGCAATTCAAGCCGACGAGACGACTGACGTTTCCACCCACTGCCAGCTGGTGCTGGTGCTACGCTACATCGATGCTAACAGTAACATCCAAGAGCGGTTTTTCGAGTTCATTACGATCCAGAACGCAACCGCCGACACCATCGCTACAGCGCTGCTGGAGAGGCTCAGCACCATACTCTCACATGGACAAAAGGCCAAACTTATTGCCCAGGCTTACGACGGAGCAAGTGTGATGAGGGGAGCCACCGGCGGAATGCAGCGTAAAATAGTGGATGTGTACGAAAATGCGCACTACGTCCACTGCTATGCACATCAGCTGAACCTCATCATGCAGCAGGCTACTTCAGGCATCCCCAGGATCGGCACTTTCTTTTCCGACCTTGCAGGATTTTCTGCTTTCTTCTCCAGGTCTCCCAAGCGAACCACCGTGCTTGACCAAGTGGTTGCGCATAGACTCCCCAGAGCCTCTACAACACGGTGGAACTTCCACAGTCGCGCTGTAAACACTGTGTACGAGCACAAGGAAGACCTCCTATCGTGTTTCCAGACCATCAGAGACTCTGGGAACTTTGACCCCCCGACTGTCAGAGAGGCTGGGGGCTTTGTGAGGATGCTCGAAGACGAGGCTTTCTGTTTTTTCCTGGCACTGTTCCACAAGATCATGCCAAATGTGGACATGCTTTTCAGCCAGCTGCAGAAGAGGAACATCGACCCTGTCTTCATTAAAGCACTTGTCCAGAGGTTCACAGACAGCATGCTAACAATCAGGTAAATAACTATATTTACTATTGGCTGTTTCTAATTGTTGTTAGAAAGATGAATAGCTCACTTCCAACAGTGCAAAATCCTAAATGTGTCTTGTCATCAAAGTGAGTGATTATCATAGAGCACATCACAATTATATTTGTTTTAGGATTTTAAAAGGAAAGATAATACACAATCAGACTTTGATAATAATGCAGGAAAGTATTACACCGTTTGTAATAACAGACTTATTCAGGTGTCCACCAGGTCAGTTTCTAGAAGAGGCCTAGTTGTTATTGAAGATTCAAGATTAACTTTATTGTCATTCAGACTATTACTTACATAGGACAAGTGCACAGCAGAACAAAATTATGTTTGCATCCCTTAAAAATGGCTTAAAAACGTAATAACATAAGTTAATTATGTACATCACAGGTTAAAAGCAGTTACTAGACAGTTTGTGTGTGTCATACACACACACACAAATATATATATATATATATATATATAGTCGCTGGTTATGTCTGTGTGTTGAGGGGGGGGTTACAGTGAGTTAAGAAGTCTGATGGCAAGTTATCAAATTAAACTTTACTTTTTGGACCCAGGGCCTCCGTTCCCTCTTTGTGTGGGGACAGCGCATCTGACGAGCAGCAGCATCCCATAAAGCGACGGAGGATGCTGGGACCAGGAGAACAACAGAGGTTGGCTACAGAGGTAAGTTGTGATGTAATTGTCAGTGTTTTCCCTAGAACTTTTTTTCAGGCCTGGTAGTATGTAGCCAAAACCAAAAACCCTGAACAATCAGCACCTTAGTAATCATATACTTGACTTGGACATAGGCATGTGTTCAGTCAGGATCACTTGCATCAAAATAGCTTTATTGCAAATTAAAGCTGAGGATGTATCTTTTACAGGTATGTGATACCATCCTGATTCATGCCAAGGAGAGGTTCTCCTTCACCCAGCACCTCATCAGCGCAACACTGTTGCACGGAGAGTTGTTCACACAACACAGTGTGAAGTTTCCCGATACAGCGCTTGAAACAACTGTGGAGGCATACCCCATGTTGAACAAGGCCAAGCTTAAAACTGAACTGTCCCTCATCTATGAGAACAGTGAGTTCAAGGCTTGTAGTGGTGCAGTGCCCCTGTACCAGTTCTTCATGGAGAACAACCTTCAGAGCACTTTCACAGAGACTGTCAGCCTCCTGAAGATCCTCATCACCACACCCATGACAACAGCTGAGTCAGAAAGGTGCTTCTCTACACTGAAGAGGATCAAGACCTTCCTGAGAAACAGCATGACACAGGATCGCCTGAATGCTCTGGCTATGCTCTCCATGGAGAAGAAACTTGTCAGGGACATTCCTGACTTTAATAAAAGGGTCATTGAGAGGTTTGCCACTCAGAAGGACAGACGGGCAAAATTCCTGTACAAATAAGATGACACACACACACACACACACACAGATACACACACACACACACACACACACACGTTTCTTTGTATATAGTTGACCTTAGCATAAAAATCATTCAGTTATATATGGTACTCTAAAAAATGTTAATAGTGTGTTTGCTAATATTACTGTATATATGTTTTGTATCAATTAATTGTTGCAGTTCTGGAGCACATTAACAATTAGTTACATTTAGTTTGATCATAAAATACTTTATGCTATTCTTCCAGTCAAAGGTTTGAGTTCAGCCACTTGATATCCATTTCTATATTATACATCCTTTATACAGTGTAAGAATTCCTATAAACTTTATAATAATTTAATGTTATTGTCCACTTTCCACTCTGTTCTGACAGCATGCATATTGTGTTGCCTATTTACTACCAATGGCACCAACAGCCTTTCCAAAAGATGTTACTTATATGTAGAAATAGTCAATTGTTTACAAGTTCAGTTTAAATGCAAATAAAAGGCTTGTGTTTGTGCATCATGATGTTTATGTTTTTGTGTACGAATGCCTCAACTTTTTAATATTGGCATTAAATAATTACTGACTATTTCACTGAGCACTGCTGTCCTGCAGTTTGTGTTAAATTTTATTGCGATGGTTACGGAAACAAAAAAGTATGGCACAGCCCCACCGAGAATATTTTTCACCAGCCGCCACTGTATACTAGCACAACAATGAGCGACTTCATTATTTCTTTTAACCTTTTTGGAGAATTTGACAATTTATTATTCAAAAAGAGATGGACTCCAGCTTTGAGAAATACACCGCCCATGCTCTGAATGAGACCCTGCGGGAGTTTTATGCCGTTGTCCAGTCAACCAAGGCAGGGGGAGAGTACAGTGTTTCAAGCCTAAGGAGTCTGAGAGCCGGTATCAACCGTCATTTAACGGAATGCAATATTATAACTGACACCAGACTCATGACCAGTAATGCGGTTTTTAAATCAATAATTAAGCGTTACCGAAAAAGCGGAAAAGATACCAGCGTTCACCATCCTCGTATTTCTGAGTCTGAACTTGAAATCATGAGGAATTCAGCTGTACTGTCTCCCGATACGCCCCTCGGCCTGGTCAGAAAAGTCTGGTTTGACATCCAGCTGTGTTTGGCTCGGCGTGGCAGGGAGGGCAACCGGGAGCTACTTCGGTAAAGTTAGAAAGACATTCACAGATTCGAACTTCCGGGATCAATTACTCTATAGCGAAATGTTATTAAATCACAAACGACGCATCTTTCGTACCGTAGTAAGGTTAACAACGAGCGAGACGGCATTGAGACGAGTGCTTAGGGACCGTCTAAAAATTGCAACACCGAAAAAAGATGCAACAAAAATATTTATTAATTAATTGATTATATAAGGTAGTGTCTCCAAACTTACCTCAATTATAACTTGTCTACTGGTAGTTGTACTACATCACTTACTTTTCAAAAATAGACATAGCGTAAAACTTCAAATAATAGCCCGGGCTTCTATTTACCCAAATCGCCGAAATGGACCGGCTTGTATTTGAGACAGGCGTCTATAAGAGACAGGCCTTTAATTGACAATTGGAGGTTACCATATTATATATATATTTTCTAATTCATATTATGTAAGGGATAATGTAGAGCGAGGCGGTTGTGAATACAACCCCGACAGGGTGATTCGTGTCGGGGTCTTGAATCAGCCTGAAGTCCATGCGTCCATAACAACGTAAACTCTGTATCTGTTAAGCTAATGCAACCCTTCATCTATTACTCACCACCACCTTACGGGCTGTGGTAGTAGCCGTATACATTATGTGGTGCTGCCGTGGTGGACAAATGACCCAGCTGCTGTTTTAATCACTGCAGGAATTGACGTGACATTAGCTGACGCGTTGTAGTGAGCTAGCAGGCTATCGGCTGCTCGTATTTATATTAAACTGAACATTTCTGTTGACGGTGAAGTGAGACGAGGTAAATGGCTTCTTGTCCTCATTCATCTCGTTTCCTTTTTGCACAGCCGTTGCATGTTGACACACCTAAACGTGCAATGTAAGCTAACTAATTAGCGTTGTTGTCCCTGCGTAGCGATCATAGACCGTTTATAAATATGTAGCGATATGCGCTCACCAGATCTGCTGTCATTGCTTGAATTGGAGGACAGAAGTTGCTCGACGGCGTTTCTCCACTTTTTGCCACAGCTGATAAATTATCCGACTTCTTTCAGCGGATTGATTGATAGCTGTCCTCCAGAATGAACAGAACTGCGTCCATAGCAACGCTCTTCTTTTGCATGGCAACGGTGTGTTATGCATGTCTCGCCGCTGCTTCTCACGAATTTTGTTCGGCAAATTTGACAACTGTCAGCTTAAATGTCAAATCATACTTTTTTCTTTTTGTCTCCATGGTGGTATTGAGAGAATTAAGAAAAACTGAAGACTAAAAGAAAGTTCGTTAACCTGTTTGACGGGTTTTAAAAGATCAAATACAACCTGACACGAAGAAAAAAAAACAGACCAGGCCTCTATTTGAGACCGGCCTTTATTTACCCAAATCTGTTGTCACACCAGGCATTTAAAAGAGACAGGCGTCTATTTGGGACTCGGCTATTATTTGAAGTTTTACGGTATGCATAATTTTGGGGATTTGTTTTTCCAAAAAAGATTTAATAGGTGTCATATAAACGAAGATTCATGTCTCCAAAAGTATTCTACACATAGAATCCCTGCTGGTTGTACTACAGCACTTTCTTTAAAAAAAATAGGCATAATTCTAATTTTGGGGATTATTTTTGGCAAAAAAACATGTAATAGGTGTTATATAAACAAACATTTGTTTGTCAAAAAGTACTACACAAATAGAAGACCCCCTGCTGGTTGTACTACAGCACTTAGTTTTCAAAAATAACCATAATCATAATTTTGGGGATTTCTTTGGCAAAAAACGCTTAATACGTGTCATATAAATGAAGATTTGTGTGTCAAAAAGTACTACACAAATAGAAGGCCCCCTGCTGGTTGTACTACAGCACTTTTTTTCAAAAATAACTATAATCATAATTTTTGGGGAGTTTTTTTTGCAAAAAACATTTAATAGCTTTCATATAAATGAAGATTTGTTTGTCAAAAAGTACTACACAAATAGAAGACCCCCTGCTGATTGTACTACACCACTTTTTTTCAAAAATAACCATAATCATAATTTTGGGGATTTTTTTGGCAAAAAATGCTTAATACGTGTCATATAAACGAAGATTAACGTGTCAAAAAGTACTACACAAATAGAAGGCCCCCTGCTGGTTTGGACGCACGTTCAAAGAAACTTAAACTTAATTCCAACAGAAATAGGATCCACTATCCTTCCAAATTCAACTCCAACATATTAACCCACGGGTGTATGCGTGTGTCAGTGTAAATGTAAACAAAAAAAGTTCAATCTTATTCACTTTGGTATTTGTGGTTTTGTGGTCAAAAAACTATATCGCTCACGACTGTGGCCAGCGTTTCTCCTGCAATGCAGTCCCCTTTCAGGCCTCACTTCCTTTCTAAAATGGCGTTTTTCCATTACGTGGTACCTGCTGGACTCGCTTCGACTCTACTCGCCTCGACTCGACTCAATGAACTGTGCGTCCGTTTTCCTTTGCAGATTTTAGTATAGCGGCGCCTAACGCGACACACACCCAGAACGTGAAGGTGTGTTGTTGTTGTTGCCAGAAGACACATTTAGTTTCAGATGAAGCTGGAGGAGCAACAACAAATACATCTGGCTGAACTATTTAAAAATGGCGGGTTTGTTCAGGACACCCCCGTCTGTCTCTTTCACGTCACCTTTTGGGATCGCCTCAGCTCGCTTGGAACCTCGACGGAGGTGGTACTAAAATAAGTACCTGTTAGCAGGTACCAGGTACTTTTTTTCGTAATGGAAAACCAAAATAGGCGAATAGAGTTGAGGCAAGTCAAGCAGGTACCATGTGATGGAAAAGCGCCATAAAGGGTTCCTGGTGGTGTCATAAGGCAAAGTAAAAGTGCCAGCAGCGGGGAGGTAAATTTCAATAAAATAAACTTAAGATTGAATTGGCAGTAACAATAACTGTTTCACTTTTCAAAAATAAACATGCATACTTTCTGGGTATATTTATCTCAAGAAATATAAAATAAAATATATTAAATATATTTATATATATATATATATATATATATATATATATATATATATATATATATATATATATATATATATATATATATATAATATGTGTGTGTGTAGTATAGTATAAGGAGTAACAGTAGTTGTGGGTTATCTTGCCAGGCTTCCACCTGATGTTAACCCAGTCCTCCTTTCCAAGTCTGCTCCGGCGCCTCTTGAAATACTGTGCATGAAGATACTGTCTGAAAACGTAACATATCATTAAACCGTGCAATCTTCAAGAATCTTATGTCTGCAACCACAGGAACACATAAATAATTTCAGATCTGTATTAATTGTAGGAATAATGGAAAAACACAAATTAAATAAAAAAATGTTTAGCTTTTGTTTACTTTTTCTGGGTATGTTTAATGTTCCCTTATATGCAGTTTGTGTACAATTACCATCATGGCAGTATTTGAAATTTTGGATCCTGTAGTATCTAGACCTAAACCCCAAACTCACCTACAGCCTCTTTAACTAGGGCTGTTACACAACACACAATCCCAAGGGGTATTTTTGTTTGGTATTTGTGTTGCTGTCATTCCAAGGCACTGCGTGTGAAACCATCTTGTGCAAGTTCCACACTGAATCTACACCGATAAAAATAAGAAAATGTAAACATTATAAAACCGGTGATGTATACAATTAGACATTATTTGATTACTTTCATGTTATCTCTGGAATTTTTTTCCAGATTAGCACCAGAGTATCCAGTATTCAGATTATTATTGATGTTTTAAATCAAATAAATATTAAGACTCACCCAAACATCATCTCCAGCAGGTTTGGGCAGGTCCATATTTCCACAGAATGAACAGACGTCATCCTTTGAAACTAATAAAGAATAATAATAATAATACATGTATATAAAGTATATTACTGTTAACTTTGTAGTAAGTGTTTAACATATTAAATAATCAGAAATATACCTGATGCTCTGAGAATTTCTTCTGCCATGAGTCTTCTTTGATTTTTAAGAGACTCTTTTGATGAGTCAATCTGAAACGACTGTGGCATCTTTGGAAACTCCATCACTGTCATCTTGGCCATCTGTACGGATGGCAAAATAACACGTGTTGTGTATGAATTTACATACTAAAACAAAGTGTTACATCGATCATAAAGACAGCATATTGTACAGAATCACCTGCGTGACAAAGACCCCACAACTGGTGACATCTTCCTGAAAGGTGTGGGTTATCTTGCCAGGCTTCCACTTGATGTTAACCCAGTCCTCCTTTCCAAGTCTGTTCCGGCGCATTTTGAAATACTGTCTACAGGATGAAAGCAAAATCTATTTTGGTTAACCTTTGCGTCTACTCTATGGCTTTAGCAAATGTGTGTATTACCTATCTATTTCCATTAATCTATTTGATATTACCCAAATCTGTGGCCAGCCTTTCTGGAGTCCTCAACTTCATTTGTCCCTTGCAGAGGATCAACCACAAAAATGTGGCTTGAGAGGGCATGAAGATACCGTTTGAAAAAGTAACATATCATTAAACCATGCAAGCCTATGTCTGCAACAACAGGAAAAATGATAACATAGTCAGCTTTAACTAGGTGAAACATCAAAGCCACAAAGACAAATTAATTTTGCCAATTAGTTATTTTTAACATTTGACTGATTTTACTGAGAATTGACAGCTTCCATGTCAGTTTGAAGTTCCACAATCTTGGTTATTAAAGAATGGAACAAAAAATGTAAGTGTTGAAAGAGGATAATTACGGGCCACAAATGGATGATCACAGTGCTTTGTTTGGACAATACTTGGAAAGTATTTCATGAAGATAGGGATGAAAACATTTAAAAATAAAATAACAACCTTAAAACCAATCCCAAGGTACTAATAGCATGCTATAGCATTGACAAAGTTTAGCTAAATAAGAAATATGTCACAATCTTAAATCTGGCACTTTCTGTGAGTTCATTACTTACTACAATGTTTAAAGTACGTCACCATTAATTATAACATATTAACATACATTTGTGTATCACGTGCTCTGTTTGCTACTGTTGATAGGTTACCAAACCCTCCAGTACCAGTAGCATCTGAATATTTATCTACCAAGGCCTGCAATGATTTTGCCTCCTTTTTCGAAGACAAAATTCAGAAAATTAGACTAACTGTCAGTGCCTCCATATCAAGTAAGGGATATGTGTTGCCACACTGTCCAGGCAAAACAAATTCCAATATCACACAATTTCGTATGATCAACCATAAAAACCTGAAGGACATTATACAACATCTGAAAACCACCTCATGTTGCCTTGATATTCTACCAACAGGCCTTTTCAAAAATGTTTCAAATTGTATGTCTTCTGATCTTTTACAGATTGTAAACACGTCTCTACTCTCAGGTATCTTCCCAAAGGCCCTGAAAACTGCAGTCATCAAGCCACTTTTAAAAAAGAACAATCTAGACACGGCATTACTGAGCAACTATAGGCCGATATCTAACCTTCCATTCTTAAGTAAAATCATTGAAAAAGCGTTTTTTCAACAACTCAACCTTTTCTTATCACTAAACAATGGTTTTGATGCCTTCCAGTCGGGTTTTCGACCACACCACAGCACTGAGACAGCTCTTGTTAAAGTATTTAATGACATCCACTTAAACACAGATAGTGGCAAAACTGCAGTCTTAGTATTACTTGATCTCAGTGCTGCATTTGACACGGTCGACCATGACATATTACTACACCGATTAGAAAACTGGGTTGGCCTTTCTGGCTCAGTCCTAAACTGGTTTCAATCCTATTTAAAGAATAGGGACTACTTTGTATCTATAGGTAATTATAGATCTGAGCATACAAATATGACGTGCGGAGTTCCCCAAGGCTCCGTTCTGGGGCCTCTTCTGTTTAACATCTACATGCTTCCACTGGCTCAGATTATGGAAAACAACAAAATATGTTACCACAGTTATGCGGACGACACACAAATTTACATAACCTTATCGCCAGGAGACTATAGTCCTATACAAACACTGACTAAGTGCATTGAACAAATTAATGACTGGATGTGCCATAACTTTCTTAAATTAAATGAAGAAAAAACTGAGGTGGTTGTTTTTGGAGCAAAAGAGGAACGATTAAAAGTCAGCGCTCAGCTTCAAACGACAATGTTAAAAACAACAGACAAAGCCAGAAATCTTGGTGTAATTATGGACTCAGACCTGAATTTCAACAGCCACATTAAGACAATTACAAAATCATCCTATTACCACCTTGAGAATATATCAAGGGTAAAGGGACTTATGTCTCAGCAGGACTTGGAAAAACTTGTCCATGCTTTTATCTTCAGTAGACTGGACTACTGTAACGGTGTCTTTACAGGTCTCCCTAAAAAATCAATCAGACAGTTGCAGCTCGAGTTCTCACTAAGATCAAGAAAGTGGATCACATCACTCCAGTTATGAAGTCTTTACACTGGCTTCCTGTGTCTCAGAGAGTTGATTTCAAAATCCTTCTGCTAGTTTATAAATCATTAAACGGTTTAGGTCCAAAATACATTTCTGACCTGCTGGTCAACTACGAACCACCCAGACCTCTCAGGTCATCTGGGACAGGTCTGCTTTCTGTGCCCAGGGTCAGAACTAAACAGGGAGAAGCAGCATTTAGTTTCTATGCTCCACACATCTGGAACCAACTTCCAGAAAATTGCAGGTCCGCTGCAACTCTCAGTTCTTTTAAATCAAGGCTGAAGACCTTTCTTTTTGATGTTGCCTTTTGTTAAATGACTATCCATTTCTTATACTTTCGTTGCTTATTTTATCTGCTTTTATATAACTGTTTTTAACTGCTCTTTAATGTTTAATTTCTTATACTGCACTGTAACTTTGATTATTGTATTTTGATTGTCTTCATGTAAAGCACTTTGAATTGCCCCGTTGCTGAAAAGTGCTATACAAATAAAGCTGCCTTGCCTTGCCTATTTACTTGATAAGGTTAATTGCATACTACTTAATGAAGGCAGACAACCCTTTAAATGGACAAACCATGAGCCATACAGTTCATACTGTAAAGGCACATAGCACTACATAAGTTACTGCACTCACCACAAACTTCCAGTGGCTATTTCGTATATTAACAAATCCAATGGCTCCATCATAGTTATCAAATGTGACCTGATAAAAGTAAATAGTCATAAAATTGTGACTGTAAGTACTGTTATTTCTGTACAGAAGCAAAAAAAGAGATACAAATAATAAATGAAGATAATTTACTTACATTTGTCAACCCTTGCCTGGCCATCTGCTCTCTTGTGCCATGTAAAATGAGTCCCATTACATAGTGATTCATGTTGTATAGTCGGCCAGCAGACTCCTTTGAATTGAGGATCACTTGAATGTAGCACCCAATCACCTTTTGGAGAAATTGTAGGTAATCATAAAAAAATTTGAAATGAGGGGCTAATGTTATTGTCTATTTTTAATCATGCTGCTGTCAACATTTCAGAGAATGGATGAAAATGCAACACCTTTACTCAAACATTTTCTGAAGTCACACTCCACAACCTTCTAGCCCGACATTGTTGTTGTATATTAATAATGGCCTTTGCAAAGTTTTGAGGAATTCCATTGAGATTTAGGGGTGCCACCTAACACATGAACTTTGGCGAAATTTCGAAAAATGTGCAATTTTTAGTCTAATTGCCAAAAGGTTGACCTGGAAATTTTAGTACAGTGAACTTTTATACAGTAACATGTTCTATAGGGTTATCAAAGTAAAAGTTGTTTGTTTGCCCTTTGGGCAACTTGGGCATTTCTCAGAATTCAACTTTCAAGATTCTCCATTTATTTGTCCTATAGACAAAATGAATGGAAGTCAATGGGACATGTTCACGTGGGCTTACCCTGAATTTTGTGCAGCAGTGATGGATGACGGACACACATATAAAGTGTAACTGACTTTATTGTTAAACACAAGGGGCAATACTGACACACTTAAAAGAACAAACCCTCTCTATTGGCTAACTCACTGGCAACTAACAGGGCCTAATGGTAAGAGCTGACACTAACTAAACTTCAAACTTAATTGCTCAGTCTGTGCCAGAGTCTGCTCCACTGAGCAACATCACCAGGGAGAAAGAGAGAGGAAATGGAACCTAAACTCTGAACCTAGCCAGTGCGTCTCCCCCCAGATATGTCTCCCCACCCGCCACCCAAGAGTAACCGTCCTATTCAGGGATTGGCTTGCGTTTGCAGCGGCGAAGGTTTGGCTGTTGGTTGCGGTCATGTTCAACTGCCTGCAGCACATTCTACAGGTGCTGCTCCTTTCTTGCCACTGCACCGAAGTCGGATGTGAGCTTGACGCCACGCTTGGCACAGTCATTGACCACGTTCATTGCACGTACATTGACCTCACTTTTTCTGAACGCAGCATTGGTCGCCCATTCCTTCACATGTCAGGATGTCATGTGGAATGAAGACATTTGTTCCAGTCTTCTTATGCTTGTGGGATGGTTCGCTCTCAGATGGTGGATAGACTGTGTTAGTATCCTCCTCTGACTCCTCATCACTCTCCGACTCCAAGCTAGACATTGCTGTCATCTCCTCCAGCTCCTTTTTGCAGCGGGACTGCCTGGCTGCTGTGGCAGCTTGATGCTCCTCTCACCGCTTCACCTTGAGCTGCAGCTTCTTGTCCAATACACCAAATGTGGCCACTCAGTCTTCATACTGGCCAAGAAAGCTAGGTCTTCTGGGTTATCAATTAGCTTTTTGGCCATTTGGAAGCCACATCGGAAATGTGGCACCAAGTCTGCACTCCATTTTCTCCAATTGTTTCTCCATAGTCTCATTGTCGCTCACCATTGGGATGTTGGCTTTCTTTCCTGCTCCAGGACAACCTTGGCTGCCTCAAACTGCGACAATGCTCCATTTGCACCAGGTTTCTTGGCAAGCATGCAGCGTAAGTTCTGACGACCAGTTGGCAGTTTGGCGCCAGTGATGATGCCATCCTCACTGGTGATGATGCTATCCTCACTGGTGATGATGCTATCCTCACTGGTGATGCTGGGGCCCAGACCAAAGACCAGGCTGCGACTGCTAGTCTGGCAAGGACCAGTTTGTGAGGGCAGCATCTTAGGAGAGCTGGATCCTGGGGTGGGTTGTGTTGTGCAGTGCCTGAGAATGAAAAGGATACAAGCTCAAGGCTAGTGTTTAAAATCATATCTTACCATACTTCATATCACTCAATTGTGAAAAAACATTCTTGCATAAGCCTCAAATTTTAGCTGTACATAGTCTAACTTCATCATAACTTACCGTTACATCACTACCAGAGTAGCTAGCTGTGCTTGCAAATATACTTGTATTTAAAATGTTAATTTACTGTAACAACTACAATGCTACTCTCAATAAACATGAGACATCTATACTCTGAATATGACATTGTCCACTCTAGAATATTATTGATGTTAAGCTTAATAGCTTAGCTAACATAGATAGCTAACTGTGGTTAGCAAACTATTGCTAGCTAACGTTAGCTAGATGTAATGAGCACTAAATACCTATAAATATGACTTAAATGACGTATGATAAATAAGTATACGAAGACAGAACTACAGATATGATAGTAATATGTAATAATACATACCCAAAACAGAAAGATCACCTCAGTTTTCTTGAGCTGTAGTATTGTTTACCTCAGATCTCCATGGCAACCATTGAGCACTGTTAATCACTTTATCCAACAAAAACAGATGTGCGGTGGTGCCCCTAAATCATCATGTACTGGAAAAATATTTAGCATGTGTTGTTTCTTGGAACACTTTTAGCACCCAGCCATATCAAAATTCAAGAATTGTGTTTTTTGATGCACCCTAATGTACAGCATACATTTTATTTTAGTGATCAGCAAAAAATTACCTCTGTTGCAGGCCAGGATCGTTGACTTGTGAGGTCATTGCTGCTGTTCTTCTCATCCATGCTCCTCTCTAGAGGAGTCAGTGATTGTTTGTGGGTTGACTTAGCTCTCTTTGGAACTGGAACCGATGTTGGAGCAGTGTAGAATTTGGAGCTCGCAGTGTTTGGCTTTGTTCCATCTCTTTTTTCCCAACCCTCATGAGATTGGTGGATGTCTGGTTTCATTGGTTTAAGGAGTAACTGGTCGGAGAAGTTATGACACATGATGTGTTCTCTGTATCTCCCCTGTAGAGAGCCAAACATCTTCCTGACAAAGGTCCCTGGCCTCAGTCGCCTCTGCTTTTTCAGAATAGAATGTTTGACTATTCCAAACCATCTCTCCACATGGCAGTTTGTGTCCCTTGTTTTACTTGGACCAAAGGTGTCATCTTTGTCAGATGCATACCTTTTCAAATTCCCCAATAGCAAACCACTCCAAAGGGGGAAAATGCCAAGGTAATTGTCAAATAAGACATCAACAATGCCTGGGCAGTAGTATGGATTCTCCTCTTCAACTGAACTCTCAGTATCCTTTTTTTCCATCTCTCCTTTCACCTCCTCCAAGACTTTCTTGAACTCATACGTGAAGGGAGATCTGCCAACAATTGTCTTGGCATTTCTTCTGTCGTCTTCATCTTCCTCCTGAGCTAAAGGGCTGTCTTGTATGTTTTCTATGCCTTCCATGTCGGGAATCTTGCATGTTTTTATTAAGTCTTGCATGGCCTTCAAATTACTCAGGACAGTTTCTGTGTTGTGTTTTCCAGTTAAAACTGTGCACAGTGAACGGAAGATTTTGAGTGCTGTTTTAATGGATGTAGTGTTTTGCAACCTAGCAAATGCAAATGTTGCAAAATCTTTTAAACCTTTATCTGCTGTTTTTCTCCCAATTGACTGGGTGACAGCTTTGATCACATGGGCAGAGCACATGTGTAGCACTGTAAACATTTTGATCTCCTTCCATGTCTTCGCTTTTGAACAAACTGCAAATGCCCTGTCCAAGTAGCTCACAATGCTCTCCCTGTTGAAAGACAGAAGAACACTTTAGAGTAGTGCCCAGCTGTAATCAGTTTCAACCTGGTTTACTCTCAGTCTAGTGTACTGTGACAGTTTTCAGAGGAACTGCATAAGCCAAAAGGTGATTGGTGGTATGGAGTGGTCATTTGTCAGCATTTCACAGACTGGAAGGGGAGGTGCTTTTTGACCACCGCTAGGAAGAGTGAGTGCATAGTAGAGTAGCCTTTTGGTCTGACCAGGAACTTTGGATGCAACATTACCTGTAGCATCTAGGTATAAGGTCAGTGGGGTCTTTTTTCTCAGGTGTTGCACCACTAAGCTTATTCCTGTTTCTGTATACATATGAACACCAAAGGGGTCGACTTGAAAGTGCTGTATGTACCCAGGCATCTTGTGGAATTTGGAGTCGCATTCCTTCATGATGTTCTGGGTGAGGTACATCTCCATCAAAACATCGTCATGGATCCTTTTACTTTTCCTAGCCTCTGAACTAATCACCCTAAGAACTAAGGGTGCTCCGATCAGGATTTTTGAGGCCGATCACCGATCACCGATTGCTGGAAGACGTATCGGCCGATACCGATAACCGATCACCGATCACTTTTATGAACTGAAAATTACGCCATTACATAACAGTCACACATGTTTAGAGAATGTATCAGTAACTGTTTGGCTTTCTGTCCTAGCTCAAAATCTAAAAAATGTCCTTTCAAGGTTCAAGGTTCAAGGAGTCTTTATTATCCCCGAGGGGCAATTCGTTGTGCAGCAATAGAATGCAACATAAACAACACATAGACTATACAGAAAACAAACCCCATCAATAATAGACAAAATAAATACAAACTACACACACATCTCGCAATGACTTATTTACAAAGCCTATAGCAGCAGGAACAAAAGAGTTTTTATGTCTATTTGTCCTGCATTTTGGCAGACAGAATCTGCGGCCAGACGGTAACATCTTGTCGCTGTTCAGAGGGGGGGTTATATCAGCCAGGACTGACTGGGCTTTCTTCAGAGTCCTTATCTCATATAGAGAGTTTAAGTCAATCAGGGAGTTTTGGGAAATTTTGCCACACACTTTAGTTTTTTTTTTTTCAATCACTGCACATTTCTTCAGCACACACAGTCAGTCACACCGACACACACACACACACACACACACACCCCGACACCGACACACACACACACACACACACACACACACACACACACACACGGCGAAACAGCTGTTTGAGCGGCGCACACACAGACACACACAGTCAGTCACACCGACACACACACACACACACACACACACACACACACACACACACACACACACACACCGACACACACACACACACACACACACACACACACACACACACACACACACACACACACACACACACACACACACACACACACACACACACGGCGAAACAGCTGTTTGAGCGGCGCCGGAGCTGCTAGCTACACAACTCCGCTCTGCCTTAGCGTTATCTAACTTTGAAAACTCCTCATCCTGCTTTCTGTGACTAACCTTCAAATGTATGATGAGGTTGGTGGTGTTGAAATGTCTTTGGAGATTTCCGCCTCGTGGTATTTCCTCGGTACACACGTTGCTAATCGCTAGTGTATTGTCTTTTTCCCAGATAGCAACGAGTCGGCGGACCACCAGCGGTGCTCCAGAGGCAGTAGAAGCGTCAGAATGGTGTAATCACAAACACGTTTGCCGGAGCACCACCGGTGGCAGACGCTTTTAAAAGCAGTAGCCGTCTTCCTACCGCCTTCGTTCCGCGGCCGCGGGCCAACAGCTGTTCTGCCACCGTTCAGACACCTTGTAGAACTGCCAGACCGCTGAATGTAGGGACGCTGCCATTTTGAAAATGTTCTCAGGAGTAGTGCGCTCTTAATACATCCGTGGTAGTGCGTCATCTGATCGGCCTATCTGATCGGCCTTTATGGAGACCACCGATCAAACTATTTAAAGCCATTATCGGCCGATACCGATCGGTGGCCGATCGATCGGAGCACCCTTACTAAGAACGTTTTTGTTCAGACTGCGGGTTATGTTACCAGAAATCAGTTCAGCAACGGGTGTTTTTTTTAAGGTTATGATAGAAGAGTGTACTGACTCCTTTACGTAGAGCTCGTGCAATTCTTCCTCTTCTTGTAGAAAAGGGTATGACCAATTTTACCCCGGCTCTAAAAGGCCAGAGTCTTTCTGACCCCTTCGGTCAGCTTCTCCAGCTTTACCCTTTTTGTGTTCGTTAATGGCAGACCAGGAAACCAGGAAAGTTTGGAGACACTACCTTATTTAATCATTAAATTAATAAATATTTTTGTTGCATCTTTTTTCGGTGTTGCAATTTGTAGACGGTCCCTAAGCACTCGTCTCACTACCGTCTCACCGCCGTCTGCTCGTAGAGACCAATGTTAATTCTCCAGGTTGAAGGACGGCTTGATTGGATGAAAATGACTTTGTAGCTCGTTGTTAACCATACTACGGTACGAAAGATGCGTCGTTTGTGATTTAATAACATTTCGCTATAGAGTAATTGATCCCGGAAGTTCGAATCTGTGAATGTCTTTCTAACTTTACCGAAGTCCGGGAGCTCTGCATGCAATCTTTCATCCTCCGGAAAGACGAGGACGGGGTTGAGTTTGTCAGCCTGGCTTACAATCCGCACACCAAAAACCACAAAGACCCAAATGACCCAGACAAGGAAAACTTAAGAGGTTTTATGTTTGCCCGGCCCGGGGATCGTGTGTCCGGTAAAAAGTTTCAAGACGTATGTGTCCAAACGCAAAGGCCTTCTACCACCATCCGAAGCGCACCGTGACCTCCGCTTCCGAAGTGTGGTACAGCCGGGAGCCGATGGGTGTCCACTACCTCGGGGACATGCTGAAAAAGATCAGCGAAGAGGTAATTAATTAATAAATAAAAATATAAATGTATTATTAGGCCTATTAGACCTACTGTTATTATAATTATTATCATCAATTTACCTTTCAGGTGGGTCTTTCGAAGGTCTACACAAACCACAGCCTCCGAAGCACCGCTGTAGGTCGACTCTCCGATGCCGGCCTGGAGAGCCGTCAAATAATGTCGGTGACAGGCCATCGATGCGAGAGCAGTCTGCGGGCTTACTGGTCTCCGTCAGTCCGGGAGAGACGAGACTGGAGCAACGTACTGTCTGCATCAAGTGCCCATCACGGCCAGTACCCAGCTATCGTGTATCCTTCTTCAAAGGCCCCTATGTCGGACGTGCCGACTTTGTCAAATTGCACTATAAATGGAAACGTTGAATTTAACTTTAAATAAAAAAGCTAGCATGTAGGCAAATGACCATCTGTTCGACCTGATTAATTTATTTCTCCATATCTATAAGCGCAAATCACTGGAGCAGAATTCATTGTTTTTTTGTTTGTTGTTTGATTAATTGTTTTCCGTGTAATAAAAATATAATAACTATGCCTACCTGTGGGTTTTAATTATAGGTTATAAAACGAAAGTGTATGACGCCCATGGCTAGCCTAGCCTACATGAAAAAAATACAATAACCTACATAGCCTAGCTACTATTCAGTCAGCATACTGTTTGAAAAATGGTATGAGCAATAACTGTTTAGGTTAGGGTTAATGTTGCTGGCATTGGCATCAGCTTTATGGCTAACACAATACGTAAGGGTTTACTTACTTTTTGCATGTCTCCTCCAGTTTACAGAGAATAGCGTTATCTCACACCCCGTTCACTGTTCAGGTCGCTACTTCAGGCTGCGCCGCTACAGCCGACAGTAACGTTACACATCGCGGATCAAATTGTTCGTAAAAGTCGTTATATTGTTTCGGGGACAATGACATGGCTGGGTAGCTAGCTTGTCTTGTTGTTTAACATACTGTCAAATTATTTTTACTGATTACCAACTGTACACAATGTTATTGACTTTGGATCTTGCTAGCATAGCGTTAGCTTTCTGGCTTGTAGCTGAACTGAAGGGTTCTATCAGCTGAGCGGACTATAAATATCTCCGGTTGCTAAGGGCGGCAATTTCGTATCTAAGGTCCTTCCTATTTCCTGGAGGAGTGAACAATGTTTGCATTGCATTAGAACCTGATGGATGGGAATGATTGTTCCAGGTATTAGTCAAACCGTCTGGCGTAACCAGGGAAACAGAGTTTTTGTTTGTAAAAACTTTAGATTTCGATTGTAAAACTAATTAAAATGTGAAATAAAGTTTTTAAAATATGTTATTTGGCAAGTGACCATGGTATAAGTGGGTTAATGCCCTTTGAGGTGTCCATTGTCAGGTATTAATGGACTTCGGCAGAAGCAACCATCCTCCGCTGCGCGTCGGACGGTTCACGCCTCGCCGTCGTCCATTAATACCTGAGAATGGACACCTCGTCGGGCATTAACCCTTACTTAATTGCACAGCCCTAACACTAGGCCTACTTATATTTATTTGAGATGTCATGCATTAGCTGACCAAATGCACCATGGTGGTGCTTTTTCGCTCATTCCACTCTATGAGCAGGGGCAGTTATACATTCTACACCCCCACACACACACACAAACATTTTTTTTATAACAAAATAAGTGAAAGAGAAAATTATATTTCTGAATTGCACATCCTACATTAGAACATTTGAAAAACACAATTCAGAGAATCCAGGTATTTAATGATTGCAATTACAACAGGAAACACACTTTTTTAGGTGCACAATCTCTACCTCCAACATTGCCAAATAACAATGAACACAATATAGAATAAATATTCTAAATAGCACAAATCCTTCATCTCACAAATGTGAAGACACATTAAAGAGAATCTAATTATTACACTATAGCACTAACAACAGAAAACACAAACTAAAACCTGACCTTTCTGGCCTTCCTTGATGCAAAATCATCAATGATGTCATCATATGAAATCTGCTCCCCTATTGAGTGATTGATACTGATGACGGCAAGGCCAGTGATAGAATATAAGAACAAATCATTTTAAATATATACAAGGTGGGAATAAAACTGTACTGTTTAACTAGTATTGATAAAGCTGTACCCGTCCTTGCGCTTCCCTGAATATGTATACCAACTCCTACTCCTTAAAAGAGGAGAGGGAGAATTTGAGCAAGTCCGACAACAGTACTTTGAGTTGTCGAAGAGAGGCGAACAGCGTAACTGCCAGATGTCAAAGGAGCTCAGATGCCGGCTCATTCAAAACACCATGACCAATATGATTGCAATCCTGAGGGCAAAGGGGGATGGAGAATCACACAGATACCCATCAAAGCCAGAAATTACAGCAATGGCAAAGATAATAGTACTGTACTACCCCATGTTGCAGGACCAAGGCCTCCATACATGGGTAAGTGAAATGCATCCAGTTGATGACTGTGTTTCATGTTGGGCATTTTTAGTAGCGATTTGAAAAAATGATTAAATGTCTTGTGCAGGTCACTGTGTACACACAGCTATACACAAGATTGCAAAATGTGAGATCCCCCCAAAAAAGAACTCAAGATGGAAGACATTCAAATAGGTGAGCTGTAACTGATTATTTTCATTAAAGATTCATCTGTTAATCATTTTCAAGATTAATTGATCAGTTGTCTGGTCAATATAAAGTCCAAGGTGATGTCCTCAAAAGTCTTGTTTTGAGGACATCATCTTCTACCACTCATTTTGCACCATGTGCGGCCAAGAAGCACCATCCTAAGTGACGAATGGCGGGCATACAAAGGTGTTCTAACCATCCATGGGTACAGACACTTTCCTGTCAACCACAGTCGGTGGTTTGTTGACCCAGTAACAGGCAGCCACACACAAAACCTGGAGAGAGCCTGGGCCATATACAAGGGGAAAGTATGGCAACTGAGAGGGAATAGGACAGAGGCACTGTTAAAAGAGCATCTGTCAGTAATTGAGTGGACCTACTGGCTAGCAAAACGCCATAAAGATGGTCCTTTTGGAAGATTAATAAAGGACATTTGTCATAGGTACTGCTTGTAGGAACCCCACACCATTCTCTCTTGGAATTTTAAATTTGGTGGATTAATGAGGACTATTGTGGACTGCTCCTCAGATCTCTGCAGGGTAAATTGAGACAGCTAGCTAGACTATCTGTCAACTGGTTCTTCAATTGAAGGGGAGGAAGCTCATAGACATTGGCAAGCAATGTAAACAAGCTGTTGAGGCTGATGAAGCCATTTTGAAAAAGGTACAGCAATTGAAGGAGATCCAGGAGCTTCTGCCAATAAAAAAAACTTTAAATCATTTGCCTCATGCAGGCATTTATGTTGGCATTAAGTTACACAGTTCATTTTGAAGTTAATTAATACCCAATAATAGTAATTGTATAGACCACTAGAATTGTTTTTCTTTATGATTCATTCCTTGTGGAGGCTCTTTAATTTTAATAGAAATCACAAAAGCAAGTGGCTATTTGTAGTGAAATTGTTAACATACATGTTGTATAAAGAATTGTTTTTTATGTTAACATGTAGCATTTGGTCTCTTTTTTGGTTGTCCAAAAGAAATATTCCCATTTGGTTCACCACTGTTGAATAACAGTGACAGTTTAATTAAATATGGTGAGTGTTACTCAAGGGGTATATGCTTTCATCTTTATGATATTGCTCATAAAGAGCAATAATAACTGCTTAACTATGATTAACTGATGTTTTGTTCAAGTACTATTGTGCATTTATCAAGTGTAAGTAAAGGTGCATATGTTCTCTACAATAAGTCTACAAAAGGGCATTAATAACTGTTTAGTTATGGTTTTATAATGCTTATTCAGTATTGTTATACATTACTTAAGTATTAGTTAAGGTGCATATGTTCTCTACAATAAGGATACAAAAGAGCATTAATAACTTTATGTATGGTTTAGTAATGCTTATTCAGTATTGTTATACATTAAGTAAGTATTAGTTAAGTTGCAAATGTTCTCTACTTCACACTAAAGGTGTGTCCCAAATCGCGCACTTCTGTACTTATACTAATTATTTGAGTGCACTCAAAGTGTCACTTGTCAAAGTGTGGTAAATGCAGTGCACTACAAGTACCCGGATGGTGCTCTCATAACGGTCAAAAAGTTGAGTGTGGATCGATGCACACTTTCCACACTCAAAGGTCGACCATCTTGGCTACGTAGTGGAAGGGACACGACAGCGAGACCGACCGAACAATACAAATGTAAGTTGAACATTCATCTTTTTGCTGTACGTGTATAAAATATAAGCCACCTGTTTAGGTATATTTGGTTAATTTTGCAGTCGGTGATGATTTTTGTACTGCGAATTATAACGTTTATTTGAACCGTAATTTGACGTGCTATCAAGCTAGCTTTAGCTAACCTTAGCTAGCTAACAGCGGCACAGTTTAACCAACGAGTATAGAAGTTACTGGTACTCTTTGGTTTAACCACTGGCTAATAAGTGATAACCTAGCTAGCTAACGTTACTGTTGTTTACTGTGTTTAACTATCGTCCTCACTGTAGACATTTTAGCGTTAGATGTGTGATCTTGTATACATGTGTATACAATATACAATAGCTAAGCTGCGAGCATTAGCAGTAATGTTACAGTACGTTAATGTATGCTATGTTATAACCAATTAACAGTGCTGTTTCTGTCCTGATCTGACTTATATAATCGCTAGGGACACGGATGTGGCAGCCGTCAATGCTGCCAACTTGAGGGAAGTCTTCCTCTGCTGGAAGGCGAACGACCTGGGGGAGGAGAGAGAGGATTTCCCTGCTGGTCTTGTGGACAGCACGGTGTACAGTGGCCCGGGGCATAGCAAAGGCTCTGGCTAAACCACGATAAGAGGTACCGCTGGCTAGCTAAAAGAGGAAGACAAGGGCCTCGATGACGGGTCCCCAGCCATGGCACACGCCGTGCCGAGGATGTACCGTTACAGGATCCCCTGGAGAGTCTGAAGTCCACACTCATATCACTTTCCCCATCAAAGTACAGGTCCAGCAATGGCACCGTCTTTTAAAATAAAATGTTTTTGAATGTATTTAATGGTATGTGTTATCTTTAGTGTTGCATGACTGTAGCAAGCATACATGAAATGAATGAATAGAACAATAGGATCTATTTAAATGTATATTGGGTTGCCTCTGCTTTCACTCTTGTATTGTCACTGTAATTAATAGCTATTGCAATAAACACCCTTATATAAACATAATTACTATTTTCTATGTTAACGTTATATGTCAGTTGGACACCATTTTAATTGCTCAAATTTTGCTAAAATAACTCAAAATGGCCATTTTTGGTTATTTCTTACAATGAATTAAGAGCAAAAGTATGAATATCATCATACCGGTATGTTTATGGTTGCATAAAACAGAGGGCAAATACAAGCAACAATAAAAACAATCACATTAATTTTGATGAACAAAGCAGAAATGTATTTTTCGCGAGTGACAATAGGTGGTGGGAATGCTCTGCCCTGGGTACAATTCACAATTTCGAAGAAGAAGGAGGACTGAGATGTTGTGATCGTCACTTCCGGTAAGTACATAAGGCAGTGCGCGATTTGAGACAACACTATAAGTCTGCAAAAGGGCATTAATAACTGTTTACTAATGGTTTACTAATGCTTATTCAGTATTGTTATACATTAATTAAGTATTAGTTAAGGTGCAAATGTTCTCTACTTTACAATAAGTATACAAAAGGGCATTAATAATTTAGTTATGGTTTAGTAATGCTTATTCAGTATTATTATACATTAATCAATTGAGCAGTTATGGTTAAGTGATTATATAGCATGCACAATAATGTACATAGGTTGGGCGTTAAGGCAATGTCTATATGAAGACAAAGGAACAAGCAAACCTCTGCATGGAGACTATGGAGTCTTTTCACTGATTGCACCCTCTACCACAAGACAAATATAGTGGACAAAGGTATGTGGACAACCATAACCCGAGAATAAACAATAAAAACAGTTTTCTCATAATGACATGGCTTGGCTGTGAACCTTAAGCCATACGTGCTGTCAAACATCTTTATCAAACACTGAGTAATATTAGGAAATACCTTAATTAACATCACTTAAGGGTTTACTTGTTATCAAGACACATTTGTTAACATTTACCCAATGTTCAATATTGTATGATTAACTGGTAAATGATGCTTGTTACTGCATTAACTAAGGGTAAATAGACACCTTAGTTAAGGGTAAATAGACACCTTAGTTAACTAGTATTAACAGTTAGTCAAGGCTTTTTACTGCATTAACTAATGGCAAATAGACACCATAGTTAAATGTTTTTAATATAAATTGTATGTATGTAAATTATACATCTTATTTCACTGTTATTAACAGTTAGTCGAGGCTTGTTACTGCATTAACTAATGGCCAAGTAGACACCTTAGTTAACTGTTAATAACAGTTAGTCAATGCATTTACTAATGGTAAATATATCCCTTAGTTAACTGTTACTAACAGTTTGTTCAGGCTTTTCACTATATTAACTAATAGTAGTATAGACATCTTAGTTAAGTGTTATTAACAGTTAGTCAAGGCTTAGTATTGCATTTACTAATGATATAATATACACCTTAATTAACTGTTGTTAACAGTTAGTCAACCCTTCTTACTGCATTAACTAATGGTAAAAAAGACACCTTACTTAACTGAGATTAACAGTTAGTTAAGGCATTAACTAATAGTAAATAATGCATAAATTAATACCTTAGTTAACATGAATTAAAATAAGCATGGTTAATAAATGTTTAATACACAACTTAATTAATGGTTAATTAATGTTTATTAATGCATTAAGTAATGCTAATTGATGTAACCTTATTGTAAAGTGTTACCCTTACGGCTAACAAGTCTGCAGATGTTGACAGTCCAGACACCTACAATCCAGCAACCTTTGCCAAGCACTACAAGACCCTACAAACTTTGTATAAAAGAAAAAATCCAAACTACTAGGATGTATCTCATCTCTTGGATTTGGAATTTGTAGCCAGAAGAGCATTCATTGATTCAAATACCGTTCCCGAGGAGGACAGACACAAGAAGGTTCTAAAAGCATATCCTTGTTTCAAGGACGTTGGACATGTAAGTCATTATTGACTGTGCATGATTAAAACCATGGTATCACACACAATGTTTAAAATACCAATTTCGTCTGAAATGATATATTAAAATGTCTGTATTGGTATATTTGATATTTCATAGGTGATGGAGGAGCATCAACGCATTTTGGATAAGGATAATACCAACTTCATCGATGAACTGAAGGGAAGATTTTTATTGTTTGGAAAAAGGTGCTGAACCCCCAATGGGAATGGACAAAGGTAGGGAATGCTGTTTTGGTGTTATTAGTGAATAGGGTTTAGGGTGGACCTTCAGGCATGTTAATTGTCAAGTACATGAGCTAGTGTTTTGTCTTCCTTCTATGATGACTATCCCATTATTTGCTGAATTTTATTTTTTTTAAGCATTGTGTCTGTTGTATACAAATTTGACCTTGTGCACTTTGTCCAAGTGTTGAAGTAATTAATCTTTTGCTGTACAACTGAACAGGCTCTTGAGATCCTACGTGTGCTGCCATCACTGTTCCCCTCCACGTCTGCTCCTCCAAAGAGGGTATGAGATGCGAGTGAGGTTCTGGTGCATGTCCTCGAGGTGAGCTGTGTAAAATGTTGCAGGATCATTTTTGACTGCAGTATCTGTTACGCCCCAGTCTAGGGGTGCCTAGGACGCAACATAAAAGGCCCCCATCTTCACCGTCTCCCAAGTAGCCACAAACAGGTTTTTGTGTGAACGTCAGAAAATGAATTTATTGTACATAAAAGGAATATATATATACACACAACTTAAACAAGTCTTCAGGGTGGCCTACTACCAAAACAACAAAACAACCTAGGAGGTAATAAACTGACCTGACAAACAAAAGAGTCAAAAATAATAACACAAGACTTACCTCCCTAACTAAATAAACATAAGAAAATAAACTCAACACAATTGGCGGTCCACCCTTACAGCTCAGCTACTAAATCTGAAACAAGGTTGCACTAAACACAAGTGTGGCCGGTTGGGAGATGAGAAGGATGAGGAATGTCTGTTGCCCCCCTGACGGCCGCCATCTTGGCTCCTTATATCCGGTGATTTTCCCCAGCTGCAGCCAATCACAGGTTTGGGCCTGAAACCTCACCACCAATCATCTTATGGCTACGGCACACACCTATTTGCATATGGAATTGAACAGAAAAAACACAGGGCACCACACACACACAGCAGACCAAAGAAAACTATGACCACAGTCATAACAGTATCGGAAAAAATGATAACTGAAGGTGCTGCCCCTTACGACTCCCAGTGTATTTCCTATTCACATACTATATGTTCTAAGCCTTCAAAGAAACCTAAAACATTTGTTTTTAGAAAGAGGATGTTCACTGGGTAGATGTCTTGGCTATGTCACAGTACGTACAAAAATGGGTGCATTACATGGTAGCAGGTTTTATCACCCTAATGATAACCAAGCAAGACTAGCCTAGCCTTGGTTTTTAGTTTTTTTTGGAAGGCTAGATGTGTGTAAACAGTAAATGCATTGGGGATAATTAAAAACAGCACTTTAAAATGGAGCTTTCTCAGTACTGTAACTTTTGTCAGAATTTTGCTTTGTAAAGTTATGTGTTTGTAAACAACCCTCTACCCTAGGTTCCAAATGACCAAAATGTATTATCATGACAGATGGATGTCTGTGTTGTGTTACAGGAAACGCCCTCTCTCCTACCCAGTCCTGACTGTCAGTCCGTTCAACTGCCTCCTAGCAGTAGGAGATGTGCCAATTACCACCTTTCCAAAAGACAAGCTTACAGAGAGTGCTTTATACATTATGGCCTACTATTATACCCTACACCTGACTTATCCAAAGTGTGTAGCAACTCTGCTTTCAGTCATACAGACAGAGGTCCTCTTAGACAAAATCCATGAGAGAGATCTCACATCGTCTTACAAGAAGAGCATGGCTGAGTGGAAAGCTTTTATTGGCCAATAAAACCAGTGGTCAGATATGGTGTAGGATAGCACTTCCTCTCTCCCTCCAAGGGTTCTACAGTCCATGTTCATTGCTATTGATTCTTGGTCGGAATTTGGCTAAGTTAGCCCATTGTTAATTTGGGGTGCAAGACAATATTAGCCAACATGCTGATATCCTGTGATGTTGTGTGTGTTGTTTGCACAATTCAGTGCAGATTCTGCTTAGTGTTAAGTTTAATTTAACTTTTCAGTTAATATTGAGTTTAAACAACTAATTGTCTGTTCAGCAGATGCAGTCACTAATTTAGGCGCATCTACTGTGAAAGAGTAAATTGACTAAGCAGTTAGGTTGGGATGAAAGTGAACAGTTGAGTTATAAAATATTAACATATTGGATATCGGCAAAAAGTCCAGTATGGTGCATCCTTAATGATGATGTTACAATGGTTAATGGTGTATTGAGGGACTAGTTGTTCATGTAAGCCCAGAACCTTTAATTTGAATGTTACAATATTAAGCAATTATATTAAAGGAATACGCCACCGTTTGTTGAAATAGGGCTTATCACGGTCTCCTCTAGATGTATATAGGTGGGCAAACGCATTTTTTGTCTCAGTGCATGCATTGTCTCAGTCAGACGGAGCCGCTGCTAGCTTAGCTTAGCGTAGTGAATGGAATCCTTTGTTGCCGTTAGCATGTCGTGAGTAAAAGTGAGCCAACAACAATAAAAAACAATGTAATTACTTACTGTGGCCTGCATATTCACAACAAGTACAAATAGCAATGCAAAATAAGACTAGATGATTTCCTAGGCATATATTGATTTGGGACTATATTGGGTGAGCATACAGCCGAAGCACCACTACTCGGCGCAGAGATCACGCAGCTGCGGCCGAGGCTCTGACCCAAAACACAGAGAATCACAAGCAGACACAGTGGGCGAAGCACGAGGAAATATGAGGGAGGTATTGACGTGAACAAACAAGGTAGCTATCACACTGGGAGCCAAGTTACCACATTGGTAGCTGTAACATCTGGCGCCGAAGATGAGTTCCGCCCGGGTCTAAATACTGCAGCAGTTGTTAGTTGAATCAACTACAGCTGTACAGGCAGGTAGGTCGCCCGGCCACGCCCCTTGACCTACTTTCAGGTAGATCCAGCAACACAGGACGGAGAGAATAGCTGCCCCCATAACTCTATACTGTCTATGGTTTTGCCTGGACGTCATTTGTCGGTGTACCTGAGCGTCCACCTGCTCTGCTCAGCTCTGCTCACTCCCCCACCCAGTACTAATTGTGTGGGGAGGTAAACATATCATTCAAGTGGCGAGTCAAGCGTGAATATCAATCTCCCCACATCAGTGTCATCAGATGACTTTGACTGAGTTGAGGCGGGCTCATCAGAGTGCTGGAGCAGCGTGCCGCAGGCCGCAATAACATCCAGGTGGAGGCCTCCGAAGTTACGGAAGCCCGCAGAGCTCACCAGTTAACAGCTGCGCTATCGTCAACGTGTATCATGACTCGCGTGTGCGAGGCGAGGTGGCGGCAGCCAGGGCCGGAGTGGGACTCATTTTCAGCCCTGGAGTTTCATGCCTCAGACCGGCCCACTTTACTTCACGAAACCGATTGACTCCGCCGACGTTCCGGAGACGTTCCGCAGCAGTTACGCAGCCTGTGGAAATCCAGGGTTAGGCTTGCGCCCTTGTCCTTAACGCACTGAAATTCCTCCACATTCCTTGAAACTTTTAATTATGTTTTGCACTGTTGAAGGTGAAATAAGCAAATGTCTTCCTTTGAGGAACGTTGTTTTTAAACATTTCAATAATTTGCTCACGTATTTGTTGGCAAACTGGTGATCCTCGGCCCATCTTTGCTCCTAAAGGACTAGACCTTTCTTGGATGCTGCTTTTGTACCAAATCATAATTACAATCACCTGTTGACATCACCTGTTTCTGTTTAACCAATGTACCTGATTACTAGCCCTAAATTGCTCTTGTCCCAACCTTTTTTGGAATGTGTTGCAGGTTTGAATGACAGGAAAGGATGTATATTTACAAATGAAATTAAGTTGACCAGACAAAACATAATATAATATTTTAACACAATATTTTGTGTTCACATTGTCTGCAATGAAATACAAGTCAAAGTACATTTAGAAATCACTACTTTCTTTTTTTATTTGTGTTTTTCATACTGTCCCAACTTTTTCTGTTTGGGGTTGTATTCCTATAGCTCTGAGTAGTGATGACTTCATGAGCTTCTTTGATGATAAAATTATAACAATTAGAGATAAAATTAATCATCTCTTGGTCTGATCTTCTAACAGTTCACCTTCAAACGCAGGACTGCTAGAAGGAACGACAAGACCTGACATATACTTAGACTGCTTTTACCCTATAAACCTTCAACAATTAATGTTAAAGGTCTCTTCAGCTAAGCCATCTACCTGTCTCTTAGACCCCATCCCAACAAGGCTACTTAAAGAAGCGCTACCAATAGTTAACATTTCATTATTAGATATAATTATTATGTCAGGTTATGTACCGCAGTCATTTAAAGTAGCTGTGATAAAACCTATTCTGAAAAAAAAACATCAGATCCTGAGGTCTTAGCCAACTATAGACATGTATCTAATCTTCCCTTCCTCTCCAAAATCCTTGAGAAGATAATTGCTAACCAGTTATGTGATTTCCTACATAGCAATAGTTTATTTGAGGACTCTCAGTCAGGATTTAGAAAGCATCATAGCACAGAGACGGCACTGGTGAAAATTACTAACATCCTTCTAACTGCTTCAGACAAAGGACTTGTCTCCATACTTGTCTTACTAGATCTTAGTGCTGCTTTTGACACTATTGACCATACCATCCTGTTACAGAGACTGGAACACTTAGTTGGCATTAAAGGAATCGCACTAAGCTGGTTTAAGTCCTATTTTTCTGATCGATCTCAATTTGTTAATGTTAATGACAAATCCTCCAGGTACGCTAAAGTTAACCATGGCGTTCCACAAGGCTCAGTGCTTGGACCAATTCTATTCTCCTTATATATGCTTCCTCTAGGCAATATTATTAGGAAACACTCAATTAACTTTCACTGTTATGCAGATGACACCCAGATGAAATCAGTCAGTTAGCTAAACTTCAAGCATGCATCAAACATATAAAATCATGGATGACCTACAATTTTCTGATGCTAAACTCAAGCAAAACTGAAGTTATTGTGCTGGGATCTAAACAACTTTGAAACTTACTATCTAAAGATATAGCTACCTTGGATGGTATTGCCCTGGCCTCCAGCACTACTGTCAGAAATCTAGGAGTTATTTTTGATCAGGATATATCCTTCAACACCCACTTAAAACAAACCTCAAGAATAGCCTTTTTTCATCTTCGTAACATTGCCAAAATTAGGAACATCCTGTCTCAGAACGATGCTGAAAAACTAGTCCATGCATTCGTTACTTCCAGGCTGGACTATTGTAATTCCTTACTATCAGGATGCTCAAATAAGTCATGTTATGGAAATGATATTCAGGGTGCAGCAGGTGTAGAGTAGTTAAGAATCCCACTAAACATTGGACGTCGGATAGACGTGCAGATAATGTCTATATTGGGTCCGTCGGTCCATGACCAATTCTGGACATCTATTCGACGTCCAAACTAGGTCCACTATTTGGACGTCCAACCATGACCCAACTTGGACGTCATTTTGATGTCAAACATTTGACCTAATCTGGCTTATTTTTTTTTGGACGTCATTTGGACGTCTATCGCAGTTGCAGTAAATGTGATTTGCACATTGGACGTCGGATAGACGTGCAGATCATGTCATTAAATATTGGTGTCCTTGATGACAAATTCTGGACATCTATTCAACGTCCAAACTAGGTTCACTATTTAGACGTCCAACCATGACCCAACTTGGACGTCATTTTGATGTTTAACATGGTCAATTTTTTTTTTTGGACGTTATTAGGATGTCTATGGCAGTTGCAATATGTGTTTTAGCCTATCAACATGATTACAGTTTTTCTCAATTGCTAAAACACTGTATGACTATTTATTTATTTGGTAGACCATATGTTTTTTTTTTTGTACATTTTCCTGTTTTCTTTTAACAGTTTTTATTTTATTTAAAGTAGCCTATATTATCAAGTTATTTTTTTTTATTTATATAGTGTATTAATATATATATATATATATATATATATATATATATATATATATATATATATATATATACACATTTTATATATTTTTATAAATGTTAACTTTTTTATATTATATATATATATATATATATATATATATATATATATATATATATATATATATATATATATATATATATATATATATATATATTATATTTAAAAAAAATCATGGTAGCCTATAGGCCTATCCTCCTTATTCCTATCTTAAAAAGAAGAACCAACAGCTGCAAAAAAAGTCCAAGACAGTCAAAAACTCAAAAACCAGTCAGCATCACTCTGATTGGCTGAAACGAGCACATCATCATAAACGCCACTCTGATTGGCCGAGGCAACTCCAGGCATTTGGCGGCTGGGCGCCGCCCCGAGTCAGAGCCGTTAGTGTTCTGGACACGGACAGCAGTACAGATTTTCTGACCGGCGGTGAACTCGATCGTGAACCCGTTTCCTCGAAATTGAAGGTAAGTTCGGTCAGCATAATGATTTCAATGCCCATGTGTAAGTATTATTTGGCGTTATTGTATTAGTAGTTAGTAGTATTGGTAGTGGATGCACAGGAATTATATTTTTGCTTACACATGTGGACTTGAGTGTATGACTGCAGATTGCCTTTGAATATATTTAAGTAATTTGTCTATTTCTGCTTTTGCAGAGGGGATCATGAAATTCGATAATGCAGCCACTGAGGAGTTCATCAAGGGGAACGTGTCTGAGCACCTCAAGCACGCGCCACAGAGAATAGGAGGTGGAGGATTTGCAATGCCCTGACGAGCCTGCGGTGATGATAATTAAAATAAAGTAGTCAATGCATTGTCTTTGTTTTATGCCATTCAGGGCATAGGTTTTTTTGTTCAATAAAGTTTGAAAAGGCATTGAATTGTGATTTATTTGGATGTGTATAACTATACTGTTGTATGTATGTAGTCCCATGTTTCCCAGAGGGTGGAGGACATGTTTTCTGTGTCAGTTAATCTTCCTGTAGCTTAGTTTGACTCAGCAGCTAGTTTGAACTGGAAATGCATTACACCTTTGTATGCGTCTCAAGTTATAACCTGCTGCTGAGACAATCAAATGGAGTTTTTGGAAAATGATCTAGTCCTATTTCAGAAGGAAGTACTGTTGAAGATCATTTCCCAAAAACTCCATTTGATTGTCTCAGCAGCAGGTGATAAGCATGCAAAGGTGTAATATATTTCCAGTTCAAACTGCTTAGCCAAACAAAGCTACAGGAAAATTAATACATGATACAGAATACATGTCATCCACCCTCTTGAAACATAGGACTACATAGAAGTTGTATAAAAATAACGTGTTAAATAAGTCAATTTTATGTTGAAAATATGTCCACAAACGACCACTTTTGGACCTCGTTTGGACCACTTTTGGACTATAAATAGCCCTTACATGGAGGTCCCACCGACGTCAACATTAGACGTGCGGAGGACGTCGAAAAAAGACGTCGTCTGGCGTTACAAAACAACCCCATCAATGGACGGAAATTGGACGTCCAAAAATGACCTGGAAAAGACGTCACTACGACGTCACATTGCGCAGTGGGATTAAAACAATTGAGAATGGAAACAAATATAAAGAAAATAGTCGTAGACTGAACCAATGTAGGTTTTTGTAATTTATTAAAGTAAATATTCTGCGCAGAATAGAACGACTAGTTCACAGAACGCACTCAGCAAAGTGTGAAGGAGTCTTCAACCTAAACATGAAAGTCACAGGCTTAAATACACAGATAAGAGAGAGGCAGTGACACTGGCATGTGATCTCATCTATACATGGCTTTGTGCATGTCACACAACTTTAAGCACATAATTCAATCTTTGAAATATTGAAGATGGGACTTTCTGGTGCCAATGTGACTTCCTCTATCGCCCCAGGTCACACGTCAACACAGTAAGCTATATCAGTAAGCTATATCGTAAACTATAGATACACACAAAGAGACATTCTGCCTATCTGGTTCACAGAGAAGCTACCACGTAATTAGCTAGCCCCGGAGGCGCTAGAGGTGATTAAAACAGTAGGACATTGTGTCCCATAACTAATCTTTGTTAAGAGCAGTAGATGAGGAGCATACATCTGACTAACTCAACGGATCACAAGGAAAAATACAAGAGTCATAGGATGAAACATATTGAGGGTAATTTTGCCATTACAGTCCCTTAAGACTCTCCAGCTGATCCAGAACGCTGCAGCTCTGACAAGAACTACGAAAAGAGATCATATTTCTCCTGTATTAGCTTCTCTGCATTGGCTCCCTATAAAATTCAGGATTGAATTTAAAATCCTCCACCTGACCTACAAAGCTCTAAATGGTCAAGCACCATCATATCTTGAAGAGCTCATAGTACCTTACTGTCCCACTAGAGCACTGCGCTCCCAGAATGCCGAGTTAAAGTAGAATGGGAGCCAGAGCCTTTAGCTATCAGGCTCCTCTCCTGTGGAACCAGCTCCCAGTCTGTGTCCGGGAGGCAGATACAGTCACCACATTTAAGAGTAAACTTAAGACTCTCCTCTGTGATAAGCTTATAGTTAGGGAGTAAGGAGTTGCAGCATCTGTCTAGCCCAGCCCACCTGCTTCTCTGTCCCAGAAATGCTTGTTACTAACCTAGTCTTTATGTTTCTTTTCACCCAGGATGAAATCCCAGGATTAGGATGGCACCAAAATCAAGGTTCCAGCTGTTGCCGTGGTTCTGCTGAAATTCCCTCCTATGCCGTGCTACTCCCTGCGCTACTACAACCACTATTTCTAGTCACTGTTTCATTATCTATACTGTGATTGTTATTGCCACTGTTCATAACACCCCAACCGGCACGTCAGACACCACCTACCAAGAGCCTGGGTCTGTCTGAGGTTTCTTCCGAAAAGGGAGTTTTTCCTCGCCACTGTTGCACTGAATGCTTGCTCTTGGGGGATTTGTTTTTTTTTTGTAAATTATAGAGTGTGGTCTAGACCTACTCTATCTGTAAAGTGTCTTGAGATAACTCCTGTTATGATTTGATACTATAAATAAAATTGAATTGAATTGAATTGAACTCTGTGCAGGGAAAAATTCCTCCACTGCCTTGACTGCGTCTGATGGAACACTGGGCTTTTTCCACGTCCGTGGAGCTCAGGTTATGAACAGCCCAGATCAACATAGCAGCAGCGTAACTGCATTTATACTCTCCACAAGGACACTCGCAGGAGGTAGAGGTGACATTGGCCAAGCCACCAGTGGAAACCTGAAGAGTAAGAGAAAGACCTATTGATTTCACAAATTTGTGACAACTTCATTTATATCTTTAATGCATCAATGTGATGGTTATAAATAAATTGAAATGATGCAACACACTTTACATTGTTATTCATTCATTGATTTAATGATGATTGTATAATGTCATGCCAGCTTCTGTAGCTTTTGATGTTCCAAATCTTTATCTGCTGTAGCCATCAGTACCACTGCCAATCTCAAAACAAGCACTCATCCTTGACTATCTCCTTACATATACCTACGCTCTCCGTCTCTGCAAGATTCGGAATGATTGAGATTTCTCTTGGCACAGCTACCAGAAGACTTACAACTTTCAGACACGTTACTCAGGTCACATATACGTCGGCAAGCTCAGTTTGCAGCGGCGCAGTAACGCTCAGCACTCACCGGAAAAGTGCTTCTAATAGATTTCACTGGTCTCCGTCCAGAGCAACGGGATCTGTTAGTCCATTTCTTTAACTGTATGGGTCCAACACATTGCAGTTCTTCTTCCACTGCTTTTTAACTGTGACTTGCAACCAGAGAAGAAGAAGCTGCATACGTTTGCACAAAAAAAACAATGCCCAGGTCTGGTGCATTAACAGTCTATGGTCTGGTGTAGTTGTTCCGGTAGTTGTGGAATTTTTTTCGTTGATCCAAGTTTTTTTTTTTTACTCAGTGAAGAATATATTTTGTAAAGGTAAAGAGCCTTAAGCCATGCTGACCTTGCTTTCTCGGTTTCATAAGGCCTGTGAGAGATAACACATGTGTAGGGTGCGCTGGAACTGAAGGCACCCAGGAAATAATTAACACAGTAGCAAAACAATCTCTGGCCAGGGAAGCGGAGAGAACAAAGGGGCAGTCATGGGTTTGCGCGATCTGTGATGCGAAATGTCCCGTTTGGACCAGGTGAACTGATAACAGTGGTGGCCTAAAGGTTAGAGAAGTGAGCTTGTGACCGGGAGGTCGTCGGTTCAATCCCCACACCGACAGGATCAAGTCTCGGTGAGGAAAAGTGAAAGAGCAGCGCTTGTCCCTCCCTCATTACCACCACTGAGGTGCCCTTGAGCAAGGCCCTTAACCCCCAACTGCTCCAGTGGAGCTGCTCAGTGGCCAGCTGATCAGACTGGTTGTACTGGGCAGCTTCCAGGTATGAATGGGGAACTGTGTGAATGTGATCAGGGCGTTCCTGCAAAAGAGAGTCTTACTCTCAGTGAACCTCCCCTGAATAAATAAAGGTTAAAAAAAAAAAAAAACAGCCGCATGGACAATTGCAGAAGGGGGGCCCTGGAGAGAATAAGAGAGAAGGAAAAAGGACAGGTCAGGATCAGATCCTGGATATTCTTGTTGGTGTTAGGGCGACAGAAATAACTGGATTGAAGGGAATCTGATCCTTATGCATAAGTTGTTATGCCTTGCAATATCATTTACTAAAGTTTTGCTATAGACTAACTGAATGAATCCTGTGTATTGATTTCTGGTCGACCATTCAACGAACACAAATTTAAAGGTGCAGTCAGAGAGGTGACCAATTGGAGTCAGAGAGTATCTGGCCACTGGGGCCAGACCGTTACTGGTCAAAAAATCAGTAACGGATGAGATTTGTAATGTAGCGAAATACAATACTTCACTCAAAACGTGATTAAGTACATTTTAAAATACCGATTTTAAAAACTAACAACTACTCAATACAGTACCGTGAGTAAATGTATTTCGTTACTTTCCACCTCTGCTAAACACACTGCAAACTCACGGCCCTCTCGTCCCAATTTACAGCCCCCCTCTCTTGGCTTAAAATAACTCACCATCATCGACTACGGACGCTGAATAGGCTACACATTGTCGGGTAGAATCTATCTCCGTTGATCCTGTTCGTTTGTTTGCTGCTTTCATGGCTGTCCTAACGTTACAGCTGTAGCGCACTGGGTTTGCGTTTTTACAGGTATATCTGGCAACCTGGCCTGGCTGTCAAAATGGGCAGTTGATAACAACACACAGTCCAAAACACTAACTAACATTTCAAAAGGAGAAAATACGGGCATTAGCATTGTTGTCAGAAAAGATAGTATTTCAACTTAGCATGTTTCCTTAATATCTGATAACGCATTGTGGTCATTTTTGGATTTATTAAAGTAAATGTATTACATATTGGACCTATAAGTATAATAAGTAGTGCTGTCAAACGATTAAAATATTTAGTGCCCCCCCCGGCAAATCAGATCACAACCTTGTCTTGCTGTCTCCTGAGTATGTTCCTCTTGTACAGCGGCAACCTGTTCAAACAAGGACTGCGAGGAGGTTGACTCAGGAGGCTGAGGAGGCTCTGCAGGACTGCTTTGAGTCTGCAGACTGGGACGTGCTCTGTGAGCCACATGGGGAGGACATCAATAATATGACAGACACAGAATACATCAAATTCTGTGAGAACATCACCATGCCCTCCCGGACTGTACGCTGCTTTCCCACTCACAAGCCGTGGATCACCAGTGACCTGAAAGTTCTTCTGAATGAGAAGAAGAAAGCTTTCAGGTCATGGGACAGACAGGAGCTGAGGGAAGTACAGCACAAACTGCGGGATAAACTGAGGGAACTGAGGAAGCTGGAGGCCAGTCTACAAGAGAACAATTTGAGGGAGGTGTGGACAGGGATGAAAGAGATCACTGGGTGTAGGGCTAGAAGGAAAACACCAGGCAGCCATGAGAGAGCAAACAAGCTAAACTGTTACTTTAACAGGTTTAGCTCACAGCCATCCCCTGCCTCTTCTACCACTCCACCAACCCCCCCACAACCCCTCTGTGCCCCCCCCCCCCCCCCTTGATCCCACACCTCACCCCCCTGTGGTCTGCCCACTCCCCCCACAACTACAGCACATTTCATCTCCCCCACACACTTCAAGCAACTCCCCCCCCCCCCTGCTTTTCATTCACACCTGGCCAGGTGAGGAGACAGCTGGAGAGGGTTCACCAGCGCAAGACTGCCGCCCCGGGTGGCAGCAGCCCCAGGGTCCTGAAGACCTGCGCCAGTCAGTTGTCTTTTTTTTCCCAGTATGTCTTCAACCTCAGTCTGCAAAGGGTGCCGCTGCTGTGGAAGACGTCCTGCCTTGTCCTGGTCCCCAAGAAGTCGACTCCATCTGGCCTCAAGGACTACCGTCCAGTGGCTCTCACATCCCATGTGATGAAGATGCTGGAGAGGCTGGTCTTGGCCTACCTGAGGCCGCAGGTGAGATCTACTCTGGACCCTCTACAGTTTGCCTACCAGCCTTGTCTGGGAGTGGACGATGCTGTCATCTGTCTTCTGCAGCAAGCTCATTTGCACCTGGATGGGGGTCACTTTTTTTGATATCTCGAGTGCATTCAACACCATCCAGCCACTGCTACTAGGTGAGAAGCTGCGGATGATGGGTGTCGGTGCATCCACAGTCTCCTGGATCACTGACTACCTGACAGACAGACCACAGTTTGTTTGTCTGGACCGTGTTCTGTCTGATGTGGTGGTGAGTGGTACGGAGGCTCCACAGGGGACTGTGCTGTCTCCTTTTCTGTTCACCTTATACACCCCAGACTTCCAGTACAACTCAGAGTCATGTCACCTACAGAAGTTTTCTGATGACTCTGCAGTTGTTGGGTGTATAAGGGATGGACAGGAGGGAGAGTACAGAGCGTTGGTGGACAACTTTGTGGAGTGTCTGGTAAGAATCACCTGCTGCTGAATGTGGATAATACCAGATAGATGGTGATTGACTTCAGGAGGAAGGGAACGGCTCTGCAGCCCCTTTGCATTCTGGGTGGAGATGTGGACATGGTTGAGGAGTACAGATACCTGGGTGTCAACATTGACAACAGGCTGAACAGCACTGCTGTTTACAAGAAGGGCATGAACAGACCATTTCCTGAGGAAGCTGAGATCCTTCAACATGTGCAGCAGAATGTTAGAGATGTTCTACCAGTCTGTTGTGGCCAGCGCTCTGTTCTCCTCTGCCATCTGCTGGGGCAGCAGCATCAGAGCCAGCGACACAAACAGACTGAACAAATTGATCAGGAAGGCTGGCTCCGTTATTGGCTGCAAACAGGACACATTTGAAGCTGTGGTGGAGAGGAGGTCACTGAACTAACTGTTATCTATCATGGATAACCCCGACCACCCTCTCCACCCCACACTGGTCCAACAGAGGAGCACCTCTCTAAGGCCCCATCCAGACGAAGACGTTGGGATGAAAACGCATCTGTCTTCCCTGGATTCGGTTCAAGAAAATTCACGTCCACATGAATCCATATGTAAATGACTCAACACGGTACTTCATATGCCAGGCCTGTAGGCGGCGCTGTATATTGCTACAGAAATTAACGGAACGAAGAAGAAGAGCAGCCTTCAGTCACTTCCTTTCATAATATGACTGTTGGTTCTCTTAGCTTAACACATCCATGGACTAGACTTTAATAACTTACACCACTGCTCGTTATATAAAGGCCACCTAGAAAAAGAATGTAAACTTTGTTTACATTCTATCGGACATGATTGCAGCTAGCAGAGCTAATGCTCTAATGCTAATGCTAGCTAACGCTAGCTAACATCAACATCGGCAGTCACACAAACATCAATGATCCGATGTCTTTTTGATAATCTAGCTACACGTTTTTCTTGCGGTAGCCTTTCTACAATAAGCGGTGCTAAAAGTTACCATAATCCGTTCAAGGAGTTGATAAGCAGACAGATTAGCTAGCTAGTTGATAAATTCTCTACTTCCACTTTATAAACAGCATTGCGTCCCTGTTAGCCATCAGCTGGGTTGAAGGCGGAGCTTTGAGTCCGAGGTGTGTGGGGATGACATCATCGATACGCACGTATGCGGTTTCACCGTACACACGAAGCCAAACGTGAGCCGGCTTTTTTTTTATTCACCCTGGGACCAGGTTTCAAAAAAGTGCGTTTACGGGCAGTGCGTTTACAGGATTCGTGTGGACAGTCGGCCTAAACGATGCAAAAGATGTGCGTTTGCATCAAAATACGTCTTCGTCTGGATGGGGCCTAAGAGGCTCCGACAGCTTTGATGTTGCATGGATTGCTACAGGAAATCGTTCCTACCACAGGCAATTAAACTTTTTAACACTTCATCACTGAGTGTGAGATAAGACTGATATTGCATCAAAACTGCACTGAATGCACCTTGCACAATAGGTTTATCTACATCCTATCATTATCTATATTTAGTAAAACAGTTGTACATCTTATTTCCAATTTGTATATATTTTAAATATTTGCTCTTGTAGTCTATTCTTCTATTATTAGTTCATGTATATTGTTTCCTATTATTTAATGTACAACCCCAAATCAGAAAAAGTTGGGACAGTATGGAAAACACAAATAAAAAAAGAAAGTAGTGATTTCTAAATGTACTTTGACTTGTATTTCATTGCAGACAATACAACAGCTCATAATTTAATGTGTTCCTCATGATTTCTATTGTTTTTCTTTTTTCAAAAAACCAAAATTCCTATTTTGGTTCTTGCAACACATTTCAAAAAATGTTGGAACAGTAAAGCATTTACCACTTTGTAATGTTGTCATTCCTTTTCACAACACTTAAAAGACGTTTAGAGACTGAAGACACCAAGTGATAAAGTGTTTCAGGTGTAATTTTGTCCCATTCTTGCTGCAAACAAGTCTTAAGGTGGGCAACAGTACGGGGTCTTCGTTGTCGCATTTTGCACTTCAAAATGCGCCACACATTCTCTATTGGAGACAGGTCGGGACTGCAGGCAGGCCAGTCAAGTACTCCTGTCCTCTTCTTCCACAGCCAGGACTTTGTAATGTGTGCAGAATGTGGTTTTGCATTATCTTGTTGAAATATGCATGGACGTCCCTGGAAAATATGTCTTCTTGAAGGCAGCAAATTGTGCTCCAAAATCTCTATGTACTTTTTAGCATTAATGGTGCCATCACAGAAGTGCAAGTTACCTTTGCCAAGGGCACTGACACAACCCCATACCATGACAGACCCTGGCTTTTGGACTTGTTGCTGGTAACAGTCTGGATGATCCTTTTCTTCTTTGGTCCAGAGCACACAGCGTCCATTTCTCCCAAAAAATACCTGAAATACTGATTCATCTGACCACAGTACATGTTTCCACTGTGTGAAAGCCCAGAGAAGTTGACGGCGCTTCTGGACACTGTTAACATAGGGCTTCCTTTTGGCACAGTACAGTTTTAAAGGTCCAATATGTAATACTGACCGCTAGCGTTTAAAATAGTTACTGCAGTACAAATTCAAAATACTGGAGAGAGTCGTCTCCCCCGCCCCTCCTCCCCAGACTCGAAGTTCACGTTGGTTGCCAGGCTAAGACTGGAGCATCCAACAATGTTGCTAGACGCTTGTCTCACATAACCAGACATTACTCCACAGCACAGCAGAGTAGCTAACGTTAGATGCTGGCTATACTGACAGTCATAAAAGCCCGTGCTCACACGGAGCTCTGTACCCAACTGACACACACACTTTTTCGGCTTAGAATTAGCTACAGTAGGAACCGCTAAAAATACAACGAAATTCACCGTCCTCTCCACACGCCAAACAGACACACTTCCTCGGCTTAGAATTATGATAGGAACCGCTAAAAACACCACTGCCTTGCACTCCTTTTCCACCCGACTGAAATACACACTTTACTAGCCTTAGAATTACACAATCGCTAAACACAGTGCAAACTCAAGTTCCTCTCTTTCCGACTTAGCTACAGCCCCCCCTCTTGGCTCCAGCCCCCTCTTGGCTCCAAATAACTCACCGTTGTCGGCTAGCTACGGCCGCTGAACAGGTTACACGGTGTAAACAGCAGTGGCCCGCCTGCCTGGTCCTCCGGTAGCGTTAGCAATTAGCAGGGTTAGCATGGTGGCGTTAGCCAGGATCAGTCGGAATCACTTTACTGGCTGTCTCAGTTGTTTTTGCGAGTAACCAACGTGGCTACTCTAGCTATACAATTCAATGGAAGTAGCTACACGAATGTTGAAATGACACAAAGTGCTCGTCCCTAGTAGCTGTGATAAATTAGCCTGAAGCTAATGCTTACCTGTACAGGAGGAAATTAGCCAACTCAGTGTCCTTTTGGGCTGTAAGCTGTCTCCATCTTTCAAATACATCTCCAATATTAACCCGGGGTTTGTTACGTCTCTGGTCAAGCAACTGTTAGAAACATGCTGTTTTTTAATGTCGTGTATAATCTATCTCTGTCCCATTCATTTGTTTGGTGCATTCATGGCTGTACTAACGTTACAGCTGCAGCGCGCTGGTTTACGTGTTTACAGTTATATCTGGCAACCCGGCCTGGCTGTCAAACTGGGCAGTTTATAACAACACACAAACCAAAGCATAAACATAAATTCCGTCACGGATCGTAAATTTCAAAAAGAAAAAATACTGACGTTAGCATTGTTGTCAGAAAAGATAGTATTTCAGCTTAACATGTTTCCTTAATATCTGATGAGGCATTGGTGTCATTTTTGGATTTATTACAGTACAAATATTACATATTGGACCTTTAACTGGCATTTGTGGATGTAACTACGTATTGTGGTACTTGACAAAGGTTTGCCAAAGTAGTCCTGAGCCCATGTGGTGATATCGTTTATAGATGAATGACGATTGTTGATGCAGTGCTGCCTGAGGGATCGGAGATCACGGTTGTTCAGCTTAGGCTTGCGCCCTTGTCCTTTACGCACTGAAATTCCTCCATATTCCTTGAATCTTTTAATTATGTTATGCACTGTTGAAGGTGAAATAAGCAAATGTCTTCCTATCTTTCTTTGAGGAACATTGTTTTTAAACATTTCAATAATTTTCTCACGTATTTGTTGGCAAACTGGCGATCCTCGGCCCATCTTTGCTCCTAAAGGACTAGACCTTTCTTGGATGCTGCTTTTGTACCAAAATCATAATTGCAATCATCTGTTGACATCACCTGTTTCAAATCACATCATTATTTAACCAATTTACCTGATTACTAGCCCTATATTGCTCTTGTCCCAACCTTTTTTGGAATGTGTTGCAGCTCTGAATGACAGGAAAGGATGTACATTTACAAATGAAATTAGGTTGACCAGACAAAACATGAAATATTTTGTGTTCATATTGTTTGCAATAAAATACAAGTCAAAGTACATTTAGAAATCACTACTTGGACTTCCGGTTTGGCCATGCGGAGATAGGCTGCATATAGACGGAGCTCCCAGCTTAACTTTTCATCTAAACCTTTAAAAACGCAATTTTCGGCATTTGGACTTATAAATAGAAGACTTGCGTTGAATATATCACTACTCCATCGAAAGGATACCGAAATTTCAACATGAGTAAGCCAAGGACGCCTTCTACAGCACATTCAACAACTCGAACTAGCGTTGCTGGCAAGCTAGCTAACATGGCGAATGCAGCTGCTGAAACGACTTCAGCCTCAGACGGTGTATCCATGAGCCAGCTTGTGACCGAACTGGATAAGCAACGAGCTTCATTGAGGGAAGACATTTCTGCTATAATCCAGGAATCTGTTGCCACACTACAATCGTCCGTGAATGTACTCACAGAGACCGTCAATAGTTTTCAGGCACGATTGAACGCAACCGAAAGTTTGGCGGGAGATAATTTTGCTGCGCTGCACACAGCGGAAAAAAAGATAAAGCTGCTAGAGGAACAGAATGAGACCCTGCTCAATCGGGTGGATGATCTGGAGAATCGCTCTCGAAGGGCTAACCTTAGGATACTGAATGTTCCCGAGGATAGCGAGAAGGGCCAGTCCACTATACAGTTTGTGTCGGAGATGCTAATGGAAGTGATGGGCGAAAATGCTTTTGATAAGCCACCAGAACTCGAACATGCACACCGCTCTCTCGGCCAAAAGCCCCAGGATGGAAAACCTCCCCGTCCCTTCGTGGTGTGTTTTCACCGGTTCCAAGAGAAGGAGAAGATACTACGGTGGGCCTGAACGCATGAGGTAGAGCTCAAAGGAACGAAACTTCGGATATACCCCGACATGTCGGCGACTCTGGCAAAGAAGCGTGCATCGTTCAAGGACGTTAAACAACTCCTCTACGAGAAGGGCATAAGATTCCAACTGCTCTATCCTACACGGCTTCGAGTCCAGTTCGTCAATCAGACATTCAACTTTTCTTCACCCGAGGAGGCTCAGGAGTTTTATGATCGCCGGGTCGCCACACGCGATTAGAATGGACTGGTAATGGCCTCGAGTGGACATTTTCCTCTCTTATGAAGCAGGTGAAATTGTTAACGTTAGTTCTGTTTTTATTAAGTCACGCGGAGTTTCAGTTCACTACACAGTGATGTTAGTTTCAGAATTGTGAACAAACATGGGCAGGGTAACTTTGATTGTTCTGGTGCTTGGATTTTCGGAAGGGTTAAATGCCAAACGGGCATAATGTTCCTGCTACTAACTAATAGGTTAGGTTGCGGTGAGCTAGGCTGGCGGCTAACCTTACCTATTTTTGGACACTAGCCTATATTTTATTTCTCTAATACACAATGGCTGGCAACCAGAAACTGTTTTCCCCTGTTTCTTTCATTTGAGTTTGTATCATCCATGCAGCATGGCAGTTGTGATTTTAGTTGCAGGGGTAACTAGACTTAACTTTATCGACATTATACAGCCTAGCCTATTCAGCCTGTCATATTTTGTCCTTTTAATTTATTTAGCCTATTGAATTTTTTGAGTGGATTATGCTGAATGCGTTTACTTGTTAAAGTGGAACAAAGGGAGTAGGCCTAGCCTACTGTATGAGGATAACAACACAAAGAGTGGACTATTGGGAGTTTACCACAATAGAGCTGCGGTTCGTCATTGTTCAATTGATGAACCTAGTGTTTTTTTATTTTTAGGGGTTCTAAGAGTATGGGTTAGCCGATATTGTTTATTGGGGTTCTGTTTTGTTTCCTTTTCTTCTCCCCCACCCTCCCCCCTTGCTATGGCTCTGCAATTTAGATACAAACTTTACTGTCACTTTATTATCACCAGTTTAAGATCATCATAGGAAGTACTAATATGTCTGGAGGGTCTGCGGTCCGGTTTATCAGTTGGAACGTCAGGGGAATGAATGGACCAGTGAAGAGGGCCCGTGTATTTTCACATTTGAAAAGACTGAATACCGAAATTGCTTTTCTACAGGAAACACACCTGCGCGTCCAAGATCAAGTTTTGCTCCGGAAAAATTGGGTAGGGCAAGTGTTTCATTCCTCCTTTAGTAGTCGGGCTAGGGGTACAGCAATAATAGTTCATAAAAAGATACTATTCACAGCTTCTGAAATAATCTCAGATCCTCAAGGACGCTATACTGTAGTATCAGGCAGGCTTTTCCACACCCCTGTGGTGTTAGTATGGGTTTATGCTCCCAACTGGGACGATGCCAACTTTTTCAAAAAAATAATGTCCTTATTGCCAGATCTGAACACTCATCGCCTAATATTTGGTGGGGACATGAACTGTGTGATGGATATGTCCCTAGACCGGTCAAACCCTAGGGTTATACCCACATCAAAGATGTCCAGGGCTCTCTCAAGTCTCATGACTCACATTGGATGTGTAGACCATGGAGATTTTTGTTCCCCAACAAAAAAGAATTTTCGTGTTTCTCTCATGGAAATCAGTCTTATTCGAGAATAGACTACTTTTTCATTGATAAGTCTCTCCTCTCTTCCATTGAATCTGTAGAATATTCAGCAATTGTAGAATCGGATCATGCACCTGTAATACTGGATATTAACTTTACACTGAATTATTCCTCAAGACCAGTCTGGAGGCTGAACACAGCCTTACTTTCAGATACAACATTTTGCCAGTTCATCTCCAAAGCAATAGATGATTTCCTTCTAACTAATCAGAATGACACCATATCGCCATCGATATTATGGGAAACATTAAAAGTTGTTTTGAGAGGCCAAATAATATCGTTTGCGGCAGCACGCAATAAAGACAGAAGGCAAGCACAGGAAAACCTAATCCATTCTATTTTGGAAATTGATCATCAGTATTCTAAGACCCCCATGCCAGAACTATGTAAAGAAAAACTAAATCTCAAAGCCCAGTATGATATATTGTCCACAGAGAAAACAGAATATAACCTGTTGAGGTCACGTGCATTTGTTTACGAACATGGTGAAAAGGCAGGACGCCTTCTTGCTCACCAGCTCAAGGGTAGGTCTGCATCTCGTCTTATACCTAGTATTAAAAAAAGAACTCAAGGGTTGACAGTAGACCCCCAGGAAATTAATAATACCTTTAAGGACTTCTATTCAGAATTATACACAACAGAATTCCCCACTGACACTTTGCACATGGAGGATTTTTTAGAAAACTTGAATATCCCAACAATTTCACAAGATCAATGCGAAAACTTAGAAAAACCTTTGGATGGGCAGGAAATTGATAAATCAATCAGGGAAATGCAGAGCGGAAAAACTCCTGGACCGGACGGTTTTCCAGTTGAGTTTTATAAAAAAATTTCATCACAGCTAACACCTCTGCTTCTTAGCTTGTTCAACCATTCATTTGAAAAGACAGCCCTCCCGCAGAGCCTTACAGAGGCCCTTATCACAGTTCTGCTGAAGCCTGGTAAAGATGCAGCGGAATGTAGTTCTTATAGGCCTATATCTTTGTTGAATGTGGATGTGAAGATACTCTCTAAAGTTTTGGCCGCTAGAATAAATACAGTGATAACAGACATAATTTCAACTGACCAAACAGGTTTTGTTAGGGGGCGTCATTCGTTCGTTACCATCCGTAAGCTTTTAAATGTAGTGTATTCTCCGACGTCTGGGGATGGACCAGAGGTGGTTGTGTCCCTGGACGCGGAGAAGGCATTTGATAGGGTCGAATGGGGCTACCTCTTTCATGTACTGACTAAATTTGGATTTGGACCAAAGTTTGTGTCTTGGATTCGACTGTTATATTCTTCTCCAAAGGCTGCAGTAGTCACTAACAAAGTACGTTCCCAGTTTTTCCCTCTATCCAGAGGAACGCGTCAGGGTTGCCCTCTCAGCCCATTGCTATTTGTTTTAGCAATAGAACCTCTATCAATAAAGCTTAGAACCACACAGTCTATAAAGGGAATTAGAAGGATGGGTATGGATTATAAGATTTCTTTGTATGCAGATGATCTTTTAATTTATGTAACGGATCCATTATCTTGTACACCAATGATCTTGAAGATTTTGGGGGACTTCAGTATATTTTCAGGATATAAAATTAATTACTCAAAAAGTGTGTGTTTCCCTATCAATGCTGGGGCTCACCAAATCCGGGATGCAGACTTGCCCTTTTGTATTTCTAAAACTGGGTTCAAATATTTGGGAATTCATGTCACAGCTACATTTCCTGGTCTGTATGGGAGTAACTTTACTCCATTATTTGAGAAATTAAAATCTGATCTCCAGAGATGGAGTACTATTTATTTATCTTTGGCTGGGAAAATCAGCTGTATTAAGATGAATGTGCTGCCTAGATTTCTGTACTTATTTCAAAGTCTTCCATATTTTCTTCCAAAGTCCTTTTTCCGCTCAATAGATGAGTTACTTTTAAGTTTTTTGTGGGGAGGTAAAAATGCAAGACTTCGTAAAACATTCTTCGAAAGGCCTAGGCAGAGAGGTGGGCTTGCTCTCCCAAATTTCATGTTTTATTATTGGGCAGCAAACTTGCACAAAGTTCTATTTTGGTTTCAAGCTCCTAATACAGACTGGTGCAGGGCAGAGGCCCAGTTTAGCAAATTGTCATCCCTCGCTGCATTGCTAACATCAAAACTCCCCTTCTCCCCCTCACGCTTTTCCTCTAGCCCAGTAGTAAGTTCAACATTGAGGATTTGGATGCAATTTAGGCAAGCATTTCATTTAACTGATCTTTCCATGCTTAACCCTGTCTGTAATAATCATCTTTTTCCAGCCTCCAGACTAGATGACACTTTTAAACAGTGGGAACTCATGGGCCTTACTACATGTCAAGACTTTTTCATAGAGAAGGTTTTCCCAAGTTTCACTGAACTGGCAAACAAATTTCAAATTTCAAGATCTAGCTTTTTTAGATATCTTCAGATTCGCCATTTCATTCAAACAAACACCCCATAATTTCCTCAATTACCTAAGCCCTCACATATAGAGGATATTTTGTTGACTCCTCTGACCTTGAGGGGTCAAATTTCTACCATTTACAATTTGATTATGTCATTTAATAATGTGTCCATGGAGGGAATTAAAACAAAATGGAAAGAGGAATTAGGGACAAACATCTCAGACGCGGTGTGGGACAGAGCTTTAGGCTGGGTGAATGGAACCTCCTCTTGTGCGCGTTTAAATTTGATTCAGTTTAAAGTTCTACACCGCATGCATTATAGTAAGGCTAAACTAGCCAAAATATACTCAAATATAGACGACATATGTGATCGTTGTGGACAGGACCAAGTGGATCTTTCTCATATGTTTTGGTCGTGTCCGGGGCTTGGAGAATTCTGGACATCAGTGTTTAAAATTCTAAACGAAGCCTTTGATTTAGATTTACAACCTAGTCCCATAACAGCTATATTTGGGGTCCAGGGGAGTGGAGTTTTTGTAATGCCCAATAGCAAAGAGAATGTAGTTGCTTTTGCAACTTTAATAGCAAGGAGAAGGATACTGATGGAATGGAAATCAGAAGCACCGCCAAAGGCCTCCGTATGGTTATCTGACATGATGATGTTTCTAAAAATTGAAAAGATTAAATTCTTCCTTAGAGGGTCGACTAAGAAGTTTTTCAAAACTTGGGACCCCTTACTGACTTATTTTGAAAACCTTACCGTACTCCCTTCTCCATAATCTGCTTTATCAGTAAAGTACAAATTTTACACTGACAGCTTTCATTTATAGAGCCTCCTTTCCCCCTCCCCTTTTTTTTATTTTTATTTATTTATTTATTTATTTATTTATTTATTTATTTATTTATTTATTTTATTATTATTTTTTTTTTCTTTTCTTTTTTCCCTTTCTTCGGCAGTCGGGGTGGGGGGATGTTTACAGTGTCTTTAAAGGAATGTAATGCCACATTGTGATTTACACTGTAGTTAAGACAATAAAAATACAATGTCAAAAAAAAAAGAAATCACTACGTTCTTTTTTTATTTGTGTTTTTCATATTGTCCCAGCTTTTTCTGATTTGGGGTTGTATACTCTGTATGTGTGCTGTGTGTTTGATATTTTGCTGCTGCAACACCGTTATTTCCCATTTTTTGGGATCAATAAAAATCTATCTATCTATCTAATATCAGTCTTAAAGCACAGCAAACAGCAGCAAAAGTTAGCAGTAGGCCCATTAAAGTCTATTCACATTGGTTTACACTGTATGTGTGTTATGGTGGGGGAGCTAAAAAAAGGGGTAAAGTATACAGTATGATGTGTAATCTTTCAATTTGTGTCTTTTTCAATAAAAAAATTATTAAAAAAACCTCTATTCATAGTATATCACTTTGTCCAAGTCCTTAATTGAAATTAGTCGTCCATTAATTCCTGATAATGCACACCTCATCAGGCATTAACCCTTACTTCCATTCCACCACTGACTCTATCTATGTACAATATTCAGTATTCAGGAAAATTAATTTGGGTTTCCTCAGTGCGAAGTAGTGTGTAAGTTTACACAATAAGAACCAATACAATCAATTAAAATCATCATGCAGGAATCAGACTTCACGCTCAGCTGTTTGGACTTACCATGAGAAAAAGCAGCAAAGCTTTAGTGGTCCCTCGGATTTGAATTCCTATTGACCCAAATTTGAATGTTGTCACATTTTTGCATGCACCAGTGGTCACATATTACTGTTTTTGAACTAACTAGCATTTTAATAATCAACAACCTTTAGATCACAGGCCTTCTATTTTAACTATGACTTCCACAATCAGTCCCTCTAGGATTTTGCGGCCTTTTTTTTAGATTGTTGCGGCCGGAGCAGGAGCTTTTGAAAAAAAAATAAGTTTCGGTGGATTTAAGACAAAAAATAATAATTTATTGAATGAATCAAATTTGAACATATCTGATAGTGGCTTGTTAATCTTTACATTGTTAGTTAATTTCCTATCCTGGCCTGGGACACACATTCATACGGTTTGATAAAGTACTTATTGGATTTTAACTTATCATTATACTTACAATAACGAGCGTAGCTGTCCTTTGTGTGTGTGCACGCGTCAGTCGCGGGGGGAACTGAGCAGCAGCCCCACCCGCTGAAGATAGCTGACAGGATTGAAACAGCAGCAGCTTTCAGCATCTTTAGAGTGAAAAAATTTTACAGTGTACATTGATGTTAAAATGTATAAAGGTTGGCAGGACGGTCTGAAATGTTTTGCATGGTCTTTCGCTGTACATTTTGTTGGTAAATGTGAGATGTTCAAGTCACACATGTCTCGTCTTCATATCAGAAACAAGGAAATTAATTTGGTGACGTATGTGTGTTACGTCAACCCGTTCTCACTCCCGCTTGGTCAGTGGCTCTCAGAGTCACATACTGATGCAAAGTCTGGCACGTGGGACTGCTGTGATTGGTTGAAGTCGCGGGAAACTCCGGTTATTGGTCAAAATTGCTGTAAAGTTGCGGTGATTGGTCAAAATTGCGAGTCGCACCGAATTCTCGTGATTGGTTGAATTTGTGTGAATTGTTGTGATCGCGAAATCCTGGAGGGTCTGCACAATGCTGTCTTATTCATCGGCTCCAAAACCAGAGCTCTGTGGGCTAATGATATAATCTGGCATGATGAGAAATCCTCCAGCACCTTGTGGGATAGGTGCACCTAGGCAGCCATGATTTAACGTTAGCCTTAAAGATTTAAATAATTGTTTCTGAATTGACCATAATCAGAAACATAGGTGTGTTATCTTGTAATTGTAAAAATTACTAATCTAAACCAATCGTTAACACTAGAAAACATTGATCACTTTGATGTGATTTTCTCTTAGTCTGTGTATCAACAGACCTATCAATCATTGTGGGAGTGATGATAGATTCCAGTCCTGGGTTTAAAAATGTTGATAATAAGGCAAGGCAAGGCAGCGTTATTTCTACGGTACATTTCAGCAACAAGGCAATTTAAAGTCCTTTACATAAAACATAATAGCAGTTAAAAACAACAAAAAATGAAAAATATGGTGGTCCTTTTGTCTATATCTGGATTATGAGTTGTCTTTTAAAGGTTTGTAATATTTTAAGTTGTATTATGGTGTGTCTTCACCACTAGATGGCAGCACAGGCCGCCACACCAACACACCCTCACTATAGATAAACCAAATAGAAGCTAATAGACTCACAATACCTGGTCATGCTTTGCTTTTCTGCTACCAGCTGCCCATTGCTTACATTAGCTTCCAGCTAATGGTAACCAACACACACAAAACAATGAATGCATGCTATTGCTGCTGACGTTATGATATGAGAGAACCACATGATGACATCTGATCTTTGTGTTACTCGACTTACACGGTCATGTCATCTCACTGCCCTGTGAATGAATCCACCTTTGGAAATGATGTCAGTGTATTATTGTAGCATCAGCTGATACATAATAAGGACAGGAACATTAAGAGAACTGAGTAGTCTGAAGTTCTGCTAATACTGTATCCCTACAGCCTGCAGTATTCATTGCACCTTACAAACGTGTTCTGATGAATTTACTATTCATAGAGCTCTATCTGCTGAGGGGCTACAAAGTTTTGCCATAAAGGTGGCACTGGAGGAAAGCTCATAGATCTTACACAAGAGAACGGGTTGACCCACAAGATGCTAAGTTTAGCTCAACACACTGGACGCTAAGCTTGTTTTGTTCTTGGCAACAGAGAAGAGATCAGGGGGTTACCAAAAATAATCAAGAGACAAATTTCATGAAAATACCACAATAGACTAGAATGTTTTAGATCCCGCTCCAGTCCAAAATGCTTCATTCTTAAGGATACTTCACTGTGATGTTTGAGCGTCATTGTGTTAAAATATGCCAGTGCAGTTTGTTTCCACATTCATCTGCTGAAGGGGGAAAGCCTCTTTGAGCTCATCTTAAATCTCAGTTTAATATTTTTTTATAAGAACCAGCAGTGGTTTTGACATCACAACTAGTTTGCAGCCAATCAGGGTCCAGTATGAAACTTTGTGATGTGGAAACCATACTACACACAAATTATTATTAGTATTTCTATATTTTATATGTCATAAAAACATGTCTAGGGGGGGATCTTTAAGGATACATTTTTAGCTGATGGTTGGGTTTTGTAAGGATTACAAAAGTCTTAACCAATCATGCGCTGGATTATGAATATCATAGCAGACTTCATGGCAGTGTTGGCACTTGCTGTTGGGACATGTTGATTTGGACCAGTGTTGTACGGCAATAATGGAAGACAGATGGACATGCTTATCAACCATTTCCATCCCTGCAGTGAGTGGTATGAAATGCATAATTGACTAGTTAATTTTAATGCACCCTAACGATCACTGAGTGGTCATCAGTTTACACTGCATTACAGGTTAATAACCTACAGCCGTGTGTGTGTGTGTGTGTGTGTGTGTGTGTGTGTGTGTGTGTGTGTGTGTGTGTGTGAGAGTGTGAGTGAGAGAGAGAGAGAGAGAGATGGGATGAGTAAGGGGGTTGAATGACTTGATCTACAGCAGGTTGAGGTGAACATGAGAAGGGTCAGTAATCCAGCGTTTCAGGTTTCTTGTTAATCGCTCTTAAAGGAAGTGTTCCGAGGTTCCCACACACACAGGACAATGAGGCCAGTCTTGGCTGCTGGAATGCTGCTAAAGCTACCTGCCACCATCCATGCATCCCTCCTCTACAATCCTTCCTTTTTTCATTACTTTATTTGCCTCATCTTTCTCTCTTTCTGTGACTGCCCACTGATGATTGTAATGTTCTTAATACATACATTTAAAGTGAGTAAACATGAATTCATTTTTTCATCCCCTTGTTGACTGTTTCATATAAATAAATATGGGTATAGCTATTGTCAGTCACCAATGTAAGACACAATGGGATTGCACCACTGAGAAAATAAGCCCACTTCTCACTTGATTTATTACCTCAGTAAACATTTTCATAGTTTATGTTCATTTAGTAAATTATGGTTTATTTTAAAATAGACAAAGCAGAGAATGCTTTAGGACCTGTCAATCAGGACAAAGGCTTAGCAATGCTAACCATGCTAACACTGTGGACATAAAAATAGACCTCAACTTGTTTTTGGCTGTTGTTCATGTTTTCATCTGCAGTGAAAGAAATATGTTTGACTAATTAGCATAGTTAACAGCATATATTTAACTTAGTTTTAGTTCACATATCGCATTTTATGTCAGTGTTGTTTGTAGTGTTAGTTTGTTAAACACATAAATCCATGGTTTCATTTTTGTCTACTGTGAAGAATGGAAAAACAAAGTTTGAGAGTGAAGTTCAATTTATTATTGCATTCTTTCTCACCTACACACACCTGACCAATCACTGGCCGGAAGGAGGGGGTTTCAGACACTACAACAATCCAAGACATACTTAGTGTACTGATTCAATTCAATGTTATTCATAGTGTCAAATCATAAAAGTAGTTCTAGACCACACTCTATAATTTACAAAGAATGTTTTAACGACCACGCCGAAATATTCACTCTGACATTCTGGCTCCGCTTCGGATGCCGTCAAGCAGGATCTCCGATCGTAATCAGTCCTTCACTGACCAATCAGCATTCATTAGCAGAATGCTAGCGTGGTATGGGCAACAACGACTCAACCTGTAAGAAATCGAAAGGGCCTAAGTACTCGTTCATTCAACTTTCAACCTATAATCCATGTTGAACTTGCAAAAACTACAATCAAATCTGAGATTTCTCAATGACAATCAGGCGAAAGAGACAAATTTAGCCGTCTAGCTCCATAGGGTCCCATTCAGTTTGCACTGGACCGTGATCACCCCCAGTGGAACTCTGGTGGAACTGCAACGAAAGTCGGTACAATGGGGCTGAATGGGGAGTGGAACGGCTTTCCGTAGACCGGCTTTGGTTTTACACATAGATGTATTAGTTTTACAGCAACCGCGTTGCATCATGGGATCGCTGCGGTCTAAATTTTGAATTTTTGGCGGTTAAACGAACATTCTGGGTCGACGCAAACATTTGCCCGCCTTTTAACGCAGAAAAGAAACAAAGAAAGAAAGAAGCAAACAGCAAACATTGAAGAAGAAAAAAGAAGCAAGCATTCTGGGACGAAGGTAACTTAATTATGTGACTTACTGTTGGGCTAACATATGTATTTTTATATCATAGATATAACTTTATATAACATTTTGTCTGCTAGTGAGTGTGTTCAGCCAGGCTCCGGTAATAATCATCACGCAGCAGTTCCGTGTGTATTTGTAGCATATATCTATTTTGTGTGCAAAAGCACAGACATAATTTGGTCCGTTTCCATGTAGTTAAATAGTCACTGATATGGTAATAACCACTACAGTGCTCAATTATCTATTTTTGAGGGGGAAATAAACTAGAAATTTTCGCCGCGAAGGCATCACTGGAGGACATCCACTAGCTAGACCAGCGGCCGCTCGGGGTGCTCGGGGGATTGAAGGCGGGGAGGGACCAGAAGCAAGGGCGCCGGTCCGGTCTGGAAGCCCGGCTAAGAAAACTACGTTACCGATCGCCACCGACAATACTACTAGGCTACTTACCAATGCCAGATGGATTGCACACAAAATGGATATATATGCTATATATATATATATATATATATATATATATATATATATACGGAACTGCTGCGTGATGATTATTACCGGAGCCAGCTGGCTGAACACACTCACTCAGCAGCTAACAGCTAACAAGGTAGGTGAATTTAAAAAAATGTATGAGTTGAAAACGCATCTTGTTGTCATGTAAGGGCCCTGTTCATGTTGCACAGATATCATCAGATCATCTTTTACAATAAGGTAGCTAATGTTAGCTAACTTCCTCCATCAGTCCATTGAAATCAGGTAGTTGCTAACATTAGCAAGCTTGTTCATCATCACAAATTGAAGCTATTTTTAATCTGCCCGAAGTAACGTCAACATGGTTATTTCACTGGTTGGATGGATTGGCTAGCTAGCTCGACTGTCATTCTGTTTGTAATCTAGCTAGCTAAAGTGTCAAATCTTAAACTGAACTGTGCATGTGCATCTTAGAAAAATAAGTTCAAAATGCTTGTCATGAAAAGGTCTCTCAACTTTCTTCGCTTGCTGAAAGTCTGGTGTTCTGTGGAAAGATTTTCATTGCGCTCTTGACTTCTGAGAAGAACGTCACGTCTGCCTCGTGTCAGTGCTAGTTGGTTAGTTAGCTGTTTGTTTAAAAAGGTAGCTTGTATGTTTGCTATCTTCTTATAACTTTTAAAGGCTATATCAAGAATAGATTTTATAACATTCTTATATATTAGGGTGACCAAACGTCCTCTTTTGCCCGGACATGTCCACTTTTTACGTACTGTCCGGGTGGGTTTTATAAATTCATGAAAATGTCCGGTTTTTACTGTTTTTCATAGGACCAAAAGCGTGTACTTAAATTGACTGGCACGTTGCACACAATACTACGGTACCTTGTTGCGTGGCGTAATTCCTGAGAGGCTGCCTTGTGGGCGGCTCTGCGATGCGGCGCACATACACTGGGAGCAGAGCAGACAGCGAGCAGCATTGCACACAAAATGCTGAAGCCGTAAGTGCAGCTTCACAGTTGAACTGCAAAAAACGTTTCGCACGTACCGTCCCGGTCGGGACAATTGGGAGGCGGAGTGCACCGTGTGCAAAGCTGGCACATACAGCAAAATATGGATGGGCAGACAAGGAGGATGAAGAAGAAAAGCAGGATGAAGAAGACAACTAAAGATTAAAAGTATTATAGAGTATTATAGTACTATATATCCTTTTTGTTTGTTAAGTTAGTATCTTTGTGAGACTGTTTTATTATTTATCTTATTACATTGAAAAGGCATTAAGAGATATTTATTTGAAGACACAGAAGAGGTCATATTTAGAACATTATTTCATATGATTTGAAAAGAGAGCTATTATTTTGTTACAGTTTATAACAGATTTTATTTTATTACAGAAGTTATTTTTGTAATAATAAAGTATGTTCATTAACCTCTGAGAAGCCTGTCTGAATTTGTGTCGCAAGGCCGGGTGTCCTCTTTTTTGGAAATCAAAATATGGTCACCCTATTATATATTTCTATCTTGTTTTTTGTCCATTTTGCTTAACATTTTTAGACAACCACCACCTGTCGTGAGGGTGAGCTCAATCAGCAGACAACTAGCTGCTAGCCTTCACACAGCAACAGTCCAAAATGTTTCTTTGCAAGTTTAGCACGTGTGGAAAGGAATTTAATAGAGTTTGTGAGTTTACTCAGCACATTAAGTTGCATAGTAATAGTGCTAATTACAGATATCAGTGGTGTGCCTGAATGCTCCAGACAGTATGTTAAAATTCCTGTTCTTAAAGCATGTACAGAGACCACAAAGCAGATGTGCCTTTGAGGAATGGTCAGCGACCATGTACTCCTCCTATACAATGTGACTTTTGTGCAGTAAGGTGTGAAACATCATCTTTACTAGTTTGTCACTTGAGGTCACATTTGCGTGGAAGGATTACACATTGAATGCCCATTTAGAGGATGTGATAGAAGGTTCTCTGTTTTGTCGAGTTTTGGATCCCATCTTTCTAAGAAGCACCGCAATGACAGTGTTGAACATGTAGAAAACTCCTCTAATGTAGGAAGACCTGTTGCCAGTGAATCAGTGAGTCAGTGTGAACCATCTAACGTCAATTATTCTGATGATGAGCAAGAACTGCCTGTTGCAGTTGATGAATCCCTCTTTCTTCAGAATATCACACTTTTCTCTAAAACTTCAGGCTAAACTACTATTTCCGGCTACTACAATACAGACTATTATTGAGGGATATCAAGATGTCCATGATGTCAGTCTGACAAATCTGCTTAATACCTTGAGTGAGAAACTAACTGTCCTTGGAATCCCAGAGGCCACAATTAGTAACATTATGGATGAAATGAGAAAAGACGATCTCCTCACTGCCTGTAACAGTGGGCCTTTGAGCACAGACCAGAAAAGAAAGACGGCTTTTAAAAAACATTTTAATTATGTTGAGCCGGTACCTCAGTTATTAGGTATCAATGAGAAAGGTAAGGAATCGTTTGCCCAGTATGTGCCTATTAAAGAAACATTGGCTGCACTTTTTAAAAGCAAGTCCATGCAGGAGCAGTATGCAGTTCCCAACCATCATCAGAGGGCATTTTCCAGGATGTAAATGATGGGAAGGGAGCTCAGTGCAACCCTTTATTTAAAGCGGAGCCATCTTCTCTTGGTCTTATACTTTATCAGGATGCATTTGAAGTTGTTAATCCACTTGGTTCTTCTAAAAAGAAACACAAGATTCTAGCAGTTTATCTCACTAACAGATATTTTGCCTCATAACAGATCATCAATAGATCAAATGCAACTTGTTCTCTTGTGTAAGGAGCAGGACTTCAAATATGTTGGGATGGACAAGGTATTTGAGCCCCTCATTAAAGACCTGAAAGCTCTTGAGGAGACTGGCATCGAGATAAATAATGGCCAAATTGTCAGAGGTCGCTGGGTGCTATTTCGGGTGACAATTTAGGATCTCACGGTATTGGCGGATTTGTTGAGAACTTTAGTGTGAGCCATTACTTCTGCAGGTATTGTGATATAAAAAGATCAAGTTTTGAGAATTCTCCATTATTATGTGGCAACAAGCGTACAGAACAGTCTTTTCTGAATCATCTACAAGAATTAGAAAACAGTGGTACAAATTCTGAATGTGGTATCAAGTCAGACTCTCCCTTTTAACCAACTGTCCTTTTTTCATGTTTGCCAGCCTGGATTACCCCCATGTCTTGGCCATGACCTGTTTGAAGGCATTGTTTCCTGTGACCTTAGTTTGTTGATTGGTCATCTAGTTGAGGAGAAACATTTCAGCTATACACAACTCAACAGGTGCAAAGATCAGTTCAACTATCAGGGAAATGATGCCCAGGACAAACCAGCCGATGTTTCACCAGGTAGCAGAAGACTTGGTGGACATGCTGTCCAGAACTGGTGCTTCCTGCATTTGCTCCCTCTCCTGATAGGAGATAGGATTAGGAATCCATGTGAGAATCCTGCCTGGCAACTTGTGCTGCAGCTCAGATAAATTGTAGAGCTCATTTGTGCACCAGCAATCACTACAGATCAGGTTGCTTATCTTAAAATACTTATCGAGGAGTATATCTACTTTCGAAGGCAGCTCTTTCCCAATGAGTCCCTGAAGCCCAAACACCACTATTTACTTCATTATCCAGAGCTCATTACCCACTTTGGTCCCCTAATTCGCCTTTGGACTCTCAGGTTTGAGAGTAAGCACACATTCTTCAAAAGATCTGCTAGGAAGTTACATAATTTCAAGAACATCTGCAAGACAGTCGCAGCTCTTCCAGGCATACTTGAGTGCAGGTGAAATGTTTCAGCCGAGTATGTTACCGGATAAAGAGATGACATTCTATGTAAATGACTACAGCGACAAAATCCGAGAGGCTGTTGTTGGTTTGCATTTTGAATCTAAAGATACAGTAGCATCTCACACAGTGACGGTAAAGGGCACATCATACAAAAAGGGTATGTTTATTTTGCTGGGGAAAACTGAAGAAGAGTTGGAGGTTGGCAAGATAGAGCTGGTCATTGTGCACCATGGCTCTGTGTCCTTTGTCTCAGAAAAATATTGTTTTGTTAAGGTGAGGGACATTGGGGTCTATAGTGTTTTGGGGACACCCCAAGAGCAGTTTGTTTGCATGAGGCATGATGATCTACTGGATTATTATCCTTTGCAAGCCTACACAATGTGTGACATTACAATGATCTGTCTCCATCACTCCTCCGTGCCTTTTCATCTCAAGGTAACCGTAGGTTGGGTGGTTCGGGTTCTATGGACAGTTTTATCCTTCGTCCTCTTTAATGATTTAACTGTTTTAAAATGTCCATGTATATTACGCTACGAATCGAAATGTTCACAGTTGAACTTGTTAACCTAGGGTGCGTTCATAAATTAACTCCGAGCACGCTCTGCTACACTCTTGACGGTTTGGAAACCAATCGCCTTTTTTTTTTTTTTTTTGAAGCGTCACATGATGTGACCTTGGCTGTCAGGTAGCTTTCTACAGTTGTTTTTTGGGGCTACCACGACAAAAAGTTTGAAATAAATGAAAAATGAATGGTTTTGTTTTATAGAAAATATGAATGGTGTTCAAATACAGCATAGTATGTCTGGATCATAGGGGTCTAATGGTAAATATTTTTTCAGGTTCCTTCTCAGCCCTGTCTCCTCCTGGCTCTCCAGAACTCTCCTCAACCCTGTCCCCCGCGGGAAGTACACAACTCTCCTCACCTGAGACACCCCGAACGTCCAACCCAATAGCTCTGCCCTCACCATGGCCTGGAAATTTTAAGGTGGGGCGGGGGGGTCTTGGCGATTCCTAAAATATATTTCTATTTTACTCATTAGGGATGCACCGATGGCAAAATTCTGGGTCAATGTTCAAAATAGCAGGCTATATTTTGGATCACAAACATAATGCAGAACTTAGGTCAGCCTAAGGTACCTATTTCCCCGTGAGTTAATTTCTTGCTTCACACTATTGTTGGGAGTGAGGAGGATTAGATAAAAATTCATATAGCCTACTATTCTAATCGCGTTCAGGCATCTAAATTCTCTTTGGAAAACCTGGAAAAAAACAAACATCTTTGGAGCCACTTAACTGGCTACATACGATCGTTTTTAACAGGCCACTTAGTGGAACTCTCAAAAACTGGCTACAGACAGGCCTCTTACATGTCTTAGATTAGATTTTTTATCGCTGCTTCCTTTGAGTCTGATGCTGAAATTGACTAAAAATGCACCCTTAAAAGCTTATATCCTTGTATCCTCTCTTTTTTCACCATTTTCTGTTTGCATCCTTGAAGGTTAACTGGGAGAAGATGACTTCAGAGATCCAGTCAGCCATAGCAAATTCTACTAGACCAAATCCTGCCGCCAGAAGAGCGATGGTCAGAGAACTTGTTGTTCAAATGAGGGTGCACAATTCGAATCCAAATAGAGGGACCTGTTTGAAAGTTGTAAACGATATAATTAGGGCTGCCCCCTCTTAGTCGATTAGTCGACTAATCGGTCGTTTTGGTCTTAGTCGACTAAGATTTCTTTAGTCGATAAGTCATTTTTTATTCTTATTTATCTTCTTATTCATGCTTAATTACTCATTTCCAAGCAACTTATAAGAACATTTCTGGTGAACACAAGATTTAAAGTGGTGCTTTTGCAGACTCACTTTTACAGATGGTTAATTAACTACATTTATATTGCGCTTTTCTAGTCTTAACCACCTCTCAAAGAGCACAGCTCTGTCGATTAAATCAACTAATCGATTAGTCGACAAAATCATATAAGTGTTAGTCGACTAAGAATTTCTTTAGTCGAGGACAGCCCTAGTATTGATGCATCCCAATTTTGACTACCCCCTACCCCCCACCCCAAGGAAGGAACGTCAGGCGTGGAGAGAGGAGCGCTTCAGAGATGGCTTCAGAGATGGCTTCAGAGAACCTAAATTCTCCAGTGTTGTGATCTCAATGCTGACCCTCCACACAACATCTCAAAAATGAAGGAGGACTGGACCTTTCTCTTCTCCTTGAAGGGCCTGTTCTCGCATTTCAGTGAGCTGAACGGAATTCCTATCCAGGAGAAGCTGCCAGCCGCAATAGACAACAGGAGTCCGAACATCATGGAGTACTTCCAACAGCAGAAAGCACCAGGGGTGGGGAAGGTTCTGGAAGCCTACAATGAAGAGAGTGGCAACAAAGCTATCTGCACCATCATGTGCCTGCTTGCTCACTTCAAGGAGGGGGATGGTATCTACCTTACAGCTGATGTGAGTATAACTTGCAGTGCATATACATAAATTAACCATTCCCTCCCTCCCATCTCTGTCCTGCTATTTTGTAATTGCTTCCTGCCATCTAGTTCATAAAATAATTTTAATTTACTGTTTTATTGCCATGGCATCCATATTTAAAAACATATTTGCCATGTGCAGCTATTTCTACATTTGGCACCATACATTTCAGCTGATTTCCCCCTTGGTGTTGATTGGAACATAACAGCTTTTAGGGCAAGTTTTCTTTGTCGTTGCTTACTCAACTTACCCATGGTTAACTTATGGTTTTTATTCTCCAGCCCTCTGCCACGGCTGCCGATATCGGGAGAGCTGTCACCCTGCCAAGCACACCTCGATTAGTTGTACCAGGTACAATATTCCCTTATTTTGTAGAAGTTAATTCTTTAATGAATTCATGTGGTTGAGGGAGGACTGCTGCGCCTTTCTTTCTTGTTGTTGATGGAGGGTGCAGTGGTCAAAGGAGATAATAATGTTCAAGTGGAGGTGACTTTCTCCACTTGAAAATTAATTAATTCATGTTAGGTGGTTCTAGTGTGTTGTGCAGCTTTTAGTTATATTGTTAATGGGTTTCAGGAGAGATACTGCGCGGCGCAGACACGTGGATTATGTCCATGGAAGGCGCATGTGTGATGGGGCCCCACAGCAGCCTCCTGCATGGATTGGCAGCAGTCTTCGCTGCCTACTATGTCTTCAACTTGCAACATCCGGCAGAAGCTGCAAGCACACTTGAGTTCATCCAGAGGTGTGTTTAAACATGGTACTGTCACGAAAACGATCATAGCAATGACTTGATAGGATCTTGAACGGATCTTAATCAATGTTATGTTAGAGTTAGGGATGTCAGTAAGTCGGCCCAGCCCACTTAATACAAAAACATATTACTACACATTTTGAGTGATCAGATTTTACACATTACTTGCAGGTATAAGAAAAAACTCAAATTATGCTATCCAATTTAGTGATAAAAGGAAGAGCGAGGAAAAGCATGAGAGAGGGGATGGGGAGAGAGGGATGACACACACACAGACACTCACTCAATCTCTCACAGGCACACACTCGGGTTAAAGTATTCCGGCACCGTGCCGGATCTCCGGCGTGACACGGTTGTGAAGAAATTTTCATCAGGATAGAAATTCGGGAAGGTTTATCATTTTTGAGTTCCCCAAAACCAATGGCAGCTCTCACTTTAAAAAAAACAATGTGTCTAGCCAATCAGAAGCAGAGTAGGGTGGGACTTGTATTCACTAGCTATAACAATGTGCAACTATCCAACAAGATGAAATTGTTGTCTGTCTGGCAGATACTTGATGTGCGAGTGCGTGGAAAAATAGAACCAAATCCTATTTTAAAGCACGCGTGCACGGGGTCCGCGCTGTCCGCGTGCCTGATGTAGCCAGAATCATTAACATCGATTGAATCTACGAGCGCGTAGAATTACGCGTACTACGTGTGTGTAGAGGCCCGGTGTAGCTCGGGTGTTAGAATCACGGTTTAGGGTATCTTTCTGTTTGTAAACAATGCTCATGAATTTAGACCGGAAAATAAGACCCTTAATGTTTCATGTCATGGCTATGACTTTGTCATATCAGTCTTACATGTTACCTGATAAGTGTTTTCTTTTGTTTCCCTGTTTTCAGAGCCTTTTGCGGCATAAATCCCCAGAGGGGCAGAGAAAAAACGAGGGCTCAATGCACCAGTTTGCACACTTTTTAGAAAACTGCTGGATTTTGAATTGGTGGGTAGGGGACATTAGTCCTGAATACTTGATTCTGATTGGCTGCTGGGTGTCCATAAAAAAAGAGATGTAGGACACCTACTAAAGGAGTTCTGGTGAAACTGACTGTTTACACATGCTGGAGAGCGTCTTGTCACTTTTTACAACTCGCAGCATAAAGACAACAGCAATTTAAGAACAAGCAAGTCAGTTTGTGACTAAAAGAAGGAACCATACCCTTTAGCTCTCAGTCCTCGCTTCCTTTATGCATCAGCAGCATGATTTCATAGTTTGCTGGCAACATCAGTTCCTGTATCAGACTACTGTTCAGATTTTTTGTCCTTATGAATCTGTTCTTAAAGATACATAAGAAATCAGAAGTCCATTTCTGTATTGTGTCATCTTTATCAAAGCGATGAACGAGTACTTGCCCCAATACCAGCACTGGCCAGACGCCGGTTAATGCAGCTGTGGATTTCTTAACCATCTGACACTGGTCATTCTTATCAAGCATGTGGACTATGTAAAGGCACGTTACAGCAGTCAACAGCTTCCTGTGTTATGGTGAAAGGGTGTGCCACATCAAATAAGGAAGGAAGAAGTTCTGTCTTTCTGGTTTTTGGCTGTAGGAGGCAAAAGTCAGTACACAATTCTCTGCTCAGGTCACTACTCCGCTGCTGCGGCCGACAGTAACGTTACACATCGCGGATCAAATTGTTCGTAAAAGTCGTTATGTTGTTTTGGGGACGATGACATGGCTGGATAGCTAGCTTGTGGTGTTGTTTAACATACTGTCAAGTTATTTTTACTGATTGCCAACTGTACACAATGTTATTGACTTTGAATCTTGCTAGCATAGTGTTAGCTAGCTTGGCATTAGCTAGCATAGTGTTAGCTTTCTGGCTCGTAGCTGAGCTGAAGGATTCTATCAGCTGAGCAGAATATCTCCGTTTGCTAAGGGTGGCAATGTCGTATCTAAGGTCCTTCCTATTTCCTGGAGGAGTGAACAACGTTTGCATTGCATAAGAACCTGATGGATGAGAATGATTGTTCCAGGTATTAGTCAAACCATCAGGCGTAACCAGGGAAACAGAGTTATTGTTTGTAAAAACTTTAGATTTCGATTGTAAAACTAATTAAAATGTGAAATAAAGTTTTAAAAATATGTTATTTGGCAAGTGACCAGCAGGGGACATGTCTCTATCACAATATTGGATTGATGTGCTTGAAAAGGCTGAATATCCCTCTTTTGTTAGATTACTCATGTTTAGATTTCTGAAATATGTTTAACAGCTTATGTTCAACCAGTGTGGTACAGTGATAGCAGATTCTATTTTTGTATTGCAATGTTATAAAATATTTTACACAAAACCAGGCTTGTTTCAGCCATGTGTTACTAAAATAATCTCAGTACATACAGGGACAGTGAATTTTACATGTTAAATATTGTTGTTGAAAATGGTGCACTCTGTTTTCTCTTCAATTTTAAGAGAAAATAAAAATATATTTAAAAAAATACCACTTGTTTTGTTTTTTTCTTTGCAGGAGTCTGAAAGAGGAGATTTATCCAAGTTACAACATTTAATTGTAATATTTCCAATATTTTGTCCTGTGAAATTACAGGAAATCCCTAAAATTACAGGAAATTCCTGGCTACTGAGTTGCCGTAAATATAAAATTTTGCTGTAATATTTACAGTATTCTATCCTGTGAAATTACATGATTGTATTGTATTTATTACAGTAGGGATGTTGTATTAAGTACAGTACCTTGTTGTAGTTATTTTACAGTAACATTCCTGTATACTGTTTACAGTAAATTTACGGCAATTATTAGCCAGGAATTTCCTGTAAAATTACAAGAAATTTCTAACAGTGTAATCATGCTTTTCATAAGCCCAGCGCAGCAAAACTAAGCTACAGCAAGCTCATTATCTCCGAGCTAGCATTGCAGTAGGCAGTCTGTGCGGGCGCTCAGTCCCAGAGTGACCCCTGGAGGTCAAGGGTCAGCGTCCTCGAGTCTCAAGAGGGGGCTGCTGGGTATGAGGGCTAAAGGAGGGGAGTCTATACACTGTGTCTGACATGATAAACGTGGACTAAGAGGAACAATCAATAGCAAGGCTAACGACCCTGCGAGGATCTTGATCTATAGTTTAGCGTGAGGTATGAATGGAGAGCTGCCTGCCACACTCTTTATCTTCTAATGATGAGGATGATTAGCAGCACACAGGCTCTGGGAATGAGCAGTGCTGGACCAAACCAAACTGAAAAACTCAAAATGGCTACCTTTGTTAGCTGGCATAAGAGACAGAAGAGAGCGAGGAAGCCTAGGGGGCCTTCTGACCATCGCAACATGGAAAACAGAGTGACTGAGAAATGAAACCCACTCCATTAACTGTACTCTCCCTTACTAGACAAGGTAAATAATAGCTGCCTTTTGAATATTTAAGTTTGATTTGATGAAAAGTGGCTAAAATCAATCAATCAGTTTTGTAACAGCAGTATGTGCAGTGACAATGTGACCCATGAAAAGTGCCTTTGTTAGTGATGAACCTTCTAAGAAGTATCAGCTCGTTTAGCTGTTTTGGTTCACTCTCACCGCTCTCAGCATACTGGTTCCCAGCAGCAGCAGACAGCTGTTTTCAGAGAAAAAAGCTGCAAAAAGTCACTGTGCTCTACCTGCAAACCGTAGACAGACGCAGTTGGAATCTAGCTGGTGATCAAAGTGGAGTGTTTGGCAGCTAAAGAGAAAGATAACAGGAATTGGTAGAATGATTATAAACTGGTCAGCCTGTTGTTGTAGGCTGACAGAAGGAAATAGACTGGAGTGTGTGTGTGCGTGTGTGTGTGTGTGTGTGTGTGCGTGCGTGTGCGTGTGTGGAGGGGGGCAGTGGCTCTTGCAGCTGTCATGAGAATCGGGCCTGGGATGCCTGTGATCAACTAACCATGAAATCTGCCCTGCACAACCCTCATTACACACACACACACACACACACACACACAGTGACCTGACAGCTAACTGTTGATGACTTGTGTCCCCAGTCTCCCTTCTATAGGCGTCTGGGAGGACATAAGAAGGTGTGTTGAACACTATTTATAATCTGACCAAATCCTAAACTACAGATTACTTACTGTTTTTTTTTAGACACACTTTAAAAGATAACTTTGTTTTTTTTCTTCAACCTGGACCCTATTTTCCATGTTTTTGTGTCTAAGTGACTGATGGGAACAACAATCTCTGAAACTTGTCCAGTATTAAGCGAGAAACAAGCTGCAATGTAACCATATAGAACAAATGTTCAGCGTCAGTTAGCGTCCACTAAAAGTTCTGTTTTTCCACTGACAGGCTCAGATTATTATTCTAAGTGTCTGACAACATTATGGAAAGGATCCCTACAGAGATAGACCTTTTTTGTTAAAGAGTAAGAACCTTTTTGTTTAAGATGAAACAGCCCCAAAATCACCATCACCAAACCCACCAGACTTCAAACTATCAAAAGCCAATAGTTACCCCATTTACATGTAAAAACATGCTGCCTGTATACCATAGTAACTTAAAGGAAAAACACTGAAAACTAGCTCAAATTAAAATGAAATTGAAAAGTCAAAACTATAATAGCCTTGCTTTATACTGTTTAACAAAAAAATATATATCTGTATGGAATGTTTTCAGAGATTTTAGAAAAGAATTGGTGGGACAAAGACATGTTCAGAGAACACTGATGTGAAAGATGAAAATATGCAGTATATCAAAATTGGATTTCAAATTAGTTTTTATATGATTTGAAAAGTTGTTAGTGATTCTGCTTACAGACAATCAGCCGCATTGGGCATCAAATTTGTGCCATCCTTTTTTATATCCAAAGGCTTTGGGCCTGTGTTGTTTCCCTCACCCGTGGCACTTGAAAGTGCGAACGTGGGGCTAACCCCACATAGCCCTCTTGAGCCAAGCGAACACCATTTCAAAACTGTTTTATCCGCCATTTACCTTATAATGAATAATGATGGGGGCCTATGAAATCTCTAGCATAGAGACAGCGCTTGTATTCTCAGCGGACTTCATGTGTGAAAACGCCTTTAGTTTTACTTTATGGGTTCATTACATTGTTAGTAGTGAATATCACTACACAGCAGCTTTTATGCATTTTTCTGTTTACTAGCAGATGGAATAGAAGAGGAGGAAACCTTTACGCTAAACAAATCAATGGAGAGCGGAGAGTTGTTTCCACTCTGGTGGGGACGGGACTTAAAGGGGTGATAAAAACATTATATGGGGTATTTCACACTGTTCCTTAAGGTCTCCTAATAGGGTATGTAACATTGGTTGGGCTGAAAATGCCACGTGAGAGTTTTTTGTGGGCCCTTTTGCATCCCTGTGGAATGGCTCTGTTTGGAACGAGAGCTTTTCTTCCAAATATGGTATGCTCATGAATATTTAGATGAGCTGCACGCTGATTGGTTGAGTTGGTTTCTGGATTAGTGGTGTACCGGGGATCGGGTCTCCGCGGAGCTCCATGGAGCTGGCCATTTGCCAGCTGCTGGCATAACTTTAGTATATTTACACTTAGAATTTTGTCACGCCACTCATATTACAGCTATCCTAAGGTCTTACAAAGCTAACACGTGTCCGATTTTAATTTAATGCATTTTTGTGAATTTCAGAGCTCTCGTTCGGGGAGGCTAGCTAGCTAGTGTACCGTGGCTCGAAGCTCCATGGAGCTGTCTGTTTGCCAGCTGCTGGCATAACTTTAGTATATTTACACTTTGAATTTCGTCACGCCACTTATATTACAGCTACCCTAAGGTCTTACAAAGCTAACACTTGTGTCCAATTTTAATTTAATGCATTTTTGTGAATTTCAGAGCTCTCGTTCGGGGAGGCTAGCTACCTAGCTAGCTCTCATTGATTGAGCTAGCTAGCTACATCCAGCTCACCACGTACAAGTTTATCTCCCCGATTGTTTTGTTTACATAACTCAACACACATCTGTGGTAAGAGATTGCGGGCGTAACAAGCTCACTGATCGCGCTCTCACTCACACACACGGGCTAGCTAGCAGGAGAGCGGAGGGATAGCGGCGAGCTCCAGTCCCTGAAGCTCCGTCAAAGCCTCGGAATTTGGTGGTCCACTAACCCAGGAACGTTTACTTTGCGCGGATATGGAGCGCCGTGGGCTGCCGGCGGTGACGGAGATCCGTCCAGCTCACAACTCACATGCAGGGCGGTGAGGCAGCAACCCAGCCGCTGTCACGTTAGCCTGCTGATCATGAGCTCTGACACACAGTCAGACAAAATTTGCAATTAGCCATCAACTTTCCTAAAACAGCACATAGTTGACCTCTACATAGTTGATTTCACGCATAAAAAAGTCTCAGAAAAGAATTTAGTAATTATATAGCACATGAACAATGTATACAATGTCTGATATCTACGTGACCTATTCAGAAGACTGACCTCAGGTCAGTTGTGTAGCATATGTAAATATTGGGGCATGACAAAGACTAAAGCCTTGAGAGGGACAGGAAGCGAGTTGATGTCAACTCAAAGGCTCGTTGGGATTTGCCTGTTTTCAGAGGCAGTTTCAAATAGTGAGATTTGCAGAGGAAAAAGGTGTCAATGGGATTTTGAGGTTATATGTATATCCTATTTACCCACCAAACTGTTGTTATTCAACTATGACAAGGTAAAATCGGTTTTGCATCTATCACCCCTTTAAATGTTTCCCTGTCTGTATGCCAGAATTCAGTATTGATCAGTTATATAATTAATCAGGCTCCGTCACATCCAATCATATCAGAGGTGGACTGCTGGGACTGACCAACAGGACAGCATGGCCACCAGTCTAACCTGCTTGTTGTTGTGCATTAGAAGCCTTAAGTGGCTACAAGCTTTTAGTGATACAAATCCAAAGTTTGAAATGCTGCTGTCCAGACACCCTTGGTTTCAGACAGGCAGCTGAACAGACCAGGCCACCCAGGGTGCTGCACACACACACACTTGCAGGTTACAGTGCCATGTTGTCTGTGGAGCGTGCCACCCTGCATTGATCCTGGCTCTGGAGGTTGGTAGCTTGGCTGTCAGCTTTTCCCCCCACCCCCACACACACACTTGCTTTTAAGTCATGCCAAAACAGCAGTCTGCTAGCTCCATGTGGCTGATTGTCTTGCTACTTCCTCTTCCTTTTTCTCATCCTTTCAACCTGTCTCGCTATTTTTCCAGCTCTGTCTGGACAGTGAACAGAAAAAACAATTAACTTGTCCTCTCTGTAAGAGTTAATTAACTGGTAAAAGCTGTGATGCACAGCAACAGCTAAAAACGTATATTCTAAGAACAAAAACTACATGTTGGATCACATTACACCCATTAGTTCATCTGCTACCACCAACTCGAAAGAGAACAACTTCATCAATCAAGAGACCCACTCAAAAGGGAAAAAAAAGACTCAGCAATTTTTTGCTAACCGGTGAAGTAATGAACGTGTTGTGAAATGTAAAGCACTTAAATAAGAAATTCATGTTATTTAGTTTAAAACAGTCTAAAGGAAATGGTAAATTATAGTGTGATTAAAACTCACTATTTACATTATTTACAGTACTTGATTTACAGCTGATATGTGAAAAGGTACACAACCTTATTTAACAGTAATTTAGTTTTACTGCGAACCGTCACAGGAAGTGCTTTTATTTTGAAGTAGCCTACACGGAAGTTGTACTCTTGCTAGCTTACTGCGATAGACGTGAGACGCTAGATGCAAAACATGTCCGTCAAGCTTAAGTTGTTCACTTTCTTGTGTATAAAACTGCAACATATTGAACAGTAAATGTTCACATTAAAAGACACGCGTTTTTGGTCGTCATTCGAAGCCATTCCACTACAGAAGGCAAAAAAATATATAATATATAAAAATAATAAAAAAATACTGGGAACCAAGCAATCGGCCTGTTCCAAACATGCTGGGGCTGCGCGCTTATTTTCATTATGTTATGGTTTCAATTGCTGGTTTCAAGTTTTCTTCAATACACTATGATGTTCATTTTGTATATTATGGTCCTATTTGGATTGAAATATATCCTATATAATAGATGTAGGGGGTGCTTTAGGGCGGCTAACTTGTGATTGACAGGTCACTGTGGTAGTGAGTGAGAGGACAGAGGCTTAGCAATGCTAACTGTGAAAAAGACCATCACTTTGAGGAGACTGGATTGGCTGTTGTGGGTCTCTCTCCTTTGTTCAGCGTTCGGTAGCACCTTGCTAACCAAGCTAGCTAGTTAGCGCTACCAAAGAAACTCAGATAAGACCATAGACCTATATAAAATGGACAGAGCAACTCCGCTGTTTTTGACGGAGACAAGTGAAGTCTCTTACCAGCACTTTTCCGGTGATGGTTAAGCGTTACTGAGCGTTACTGCGCAGCTACAAACTGAGCTTCCCGCCATAGATGTGATGTGAGCAACGTGTCTGAACGTTGTAAGTCTTCTGGTAGCTGCGCAAAAGAAATCTCAATCATTCCTAATCTATCAGAGACGGAGAGCGTAGATATATGTAAGGAGATAACATAGGCACAGGCTAATTATTGCTAACTTAAATGCTAGTTAACATTAGTAATTAAACTAAACAGCTAATGTATGTCGAAACTGCCTGCGAGCTTCTCCTGTACTATATGGTAATTCCTCTACCATGCAACAGTAAGTCACGTGATTATGACACAATCAATAGCCTATTTTTATAAAAACGTCTGCTACAGAGCCATAACGTGAGGTACAAGGTAATGTAGCCTTGTGTACATTGTCATATTTCTTTAGAAATAAATGATGGACAAATCAAGTCTTTAAACGCTGTCAAAGTGACGCCAAAATGAATGGCAGTCAATGGGATGCTAACGGGGGTGATGGATAAGGGGTTAGCAAAATGGCGCCGTCGCGGCTTCGCTCTGAGGAGAGAAGCCTGCCCCCTTGGATAAGACAGACAAGGACGAAATCAAGTGATGTAATTCCTTTACTATAATAAACATTCCCAGTTGACAACATACAAAATGCATGTAATGATTACCACATTACCAACACTGTGGTTAAGCATATACTTGAAGTGTAAAAGTATTTTTCACATTTTATGCATGTATAGCCTTACTGATTAAAGTAGAAGCATGTCTGTTGACAGACGCAGGTGAGATGGACAACTGAAAAAAACGTGGCTGAAATCACTCTGAAGATTTCTTTTAAGCCCTTTTTTGTCTTCACACACTTCCGTAATGTTTCATGTTTTTTTTAGTCACACTAAAAGGTTAAAATGTTGCCACATTAGAGTATTTTATTTTAGTTCCTCCACAGCTACTTGTTTTTAGACATAATTTAAAAATTTTATTAAACATTGCCATGCCTGGTCCTTTTTCTGAATACTTAGTAATATATATATGTCAAGTCATAATTCCCCTATTTCAGTCAAGAACAACATTTCAATCAAGTCAGGCCTGCAGCCCAGTGTGATAAATATGAGCCTGGTGTGTAATCACCTTCAGGATAGGATTTTTAGGGTCTTGCCTCATGCTGCTTCAAAGGAGACCTTGATGATAGGAAATGAATAAATAGTTGACATGGTAACTGCAATCAAACCACAAAGCACAGACACAAAACAGCCCTCCAAACCCAGTCAGCACTATGGAGAATCCCCAGAAGCAGGAGCTGGTTCACCTTTCTCTGAAAGCATCAACAAACACACGGCTGATTGACCCTAACCTGCGTTTACACACGTGCACGCATGCACTCATGCACGCACACGCACACACACACTGCATGCGTGCGTGCGTGCCTCTAGGACACACCATATGTGACCTCCATGGTCCCTCCAACCTGGTACAACGTACAACGTTCAGTTAGAGGCATGACATCTAGACAGGCATAAATAAACACCAGTGCCCCACACACACACACACACACACACACACACACACACACACACACACACACACACACACACACACACACACACACACACACACACACACACACACAGGTAAGTGGTTTCCTTCAGTTTGAGCAGGGTCAGGCAGGTCAGAGGGATGTTGGAATAAACAGTGCTTCTCAGATTGCGAACTGATAATTTAGACGCAGGAATCTCATCTGTCATGCTTGTTGTTTCAGAATGTCATGGGTCGGATTCAACATTAACAAAACTGCCTTATGTTTTATTATAACATAAGCATATACTGTATGTCAAACAGCTTGATAACACTTACAGCTATAGTGGATAGTTTCTGTCTCCCCCATGAGGAATTCTAAGTAATGACATGGTGGTGATGGCACAGTGGATGTGACACATGCCTTTGGTGTGGGAGAGCAGTGTTCGATTCCCACTGCGATACATCAACCAATGTGTCTCTGAGCAAGACACTTAACCCATAGTTGCTCCAGAGGTGTGTGACCTCTGACATATATGTAGCAATTGTAAGTCGCTTTGGATAAAAGCGTCAGCTAAATGACATGTAATGTAATGACAACCAAGCTGTCAGTGCATCCACATGATACAAGCCTTCCACGACCCCCCCCAACACATAGTTGCTAGCAGACAAGGAGGACACGGAGGATTAAAAAAACATGATGGACTCTTTAGAAGAGGTAATTATCTTCTCTCAACTTCACTGGACGACACAATCTTCTGAACAAAGCCATACTGAGAAATACAGAAAAAGTTCTGTGGAGCCGATAGTCTTAATTGATTGATTTTATTTGACCGCTTAAATATAAAATAATAATAATAAAATAAAGCCCAAAGACTTATTTCCATATAAATCAGTCCCTCCAGAAAAACGCGATTATGCGATCGCAGAATTCAATGCATAATCAGCCAAAGTCCGCATATTAAAAGTCCGCATATTAATGCGGAGGCCGCATTTTTTCAAATACTCCGCACTTTCGCCGCATAAATTGCCGATTTCCCTGCAAAATATGCGGGGCTTGCATGATTTCATAATCCCCGCATTTTCGTTGCAAAAAAGTCACATATATCTCAGCAGAAAGTTGAAAAATGTTGCGTTTACTTCACACAAGAGCAGCCATTTTCCCCTGTTGCCATGGGAACGTTATGAAGTGACGTAATTTCACCTACTGAGAACACTGTGTTGGGGGAATCACTTCTTTTCTCTTTTTCATCAAACCGCAGTTTTTGCAAGTTCCCGCAATTTTTGCAAGTTCCCGCATTTTCATCGCATAAAATGGCATAAATATCCCGCATATTCCATCGCATTTTTTAAGAAAACGTGCCGCATAATCAAGGATTTTTGCCCGCAACAATCACAAAAAAACTCCGCGTTTTTCTGGAGGGACTGATAAATAAGGGCAGGGGAGAGGACAAGTGGCAGAAGATCACACATCAATCATTCATCATACATTAAACAAATTAATCCATGTTATACAAAAAAGAAATAAAAAAGAAAAATAGGTAATGACTATGATTGGCACCTAAGCCATACTTTCAAATCCTGTTTAAAACTGCCTATGCTTCTGACTGTCTTGAGTGTACCAGGTAACCGGTTCCAAAGGGTAGTTCCAGCATCGAGAAAAGACTGTTTGCCCAGATTAGTGTTAGCTCTGGAGGGTACAAAATCTGTTGCGTTACCCCTAGTGGAGTACCTGTGAACTTCATTTACTCTATTTTTTATTTTTTTTACTTCCAGAAAGCATATACAGATTATGACAAATGATATAAAAGCATACAGGTTATAAGAACATATTTTTGTCAGAATTATGACAATGATAGGTTATTTAACTCCTGGCCCAGTTCCATGATACTTGTGAATTTTGGGGCAATCCCAGAAAATATGAGTATGGTCGCCCACCAGGCCACAACCCCTCCAACAGTGAGCAGATGTTGTGCTGAAGTTGGAGATTATGCTTCCACTCAAATTCTCTCCAAGATTGACTATTTGTCAGTTTATGACCATCCCTACATGATTTTATCCATTTTTCATCCGGTATGATAACATTCATTTCCAGCTCCCATTTTTCTTTCATGTCCATATTGTGACCCATGACCCATTCTTTATGATTGGTTAAATAATGCCACATTTTTAAGTACCTGAAAAAATCACAAGCAGGGAGATTAAATTCTTCAGCAATTCGTTCAAAAGATTTAAAAATTGCCCATCAAATAATTATCCTATGGTGGTTAATCCCTGTTCCCTCCCGTTTTCAAATCTCCTATCCATTTTAGATGGCAATAATTCCTCATTTTGAGCAATATTTGTGATTCTTGTTAATGAGTTAGAGTTTCAACTTGGTTCTCACTGTTGACCATACTTTCAACGTCACTTTCATCCATCATTCATTTTTGATGTTCAGGTTTCTCCAGGTCTTATTAGTCAAAAATCGAAGTGCTTGTAACGATACCCCTTGACAGGAATTGTTGTTGTTCCAGTACAACCCAATTTGCCTCAGATTCTTTGGTTAACCATACAGTCAAAGCTGCTCAAATTGAGCTGCCCAGTAATAGTTTTTCATGTTAGGCAGATTAAGAACACCTCTTTCTTTCTTTTGGACACAATAACTGTCTGTCTAATTCTTGTTTTTTTGTTCTGCCATAGGAATTTTGATAACATTTTGTCTATTGTTTTAAAAGTGTGGCTCTATGGGTAAGGACTGAAACAAAAATAGGAGTCTTGGCAACACATTCATTCTTACTGTCTCTACTGTAGATGTGTTGTCCTTGGGGTCAAATTTGACCCATTCTCAAAACTTCTATACAGGTTTCTTTTTTTAACCAAATTACCCAAAACAATTTTATAGCATTTGAAAAAAAAATGGACTAAACTTTAAGATCCACGTCTGTGATTATCCATCAACATAGGTTCCTCTAATATTAGTCAAAATAATTCATCATTTCAAAGTTAGGTATAATTTCCTGTAAATGACATGTATTGACCATGTATTCAAAAAATAAGTGTAAAACTAGTGGTAATAAGTTGGTGTTAGTGAAAAATAGCATAAGAAATGTCGAAAAAGTGACAAAAACATTGAAAAAAGTGCTTTACAAAAGGGACAAAAATGTTAATTTAATGTTAATTTTGACCCAGAAGGACAACAAGTGCACGGTCAACCGGAAGACAACACAAGGGTTAAGGGAAGAACTGTCCATCTACTTAATTTTGGGGAGAGTTCCTCTGTGAAGCATTTCTAAAACTCTCCTGACAGTCCATCAGTGCCTGGTGATTTATTGCTTTTCGGGTGTTTAATTGATTCTCTCACTTCTAATACTGTAATTGGTCTTATCATATTTGATGCCTTATCATCCGATAGTGTGGGTCATTTTATTTTTGAGAAGAAACGCTTGGTCTTACTCTCCATTGCATCCCAATCATAGTCATTATATAAGTTTTCATAAAACGATGCAAATGCCTCCGCTATGTCCTTAGGGTGTGTCACTTTTTTCCGGGAAACCAGGTGCGTTATCTTTGATACCACTCTGTCTGCTTGGGCCTTCCGGAGTTGAAATGCAAGTAGATGGCTAGCTTGACTACCTCCTTCATAATACTGCTGTTTGGAAAAGCGTAGGGCTCCTAATTTCTTGATTATATCCTCAAATTCCTTTTGTTTTTTTAATTGTGTCCTTTTCAGTCTAGATTAAATTTCTATAATCTTTCCCCTAATTACCGCCTTACTCCCTTCCCATAATATTGATTGTGTCACCTCCCCGTTATCATTTATGTCAAAATATTCCTTAATACATTATTTTATTACTTGCACTACATCTGGGTCAGAGAGTAATGACATATTTAACCTCTAGTATTTCAATGAAGGTTTTTTTTCTAAGTTAACTGCTAGTAATACAGGGGCATGGTCACTTGTTATTCAATGTGGCAGTCTTTAACCTTATATTGTTGTGGTACACAAAAGAAATCTATCCGTGAATAACTGTTATGGACATTCAAATAAAAAGTATAGTCTTTCCCATTAGGATTATTATATCTCAATGGGTCAATGAGGCCCAGTTCCTTTAATATATTATTTAATGTCTTTGATTTTTTTAGATGACTGTCCCTGCTGAGGCGGCTGTCTATCTAGTCTCCCATCTTGTACAGAGTTAAAGTCTCCTCCCATTATTAACATTCCTTCACTATGAGATGCAATACAATTTGCTATATCTTTAAAGAATTTGTCATCATCCTCGTTTGGTCCATATATATTGAAGATGGAAATAACAATGCCCCCGATTGAACCAACCACCATCACATATTGTCCTTCGTTGTCTTTTATAATTTTTTCAGATGAAAATTGTACTCCTTTTTTATCAGGATGGCCACCCCTCTTTTTTTCCTATATGATGAACAAAATACTTGGCTCACCCAGTCTCTTCGAAGCTTGAGAGATTCCCCCTCCCCTAAATTCCTTCCTTCCTGCAGCAAAGCAATAGAACACTGCAAGTTCTGTCAATATTTCTTTTCCTTTTTATAGGGTGATTTAGACCATGAACATTATAAGATGTAAATTCATTATTCATACAGTCTCCACTCTGAATTCACCATATGATCTTAATAGCTGACCCATTTTTTCTTTCTTTCCCTTTTTTTTCTTGCCTTTGAACTGTGTACCTGAGCTTGTTTGTTTACGTTCTGTCTACATTCCTGATTATGCTTGCTTCTGGATAAGAACATGTGGAAAACGTTGAACATAACATTTGCTTCCGAAAAACCCAACTGGTCAATAAAACAACAAGAAGTGACCAGGGGTCCGTTTCAGAAAGCAGGTTTAGTGAAAACTCTGAGTTTGTTAATCCTGAGATGAGGGAAACTCTGGGTTTTCTGTTTCAGAAAGAGAGGTAACTTAACCTCTCCTCCCTCTGACACAGCGCTCTTCATTTCCTCATTCATTCATACAGTCTGTATCAGGCGCATTTTAGCGCAGTTTGTAATATCGGCATGAACAAAAAAAAACATTGTTGGTTTATTAACTGAGGATGAGGATGTTGAGGGAAGCCGTGTCAACAGAGGTGAGGATTTTGTTGAGGACTTTCAGGAGATGGGTTTCTGTGCTGTGGAGGTGGCAAAAACCAGAGTGGAGGGGTTCAAATTGGTATTTCCGCCGACCCGTTTTTTTGTAGTTGTTGCCATGGTGAATCATAGTATCATGGCTCCATTCATGCTGCCTTTTTATTGTGGTGGTGCACGCGCGTGAACCAACTCATATCAGCTGTTCTGAAATCGAAAACTCAGAGTTTCCCATCTCAGGGTAAATCAACTCAGACATCAGGGTTAGACTCAGAATTTGTTAAACCTCCTTCCTGAAACGGACTCCAGCTCCTGAACTGAAGTGGCAGAGAGTTGTGGCATTCCTTTCTGGGGGATAGTACTGTGTGTCAAATTATAACTAATCCTTTGTCGTTGTGGAAAGTAACTAAAGTATATCAATGAATGTAAAAGATGCTTGATTGAGCTCAATTTGCTCTACAGGAAACCTTGTTATATTAGATCTTCAACAACAAATGTAAATGGACTGTATATAGCGCTTTTCCAGTCTTAACAACTGCTCAAAGCGCTTTAACATAGTTCAGGAACCATTCACACGCTGTGGCTGGGGCTGCGTACAAGGTGCCACCTGCTCATCAGATAAACATTCACAAACATTTACACTCCGATGCACAGCATCGGGGGCAACTCGGGGTTCAGCGTCTTGCCCAAGGACACTTTGACGGGGATTGAACCACCAACCTTCTGATTGGCAGGCAACCACTCTACCACTTAGCCACAGCGGCCCAAATCACACTTTGAACTAGCTGTAGTATTATTGAACAGAATGAATGAGGATTGTCGTATACACACCCAATAAGTTATTGTTAAGATCCCTCTGCTATCAGTAATATTAGATACATTAGGCTGCATTGTTACCCAGTCTTTTCTTTGAAGAATGCATGTAAGTCGCTGCTTGTTAGTCTTGGTGGACTCCTGCTCCCGTATCCCTCGCTGTTTCCACACTTACTGTAGAATAGTTTCTTTAACTCTGTAGTCTAAGAAACGGACGATCACTGATCTAGGTGGCATAGTGTTATCTTTGGGTCTGGCTGTTAGCGACCTGTGTGTTCTCTCAATTCGAATGCTCAGGTCGTCTGGAAAATGAAGTATGGTGCGGATTAGCTCAGTTACAAACTGTATCAAGTCATTTTTTCTGTTCCTTTGGCGATTCCGTATATGCTTATATTATTACGCCTAGATCTGGCTTCTAGGTCTTCGCATTTTGACGTCAGTGTAGCTTCTCTGTCTATCAGGTAGCCGATCGCTCTCTCGTAGCGTATCAGGTTATCTTCTGTCTGACTTACTCTTTCCTCCAAATTTGTTGCCCGTTGTTCCAATTTAGTTGTCCGCTAGTTTCCTTTCTATTTAGGGCCGTTTTGGTCTCTTTAGATGCCTCCACATGTTCTTGTCGTAGTTTTTGTATTTCTTCCAATATTATGCAGTCACCTGTTCCGTCCATACAGGTTGCATTGCATGTGGTCTTGGCGTGGTTGTCTTTTTTACCACTACTCCTTTCTTTGTGCAGCCATTATCACTTAAAATCTGCCTTCTATTTTACCCTTTGTCTGTTCTTAAAAATCAAGCTAGCTAGTTTTTATAACGGTTTCCTACGGAGCACGCTCCTCAAGCGGTTTCCTCCATCTTGTTGCCACCGGAAGTCTTCATTTACTCTATTAAAATAATTTCAGAAATATTTGGAAACATCTCCATAAAAGATTTTATGTACCATACCCAGCTGCAACTATTGAGATACTCAATCCTGAACTTTCAACCATCCCACCCTTTCAAAATGGGAAGATTCCAGATAAGTTCTTATGGGGAGGTCTAACATAAGCCTTATTAATTTATTTTGAGACGTCTGAAGCCTATGTTTCAGGTTCCCTGTGACACCATACCATGAGCCACACGCATAATCAAAATAAGGCTGAATTAAAGTTCCTGCCAGAATTAGCTTTGTTTTTTCATCCAAAAACTTTTATATTCTGGTCATTAAGCGGACTCTCTGATTTACTTTGGTGATTACCCTTTGGGCCTGATCTACTCCAGATAAGTGGCAATTTAACATACATCCAAGGTAACTGATTGATTCCTTGGGTTACATGCCGCCACTCCGACATGCTTCTATTCTGACATGCCGCTATTCCGACCCTAACCCTAACCCTAATGGAAACAAAAATTGTCGGAGTGGTGGGAATGGAAGTGCCGACAATTAGATGTCAATGTCGGAGTGGGGGTATGTCGGAATGGATGGCGGAACCCGATTCCTTGCCAGTAATTACAGCTAGGACCTTAACACCTGAGGCTTTCTTTAACTTTATCTTTGTTCCCAACAACATAGATTCAGTTTCCCCTAAATTAAGTGATAATCTGTTATCAGCCATCCACATGCTAACATTTAGACGTTCTGCGCTAAGTGTGCTTTCAATCATATTTTTATCCTTGGGAGAAACAACCAGCGCAGAATCATCTGCATATAATAAAGACTGCATGAACAACAGACTTTGGGCCCTACTTTAACGGTCTGAAACACAAGTATCAAACACAAAACGCAAGTAGCTTTGTGGGCGGATCTCGGGCGCTGTTGCTATTATACCGGCGGGATAAATGAGTCTTGGCGCCCGACACAAATCTAAAATGAACATGCAATAAACCAATCAGAGCATCATCTCACATTCCCTTTAAGAGCAGGCGTGCTTGTTCCATGGCAGATTGCTATTATAACGGCAGTTTTGCCTGGTCCATGCCAGCAGCGGTTCACAGCCGAGGAGACGTTCTCGTCAGGGCTGGAGCAGGAGTCCATAGGGATGCGGCAAAGTAATAAATGCCCGTCTTGACTGGTTGGCAATGTTGCTGCGGCCTCTCGGGCGCATCTCCTCAAGTCTGGAGAGGATTGCTGCAGCCATGGAGTGTGGGCCTCCAAACGCACCACCTGCTCCTGTTGTGCCCCTTCCTCCTCCCCCCACTCCATCTCCGTCCACCCGCTCCACCAGGAGCACATCGCGCATTGCCATTCCCAGAATCTCAGTGTCCAATCCCGCCGTAGTTCAACATCATGTCTCCTTACGTCCTCTAATATTTCCTCATTTGTCATCAACACATCTGTGATTCATGGAAATGTTGTTTAAAACACAACAAGCCACAAAAAATACTGCAACCTTTTGAGGACTGTACTGTAAAGTGCCTCCTGACCTATCCAAACACCTGAAGCGCATTTTCAGTAAAAATGGGAACTGCTGCGTCCATGTAGATGAGAGAAGCAAAGTGTATGCGCGTTGTGCACATGCTACATTATGGCCAAACTGCAAAATAGCACTAGGGAACTTTTGCACCTGAACACGCCTACTCTTTTCACTGAACCGCCCCTGGGAGCGCAAGTTCATTCCCTAATTTACCGACGTGCGTTGTGTGCAAAATAGGAATGATACATGCATTGGTGTACAAAGTCAATTGCGCTGGGTGCAAGATAGGGCCCTTTAGGTCATTTATATATAGCAGAAAGAAAAGTGGACCCAAAACGCTCCCTTGAGGTACGCCACAGTCCATGCCTTTTTTTTGAGACATTTTCCCCCCAATGTCCACTACTTGTGTTCTATTCTCCAGATAGGAGCCCACCCATTTCAGTGCTAGTTCACTAAAACTCATGGCTTTCAATTTATACATTAAAACACAATGGTTGACTGTATCAAAGCCTTTTTGTAGGTCTAACATGACCATGCCACAGAAGTTTTCATTATCTACCTCCTTTTTTATATAGTCAGTTAGAAACAACAAAGGAATCGGTAGAGTGTGATTTACGAAAGCCAGACTGGAGCTCATAAAGTAGGTTTTGTGATTTTAAGTAATTATCAATCTGTTTAAAAATGATCTTTTCAATTATCTTTGACAGACAACCAATTAGCTTTATAGCAACTCATTTGGCAATGGCAGTGTAGCCACTGTGAAGCGCTGGCAGCGCTGTGGAGATAGGTCTGGCAATGTCCGACTAGCACTGCCACAATGTGGCTGAATAAGTCACTTAGTGCAGCTTTAAATATGATCGCTCTTTTTTGATGGTGGTGGGTTAACACACCTGTTAGAAACAAGTTATTTGTCATGTACACACATTTATCCTGTGTTGGATTCCTATTAGACTGCTATCACGGATTCATCCTTGGATGTCACTGAGAACAAACTCCAGTGTGCAGTGGAAGTTCCCCCATGGTGCTCCTGTAATTAGTTTTTCTTTTACTTAGTCCAAGCAAACCAAATTCATAATGTTTGTGAATATACTGTAGGTGCTTTGTTTAGATTTCTGTTGTGTCATAAATGACAGCCAAATTGACATTCATTGAAGTTAAACTGTTACACATTGTTGTATGATTAACTGCACTTCACTTTTTTTCTGTGTATCAGCAGACTGTTGACTTACACTGTATCATAGAAGTCACACCAAGGACATGCCTCTCCCCCACATGCCCCCCAGTGTGTAAAACAGAAGCTTGATGTTAGAATGACTTTTATTCTCAGCTACGTCTGCGCTGTGTCATACATATAACACACAACCCACTGCCGGGATTACTGGGCATCTATTCAACCGGGTCTTAGAAGGTGAGCTACATCTTTCATTTATTTTTTCTTCTTATAATCAACATATTTTTGAATAATAATTATGATCATAATAATACCATAGTTATAAACTTTCATGTTAAACATTAAAGATGGAAAGAAATACTTCATTTCAAAAACATCCTTAATGATCTCATTCATATAAGGAATCTCTAAACACCCTACTGGCTCCTTCCAAAGAGTAGTATTGCCTGACATCCTTGACGGGAGAATAACTGACATGCTGATATATGTCAACATTATGTTTACTCGCCTATACTGTGAACTCAAGGTCCAGTTGCTTGCTTTTTGTAAGCTTTCAACCCCATGGTATGGCCAAGTTGAGCTGTCGCAGGTTTCTCAGGTGTCTGTGACATGCAGTTGAAAGCTGTTAATTAGACATTCAATTGAGATTATTTTGTCACACATAATAATCCCAGGGTCAAGAATGATCTTCCTAGCCCCAAAATTCCACCAGGCGTGGATGCCCCACATTCTGGTTTTGTTCCGTAGTCCGCCATGCGTCATACCACACCGGAAGCGTCAGAAGCGGAGCATTTTGCCTGACTCCCAGTTGAATGCCCCACGGCTCCGTCGAAAATATACCTGGCTGTTATTTGTAGTGGAGCGCCGCTTTTGGGACACGCTGCATCGCAGTTGGTGGAATAACAAGCATTGTCTTGAGTGGCTGCGGTTGCTGGCGGTGACTTTGGCACCTGCTGGAATGCAGCACAGAGGCGCTTGGTGGAATTTAGGGCTAAGTGAGTTAGTGTCACGTATGCTTGATAAAAAGGTTATCCTTAATGCATCACAACCATGATAAAGAAATACAATCATTTAGTTACTTTTTGGTCTGGGCAAGTTGTGACACTGTACACTTTAGCCTAATGGTATGGACTTTCAGGTTCTGACCCACTGTGGCGTTGCCTCACCTCTTAGCCAAATAGTATCACTTGAACACATCGCAAAGACTACAGCTGACGGCCAACTAGCATGTACGTTCTCCAAGTGATCTATTTGTCATAAAATGGAAACCGGATACAAACGTTTCTATAATTCCCACAACTAAACAGCGTTTGACAATCAGCCTTCTGTGTGTTTGCTTTCCTCACTACTGTTTTTGTTGTTGTGTACTTATTCGCTTAAGCTGAATGTCCAATCAAATAAATTCCTCTGTTGAATGTTGAATTTGATGCGTTCAATGGGCGAAAAAAATGATAGATGAGGGTTGACTGCAAAAACAAGGACGACAGACGCTCAACGTCGGCCCAACTTGGACCAACAGCCGCTTGGTGTGTCAGGCCTTTTATAGTTGCCATGTTTGGGGCCTTAAGGCGGGGAAGCTGGTCAGTCCATTTGTGTCTCAGCAACATCAGTCATTTCTATTTGTACACAGTAGTTATCACAACCTAATGGACAATTTGCTGAGCACATCCATTCTCCTCACAGGATAAACCCTTTATATCTACACCAAAACCAGCCGCAGGGCAAAATGTCTAGTTTGCACACAGAGGAGATCGCTTCGAAAATATCTGAATACAATTATAATCCCACTTAAGTTAAACAATATTATAATTTCCTGTAGCGCCACTCTCAGGACATGTTTAACGCTAGTCTGAGAATCACTTCACTGTCAGCATGTTTATTCCCTCCAGCACTGGTTCTGTGTTACTGTGTGATGTGAGGAGTAATGAAGACTGCAGCCTGCAGGGGCTGCTAGCATAGCTTTAGACTGTTTCAACATAACAGAGAGCAGGCAAACCAAAACATCGGAATGTTCTTAAAGACATTTCAGGGGATGTATGGATTCTACTAACTTGGTACATAGTATCAGTGTACAGTGCATAGTTTGTATGGACATGTTGGTGGCCTGGCTGTTTGTTGTTTGACTAGTGTCTCTTATGTCCAAGTTCAAGTTGTTTGTAGGGAAACAAATGATAATGCGAATAAACTCACTTTTAGCGCATCCCTGCTTACACTATTATCTGCAGCTAAATTCGCTGTCTGGCTGTGGTATTTATGTGCAGTTATCTCTTTATGCTGCCCTTTGAGCACATCAAGACACTGTGCCACTGCACCACCCGCCTGCCTGCAGTATAGTACAGTAGAGGGGGCGACAGAAGGAGATGTGAGGCGATATCCCCCCTTTTTTCAGGGCAGAAAAAGACCCCGATTGTGTCTGTGCGCCCTCCTCTCCCTCGCCTCGCCTCGCCTTGCATGCCTCTGGAAGTGCAAAGAAAAGAGAGAAAGAGATTTAGAGAAAGGGAGAGGGAAGGAGGGAAGGCTGGTTCGCTGTGCAGCTGCTCCTGCGGAGGCCTTTGGATTACATCAGAGTGGCTGAGAAGAAAGGAATGAGAGGAGAGAGTGAGAGGGAGGAGAGGGGGGGCACCCACAGGAGGGTGTGAGGCACACTCCACAAATCAGACCTCTTTTTTACCATGCTCCCTCTCTCCTGGTTCCTCTCTCTCTGTATCTCTCTATCAAGGGTTGTAGTGGAGCGGCCCTCCACAGAGCTTTCATTGTTATCAGAGTGAAGAACACACACACACACACACACACACACACACACACACACACACACACACACACACACACACACACACACACACACACGGGAGGAGGTAATTAGTTGCTTTTTCTCTGTTACTGTAACTAATTAGCTCTCAATCTTTCATTTCCATTTTTTTAAATTAAAAGCATACACTCAAATGTTCAAACTCTATATCTTTAAATGTTTTTTTAATTGTATGTGAATAACCAAAAACATTCCTGCTGCTATGACAGCTTATCTGGCTAGGCTTCCACTAGATATGGGAACCTGGCTGAGACCAGCCGGTCTTCTGAATGTAGGTCAAGTAGATGTCAGACACTAGTTTAGCTGCGAGCTTTGCACTTCCAGGGGAATTACAAAGAAGAAAGTTTGGAAGTTTTTCAAGGATATTGAAAATTAACCACGGTCATAAATGAAGCTCAGCGCAAATTCTTTCAGGAAGACGTCATTAACCTAATCAGTACTCTTTCTCCATAAATCAAAGCAGCTGTTTAGAAGCAATACTTTCACTTAAACCAATCAGTCATGACCACGGAATTCAAGGACCAATCACAGCACTACAGCTCTGCTTAAATATGTTCTCCTTTGCTGTTCAGTTTTTCGTTTCAGGAAAAGTGCTCAACCATCCACCTCCCCTGCCGCCTCCAGTCTTCATGATTCTCCCGGATGGCCATTCCGTTGCCTAGTCGGTCTGGTCCCCGGTCTCTTCTCCGCCGCCACCAGTGTCTAGACTCCATTGGGGGATATGTTTCCTATTCTCTACCCCTTTAAAAAATATTAATTTGGAGTCTAATCTCCAAAAGACTCATACATTTTTGTCATGCAGTTGTATGATAAATATTGTTCTTTTGCATATCTGCAAACAAAGTCTCTCCTGATTGAAATACAGTGTTCCAGGCTGTGCAGGGAATGCTGACAATTTTCACATTTCATCGCAAGCTGCCGCCGGTCGTGGTGCTCCAGTTAAGCGGTAGTTAGTGGTCTAGTTATCGGGTAACTGCGAGTGTGGCAGGCATGTTCCCTGATATTAATAAATTAAGTCATGTTTTCATTTATATTGCAATGTAAGTAATATACTTAACCAGTAGTGGAGTGGCAATCAGGAGAGTCAAGACTTTTCCCGGGGGGGTCGGAAGTGTTTCAAGGCCGTGAGGACCGGTCTCTGCCCGCTGATGAAACTGTGCAGCCTCTGCTCAACCTGTATGGCAGGCCACAGCAGCGGGCATCATTAGACTTGCACACTGTCACATACTGTTAATATTACCGATAGACTTTAAAATGTGCAGGCTCCCGCGGGCAATGGAGCAGAAGTCTAATGCGGCGGCAGAGGACTTGCAATGGGCGGTGTGCTGCTGGAGTTGCTGCTGCTGCTGTTGTGCTGCTCTGTGTCTGTGGGCTTCACTCTCTGCTAAATGTCCCTGCGCTGAGACACTGAACTAGTGGAGCTTTTTTATGTCCCAGGGGTAACGTTACAACAACACTAGTTGTAATGAAAGTGTCAAAACTTTGCATTGGTGTGTGTGTGCGCGCAACACACTGGAGGATGACTAAACTGCAACTAAACTGTGCTTTATACAGCAACATTAGTTGATGAGTTTAGTGACTTTTTTCACAAAAGCGATTAGTGACAAATCTGCAGACTTTCTGTAGAAAAGACGCCAGTATTGTCGAGCATGCAAGATATTTCTGTGGCCGTCAAAACAGTCAACTCTCTCTTGTGTTCTGTGACTGAGCCTGAGGAGCAGAGGAGCCAGCGCTGTATGCTGAGAGGAGCAGCCCCTCCCCCCTCTCTTTGCGTGCAGCAATACTGCCTCATTGTAAACCAACCAATCAGTGCACAGCTCATCTAAATATTCATGAGCATACCACATAAGGGAGAAAACCTCTTATGTCACTCTAGGGCTATTTCACAGGGTTGCATTAGGGGAGCATAGAACACCACACGGGCCATTTTCAGCACAACCAATGTTACATACCTTATTAGGAGACCTTAAGGAACAGTGTGAAATACCCTATGATATTGAATGATTATTCATTCTATCAACCCTTTAACCGACCTCTATAACATCAGTTAACTTTAACCAGCCTGATTCTTTGTGAAAAACAACAACAGCAGAGAGAAACAGTCGTACTGTCTGGGAGTTCCAGGTGTACTTATGAAAGACGGTACCGTAAACTGGCTGTGTGGTGATGCCAGGCTTCAAAGTAGGGTATAGAAGACTGACGTTTTCGTTTTTGTAAATCACACTCTCCTTGCCCCCTCCACTCCACACCATAACAGAAAGTTGAAACAAAAAGAAAACACTGAAAGAGGAGTGACATGACGGTATTGGTACGGAATACTAGATTTTTGGTATTGTGACATCCCTAGTCTGTATGTCAATTCAAACTGGTGTAATACAGTGGTCGTCAGAGAGTCACTGTGGAACATCAAACTCCTTTCTGTATCTCTTCCAAAGGAATTTCCACAAGTATTCGTGAGATGTCCACTCAGTGTCTTCAGGACTGTTTCTCTTGTACTGATTGTGATGTGTTCAAAATGACAGTGTAGATTTGAATGAACTCTCTGAAACGGTTTCTGCTTATATCTCCTTTTGTGAGATGATCATCCCGAGGAAAACCATTTCCATTTATCCTAATAATACACCCTAGGTCTCCAAAATGGCCAAAACATAATCAACCTGAGAAACATCAGTTTTTTTTGTGAAAATGAAACTAAAGCTTGCCAAATGTACTTAAAAACTTGCTGAGCACTGGAGACTTAATGCCCTGCTTGGTAGCCGTGAAAAACATGATGGGGATGCGGTTCAAAAAATGTGCATCATCACATACCCTTCATCATACCTACAGATTGGCATGGGGTACTTTCATTAAAAGTATCTCTTAATGCAAACCAGCTATTAGGCTAACTGACATAAAACCATGCCAATCTCTAGGTATGGTGAAGGGTATGTGATGATGTGGGGCTATTTTAATTCCAAAGGCCAAGGGCACTTTATCAGGATACATAGTATCCTGGATCCATGAAATAACTGCCCTTTCAAAATAAAAATCTGCCTGCCTCTATGGGAATTTAACATAGGGGTGTACTCACTTTTGTTGCCAGCGGTTTAGACATTAATGGCTGTGTGTTGAGTTATTTTGAGGGGACAGCACATGTATACTGTTATACAAGCTTACACTTAATACTTTACATTGTAGCAAAGTGTCATTTCTTCAGTGTTGTCCCACTAAAAGATATAATGAAATATTTACTAAAATGTGAGGGGTGTACTCACTTTTGTGAAATACTGTACCTGTGGTTGGCCACCAACTCCACCTCAGTGCCCCTGATGGTGATTGGTGTTGTTTGGATCCTCCTCCTCCCCCTCCTGAAGTCCACAACCATCTCCTTGGTTTTTGTATTGAGATGGAGGTGATTGTCCGCACTCCATTGCGCAAAGTTATCAAGTGTTCCTCTGTACTCCTCCTCATAGCCTCCTCTGATAAGGCCGACAACTGTGGTGTCATCTGAGAAATTCTGCAAAAACCATCTGTCGGTGTTGTATTGGAAATCCACTGTGTAGATGGTAAACAGGAACGGAGCCAGCACAGTTCCTTGTGGTGCCCGCATGCTGCTTAGAATAGTGCTTGAGACATTGTTCTGCAGGCGTACATACTGTGGTCTGAGGGATAGATAATCCAAACACCACAGGACCAGTGATGGATCCACCTTCATCTTTCCCATCTTCTCCCCTAACAGTTGAGGCTGAATGGTATTAAATCCGCACAGATGCATCAGGGGTGTCCAGATGTGTATAAGCCCTCTGCAGCATATAAATGAGGGCATCATCAACACTGATGTTGGGCTGATATGCAAACTGTAAAGGGTAAAGGGTAAATTTGAGTTGACACACTAGTCCTGATGTAGAGAAGGACAAATCTCTCAAGTGTCTTCATGACGTGAGGTGAGCGCTTACCGGTCTGTAGTCATTGTGGTGGGTGGGATGATTTTTCTTTGGGACAGGGACCAGGCAAGATGTTTTCCACAGCCTTTGGACCTTCTGTAAACACAGGCTCAGGTTGAACAGGTGTGTTAAAATACCACATTCCTCTGCAGAACAGGTCTTCAGTAGCCTTGGACTGATGTCATCAGGCCCCACTGCTGTCCTTGGCTTCAGTCCGCCCAGCATCCTCTTAACCTGAGCTGACTTCTTTTCCCTCCTTAATCTTCCCTTTCAGTACCTTTTGAAGTTCTTATATTTTATTCCTGTCTCCTTCCCTGAAAGCCTTCCTCTTCTCGTTTAGCCTTCAAGCTTCTGGTAATCCATGGTTTGTTGGGAAGCAACGAATTGCAATGGATGGTATGATGTCATGCGTGCTTAGGGTTTCACCACTTGTTGTTGACGAGCAGTATAAGCCCCCCTTCCTTTCTTCTTACTGCTCGCTGCGGTATCCCTGTCAGCTTGTATCGTCCTGAAGCCGGTGAAACTGATCAGAGAGTCAGGCATATGATGCTGCTCTCCCGGTACACTTTCTGGGTCCTGACAAGGGTTTCTAGCTCCTCTAATTTGTTCGTTAAGGAGGGAATGTTTCCCATGGTTGTAGATGGTAGAGCTGGTTTAAAAGACGCTCTCCATGTTCTCGCCACCTTCCTCTTGTTTCTCTTCACCCCGGCACGCGTTGCCCAATGCCTCCTCCGTAAAACCTTTTATTGACTTAAAGAAGACTCATAATATTGAAGCTGGCAGCTGGCCTGTTCTGCTGGCTGATGACTTTTTAATTAGATTAACAGTTTTTATTTATAACAAAATGCAGAACATACTACTCACATTAACACCTCCCCTCCCCCCTGAACCGCCCACTTGCCATCACCACTTACCTAGAAAAAAATAAGATGAAATAATAACCATAATATACAACACAATACAATAATAGACAACTGTAAACCAAATAAACATATTCTATATATGTAATAAAACAATATGCACATAGTACACGCTTCTCCACAGCACAAAGCTTCTTAGGAGCCCTCCAGAAAGTTCAGGTACTTTCCCCATTTTTTAGTATAGACATCCAATCTGGTAAAACATTTATGTAACATATATTCAAACGCTGCCACCCTAGCCATCTCACAAGCCCACTTCTGGATTGATGGTACCCCTTCATTCTTCCATCCTCTTAAAATACTATGTCTGGCTATCATTAAACTAGTTTGGACCCAGCTTCTTATGTGCTTATTCATCCCGTTTAGGACTGACCCATCTCCCAGAACAAATAATCTTTGGCTGAATGGAACCTAGGTCCCTGCAATCTGACATAGGTTATCATTTATCCCAGTCCAAAACTCCTGGACCTTATCACAGGACCATAGAACATGAAGTAATTGGCCGTCCTCTGTCTCTCAATTTCCAACAAATTGGTGTGTCTTTCAGACCAATTCTGAACAATCTGGAGGGAGTCCAATAGAAGCGATGCATAATCTTGAACTGAATGAGGAGCACCCTCACATCTTGTGACAGTTTTAATATTCCTACAGATTCTGTCCTACTCCTCATCATCCAGTGTAATACTCAGATCCCTTTTCCATGTCTTCTTGACAGCTGTCCAGGCTCCATCCTCCAGATTCTGCCTGAGCATAGAATAATACCCAGAAGCCTCATCACCTTTTCCATATTTCAGCAACACCTTATCTTCACATTGTGATGCCTTCGGGGCTTTTATTTAATAAGGGATATAAACTTACTAACTACCTAACTTTAAGTAGTTCTTTTAACTGTGGAGTGAATAAGATACCCAGGTATATGATACCTTGCTTAGGCCACTGAAATCTTACTGATTGGAAGGCTGGAAAATGTGGTCATTGAATGCATTTTGTGTGAAAGCAATAAAAACATATTGACAGTTTGGTCCACATAGACTGCTGCTTCTCTGACTGTGTGAAGAGTTTGGACAATGTGACTTGAGTTTTGACCGATGCATGTTAACATTGGAAAAACTGTAGTATCCTGGATATCACACTGTGTCCCAGACGTCTGAAGGCAAAAGTGTTCATACATGTTCTGAATGGCCACATTAAAAGGCCTGCCGTTATAGAGAGGGGCAAGATGCAATGAATTGTAAAATGGGAATATGGACACACTTTTATGACAATCCCTCCTTAGAGACCTTCATATTGTTGCGTTACGCACTCTCTCCTCTGCAAACCTAGTCAATCGCTGTGTAGTCTATATCCATGAACTTCCAGGATTGATCCGGTGCTGCCAGAAATTACGCCGGATTATGCTCTTTCCGCCCGGATGTCCATTAGCTAGCTAGACCATATGTCCAGAGTTTTCTGTTGCAAGACAAACAACTTTTGAACGTACACGTTGTACATGTTGATTGTGATTGGTTTAAAGAAATGGCAATAAACCAGAGCACGTTTTTCTCCCATCCCGGAATGCTGTGTTGACTAGCCAGACCCTCCTCTACAGCACTGTGGAGGTAGGTCTTGCAAAGCAAGACTAATCTCTGTGTAGAGCGGGCATGCGGTTGTTTTAGAAAGTCGTTTCAGAAAGTTACAAAAATTTTCAGACACAGCCTCACCAATTACAACCTCATAAAAGTGTGTGGGAAATAATTTTCTGTTTGAGAATTTAACAAGAACTTAGTTCTGAGCACATTGAAGCCTTTAGTCAGGGTGAGCTTTCGCTCTGGTTCATCCCAAAGGTGTTAGATGGGGTTAAGGTCAGGGCTCTGTGCAGGTCAGTCAAGTTCGTCCACACTAAAAGGGAAAACACGGTTCTTTGTTAACCTGCCTTTGGACACAGGGGTCGTGTCATGTTGCCACAAAGTTGGAAGCACTTGTCTTAAATATCAATGTATTCTGTCTTTTCGGTATATATTTTCTTATATCTGTCTTTCTTTAGAATTTTAGATAGATGACAGTACTAAGTGTGGCTCTTTGGAACATGTTTGCCTTTAGACTTGATCAGATGACACACCTTACAACTGTTTGATTGTTTATAGCATACATAGATTGAATGTATATCAGGATTTATTTAAGTACTAATAAGCTGTTGTGTATGTTGTAGGTTGGACCATGTTCTCTGGGACTCTTGTGGTGGTGCTGCTGGTCCTCCTCATGTGTAGGCGGGTCATTTGGCATGGATTATGCATCCTTATTGGACAGAAATGGTTCAAGAAGCCTGCGAGGACCAGAGGAGTTACTAATAGAAGACAGCCTGGAGAAGTGACAAATAACTGACACAAGCATGGTTCTTCCATTGTTGATTTCTTCTTTACATTTACTGCCTTTGCATGCTCCTCCACCAACACACAAGAGACAACATTTGCTTCAGTCTAGGTCTTCTTGGCAACCCATCCAACCATTCTTAAATACCTACTAATCAGTTTTGTCTCACTGGGTTCATGATGGAGCTGGAGCAAAAGGCAGAGAAAGACTGCAGACTAGTAAACCGTCACCCATGTGTCTCTGTGGAGGATGGTTGGTCGCCAACATGAATGTCGGCTATTACAGATAGAAGATCCAAACTTTGGGCACCCTAGAGGAGCTGACGTGAACTGCAACCACCAGCTGTGTGTGATGGAGACACATGTCAATCAAACAAACACACCCCAAAACATGTTCCTGTTAATGTCTTCTGAATGTAACAAAATTGCCTAACATAATGTATAAATAAATCTTTATTTTGAGCAATTAGTTGGGATTTTTTCAAAGGACTTCATGCAGCCAGGAGATTTTCAGACATATAAGTAATTTGTGGCATTGCAACCAAATTCTTTTTGGTATGATTCTCACTATATTGCAAACAATCCAAACAGGTGACAAGTCATGAAATCATTTTGCTTTTGCTCTCACAGAGTAAAAGGGATATGTGATAGTTCACACCCCTGAGTTCAAGGAAGAGGGTGTGAATCAACATATCAGCATATAATTCTGGATATGGACTGACTGTTATGGGGAGGGGTTACAGAGAGAGAAAAGCTTTACTTTCAGTGGGCACTTGAACACTAAAATAAAACCTCCCTCATGACTGAGCTTAGTTGTCTTAACTCTGCACACCAGTCCTGGACCTGAGATTAGAACTTGTACGTGCTCCCAGTTAGCCTGATCCTACCAGACTTTTGTACTTCATTTGTACAGAAAGTCTGGCCACTCTCCATTGGCAAGTGTTAACTTCCGTAAAGATTTGACCGGAGAAAACCCAAGGATATACCGCAAACCCAGACGGAGTACTGAAGGAAAATTAAAATTAAGCGGAAGTACGTAGGAGGGCGGAGCCAGGCTACTTCCCAGGGACTGCAAATCTGTCCAAATCTAAATCTAGAGCCTATATGCAGCTGCTCAGTCCTCTGATGCCCCTGGCAGGCCATGAATATGACATCATAAAAGGATGGTCATCGTTGTCCCTATCATCTGTCCAAGTGTGCATGTTGCCTAATAACCCTCTGCAATGACTGTAAACGTACAGTAATACCTGGCAGATCATATTTTAAAGTATAAACAAATCAATACATTGAGCTCAAATATTCATTCTTGATCTTGGAAACAAAAAAAATAACAACTCAACAAATGCCCAAAAGCTAGGAAGTGGAACTTGAGTCAAGACTTTTTCACCCAGTAGTTTAATACTTTGGGAAGTATGCTTATGAGAAGCTTGATACCTCCCCTCTTGTGTCTGTGTGTTAAGTACGGAGCTGCAGCCAGGCGGTAGATAGCCTAGCGTGGCATAAGGACTAGAAGAAGGGAGAAACCTGCTGTCAGTCTTTATGCTAAGCTAGGCTAACTTTAGGCTAACATTTTGGTTCTAGCTCCATACTTAATGCATGGCATGTGAGGAGTATTGATCTTTTCATCTAACTCTCAGAAAGACAGTGAATTTTCCCAAAATGTCAAACAATTTTGTTTTAAACAAACTTTAGATGAAGCAAACAGAACAAACTAAATAAATTATGTATTTGTTTAATAATTTGTCTTTAAAGATTTATTTCATTGCAAGAAATTTTGATCAGTTCTGACCACATTTTCCATGTATTTATATGAACATGTTCTTCTGCAGAGTATTACAACACAACGTGGCATCATGACTTTGCGTAAACATACACGGCACTTTCCTAAAGCCAAGTGGCGTGTTATCTGTATGCATTTTGAGCTATCTGTGTGTATGTCCAGGCTGTATACAGCGGATGTAAACATACACGCCACTTGCCACGTGCCGTGCCATCGCGAGAATGGGCCATGCTATTGCGAGAACAAAAAACAAAAAGGTTGGGGTTAGGAAAAGAATATTGGGGAAGGCTTTAGTAAAACGAAAAAACGACAAAAACACGACAGCTGACAAACGTCACACGCTTAGGAAATCAAATGGTTGGGTTTAGGAAAAGAACATTGGGGAAGGCTTTCTTTAAAAAAAAAAAAACAACACAACTGACAAACGCCACACACAGGACACGATATATCCACTCTCCTAGGTGAAAGTCCTGTGTTTTACCCATCTGCCACCCCAACCAACCTCCTCATGTGGACTTTCATCCTTAAAGACTAGTCACCATGGCTACACAATAGCAATATAATGTAGGTCATTTGACGCCCAACGGCATGGAAAAACACGCTAAAAAGTATGCGTCTTAACACGCAAATCATGGCATACAAATTGGCGTGTCATACATACGCCATTTCAGTATAGTATATAGTATAGTATAGTATTTTTCACCACCACAAATGTCATGCAGGAGACTGGGGGAAGCTGTCTCACACACACACACACACACACACACACACACACACACACACACAGAAGGAAAGCAATAAACACATGACATTTTACAACTGCAGCATGTAAGAATGTTTTTGTCAAGCAGAGAAGAATTACTTTTTTTGTTGGAGCAACAGGTATGGATGAGGAGATGTGTTTGGAATGTGGTGGACAGATGTCAACATAAAGGCTCCAAGCCCAGGAGAAGAGGGGGGGTGGGTGACAAAGGGGGAGGTGGTACGAGAGGGAGCAGAGAATGGCCTTGGCTCTTTGAAAGTGAATTTCCTTCCCTTCAGCTAGAGATTAGCAGGCCCTTCAATGCTAATAGGCGCTACAAATGGCCATAGATAAGACTTGGAGGACAGAGAGGGAGGTAGGTCGGGCAGGTTAGTATTCCGTAAAAAACAGTACTGGTGCTGCTATCATTTTCATCTGCACTGTTTAAAAACTCCTGGACCTTTATCAGGTCATTAGAATATTCCATGAAGTAATCACCAAGTGAGAAAAACTAAACACAAATCTCAACTTGTACACATTCAGAAAGCACCACCACTCCAGTAGATTAACTCCAGTGGACAAAGCCTGAAAATGCTAACGAGTAAAACTAATAATACACCAGTCTCTCATAAAGACTGTAAAAACCCTAACGTTGGGGTATTTTCACACTTGCTGTTTTTTGCATATGCAGCGACCAGTAGCTCCCATGAACCTGTCTAAATTTTAGTTTCAATTTGTTGTCTCTCTGTCTTTGTTACTGGAGTACATGACAGAATATGATGATAATATATTGTGTCTCAAAGGAAGTGTAACCACACTGCGGCTGCTTTTCGGCTTGCCATTACATCATATTGCAGCGTTGTCTTGCATGGGGTTTTACAAAGTGTAACCGCAGTTGCCTCCACTTTATTAGCATTGTCCTGATTCCCTTACCTGAACAAGCTGCAGAGGCAGTATAATCCTGCTCTGTCTCTCTGCTGCACACGTTCACAGTGACAGTAAAACTGTATTTCACACTGATGATGGTTTTACTTTAAAATTAAACAGCGGTTCTCATGCATGCTGAACTGTAGGGGCAGGCCACTACTGTATATTTACAACACATTCTCACTCCCATTGTGTAAAATATGGGTGCTTGTTCAGGTGCCTTTGGCGTTGTTATTAAAAAAAAAAAGTCTCATTTAGCATCATATCTAAACGCACTTTATCTAAACGTGTTTGGTCGGGACTATTGGCGTCACTTTTGACACAGTTAAGTTTAGGAAAAGATGGTGGGTGGGCTTATAAAAGGTATGTTTATATGATAATTGGGACAAGAACGGGACAGCTGGGTTTAGGAAAAGAAGAACGCGACAGTTGGGGCGGCCTCTAGCTCACCCAGGAGCGTTTGCCCCATGTTGTCCTGCAGCGGCGCGGGTTCGAATCCGACCTGCTGCCTTTTGCTGCGTGTCTTCCCCCATCTCTCTCCCCCTTTCATGTCTATTGTGAAGAAATAATAAAAGCTAACATGTGCCTAAGTTCAACAAAACAAATAACACCAAGACCATAAGTAAATGCAATCATTAATAATGACTTTCTACATCACATAATAATATAAACAATTAGCAATAATGACTTCCTGGATTATATGATCAATCAGTTTTAATTTGACTTCAGTGTACTCATGGTGCAGATAAAGGGTTAACACAGAGCACAGGAGATCCTCCAATGAGGATTTTCAAAACCTGTTGCTAGGGAGTCTAATGGGAAGATTTAAAACTTGGGCACAGCCCACAGAGGGCCTTCATCCTGGTAAATTTCCACTCCGGAAAGTACCGAAGATGACGTCATCTGAACTTTTTAACTCAGCTATGTTTCTGTCAAGTCAGCAATCTCCCGCTGTGCAGAAAACTGGCACATTGCCAGCTCTTTGTGTAGAAGGATGATGTGTGAGTAAGCTATATTTGAAAATACGGGAAGGATTGACACACATAATAAACATGCCAGTCAAATGTTTAAGGAACATACATTATGTATATTTGCTTTTAGTTTGAAGTTTTAACCAGTTTTGACATATTTAAAACAACATTTAAAAACTAGGTATATCATGTTTCAAGGAGAATCCCTCCTCTCAGGAGACGTCTGGAAAAGCCATTGGACACACAAAACAGATCTGACACCTGCCGGAACCAAGTAGAATAGTATTTAAACTGTTAAGACAAAGGAATCGGGGCGCAGTTTGCGGAGCTTTAAGAGCGAAGTAAACAAGATTTATTGCTTGGAAATAAATCTTGAACAGAAGGAGAGAAGTTGTAGACTTTTTTATCTGAAGTTGGAGTGACTTTTTTACCTTCTTCTCAACAAACGAACACGCTCACACTATCCACTTTCCAATAAAGGGAACAGCCCCCAAAAAATAATCTTTAAAAAAAATAAAAGAACGCAACAGTTGGGTTCAGGAAACATGAGGAGGGACACGAGCCCCAGTGAAAGCACCACCCCAACCCGGAATTTCAGGCTTTCACACTACTCACTACCATTGTCTCTCTTAATACTACGTCATCTTAAAGGAATACGGCGACTTATTTCGACTTGAGCTTATTCACCGTAACCGCCAGAGTTAGATAAGTCCATACATACCCTTCTCATCTCCGTGCATGTTGTGACTCTGTCTGACGCCCCCAGCGCTACCTTAGCCTAGCACAGATCCTGGAGGTAACCGGTTCCAACTAGCCTACTAGCCTAAGTGACAAAATAACGCCAACATGTTCCTATTTACATGTTGTGATTTGTATAGTCACAGGGTGTAAAAATAACAAGGTCACTATGCTTTTACTATCTAGTAATTGTTGACTCTATTACTCCTGCTCCTTACACACCATGCTCCTCACCACGGGGCTTCAGGTGCTGCTAGCACAGCCTGGTCTCACAGAATTCCGTGAAATGAGCACAAACTGGTAACAGCTCATTACGTGGTGGCACGGAATGAGCGAAAACTCCGTGTGGCCACCACGGAAGACAATGCCAATGAAAAGTCAATGAGAAGATGACGTAGCATTAAGCGCGACTGCGGTAGTGAGTAGTATGTAAGGCCGGAATTCCGCATAAGGAGGTAGGTTAGGGTGGTGGATGGGTCAAACACAGGACTTTCACCCAGGAGACCAGAGATCGCGTCTTGTGTGTGGTGTTTGTCAGTTGTGTTTTTTTTTTCACGGAACCGTAAGCCCACCCACAACCTTTTCCTGAACCCAACAGTCCCGTTTTTCTCGCTTAAGCCCGTGTTTATTTTTCAGCGATCCGTGTTCATTTCACGGAATTCTTCTGTGGGCTCATTCCGTGCCACCACCATGGAATGAGCTTCTCAAGTTCGTTCTCATTGAACGGAATTCTGTGAGATCAGGTTGTGCTAGCAAATCACTCTGCCCTCCACTTGGGAATGCTGAATAGCTAAATTGCTAAAGCTAAAATGGATGAATAGCTTAAATCCGTAAGAAGTTGAAGTAGTGAGAATAGTTGGAAAAGTATGAATGGTTTTACTTAACATGAATTTCAATAAAAAGTTTAACAACACCACTAATGTATAAAATATGTGGAATATTTAAAGGTGTTTTGAAAAGCTGACACTAAACAGAATTGTTGGCTTTAAAAGTTCAACGATGCCAGGCTCCCGGATAGCTCAGTTGGTAAAGCGGGCGCCCATATATAGAGGTTTACTCCTCAACGCAGCAGGCCAGGGTTCGACTCCGACAGGCCCGGATTGGCTAATCGGGAGCACCGGGAAAATTCCCGGTGGGCCGGTCTGTTTTTTTGGCCGCGAGGGCCGTTGTTGTCATGGCACTGGGTTGAAATATGGATGCTGCCCCTATGGCTGCCTGCACTCACAGCAGCCCCACTCTTTTTATTCATTATTTTATCGCAGTCCCACTCTTTTTTTATTTAATATTTTCTCGCAGAGTGCAGCCTGCAGGTTAATGATGACGTGATTATCTTTTGACTCCCTGCCCCCCGCGAAATTACGAATCCCACTATGGCAACGCCAAGACCCGCCCTTCAATCACTACTATTGGCCAGGCGTCCAAGGTAACGTAACCTGATTTGTTCAGGTCCTATCCCCTGACCAATCCGCTATCCTAAACTTAACCACTCGAGGTGAAATGCCTAACCCCAACCAATCGAGCTGCTTCGCAGGGCGGGTCTTGGCGTTGCCATAGTGGGATTCGTAATTTCGCCCCCCCCCCCCCCGCCCCGACACGGCACCTTGAAAGTTGCTCAAAATAAAAAAGTCAGATAAAAATGGATAACAGGAAGCGCAAAGGCGGCGCTGAAAAGGCCAGAATAAAAAAGAAGAAAGCTTTGGAAAGTGACGCAGCCAAATGTTCTAAGCTGAGCACATTTTTCCTCAAAAAAACAAATGAAGACGACGAGGCCGGTAAGTAAGCTAACGTTAAGGTAGTTAGGAGCAGTGCAAGATGCTCGCGACCGTGCAAAACAACGTTGTCTGCAAACCACCGTTCATGTATCAAACGTTTTTCTTGTAGCTGTTCAGCAGCAGCCGCCTCTAGTCCGGTTTGCTGCTAACAGTGACGAGCAGCGAGACCCGGTAACGTTACCGAGCTCCAGTCATGAGCCCACCACACCAGAACCCTGCTCAATGAAACATGTCCTGAGATTATTATACATTAATAACAATGAATCATTAATGAAACTGACTTGACTTGATTTGAAAGCTTTGTAAAAAGGGGATATTTGTGGTGAGAAATAAATGTAAAACATTTCATTTAGTGTCAGAAACAGAGCCAGGTGTGAAGAGACTAATGTTCTCACTGTGAGACACAGGTAAGCTGCTGATGTACCATAATGTGTGAATAAGAAAACGTTATCACTGAAAAAATGCTTTTCTTACTTAGTATCTTACCTGTTTCCAGTTCAAATATCTAAATATTCTTAATTCAAGATACATTTACTAGACAAGTGAAATTATGTCGTTTTCTGAAAAAAACCTAAAAATTAAGTGATTTTGTTTTTTTGTTGTTGCTTAAAACAAGCTAAATCTAAAACAATTATTTTTGGCAGATAATGTGCCTTGTTTTAAGCAAAAATCACTTAATTTTGAGGTGTTTTTTCATACTTGTTTAGTTAATGCATCTTGATGTAAGATTTTCTTTTAGATACACGAGACAAAAATACTAAGTAAGAAAAGCATTTTTTTTTGCAGTGATCACATTATTTACAATATAACAACTTTCTATTCCCAAGTGTTACTAGTGACCCATTATGTTTTTAATCAAACAATAGTGAATATACAAAGCTCACGATTGAAAGGGAATAGGATAAAAGTAATATGAATTAAGCCTTTAGTCGTGAACTAAAGTGGGCCGGTCTAAGGCATGAAACTCCAGGGCTGAAAATGAGTCCCAATCCGGCCCTGGACTCCGACCTGCGGCCCTTTGATGCATGTCATCCCCCCCCTCTCTCTCCCCTTTCATGTATTCTGCTGTCCTGTCAATAAAGGCTTAAAAATTCCCAAAAAATAATCATAAAAAAAAGTTCAACGATGCCAAACTATGTAGAACATTGTGAGGTCTGAATTCATTTTCTAACTGAAATTATGAATAAGTATGGAAGACTTACGAATGCTATGAGAAACATAGATGAAAATGCAGAAATATGAAACAAATTATCAAAATCTCAAATGGATTGCACTGCACTGCTGTGCTGAAAAACTTGGAAGTTGAAATGCAAAATTGTCAGTTGGAAGCTGAACTGCATTACCTTAATAAGCTAAGCTAAATACATTTCTAGAAAAGCTGGAAGCTAAACTGTAATACTGTCAAAAGTGGAAGTTCAAATAAATCGACTAAAAAGGCTGAAAGTAGAGAGAGGGAGGGAGAGAGAGAGAGAGAGAGAGAGAGAGAGAGAGAGAGAGAGAGAGAGAGAGAGAGAGAGAGAGAAAAGAACGAGAGAAATGAGAAGAGAGAGAGAGAGAGAGAGAGAGAGAAAAGAACGAGAGAAATGAGAAGAGAGGGAGAAAAGAGAGAAAAGGAGAAAAGAGAGAAAGATAGAGAGAAAAGAGAAAGAGAAGACAGAAAGAGAGAAAAGAGAAAAAAGCGAGTGAGAGAGAAAAGAGAGAGAGACGAGAAATGGAGAAGAGAGAGAAAAGAGAGGGAAAGAGAGAAAAGAGATAGAAAGAGAAGAAAGTAGAAAGTGAGAAAGAAAAGAGAGCGAGAGAGGTAGAGAGAGAGGGAAAGAGGGAGAGAGAGGGACAGATTGACTTAAAAAAAAACTATGAACACCAAATCAAAAACACATTTTTTCCATCAAAATAAATAGGGCCACAGAAAATATTGCATATAAACAAACAGGTAATTTACACTACAAACAATGAAAACCCTACCTAAATACTCTGTCAAATATTAAATCATATCCTACTACAGAACATAATGCATCTTTATAGCACCACTGTTTCAGAAAATCATCAAGGTTATTCATTGCTTTATAAAACCTAAAATCAACCCATACTCTGGCTTTCACTAAAGAGATGGACACAGGAAGTGCTACCTGTCCTCTACTTTATTCTTCCTGCTACTGTAGATGGACATTTTTGCCTCTCCTATAATCAGATTAAGTAATTGCCATTTAGAGGCATCAACTTTTCTTTTTTCCTTTTTCTTTTTTTTGGGTGGGGCTTTTTTCTTTTTTTTGGGTAGGGCTTTTTTCTTTTTTCTTTATTAGATAGTGACAGTGGATAGACAGAGAGATGGGGGATGACACGCAGCAAAGGGCAGCAGGTCAGATTTGAACCCGCGCTGCTGCAAAGGACTCAGCCTATATGGGGCGCACGCTCTTACTGGGTGAGCTAGAGGCCGCCCCGGCATCAACTTTTCTATAGCCGGCTCCAAAAATGAAAGCAACCTTACTGGTGATTTACACAGGCTGCGTAACCGCTGCGTAACGGCTCCGGAACGTCGGCGGAGTCAATCGGTTTCCATTAAAGTCAACGTGTGTATTTACACCAGCTGCATAACGTCTGCGTTCCGACTCCGGCACAGCTCCGCCGGTCGCAGCCCTGCGGATCAGATACGCAGAGCTTCTATTTTTGCCGGACGCCGGAGAGCTCTGCAGCAATTCAGCACACGGCAGATAGTGCGGGACAGGAAGTCGAGCACAGAAACAAAATAAAACATCCGGTTAACTTTCAAAATAAAATACACCATGCTCACGAAGGATCATATTTCTCTTCACTACACCTTGAAAACACGGCACGGAGTTGTTTCCTCTCTACTCCTCGGAATAGAAACAAACTGTTGGTGGTTTTGTGGTTCTATTCTGCGTGAATTCGCGAGATCTAGTGGGTCCGTGACTACAGCTGTCAGTCCTGGCCGCAGCCGTCCGCAACAACTCCGGATCCGGTGTGAATTGGGACCACGGAGACGTTCCGCAGCGGAGCCGTTCCGCAGCGGTTACGCAGCCTGTGTAAATCACCAGTTAGTCCACTTCTCACCAAACCATGTAAAAACCCTCTCCAGCACATCAAACAGTGCCCAGAGTCTCTGGCATTCATAAAATGCTTAAAAATACGTCACCACAGAATGGACAACCACTTAAAACTGTTGGGTTGATCACATAAAAGAAAAGCATTTACAGCAATGGCTCCATGTAAATCTTCCACTGTAAATCCCCAATCCTTTCTTCAGAGGTGATTTATAAAAAAGCCTCCATGCTGTTTTTACACCACTGTCCACCCAAAGTCTCTGTCTCCACATTGTGTCCACTCTTCTGTCCAGTTTATCTCAGTTCAGGAATTTTACACAACATTTGTACACAACTAGAGTTGAGCCGGATACTCGGCTGAAACGAGTATCCGGTAGGGATAAAGCACTTTTGGCGAGTACGAGTATTATACGAGTCAATATCTGTGCTCAGATTGAAGAAAAGTCCTCATTGGGTAGCTGACTGTGTCTGCGTTCTGCGATAGGCTAGTCACAGCGCTACTCCCACACACGCTCTGCTCACTCACACACACACACACAGAGAAGAGAACCTCTCTCTCTCTCTCTCTCTCTCTCTCTCTCTCTCTCTCTCTCTCTCTCTCTCTCTCTCTCTCTCTCTCTCTCTCTCTCTCTCTCTCTCTCTCTCTCTCTCTCTCTCTCTCTCTCTCTCTCTCTCTCTCTCTCTCTCTCTCCCGTTAACGTTAACGTTTAGGGTCTCTTCAGCTTCAGGTTTGTTTTTTACTTCGGTTTGTAGTACTTATTAACCAGTAGCAGTGTTGGGAAGGATACTTTCAAAACGTATTCCGTTACAGAATACATGCCCAAAAATGTAATTTGTAACGTATTCCGTTAAGTTACTCAATCTGAGTAACGTATTCTGAATACTTGGATTACTTCCACGTTGAATTGCATTTTATAAGTGTAGAAATGCGGCCATCAAATCCTGCTTACTAAACAGGCCTATTCTGGTGTGTTCTTCTGTTCCAACTGTGTACCTAAACAAGCAGATAGATTTTTGTATTTGTAGTCCCGAACTGTATACTACCGCATTCTCAGCTACCACGAGCTAATTTTAGCTAACGTTAGCTAGCATGTCAAACGGGGCTAGTCAGTCTTTTGACGGCTCTGGGGCTAGTAAATCAGTACATAGGAGAATGTAAATTTGCTCGTCAGCTAAGCAGGTAGCTACCTGATACAACTATAAATTAGCAAGGTGACCAGTAAAACTACAGCAGATGACTCTCCCTGGCTAATTAAAAAATAACTTACTTTAAGAATGCTTCTTCATGTTGGAGGTGGAGTAATTTGGATGCTGAAAGGAGGTTGGTTGCTGGCAAGCAGAGGCAGCACTGCACAGTTATATTTCGTTCTCCCTTCTCTTTCTTTAATGTGGCTCCATCTCTACCTCTATCAGTGATCACGCAAATAGCTCATTTTTTCGTTTTCATATTGGGGCTTCTGGGAAATGCATGGAGTTGCCTTAATTTAGAGAGTGAATAAACTCGTGAAACAGAGAAGTATCGTCATGTAATCCATTGATTTCAAGAATGTAACTGTATTCTAAATCCGACTATTTAAATAGTAACTGTAACGGAATACAGTTACTCATAATTTGTATTCCGAATACGTAAAACATGTATTCCGTTACTCCCCAACACTGACCAGTAGAGTTCTGGTAAACATGGTGCTTGGTAGAATGCGACTCGCGTTGCATCTCTGCCTGTCAGAGATTTTTTTCTTTTTTAAACCGTCAGCTGGCTCTAACCAGTTTTTTTTCCTTCACGCACTGAGTGTCTGACACTTTCTTGCTGTATTTTATAAAAAAAATAAAAAGGTAGTTGTGGTATAAATAATATTACAAATTAAGCTACACACACACACACACACACACACACACACACACACACACACACACAAAAACACTCTCTCTTCTCCCTCTCTCTGTCTCTCTCTTACTCACACACACATACCTGGTATGTAAATAAAACAAATAAAGAAGAACCACAAATAAATAAATCACACTGATCATAAAAAAAATTCAGTTAAAAAAAGAAAGTATGAAAATTCTTGTTCATTACATTTTACTTCATAATTGCAACCACATGTGTTGAATGTTGCAAAACTTGTTCTGTATATAGTTTGTTATTGTGATCAAAACCATTGCAGCAATAGCAGCAATAAATATAACAATTTCTGATCAACCCATATCAATTGCATGCTTGGAATAACATACTGGTTAAAGCCCCGCCCATTTCAAAACAATCCGACCCACTTCCGGGTTAAAGCCCCAGTGTGTAACGTTTGTAGTTGTTTATTATGAAAATCTGAATTGCTGTTAACAAACTTGTCCTTTTTTATGAATATTGACCACCACCATCAATTTCAAGTATTCCTATTGGCTTGAAATTTTACATTTGCATTTACATGAACTGGGATAGATGCTCCAGCCGGTAAGGGACATACAGGACATACTGCTCCGCCTTTCACGTTTTCGACTCACAGCTGCTCGTCGCTTATTCACACATATTCAAAATCCAAATTTCAGGAACAGGAGTCTTCTTCTTAAGCCCAGAATAAGAAAACAGATATTGAAAAGAGCAAGAGACCGACGTCATCAGAAAAAAGAGTGAACCAAATCCCAACTAGTTAATTATCCTCTGGACCGCTGCAGTCTCCTTTTTTTTCTCTCTCTCTCTCCTTTCCGTCGGGTGGGACGGCTACCATAGATGCAATACGTACTTTCAACTGCGTGGCGAGAGATAATTGATTGCGATACATGATCTCAACGCTAGATGGGAGTAATTCTTACACAATGTAGCTTTAAATCCTGTCCACTTCCGGGTTAGGCCCCACCCAGTCCGAGTAGAGATACAGATAATTCATATGATTAACAGATACAGATAATGCTGTACTCGCTCATCCCTATACACAACCTTTCCTTTGACATTATACAAGTCCACATACTTAGAGTCCATCACATTTAAAAAGAGGAAAGGATCACTCCCATCAGGTGTTTCCACGCCAACACAGTAGTCCTGAAGCATTTTACATTACTCCTTCGTCAGTCTCTCAGTCCACTTCTGTAAAACGTTCTTAGTCTGTCGAATAGACCTCTGCCCAAGAAGAGAAGCCACAGCTGATGTATCCGTCAGCCCAGGCCCTGCAACATCCACGATTCTCCTCAGGCTGACAGCTCCTGCGATGCACAGCATGTTGAAATTCTCTGGGCGGGCAAAGCAGAGAAAGGGGAGGTAACCTTGGTTGTTATGACCTCATAACAAGCAAGATTCCAGAACGGCTCATCTGAGTTTACTTTTTTCTCAAAGGCACAGCAGGATACCCAGGGCTCGGTTTACACCTATCACCATTTCAAGCCAATTGGGGACCATAGGCAGGCTGGGGGAACTCATAGTAATGTTAAACAACCTCATAAAGTGACATTTTCATGCCATGGCACCTTTAAAAAAGTTCCATACCTTAAAAAGTGCTTGATAAAAAGGAGGTAAACTTATTAAAATTTTAAAAACTTAAAATCCATCAGAAACAGTCAAGTGTCCAAACCCAGACCAGCTGTCTCCCTCAACAAGCTACTTGTCACATCCCTCCAAACCATATCTGTTGGACCTGTGAGATATTTCTGTACTGTAATCTGAAAGTTGCCACTCTACTTTCTATGTGTACCAGACCTTGCCCACCCTCCTCCTTTGGTAAATATAAAACACTCAGATACCCAATGCAACTTGTCCCAAAAGAAATCCACTAAAATAGGTTGTATCTTTTGAATGAGCCCTTTTGGAGGCTCCATACAGGTCAACCGATGCCACAGAGCAGATGCTTCCAGATTATTAGGGCCCGAGCGCTGACAGCGGCGAAGGCCCTATTGGAACTGAAGGAATTATTAGGGCCCGAGCGCCGACAGCGGCGAAGGCCCTATTGGAACTGAAGGAATTATTATTATTTTTCTTTCTTTCTTCCGCGCAATGAATTGCCTTTTTGAGGGGCTTAACATATTCAAAAACTCACCAAATTTGGCGGTCGCGTCAAGTCTGGTGAAAAATTACGTATTTTAAGGGTTTCGGGAATAGGCGCACAAAAATGGCTCGCTAGCGCCCCCTACAAAGTTAAAAAAATTGAGCCCCTGCAGTACGTTTAACGTAGACTCACGAAACTTGGTACACTTATGTAGCATGTCAAGACGTACAGAAAATGTCATTGGAGCCATACCCTAAACCCAACAGGAATTCCGCCATTTTTAATTGAAAGTTCGAAATTAGTGCGATTTTGGCCATTTCCACATGTCGTACTTTAACGAACTCCTCCTAGAGATTTCATCCGATCAACTTCAAATTTGGTCTGTGCCATCTTAAGACATGATAGATGAAAAGTTGTAAAAAGAAAAACTTTTGATCATAGGGCATGGCCGTGGCGGGGCGGCCATTTTGTGCGTTTCGCCATCAAAACAGGAAGTTGGTGTAACTCAAGTGTCCAATTGGCTCGAAACTTTTCACGATTCATAATAGTCCCACCCTGAGGACATATAAGGTCCGATATTTACTCAAAGTCATAGCGCCCCCTAGTGGCAGCAGGAAGTAGGCCTAAAAGTCAAGGTGCTATACTTTAACGAACTCCTCCTAGAGATTTCATCCGATGGACTTCAAATTTGGTCTGTACCATCACAACACCTTTCCGATGAAAAGTTGTTAAAAGAAAAACTTTTCGTCAGACGGCGTGGGCGTGGCGGCCATTTTGAGCATCCTTTGATGAACAAAGAAGTTGTTGTAACTTTGGTGTACGTTGTCATATCTGCCCGAAACTTCTCACGTTTAACAAGGGTCCAGGCCTGAGAACACATACAGGCCACAATTGACATTTCGTCATAGCGCCCCCCGCTGGCAACACGAAATCTGCCTTATGTGCTGCCCGAACTCTGATGAAAATTCGAAAATACGAACACATCACTCCCATTCTTCAGAACCTTCATTGGCTCCCCATAACCTCAAGAATTCAATACAAGATTGCCCTCATCACCCACCATTGCATCTACAACAACGCCCCGCAATACCTCAAAGACCTCATTAGCCCGCACTCATCTACCCATAACCTCCGGTCCCAAAGCACAAACCTCCTTCATCAGCCCCGCTCAAGACTTCGCACCATGGGAGATCGAGCTTTCTCCGTCACTGCCCCTCGCATCTGGAACTCCCTCCCTGAACATCTCAGAAAACCACAGTCTGTGGACAGTTTTAAAAAACAGCTTAAAACTGTTCTGTTCAGGCAGGCGTTCTTAAGTTGTTCGTAGCCTTTGCGTATTTTAAATTTGCTCTCCACTGATCGTTTAGCTGTTTTTCTTTCGAATGCGTATTTTCTGTATGTATTTTATTGATTGTATATGTTTTCTGTTGTTTTCTATTATCCATGTGTTTTGATGTGGTTTCTGTAGCACTGAGATTTTCTTATGAAAAGTGCTCTACAAATAAAATGTATTATTATTATTATTATTATTATTATATGACAAACATCATCCGATTTACATGAAACTTATAATGTGTGGTCTATATGTGATACTGAGCCGCCCCATATACTTTAACCACGCCCACATACTCAGGCCACGCCCCCTTTCGTAATATTTGAACTGTTTAAGGTACACCCTTGTGTGAGGTATCATTGAACTCAGCAGAGAGTTCCTTCTTCATTGGTGATGGTTTGGCCCGCCCCCTATGCTTAAGCCACGCCCCCTTTCATAACTGGTGACCCATTTAAGGTACACTATTGTGTAAGGTATCTAGGGCTGCAGCTATCGATTATTTTTGTAATCGATTAATCTAGAAATTAATCGATCGATTAATCGATTAATCGGATACATTTTTTTGCGTTTTGAAACAACCAAAACAAATAATGTATAACGAAAATGATGTGGCTGTAAAATGATCAAGCATTTGGCTTTTATTTCTCAAAAGAACAGAGGTATTTATTCCAACTCCAACGTTTGGCAATTTCATTTAATTAAGTTTCATGCTGTAATCTAGCCCTGACATCAAAGTAAATATCTGTTTTATGTAGATTTCTACACCTGCAGCATTTACCATTAGGCTACCAACAAATAATATATAATTTCGGGGGTGAGCCTATTTTCTATGGTAACCTAGCAACCTGTGTGTGTGTGTGCGCGCACGCACACACGGAAGAGTGAGAGACGAGGGTGTGTGTGTGTGAAGGTTTTTTTTTAGGCTATACTCTCTTGCAATTGAACGTGAATAAGTTTACTAGTTAAAAACATCAAAGCTAAACATCATATCTAGTCAACACGCATCACGACATCGCTACAAATACAGTATGTGATTAAAATCAGCGGCTGCTTAGGCTACGTTACCTTGTTTCAGCGACGCTAGGTGAAACGGCGTGGAGCGGATGTTTTCGGTTCAGATGCTGAATCATTGAAGTCGTACTGCTGTGGTATACCAGGTCAGTAGACACATTGCACCTTGTTCTCTTCCCAAACTTTAGACATTCTCTGCCGTTTCTGGACATCTTTACTCTCCGCCATCGCGCTAACTAAATTCAAAATGTATCGCGCGCTAGTGGTGTGCTTCCTGAACAACGGTCCGTGTGGAACAATCAGATCCCTGCGCGTATAGTCGGCGTCATAGGAATTTAACCAGGCTTCGAGGCAGAGTTTTTGCCTTGAGGAATTTTTGTAATCGAGTAACTCGAGTAACTCGATGAATTGTTTCAGCCCTAAAGGTATCATTGAACTCAGCAGAGAGTTCCTTTTTCATTGGAGATGGTTTGACCCGCCCCCCTAAATAATGAACTGTACGACATTGAGTCTTGAGTGAGGTATCGTTGAACTCGTCAGGGCGTTCCCTTTTCATTGGCGACGATTTGCAACGTCTGAGTGCCGTGCAGATGCACGGTCGCAAGGAGCGGCGTCCGTCACTAACCCCGACGTGCGCAGAGGAGCGAGGGCCCGTCAATCGCTGCTTGCAGCTTTAATTAATAATTAGTGCTCTGCCTCTAAATGACAGTTGTGGTTTCAGCCATTTCCACTTATTGAGTCTTCCTTCTACTTTCTCTACCACTCCCTCCCAGTTCTTTTTGACTATAGTCTTGTTACCAACGTACACACCAAGATATTTAAGACCATCTTTTTTCCACACCAATCCTCCTGGAAGACTGGGCAGACCCCTCCTCCAACTCCCAATGCTTCACTTTTTGCCCAATTGACCTTGGCGGCTGATATTATTCCAAAATCTTTGACAATATTTTCTAGTTTTTTATATCTTCCTGATTTTTTGCAAAAACAATGACATTGTCCACAGAAACCGGTAAGATGTGTTTTTTGTTAAAACCCTTTACAGACAACCCTTCAATACCAGCCCTGATCTTACATAACATGGGCTCTATAGAAAGCAAGTACAACATGCCTGAGAGGACAGCCCTGCCTCACCCCCCTATGCACCTTAAAAGGGGCACTCAGACCCCCATTGATTTTCAACACACTCTCAATGTCATGGTACAGAACCTTGATCATGGCTATAAGACACGGGCTGAGGCCAAAACTCTCCAGAGTTTTCCAGAGATAAAGGTGCTCAACCCGGTCAAAAGCCTTTTCCTGGTCCAATGAAATAAGACCAGTCTCAATACCCAAAGAACTAGAGACGTCCAAAATATCTCTATTTAAGGACACATTGTCCAGGATGGACCTACCAGGCACGCAGTAAGTCTGGTCTTCATGGATTACCATCTCCAGCACATCTCTCAGTCTGTTGGCCAATGCTTTGGACAGGATTTTATAGTCTGTACAGAGAAGAGACACAGGATGCCAGTTTCTGATCTCTTGTAGATCCCCTTTCTTCGGTAAGAGAGTAATTACTGCTCTACTGCAACTTATCGGCAGCTACATGTCTTTAAAACTCTCATTAAAAACCGTTAAAAGATCTTCACCCAAGTCCCTCCAGAACTCCTTGTAAAACTCCACTGGAATGCCATCAATGCCCGGGGCCTCCCCCCCCCCTCCATACTCTGCAGGGCTGTGAACAGTTCCTGCACTGCCAGTGGTTCTTCAAGCACAACGTTCATATCTTCTGGGACTTTGGGCAACCCTTCACCAAAGGATTCAAACAGTTTCTCTTCTTCTTTGTACTCACTGCTGTAAAGCTGTAAAGAGTAGAAACCCACTGCATGCCTCCTTATCTCATTTGAATCTCTGAGTTCTCGTCCAGTAGCAGAGCGCAGAGCATGAAGACATCTGCTCTGCCCATTCTTCTTCTCAAGGCCAAAGAAAAAACTTAGACGGTGCATCCATCAGTGCCACACTCTTGAAACGTGACCGGACCAGTGCCCCCTGAACCTTGGTGCCTAGTAGGTCTTTAAGGGCAGACTTTTTTGATTTGAGATCTTCAACATGATCCAAATTTCCAGTGGAATCTACCAAATTCTGCAATTCCACAATTTCAATCTCCAGATCCCTCATTGACCTGGTGATATCCCGTGTGACATTGAGAGTGTATTGTTGACACAGCTGTTTTATCCCTGCCTTCCCACAATCCCACCACTGCCTCAGAGAGTTAAAATCTTGTTTTCTAGTCCTAAAAATACCCCACAACACCCTTAAAATTATCATCACTTAACAGTGTTGTGTTAAAATGCCAAAAAGCACTTTTAGGTTTTATATTTGTAATTAACACATTGATCATAACCAGGGAATGATCAGTAAAACCCAGATGAAACATCCTGCACTTTTGAAAAATGTTAAAATGATGTTTAGCCAGGGATATTACATTCCCTCTAGTGTGAGCCCAAGTATACTGCCTTTCATTACCATTCATCCTTCTCCACAAATCTATTAAGTCATGCGTTTCCAGCATTTGCTTCAGTTCTCTCTGCGATGCACTGAGGTTCTGAGTGATTCCTGCCAAAAACATCATTTTCCGTACAATTAAAATCCCCCCCTAAATATAAAAAATCTTCAATATTAACTGCACTTAGTGTTTAAAACAAATTGTTGTGAAGGACAGAACGGACTCAATTGCACGGCTCAACAAACAGATTTATTTGGACAAGTAGGAATAGGATGGCGAGGGACTCGGGAGCTAGGGGTAAGATGGTGAGGGAGCAGAGAGCTGGGCGTAGTACGGCAAGAGACTTGGGCGCTCAGGGTAGGATGGCGAGGGAGTAGAGAGCTGGGCGTAGGATAGCAATGGTCTCGGGAGCTCAGGGTAGGATGGTGAGGGACTCAGGGACGGCTAGGATGGCGAGGGAACTCAGGGGAGCGGGGAGACCGTGACCGAAGAGCCGAGGAGGAGACGCTGGAGCCGGGGAACAGAGTAGCCAAGGAGGGGGACCGAGTGGTAAGGCCAGCTGACTGGAACTGAAGGCTTGGAAACGAATCACAGAGAAGTTGAGACAATGATCAAGCGAGGATGGCCAGTTGAGCCGGGGTTGATATACTGGTCTTGATTGCAGATGGATGGCAGGAGGGTGCGGCAGGAAAGGTGATGGTTAATTGGCAGATTGGCAGCAGGTGTGTGTCATCAGCTGGCAGTGGTACACAGGAAGGGAGGAGGGAAAACGAGAGACAAAACAAACAAAACAAAGAGAGACAGAGCCAACAGAAAAACTGTGGAAATCCAAACGGAACTAGAAAACAAACAAAAACACACAGCCAGCCGACCCCAACCATCACACAAATATTGCCTTCACCACCATCAGTCTGCCCTCCACCACATGCTCTACCTCAACAGAGACTGTTGAAAAACCTCTTTGAAAAGAGGATGCTCACGGTTGTTCAGCTTAGGCTTGCGCCCTTGTCCTTTACGCACTGAAATTGCTCCACATTCCTTGAATCTTTTAATTATGTTATGCACTGTTGAAGGTGAAATAAGCAAATGTCTTACCATCTTTCTTTGAGGAACATTGTTTTTAAACATTTCAATAATTTTCTCACGTATTTGTTGGCAAACTGGCGATCCTCGGCCCATCTTTGGTGGTGTCTCCCTCCTGTGTGCTGTGTTTCCCCCTTTTTGATTTATGTTGAGTTTTTCACCACCGTGTGTGTGTGAGTGTTCATGTGTGATTGGGGTGATCCTTCCCTGAGATCCCACACCCCTTGACCCAGTCCCTCCACTGGTAAGGCCTCAGCACCTATTTCCCCTATTTATTGTGTATGGTATTTTAATGATAGTGTATACTTCAGGTTTTTAGTAATTGTATTAATAAAATTATTGTCTTTAACAGAACTACGTCTCTGGCTTCATGCATAAATCGAACCTGTGTGCTTTCTGTATTTGGTGGTTTAACTATCGAGCTAGTCAAATCCTATTCTCGGGGTGAAATTCCCCGGGTGGCGTTGTCGGTGTTCTCCTTGGGTCTGGGCGTTGAGCGGGCCAAAAAGGCTCCCCACCACCAAAAAAGTCCCATTCGCCACACACTGCTGAAGGTGAAATAAGCAGATGTCTTCCCATCTTTCTTTGAGGAACATTGTTTTTAAACATTTCAATAATTTTCTCATGTATTTGTTGGCAATCTGGCGATCCTCGGCCCATCTTTGCTCCTAAAGGACTAGACCTTTCTTGGATGCTGCTTTTGTACCAAATCATAATTACAATCACCTGTTGACATCACCTGTTTCAAATCACATCATTATTTAACCAATTTCCCTGATTACTAGCCCTAAATTGCTCCTGTCCCAACCTTTTTTGGAATGTGTTGCAGGTCTGAATGACAGGAAAGGATGTATATTTACAAATGAAATTAACTTGACCAGACAAAACATGAAATATTTTGTGTTCACATTGTCTGCAATGAAATACAAGTCAAAGTCCATTTAGAAATCACTACTTTCTATTTTTATTTGTTTTCCATACTGTCCCAACTTTTTCTGATTTGGGGTTGTAGCTGACAGTTGTAACAAATCAAATAACAAGGGAAAATTACGGAGATGTGACGTGGTGACACACATCGACATTGCTTCGTTTTAAGGGGACACAAGCCAGAAATGCTGTGAACCTTGCCATTAGTTTGTACTCCACAACCCTGAAATACACGTCAAAGACACCTTTACTCCAATCTGGGAAATCAACTCCGGATCATTCCTGACAGCCACAGATGATGACGATCCAAACTTGGAGGTCATTCAGACTTCATTCAAACCATGGGGAGATAATAACATGTTTGGAGTTGTAATGGAGAAGCGAAGGATACTCCTATCTTTTTCTTAATATTGTTATCAATGTTATTGGTTGAGTTTGTTGCAGTTTCCTCTCTGACCATAACCTGACTCCGCCAAATGGATTGCTTCGCATTTGCTCAGCATATCCATCTGGGAACTTTCCGTTGGAGAACGTTTGGGAAGGGGCGAAAATACTGGTTAGCTGAACCAACATAGGTGGTGATAGACAGATGGTTTATCCAAAAGACAGACCAAATCAACCAATCAGATCAACGAAGTGTATGACGTACCAACAGAGCAACGACGAAGCCAGGCTACACCTGCTGCTGCAGGCAAAGCATAGCTCGTTAGCTCAGCAAGCAAGCAACATGTCGGTAAAGGATATTTGCCGTTTGTGTAACGAGAATTTAGGAATAAAAGGCCCCATTTCAGGTTCCCGGTCCATATTCCAAAAGAAGGATCCAAGAGGAAACAGCATTAGCGAGCGGCTAACAGAATCAGGGCTACCGCTGTCTGAAAATGTGTCTAGATCAGGTCAGATCTGCATGCGTTGCTTCCGCTTGCTGAGCCTCGTGAGACCATCCTGATCTCGCGAGCTCCTCGTTGCATCACACCTAAACCAACGCTGATTGGCCCGGTCGTTTGGCGAACGGCTCCAAATTTTCTTTGCCTCAAGATGCCAGACTGATCTGCGAGCAGAAAACTTGAGCTTGCGAGATCAGGATGGTCTCACGAGGCTACTCTGACCATGCCATTCATTTTGGATTCAAGACATTTTACTCTAAATATTATTTTAGTTTGTCGTTCAGATTCTTGTTTTGGGTACAATACTTTCCAGTTGGGTTTGTTCAGCCTTTAATGCACATTTTTATTGATTGATGTTGATTATAACAGTATTATATTCTTTCTATTTCTCAGTCCAAGCCCAGACTTTGACATCAGTAAAGAAGGTGTACAGCCATTGTCTTGTTTTATTTCTGCAGTGAATAATCAGGCTAAAAGTTGGAATACTTGACAAGCTCCTCTCCAACAATGACTCCAATACTCTTTAATGTCCAGAAGAATCCTGACTGGGCTTTACAGCCCATTGCACCAGCTGTGTGTAAGTTCTCTCTTAAGTTAGGGTGTAAAGTCCACACTAAACGATATGTTGAAACTAGTTAGTTTGACAGTAGTCTCGCATTGCCAGCCCTTTCTCCACAGTGCTGCGGAGGAAGGTCTGGCTAGTCCACATTACATTCTTGAATGGGAGAAAAACGTGCTCTGGTTTATTGGCATTTCTTTAAACCAATCACAATCGTCTTGGGCGGTGCTAAGCACCGAACGGAGCCCCGGTACTGCTGCAAAATTGTTTTAGTCATGCAACAGAAAACTCTGATTGGACAAATAGTCTAGCTTGCTGTCTGGATTTACCCTGCAGAGATCTGAGGAGCAGTTAAAGGGATACTTCACCGATTTAGCATTCAGCTTTGTATCAGTAAAAACCCGGTAGTATTTCTGAATGACCGTGCGTCCCTCCCTCCTATCCCCCTGAGACAGGAGATCTCTGCATTGGGAGGTCTGGAAAAAATCTTCCAATGACGTAAAATGACGATTTTTGTGTCAGCGGAGGCAAAAGACTACAGCCAGTATTAGGAGCTACTTCCGCATGTTTTCAACCCGCCCATCACCCGAAGCGAGCCGATCTCAGCCGGAAAAAAATGAAATGTCAGCCATCTTGAATCTTCGCTAAACAGGGCTCTCTCTTCTCAGAAGCACACTTTTACAACAATTATGTGCATTCAAACTACCGCAGGTGTACCACCGGGATACATCGGTACAGATCGGAGAATATGCAGGAAACGTTATTACAGACGGAATGATCGGCACACTACGAGAGCTTCGCCTGCACGGAGACCAGCGGTCTCGCTCGATGCCCCGAGCCGGGTAGGGGACATCCTCGTCGGCTAGGTGGGAAGCTAACGCTAGCCGGCCACCTGTCCCATCAATCCTGCTTGCAAGTGTCCGTTCATTAAAAAACAAACTGGACTACATCCATCTTCAACGATGCTCCCAACGCGAGTTCAGAGACTGTGTTTTTTGTTCTTGTGGAAGAAGAACAGCGTACCAGACTGTACAGCTACCAGGACTGCTAGCCCTCCAACGATACGAGCTAGAGATGCTCTGTCACTGGGTAAAAGACCCGTGAAGGTGAGCTGTGTTAACACGGACTGGTGCAGAAATGGGGTGATTTGTATCCAACTAACTGCTAACCGCTGGAGTTTGTGACTGTTACATGGCGACCATTTGACATTCCACGCTAATTCATGGCTGTGTTTATACTTGGTGTTTACAGCCCACCAAGCCTAATGCTAGTATGCTTAGCTGAACGTTACGGAGTTATGTGTGTGTGCACTAAAGGTAGCCTGTTTCGTATGTCGTTTTTATATATTTCAAATGTGTAACACCACTTGAGCCACAATGAAACGTTGTTTTGTGTATATGGTTGAAATAACAATAAAACACATTGAGTTGAGTTGAATGCCTCTGTGTCTGTCTGTCAAGCGGTAGGCGTGGCTTGGGAGTGGACTCAAAGTAGCGAAGCGAAGTGCATTCTGGGATTTGGTGTCTTTCATCCATATGAGCCAAAAACACATTTTCTGGCTTTTCTCGGCCTAGAAGGCACCAATTTAAATTTTTATTCACATTTCTGCTACATAAGTGACCCAATTTAAATACATATTCAGCTTTCCAGCGGTGAAATATCCTTTTAACCATAGTCCCCATAAATCCACCGGAGTTTAAAATGCAAAGAGTGACATCCGTCGGAATTTCCGGCAGCACTGGAGCAATCCCGGAAGTGGAACGACGTGGATATAGACTAGTTTGACACTAAAGTTTTGTCAATGTTTGGTTGCACCACGGAGACGTAAGCTTCATCTCAGTTACACTGGCGTAAGTCCACAAAAACCATAATTTTGTCGCAGAAAAGAACGTTTTCACTTCCTGTGGCCAATCAGTGACAAGCACTATTCTTGATGCAGTGTTTTATTAATTATTATATTATTATTACCGCAGGGCTCTCGAGTGTCACGCATTGAGCGTGGTAGTCACTCATTTCGGTCTTTTGTCACGCACTCCCACCACACATTGTATTTCTTACGCAGAAAAAATATTTATAATATATTTAATATGCCGCAGGAATCAAGCGCGTCTCCCCTGGAGTTCTTAGTCGAGCCTCCTACTTATCAGCCAATCATAAAAAAGAAAGGGGCTACACAATAGCCAATCAGAAAATAGCATTATTGTATCTGTAAAATAAAAGAAATTAAAATAAAATAAATAGGATTTAACGCAACAACCAATGAAAAAAAAGCATATCCTGGAATTGTTTATGTGATTCTGCTACAACATCTTCCGGAAAGTTTTGCTCACCCACAGAGGAAACCACTGGAGCTCTGAGCATCACAGAATAAGTCCAGCTGTTTTAATGTTACAACAACTTCATAACTTGTTTGACACAATGACAACTTGACTGCTGTTAGAGAATGTTTCCCAGATCATTGCCCAGATAATTAGTCTGTCTGTAACTTAGCCTGTTGTTGTGAACAGGCTGTAAAAAACGTTTGGTTGAATTGTCAGTGCCATGTGTCAAATCATTTCTTCTGCAAGTCTGAGCAATTAATAAAAACAACAACAAAAACACTAATAATAATATTATTAAAGAAACACCCCATTCCCGCAACTCGTCCAACCCGCCCTGTTACCGTGTTGTCTCTCTTGCAAATTGTCTTTTAACACTTATATATAATGAAGAATAATGAAGAAGCTAACGGCTAAAATTACCAAACGTTGGTAACATTAATCACCAAACAGCCACATTAAGGTACATCCACTCAGACAAAGAGTTATGATTAGGTGATAACTATGCAACCCTGACCTGCAGCTAACGTTAGTGCAACATAACAGTGACATCGAATGGTGAAACGTCAACTGCAACATCGAGTAATATAACAATATTGTAACGTTATAACAAACATGATTATAGCCTACACTGGCAAACTATTTAACTTTTATTAATGTTAGTAGCTGTGGTTGTCGACGCAAAATAGCAAAATCATCCCCGAGTAATCCCACCTTGCACCATTGCAACCGATTTTACGGAGGACTTTCACACCTACTAAGGGCGAGGTGTAACATTTAAGTTGTACTTATGCCTACATTAGAACTATTTCCAGTCCCTCCAGAAAAACGCGATTATCATATATCATATATATCATATAAATTGCCGATTTCCGCGCAAAATATGCGGGGCTTGCATGATTTCATAATCTCCGCATTTTCGTTGCAAAAAAGTTACATATATATCTCAGCAGAAAGTTGAAAAATGTTGCGTTTACTTCACACAAGAGCAGCCAGTTTCCCCTTTTGCCATGGGAACGTTATGAAGTGAAGTAATCTCACCTACTGAGAACATGGTGTTGGTTGGAATCACTTTTTTTTCCTTTTTCATCAAACCGCAGTTTTTGCAAGTTCCTGCAATTTTTGCAAGTTCCCGCAATTTCATCGCATAAAAATGCATAAATATCCCGCATATTCCATCACATTTAAGAAAACGTGCCGCATAATCAAGGATTTTTGCCCGCAACAATCACAACAAAACTCCGTGTTTTTCTGGAGGGACTGTATTTCAGCTGGTGCAACCCTCAAAATGTTAGTAGCACGTAAACTCCGACCCAAGTTAGAACTTTGTTTAAAATAGTCTACGTTTGATCTTACGCAGTGCTGGACAGAAAGAGAAAGTCCAGGCAGAGTGGGAGTGCATGAATATTTCCTTCTTTCTATCACTGTTCCTTCTCTTGTGTTGTACTATAGAGACTGCTGGGGTGGCAAGACAACACAGAAACACACACACTCCCCTCCTCTGGTGTCTGGTTGCAGCCCTCCTCCATCCACTGACACAACCCCATACCATGACAGACCCTGGCTTTTGGACTTGTTGCTGGTAACAGTCTGGATGATCCTTTTCTTCTTCTTCACACGGCATCCATTTCTCCCAAAAAATACCTGAAATACTGATTCATCTGACCACAGTACACGTTTCCACTGTGTGATGGTCCATCCCAGATGCCTCCGAACCCAGAGAAGTCGACGGCGCTTCTGGACACTGTTAACATAGGGCTTCCTTTTGGCACAGTACAGTTTTAACTGGCATTTGTGGATGTAACTACGTATTGTGGTACTTGACAAAGGTTTGCCAAAGTAGTCCTGAGCCCACGTGGTGATATCGCTTATAGATGAATGACGATTCTTGATGCAGTGCCTGAGGGCTCGGAGATCACGGTTGTTCAGCTTAGGCTTGCGCCCTTGTCCTTTACGCACTGAAAATCCTCCTCATTCCTTGAATCTTTTAATTATGTTATGCACTGTTGAAGGTGAAATAAGCAAATGTCTTCCTATCTTTCTTTGAGGAACATTGTTTTTAAACATTTCAATAATTTTCTCACGTATTTGTTGGCAAACTGGCGATTCTCGGCCCATCTTTGCTAGGGTTTCATCCCGGGAAACAGGATTCCTGGGAAATCTGATTAAGACTATTTCCCGATTCCCGGGAAAGCTTATGACGGGAAACGGGAAATAAAATAAAATAAAAAACGCAAGGAGTGCATGTCTATTGTTGTCATATGGTAACGTTGATGCAGGCGACGGTGCCGTACCTTAGCTATGGTAATACATGCTCACTAAAGCCATTCACCTGCAACAGTTGTTTGAAGCTCTTAGTATTATTCAGGCTACATCCGTGGAGGTGGAGAGAGCATTTTCTATCTGCGGCCAATTTGTCACAAAAATCTGCCTTTTTTCAATTCAGTTTTACATATGGCCCTGTCTTTTTGCAGTGCACAGTTGTACATTTCTGTGGGTCATTTTCTTTAATTTAGTTGAACTTGTATGTATTTAAAAGAGAAATATGCCTGCCCTGCCCTAATAAAGAAATATTTAGTTAACTTTGAGTGATTATTCCCGTTTGCAGCCGCTTACACATCTCAACAGCTACAGAATGGATTTCGTTTAACAGAATGGATTAGCTAAAAAAAAAATAAAAAAAATAAAAAAGAATGGATTAGGAATTATTCAATGGTTTACTTTAGCAGATTTCGTTAGTTTTTATAATGGAGTTCTGTAAAATATTGGTTTTATAAGGGTTGCCTAGATTTTCAGAAGACAAGTCCCAGACATTCCACCTGGCATTTCATAATTAGCGCTGCAGCAGATGTCACGCTGCAGCACGCAGCTCACTTGATCACGCAGCAGAATTGATCATTGCAAATTGTGTTGATGATGGACATAAACTGTGTTCTTTTGCCCTAATAAAGATACAAATAACATAAAAAATGTCAGTTTGGGATTTGGGAACGCATATTTGAAGGATATTGATACATTACTTGGGCTAACAAAAACAACTAAAACACAGCCGGGAATTCCCGGGAATCCGGGGAAATGCGTTGTCTTTTCCCGGGATCTGATTCATCTAATTTCCGGGAAAAATATTAAACCCTACTCTGTCCGGAGCTTAGCCCAAGACGATTGTGATTGGTTTAAAGAAATGACAATAAACCAGAGCATGTTTTTCTCTATGTGGAGGAAGGTCTGGACATGCGAGACTATGTATGTATCACAGCCTTTACTGATGTTGGATGGAATTGAACTAACGCACACAAGAATAGCAATACGCAATATTCAATGAATTTTTCAGAGTAAGAATGAAGTTGTATTACAGTTTTTGCCCATTGCTTACACACTAAAAACTTCCTGTATATTTTGTAAAGAGAATAAAGAAACAATTTCTTACCTTTTTGTTTACTTTGAAACATCCAAAAGATGTTGGACAGTCTTAATTTTTTGAATCCACTAACTTTGTCTACTACTTTAGCCTTGAAGATATTGTATGTTGCTGATAATCCAGAAAATAGCGCTCTTGAATATCTAATTTACAACCCCAAATCAGAAAAAGTTGGGACAGTACAACTAAAACACAAATAAAAAAAGAAAGTAGTGATTTCTAAATGTACTTTGACTTGTATTTCATTGCAGACAATGTGAACACAAAATATTTCATGTTTTGTCTGGTCAACTTAATTTAATTTGTAAATATACATCCTTTCCTGTCATTCAGACCTGCAACACATTCCAAAAAAGGTTGAGACAGGAGCAATTTAGGGATAGTAATCAGGTAAATTGGTTAAATAGTGATGTGATTTGAAACAGGTGATGTCAACAGGTGATTGTAATTATGGTGTGGTACAAAAGCAGCATCCAAGAAAGATCTAGTCCTTTACGAGCAAAAATGGGCCGAGGATCGCCAGTTTGCCAACAAATACGTGAGAAAATTATTGAAATGTTTAAAAACAATGTTCCTCAAAGAAAGATAGGAAGACATTTGCTTATTTCACCTTCAACAGTGCATAACATAATTAAAAGATTCAAGGAATGAGGAGGATTTTCAGTGCGTAAAGGACAAGGGCGCAAGCCTAAGCTGAACAACCGTGATCTCCGAGCCCTCAGGCACTGCATCAAGAATCGTCATTCATCTATAAGCGATATCACCACGTGGGCTCAGGACTACTTTGGCAAACCTTTGTCAAGTACCACAATACGTAGTTACATCCACAAATGCCAGTTAAAACTGTACTGTGCCAAAAGGAAGCCCTATGTTAACAGTGTCCAGAAGCGCCGTCGACTTCTCTGGGTTCGGAGGCATCTGGGATGGACCATCACACAGTGGAAACGTGTACTGTGGTCAGATGAATCAGTATTTCAGGTATTTTTTGGGAGAAATGGACGCCGCGTGCTCCGGACCAAAGAAGAAAAGGATCATCCAGACTGTTACCAGCAACAAGTCCAAAAGCCAGGGTCTGTCATGGTATGGGGTTGTGTCAGTGCCCTTGGCAAAGGTAACTTGCACTTATGTGATGGCACCATTAATGCTGAAAAGTACATAGAGATTTTGGAGCACAATATGCTGCCTTCAAGAAGACATCTTTTCCAGGGACGTCCATGCATATTTCAACAAAATAATGCAAAACCACATTCTGCACACATTACAAAGTCCTGGCTGCGGAGGAAGAGGATACGGGTACTTGACGGCCTGCCTGCAGTCCCGACCTGTCTCCAATAGAGAATGTGTGGCGCATTTTGAAGCGCAAAATGCGACAACGAAGACCCCGTACTGTTGCACACCTTAAGACTTCAGTCCCTAAACGTCTTTTAAGTGTTGTGAAAAGGCAACATTACAAAGTGGTAAATGCTTTACTGTTCCAACTTTTTTTGAAATGTGTTGCAAGAACCAAAATAGGAATAAGTAGGCTTTTATGGAGACCACCGATCAAACTTTTTAAAGCCATTATCGGCCGATACCGATCGGTGGCCGATCGATCGGAGCACCCTTAACAACAAGGAATCCAAACTGGAGCAGGGAAAAACTAAAGTCCAAAATAATGAAAAACTTATGGGGAAAAACTCACAAGAACAAAGACACAGGTACGCTTACTCAACACACTGGAACAAAACTGACAGGCATCAACACAAACTCACAGGGCACGGCATAAACACAAAATGATCTGACAAGAGACAAAGGAAACACAGGGGCTAAATAAACTAGGTAACGAGCAAACACAGGACAGTTGACACCAGGGCTGGGGAACAGGTGGAGCACATTAGACAATCACACAGTCGGGAAAACACAGGAAGCAAAACTAGACATGACAAGACAGAAAGCAGATATCAAAATAAAACAGGAAATGGGAAAAACTGACAAAAAACATGAAATCAACTAAACACAGAAACTTGACAACACAACACAAGGGAGAACAGAGAACACAGGAACCGAAACAGCAACAGAAAAATACACAACCACAACATAACCCCCTCCTCAAGGGACAGATCCCAGATGTCCCAAAAACAAAAACCCAACCCAGGGAGGGAGGAAAGGGTCTGGAGGGGGAAGGGCTAGAAAAATCCAAGGGCTAGAAAAATAGGGGGCAGAGGAACTCCGGGAACGAAGGCACTAGGGAACAGAGGGCATCAGGAAACAGTGGGATCTGGGAACTGGGGACAGAGGGCACTCGGGACTGGACAGACTCGGACGGAACAGACTCGGATAGGACAGACTCAGACACAGACAGGACAGACTCGGACTGAACAAACGCAGACTCGGACGGGACAGACGCAGATGAGAAAGACACAGACGGGACAGACACAGACGGGACAAACACAGACTTAGGGGCAGGGAAAGTAATAGGGACACAGATCGTGAGGGGGACAGAGACGGGCACGGTGATAGGGACGGGCAGAGACAAGGGACGGGGCAGCTGGACTCGAGTCAGGGGACGGGCCAGCTAGACTGGAGTCAGGGGATAGGTCAGCTGGGCTAAGGTCAGGGGAGAGGTCAACTGGACTGGAGTTAGGGGACAGGTCAGCTAGGCTGGAGTCAGGGGACAGGTCAGCTAGGCTGGAGTAAGGGGATAGGTCAGCTAGGCTGGAGTCGGGGGACAGGTCAGCTGAACTGGAGTTAGGGGACAGGTCAACTGGGCTGGAGTCAGGGGACCGGTCAACTGGGCTAAGGTCGGGGGACAGGTCAATTGGACTGGAGTTAGGGAACAGGACAGCCAGGCTGGAGTCAGGGGACAGGTCAGCTAGGCTGGAGTCAGGGGACAGGTCAACTGAACCGGAGTTAGGGAATAGGTCAACTGGATTGGAGTCATGGGGCCGGTCAACTGGGCTAGGGTCGGGGAACAGGGCAACAGGGTCTGAGGTCAATGAGTGCAACAACAGCCCAGCCAACATGTACATGTGGGCCCCATATGGGTTACAAAGGGGCTGCATGGGTACTAAGTGGGCATGGGCTTGAACTGGGCAAAGTGTCTGGGCCCCATATGGGATATGAGCGGGCAAAGTGGGCATGGGATGGAAGTAGGCGATTTATGTGGGCCCGAGTTGGGTTACCCAACATGAGCCCCGCATGGAAAGCCCATGTGGGCCAACTCTAAGGGCCCCATAGGGGATATAAGTGGGCAGGGTGGAACTGGGTATCATTTCTTAGGCCCCATATGGTTCCTTCAACATGGGCCCACATGGGAAGCCCATGTGGGCTGACCATGTGGGTCCTGTAAGGGATAAGATTGGGCTAAGTGGGCATTGGCTGGAAGTAGGCAAGTTGTGTGGGCCCTATGTGGGTTCTGTAACATGTGCCCCACATGTGAAGCCCATGTGGGCCAACTCTAAGGGCCCCATAGGGGATATAAGTGGGCAGAGTGGGCATAGGATGGAAGTAGGCGAGCTATGTGGGCCCCATATGGGTTACCTAACGTGAGCCCCACATGGAAAGCCCATGTGGGCCAACTCTAAGGGCTCCATAGGGGATATAAGTGGGCAGGGTGGGCATGAGGTGGAACTGGGTATCATTTCTTGGGCCCCATATGGTTCCTTCAACATGGGCCCACATGGGAAGCCCATGTGGGCTGACCATGTGGGCCCTGTAAGGGATAAGATTGGGCTAAGTGGGCATTGGCTGGAAGTAGGCAAGTTGTGTGGGCCCTATGTGGGTTCTGTAACATGTGCCCCACATGTGAAGCCCATGTGGGCCAACTCTAAGGGCCCCATAGGGGATATAAGTGGGCAGAGTGGGCATGGGATGGAAGTAGGCGAGCTATGTGGGCCCCATATGGGTTACATAACGTGAGCCCCACATGGAAAGCCCATGTGGGCCAACTCTAGGGGCCCTATAGGGGATATAAGTGGGAAGGATGGGCATGGGGTGGAAGTGAGTATCATATCTTGGGCCCCATATGGTTCCTTCAACATGGGCCCACATAGGAAGCCCATCTGGGCTGACCGTGTGGGCCCTGTAAGCGATAAGAGTGGGCTAAGTGAGCATTGGCTAGAAGTAGGCAAGTTGTGTGGGCCCCATGTGGGTTCTGTAACATGTGGGAAGCCCATGTGGGCCTACTCTATGGGCCCCACAAGGGACCTAATTGGGCAAAGTCAGAATGGGGTGGAACTTGGTAATAAAATGTTGGGCCTGTTGCTTTAGTAATTTTATTTTTTGTATTTTCTACAGTTTTGCTCACCCCAAATTTGCACACATTTTGTAAAATTGTAAAGGGCTGCAGTTCGGACCCCAAATTTTTGGTATACACTCTTGGCCACAGGATTTAGCAAACCAAATTTGATGCATGTAGGCTACGTATTGGGGAAACATCTCTTTTTTTTAGAGCACAAAGGGTGTTCAAGTAGTGCTTGAACATTGCAACATGCATTTATTGTTAGCATCTTAAAAACATAAAAATCCCAGTTAAACATTGGTGGACTATCTTTTATGATCATAATTAACGTAAATACAGACATGATGATACATGGACATGTGAAACATTCTCAGTTCAGAATAAAACAGGGTATAAACCCTGATTAAAATCTACAGGCTATAGTTTCCTTCTTAATAACTCAGTGACTGTAGACATGAAAGCAGCAAAAGTCAGGTGTGCTGTAACAAGGTGAAATGCACCTCAATCTTTTTTGGACCGACTGCCACTGGTGTGAGACTGGATTGCTCTGTATTCATACAGTCAACAGTCAAACTTGCAAAACATCACAGCATTGTCAACAGCATTATCTTGTATGCTGTGGCATGTTTGGGAGGTGGCTTGTGGTTGGACAGGCTTGTAAAGAGAGCTGGCTCTGTGGTTGGCACAGACCTGATAAAACTGTAGACAGATTGCTGTAGACAGATATATATATGTATGTGTATATATATATATATACATACATATATATATATATATATATATATATACACATACATATATACATACATATATATATATATATATATATATATATATATATATATATATATATATATATATATATATATATATATACATACATATATATATATATATATATATATATATATATATATATATACATACATATATATATATATATATATATATATATATATATATATATATACATACATATATATATATATATATACATACATATATATATATATATATATATATATATATATATATATATATATATATATATGATGAATAAAAAAATGATATGTAAAAAAAAAGAATATTGATAAAGTCTATTTTTAAATAAAAATGAGTTATTATTTTTCAGGGCACAAGGTTTTTGCTTTAAATTTTACTGTTTCTTAGAAACATTTCAGAAGATCCAAGATCAGCACCCTGTCATTTTTTGTGAATTATTAATCTGTTGTTGTTGACATGTGCTGGCATATTCATTGCTCCATAGTTTATGAGCAGAAACATTGTTTTTGACAAAGGCAGCTGGCCAGGCTTTTCAAAATTAAGAGTTTAGTTTATACGCATGCGTATTGCAACATACTGTAACGGTCACACTACGCGCTTTTATTTTGAATTTCTAGGGTCAGCGCCGACAGCAGCAGAGTAGAGCAGCAGTCCGCAGTAGCAGCAGCGCGCTTTCAACACTGGTGAGTAGCATACCTGTCTCGCTATTATGTCAAATAATGTAAAATTCTTGTATTAAATCATCATTACTATCGAAGTATTGTGAGCTAAGACACTGGGGAATTTGCAAAAATGCTTGTTTGAACTCAGCTAACGTTGAGTGTTTTAGCTAACTTTAGCTAATGTTAGTAGTTAGCCCTAATCAACCTAATTAGTTGACATAACGTTACTGGTTTTATAGAGCCCCTCTCGAAATCAAAGGCAGAATAAACAATTCCGAGGCAGTACAATTTCGAGGCATTATTTTAAACAATTTCGAATACAAAAATGCAAGCTAAATTAGCTAGCTCAGCTGCCACATGGTGGCTCTTTTTGTTGCCTCTGCTGCTTTTTTCCTTTTAGTTTTGTGTGAATGAGTTTAAAGACATTTTGTAATACTGTACAAAACAAGCTGTGTAAGCAGTGATGAAGTAGTGTTACATTAAATTAATTGTTTAAGCTATATCCGTTTCAGCTGCAGTTGTATGATTCTAGGCTGTTTATTTTTCCCGGGAGTTCAGGTATGCATTTTAAGAAAAAGCTGTCTTTCTCAGTGCAAAAACAAGAAGGCTTCCTTTTACTACTGGGATCTTGTTTGTGTAGCTATTTTACAATGTGTGCAACACTTTGCGGGTCTGCTGTCAGCGTCTCCCCAAAAGTTATGCAATCAACAGCGCTGCTGCAAATAATCCCCAAACGCAATACATTCACTTTTTATTAAGTGTTTTGTACATGAAACAAAGTTATGATTTATCAAACATATATTTCTTCAAAATCGCTTGTTTACTTATTAAAGGTAATATGTAAGTAAATGGTCAGGAATGTTCAATTTCTGCACAAATTCGCTTTTCTCTTGATTTATAGATAAGGCCCATTATGAATTGGGTCACAGTGGTTTGTCTTTTTGTTAAAATGGGTCCCTGGTAAAAAGTTTTGAGAAAGAATGATTCAATGGATAGTTCTGACAATTTAACTAGACTGACATCTAACAGCCATGCTGGCCCTTTGTTAAAACTAATCGTTCAGTTTAGTTCAACTCCAGAAGCATTATTCTGCAATATATAGGCCCAACAGTGTTCATCCTAGCTATTAATTATGAGAGTGCCATTAATTAACAGCTTAATGTAGCTGCCAAGGAGTTTAATTATAGTCTTATTAGTTAACATGTGTGAATGCACCTGACATAATTACTAAGAAAACATATGACAAATCCAAACAAATAAGAACTCTCCCATTGTTCTATTTCTAGGGTGGCTATATAAGTGTGTTAAAATTGTGAATTTAACCACACAGTATTTACCTGTGCAAAAACATAAATTATAAAAAGTGCCTTCTGTTGACTTCTCTCAACCATTGTCTTCCTGTCACATTTAGATTCGTCCAGATCAGTCAGTTGTTCAAACACTGTTGGAAAGTGTTCTTCTTTGCCACGTAAGTAATTTAAATTTAATAGTTTGCCATATATGCATGATGTATCTGTTGTCAGTTCATGCTCATTGGTCATTTTCAGTTCTGATATTATTGCACTTGCAAGCTCAAAAATTGTAGTAGGCCACGTGAAGTGCATGGTGGTTGACAGTCGCTGCCTCCCTCTGCTCATTTTCATTCATTCTGTAAGCATGTGTGTGTAAGATGAGGAAGGAAAGAACCATGTCAGCAGACTTTCCAGTGCTAATGTTTTGATTGATGGCCAAAAAATTGGATTAAATTAGATAGAATAGTTTTGTTTGTTTAAGCTTACTTCTGAAATAATATTAACCCTTGTGCACCCCTTTAAAAAAGTAATGTAGAGATCCCTCCTAAAAGTGCTGTAAAAATATTATTTATGAATATTTTTTCCACTTTTATTGAGTAAGATCTTTTCACCAACTGAAGTCCTGATCATACCTATTATATTTTAATTAATTTCAAAAATAAGTTTATCCTTTTAATGCCATTTTTGGAATATAAAACCAGATTTCCTTGTGAAATAAACACAAAATATTTCAGCCACTGAGTAGTGGGTAGTTTTCTTAAGTTTCCCACTTAGATTCCCACTTGATATTAAGTTGATATCAGTTCATATTAAGTTAACTACCAGTTCCTCAAACCAATCGAACGAATTAATGATGTAGTACTAGGGTTGTGCCGATAGACGATACCATCGTCCATCGTGATGGCTGGCCGACATCACGATGGAGAGCCACCATCGTGATGCCGCTACTGTGTGTGTGCATCAATAAGTAAGTCTGGTGTCCTGTGGGTACGGGACGATGTTACGTAGGATTTATGAATGTATTTAGTAACAGTAGGCTAATTAATGAGGGCAGTATATTGTGAGCTATATTGCGCATCTGTTCATGTGCGATGCAAGAGTTACGTTTCTGTTTTTTTAATTTCGTTATTCAGTGCAAACATAACGGAGAATGTAGTTTAATCTCAGTAATGATGGTATATTAGGATATTACTGTTGCTCTGTTAAAGGCAAAAGTTCCACTGTTACGCAGAGCACGGACATCTGCACCGTAGTTAAGTGAAAGTAGGTCAAATTGTAACCTATTGCCAATAGCAGGCTGCACCATCCATCACGATGTTATACTGTAAACATCGTTAACTGCCAATTTAGGAGACATAACCCAACCCTATGTAGTACAAGCCATTTTACATGTGGGAAACACTATTGTCTCCTGTGTATTGTAGTGAAATGGATTACTTCCATGGCAATTCAAGGACAAGGAGGAGGAAAATCAAAGCTAGAGTGCAGCAGCATTTAATGACCCTTGCCATGGAGGCTGTGGACCAGGCAGATCAGGTGTTGGACCAGGCAGTGCAGCCGGTGGATCAAGAGGTGCAGGTGGTGGACCAAGAAATGCAGACAGTGGATCTGGATGTGCAGGTTGAGGAATACATGAAGAACAATGCTGATGAGGCTGTACATCTACAGATGGACTTTGACAGTGATGTTGATGACTTGTACATGTCTAGTGACTGTGATGAAGATCCTGCCTGTGATTTTACTGAAGAGGAACCCCACTCTGATGCGAAGAGGAAACTAGCTGAATGGGCAGCTAACCGTCAGGTGTCTCATTCTGCACTGTCAGAGTTACTAGCAATACTCTTGGAGCTAGGTCTGGATGTACCCAAGGATCCCAGAACTCTCCTCGGTACAGTGAAAGATTGTGTGGTCAAAGAGATGGGACAGGGAAGTTACTACCACTTTGGGCTTGCAAGTGCAATACTGTCGGAACTGAAAATGACAAATGAGCATGAACTGACAACAGACACATTGACTATTCGTGTGAATGTTGATGGGCTGCCTCTTTCACGGAGCTCTAATATGCAGCTGTGGCCTATTTTAGGTCAAATAGTTGAACTACCAAAAGCGAAAGTGTTTATCATAGGTGTATATGCAGGTCCCTGTAAACCTGAATTTGTGAACGACTACATGCATGATTTTATTGAAGATGTAAAAGCCATCACAACAACAGGTGTAATGTTAAGTGGGAAACAGTACAATGTCGCACTTCCAGATGCTTTTATTTGTGACACTCCAGCAAGAGCTTTTTTAAAATGTATCAAAGGTCATGGTGGCTATAGTTCTTGTGAGCGTTGCACACAGTATGGCATTTATGTTGACAATAGAGTCGTGTTTCCAGACATGGATTCCAGCCTGAGGACAGACACTCAGTTTGAACAAATGTCTGATGAAGACCACCATCACTCTAAATCGCCTCTCCAGGGGCTAGGCATTGGTATGGTTTCTGCTTTTCCTCTGGACTACATGCATTTAATTTGCTTGGGCATTGTGCGTAAATTGATTGCTCTGTGGTTTAAGGGGCCATTGCAATGTCGGGTTCCATCTTCTGTCCTTTCCGCCATCTCTGATCACTTGAAACTGTGTAGACAAAGCTTACCCCGGAGCTTCTCCAGAAAGCCAAGATCTTTGTCTGAGTACAGCCAGTGGAAGGCTACAGAATTCAGGCAGTTCTTATTATATACAGGGCCAGTTGTGCTTTTTCAAAGATTGCCCAATCAACATTACAAAAACTTCCTGGTTTTGTCATGTGCTATGAGAATACTTCTGTCTCCTCTGTGCAGAGAGTTCTGTGGTTTTGCCAGAAAATTGTTAAGATTCTTCGTTACCAACTTTGCTAAGATATATGGGACTAAATTTCTGGTTAACAATACACACAGTCTTATACATTTAGCAGATGATGCTGAAAAATATGGCCCTCTGGATTCAGTTTCATGTTTTCCTTTTGAGAATTATTTGGGACAGTTGAAAAAAATGGTTAGAAGACCACAGGGTCCTGTGCAACAAATTGTCAGACGTGTCTATGAAAGGCAATTATTTCCTCACATGTCGAAAGACACGCCTGAAGGTGTTGAACTGAAACAGCGCCATGCATCTGGACCACTGCCAACAGGTTTTTCCATGCATCAGGGTGTTCAATATAAGATGTATAATCTCAAAGACACAATAATCTCAAACTCCAGTGGTTCCAATTGTTTTGAACTGGGGGGCAGAGTTGCAATTGTGAGGAATATTGTGCATTCCACTGCAGAAACACATGTAGTGTATGAACTTTTTGAGTCAGGGGTATGTTTTTTCAACTACCCCATTGATTCGACATGTCTTGGAGTTTGTTTACTATTGAAACTGTCTGGTCAGCTTGCCAGTGCTCCAGTAACAGACTTCACAAAACCACTGCTGTTATTGCCTCTTCAGAAAATGTTTGTGGCATTGCCTCAGCTACACAGCACATAACATGATGAACTTTGCAGGATGCCCTCATTCAGTGTGGTGGAGTTTGTGGATGAAATTGACCGTGATGGCTGCAAGAAGGTGGACATCATTCCATCAGAGTGGTTCGAGGGCACTGACGGAAAATTATGCTGGTGGCCACCAGCCACATTGCTCAATGTGACCAAGGCTGTGAAAGAGGCCACACCACCAGCTCAAAACTGGATTCTGTGTAATGTGCGTGTGATGGGAAATGCAGGTAACTTTAATCACTACTGCTCTATTTCCTTTACTTACTTTAAAGCCCCTGTGATCCCAACTCAGTCTTTTTTGTGTTGAGTTTTCTCTACAGGGTTCTTTGAGCTAATTGGTCAAGGGCTGGTGTAGCCGCAGGTCATCATTCCAAACAAGCAGGATCACACCAAACTTGATTCATTAAATTCAATTGATTTCAGCCCTCACACGTGATATAGGTGTGCTCTTGTTTGGTTGTATACATGCAACCACACTATCCCTCTGCAGATTAGACATCTGCTTCATATTATGTATGCTGTATGTGCATGTTTCTTTTTTTCAATTAATACTGCTACATACAGATGTGCACTGATATTCTCTCTGCAGCTCATGTCTGTGTGACAGCAGAGGAAGACTGACTTGTTTAAAAGCTGTCACACTTCTATCAAGTGAATTCCTGAACATGAATTTGCGCATTTACAGCCGTGATTGTATTTTACAGCTACTTATGCAGAGGCCAGGGTAAAGCTACATCAAGCTGAGTATACATCAGACCTGACAGACATCGAAGATGGCTTGATAAAGAGAAAGTAGGTGTTTGTGGGTTAATACAGGTTAAAAGTAAATTCCATAAGTAGGTATGGTTTACTTATATATTCATATTAACCTCTCTAGGACAAGGTCAAAACTCTTCCAGAGTCAGAGCAAGCAACTAGAATCAAGTGAGCATTCTGATTCAGAGGACGAACTTCCACCCACTCCCCCAGAAAAACTCCTTTGGCCAGCAGCAAATAAAATGACCAGCCGGATCACCAGCCCCACTGCCCAGCGAGTCACCAGCCCCACTGCACAGCGAGTTGCCAGTTCCACTGCCCAGCAGATCGCCAGCCCCACTGCCCAGCGAGTCGCCAGCCCCACTGCCCAGCAGGTCGCCAGTTCCACTGCCCAGCGAGTTGCCGGCCCCACTGCCCAGCAGGTCGCCAGTTCCACTGCCCAGCGAGTCGCCAGTTCCACTGCCCAGCAGATCGCCAGACCCACTGTCCAGAGGTTTGCAAGCCCCAGTTGTGAAGCCATGTTCTCTAAACTTCTTACAATTGTCGAAGAAATTAAGGAGACCCAGAAGGTTCATGGCAAGATGCTAAATGTCCTGCTGAAGAAGCAAGATACATCAGTGATGGAGGTTCCTGATGGTGTGGTCTTCCCGCTGCAAACTCAAGCAGATGTTGAGGCGCTTGAGGAGCAACTGGGGGACCGCAGTCTAATGTCTGCTGTTGTAAGTTTTTTTTCCAAATTGATTTGCATTAGCCTACAAAATAAAAATATGTATTACATTACAGTAAATTACACAAAGGCTACAACTTCAGTTAATGTAAGCCTTTTTTTCTCCTTTTGGCTCTCATCCCTAGGTTGCCATGGTGGCAGATATAGGGGGCACAAATGTAGATGATGCAACGAGGCGAATGATGAAATACATTCTGTCAAACGAGCTGGCATTGGACTATAACATGTTTGGCCGTCACGGGAAAAAGAAGTTTAAGGACTTGTGTCTTTTCAACGTTGTGTATGGTAAGTAAAATAGAGAAGTTCTTCAACTAATGAAATCATTTGTTGAAGAAATTTCCATCTGCAGGGATTAAAGTTCTCCGTTGTCCTGAAAAATGAGAGGAAAACAATTAAAATGTGCGCTTTTGTTGTGCAGGGCTCGACAGTTCAAGTGTTTCACTCGTATTTGAGACAAAAAATAGATGTGCGAACTGTAAAATGTATTTAGGGGCACGTGTGCGAATAAAAAGTGTAATAAAATTCAGCTGAAGCAGATTATATTTCGCCAGGTGCATTTCCTATGTGGCAGTGCTCCTAGGCCCAAGGAGTCGAGGTCCGCAGGTTTTTTTTTTTATCACTTTTGTAAAAATCGTCTGTCTTGCAGTCAAACCACTGCAGGACAGACACAGTGGCTGTGAAGAAAGCAGCGAAGGCTGTCTTCATGGTGCTGTGTCTGATGTCAAACTGCGCAAACTTCGCTAAAGTGCAGGTGAACCTGTCTCCACCTTTGCTACGCCCATCTACGCCTGTTTTCAGAAAAGTGCAGTAATATGAGTTGATGCGAGTTGCGACACAGTACATGTGAGTCTCACAAGAAACATAACACAAAAAGAGATCTATGGATGCATTCCTACTGAACCCCGAGATCCACACTGCAGCGATTTCAGTCACACAGTGGTGAAAGTAACAGTTTCTCAGATCCTTTTTAGGCTACTAAAAATACTGCCGTCTGAAAATACTCAATTACCAGTAAACGTCCTGAATTCAAAATGTTACAAGAGTAAAAATACATAAGTATAGCAGCAAAATGTACATACAGTAACAAAAGTAAAAGTACTCGTTGTCCAGCAGTGTTATATTATTAAAGTATATTTTATGTTTTCTTGTGTCACTAACAAACATGAGAGATTTGAATGTTCTTCATCAGTGTTGGGCCCCTTTATATATACTTTGGGTAAATTATTAACTACTGCATCATACTATATACAGGGTTTCCACGGGAACTGCTCATCTAATTTTTTTAATACTAAATAAGCTTAAATCAACATATAAATAGCAACATTTTTACCCAAATAATGCTGGTTCTATTGGCATTTCAAATCTGAAGCCTGCATTGTACCATTGAAGCCTCGTACATCAGTTATTGCTTTTAGTGCATTTTGGCATTTTAATGTGAAAAAATGTGCATCATTTTATTTTATGATTATTTGTACACACCTCACAAAGCTATTATATATTAATTATGATTATGAGGGAGTAATGAAATGTTTTAAGTTCAAGTACTTCATAAATATTTTCTTGTGCTAAAAATCCATAACGATGATCCATCATATCCTTCATACTTTTGCCAATATGGCCCTGAAGTTGGCCATTGTTTAATTGTAAATGGTGTTTATAGAGAATATGTTTTTAATGTTAGCTCATACTGTCAACCAAATTTGTTTTACAGAGGCTCTTAAGAAGAATTCATTGACGGCACAGGTGAACCAAAAGGAGGCAGAGAGGGCACTGTCAAAATGGTTCACTGGGGCAAGAGACAGAGGAGGACAAAGGGCATCCAGACAGCCAGTGCCAAATGAAACAGTACTGAGCAGTGGTGGAATATGAGTGAGTGCAGAAAAATTGTATTCAGGTACAAGTACAGTTAAACTGTTAAAATATTACTCCGTTACAAGACAAAACGTTGACACACTGTTACATTGTTTTTGTGGAACAATTATTTTCATTACCAATTAATCTGTTGCTCATTTTGTCTGTTATCAGCAAAATATTCGTAAATAAAAAGTTGAAATCAGAGAATGTGGCCTTTTTTTTAATTATATAGAGCCTGACTCAAACTGGTTGGTGATTAATAGTTAATTTTTTTAAATTTATTGTTGCAGCTCTAGGTTGGATGTTTATTCAAACTGTACTCAGTACTCAATTAGGATTTTTTTAAAGCATAGCTTGCCCAGCTGGGGCCGACCTAAAACCTGGTGTAATCCTGCCTTAAACCCACATGAGCTCGGGGCCAACATGGAACAATCCCACTTGCAACCCATATTTCAGCCAATACTGTCCCCATATAGGCCCAACATAGTACCTTAAAGCTGGGACCAAGATGGGTCTTGTCTCTTTTGCCCAGCTGGGGCCCATCTAAAACCTGGTGTAATCCTGCCTTAAACCCACATGGGCAATTGGCTTGGGGCCAACATGGAACCTGCGAACAATCCCACTTGCAACCCATATTTCAGCCCATACTGTCCCCATATAGGCCCCACATAGTACCTTAAAGCTGGGACCAAGATGGGTCTTGTCTCTTTTGCCCAGCTGGGGCCCATCTAAAACCTGGTGTAATCCTGCCTTAAACCCACATGGGCAATTGGCTTGGGGCCAACATGGAACCCACGGACAATCCCACTTGCAACCCATATTTCAGCCCATACTGTCCCCATGTAGGCCCCACATAGGACTTAAAGCTGGGACCAAGATGGGTCTTTTCTGTTTTGCCTAGCTGGGGCCCATCTAAAACCTGGTGTAATCCTGCCTTAAACCCACATGGGCAATTGGCTTGGGGCCAACATGGAACCCATGGACAATCCCATATGGGTGTGATCTGACAATCCCATCTGGGGCCTATGATTCTGCCCAATTTTTACCTACATGGGCCCCACATAAAAATGTTGGCTGGGAGGGTAACTGGGGCAGGAGTCGGCCAGACCACCGGAAAAACACGAGGGGCTAGAATCGGTCGGGCCGCCGATGGAACACAGGGGGCAGAAGTCGGCCGGACCACAACAAAAACGCGAGGGGCAAGAATCGGTCGGGCCGCCAACGGAACACAAGGGGCAGAAGTCGGCCGGACCACCGAAATAACTCGAGGGACTGAAATCTTTGGGAAGCCAGACACCGGCAAAGTCACAGGGGCAGGCTCAGGGATACCGGAGACCAGAAACGTCACTGGGGCGGTCTCAGGGGCGCCGGAGACCGGCAAAGTCACAGGGGCGGACTCAGGGGCGCCGGAGACCGGCGAGGTCACAGGGGCGGGCTCAGGGGCACCGGAGATTGGCAAAGTCACTGGGGATGTCTCAAGTGCACCAGAAACCAGCAAAGTCTCTGGGGTGGCCTCAGGGACGCCGGAGACCGGCAAAGTCACTGGGGCGGCCCCACACATTTTGATTTCCAGATAACTTCCTATTTGAGCAGTATCATTTTTCTTCCCAGTCTATCAGTTATGCAGCCTACATAACCTTATCCATCCTCATATCACTAACATCATCCATCGTGGACATGCTCTACATCCCAGCACATTATTTGTGTCACATTACAGTTTTCTTTACAACCTTGGTGATGCGGAGAATTTTAGTAAAGCGCCGTCAGAAGAGATTGCTCTGAAACATGCTTTAAACATTTGTAGTGTTCCCTGGAAACAAACCAGTCAGAGCCATTAAAAAGGAGTTCCACAGTATTGCAGGTGAATGATGTAAACCCTTTGAAATAAAAGATTATGAATTATAATTATGTTAATAATGGTGCTGCAGCCTCAGAATGGGATTAGTAGGCCTAGGACTTTTTCGCCCACAGTATTGCACCTAAATGAAATAGATTTTCAGTAATAATAGGCTATAGCCTACTTATGATTAAATATGATATACAACCCCAAATCAGAAAAAGTTGGGACAGTATGGAAAACACAAATAAAAAAAAGTAGTGATTTCTAAATGTACTTTGACTTGTATTTCATTGCAGACAATACAGCAGCACATAATTTAATGTATTCCTCATGATTTTTATTGTTTAAAAAAAAAATACTATTTTGGTTCTTGCAACACATTTCAAAAAAAGTTGGAACAGTAAAGCATTTACCACTTTGTAATGTTGCCATTCCTTTTCCCAACACTTAAAAGACGTTTAGGGACTGAAGACACCAAGTGATGAAGTGTTTCAGGTGTAATTTTGTCCCATTCTTGCTGCAAACAAGTCGTAAGGTGGGCAACGGTACGGGGTCTTCGTAATGTGTGCAGAATGCGGTTTTGCATTATCTTGTTGAAATATGCATGGATGTCCCTGGAAAAGATGTCTTCTTGAAGGCAGCATATTGTGCTCCAAAATCTCTATGTACTTTTCAGCATTAATGGTGCCATCACAGAAGTGCAAGTTACCTTTGCCAAGGGCACTGACACAACCCCATACCATGAAAGACCCTGGCTTTTGGACTTGTTGCTGGTAACAGTCTGGATGATCCTTTTCTTCTTTGGTCCGGAGCACACGGCGTCCATTTCTCCCAAAAAATACCTGAAATACTGATTCATCTGACCACAGTACACGTTTCCACTGTGTGATGGTCCATCCCAGATGCCTCCGAGCCCAGAGAAGTCAACGGCGCTTCTGGACACTGTTAACATAGGGCTTCCTTTTGGCACAGTACAGTTTTAACTGGCATTTGTGGCTGTAACTATTTGAGAACTTTCTTGGATGCTGCTTTTGTACCAAATCATAATTGCAATCACCAGTTGACATCACCTGTTTCAAATCACATCATTATTTAACCAATTAACCTGATTACTAGCCCTAAATTACTCCTGTCCCAACCTTTTTGGAATGTGTTGCAGGTCTGAATGACAGGAAAGGATGTATATTTACAAATGAAATTAAGTTGATCAGACAAAACATGAAATATTTTGTGTTCACATTGTCTGCAATGAAATACAAGTCAAAGTACATTTAGAAATCACTACTTTCTTTTTTTATTTGCGTTTTCCATACTGTCCCAACTTTTTCTGATTTGGGGTTGTACATTATATTGGAATATATGCATTTACAGCAATTTTCTCCCACGCAAATTCTTCCTCTTTTGCAGCAGCCGCTGTGTTGCTTTTTTTTCAACGAAATACATGTTAAAAGTCGCATATGCGCATGAGTATTTCCGCCGACCCGTTTGTTTGTGGTTGTTGCCATGGTGAATCGTACTATCATGGCTCCATTCATGTAGCCTCGTGAGACCATCCTGATCTCGCGAGCTCCAGTTTTCCACTCTCAGATCACTCTGGCATCTTGAGGCAGAGAAAATTGCAACGCATGCAAATCCGACCTGATCTAGACACATTTTCAGACAGCGGTAGCCCTAATTCTGTTAGCTGCTCGCTAATGCTTTTTTCTCTTGGATCCTTCTTTTGGAATATGGACCGGGAACCTGAAATGGTGCCTTTTATTCGTTAATTCTCATTACATAAACGGCAAATATTCTTTACTGACATGTTGCTTGCTTGCTGAGCTAACGAACTATGCTTTGCCTGCAGCAGCAGGGGGAGCCTGGCTTCGTCGTTGCTCTGTTGGTACGTCATACACTTCGTTGATCTGATTGGTTGATTTGGTCCGTCTATCACCAACATAGGTGGTGATAGACAGTTAGTTTATCCAATCAGCTAACTAGTATTTTCGCCCCTTCCCAAACGTTCTCCAACGGAAAGTTCCCAGATGGATATGCTGAGGAAATGCGAAGCAATCCATCTGGTGGAGTCAGGTTACCATTCATGCTGCCTTTTTATTGTGGTGGTGCATGCGCGTGAACCTACTCCGAGTTGATTGAACCAACTCATATCAGCTGTTCTGGAACCGAAAACTCAGAGTTTCCCATCTCAGGGTAAATCAACTCAGACATCAGGGTTAGACTCTGAGGGCCAGATGTACTAACGCTTTTGCGCCCACTTCAGGCGTATTTGTGTCGCAACGTGCGCGTAAAATCATGGCGAGGTATGTACAAACAGGCCGCAATGATGTAAAAGCGCAAACTGCATGTCGTGGGAGCTGAAAAGGGCAAATTGCGTTTTTCGTGTCATGCATATTTATTCATGGGAGGGTCGCGGGGAAAGTGGGAGTTTACCGTAAAGAGATGGGAGGGGAAGCGTAAAGAGCGCTTAATTACGTATTCCGCGGTATGTACAAAAATCGCCAGTAATAGCGCGCCTCTATTTTGCGGTGAAAATTCTCCGCCTCTTAAAAGCAGCTGTAAACCTGGAAGCGGGTTTCCTCACATATGCCTCCTGGTGAAATGACAGCAGTAATCCGAGCAAGACGAAGACATAGGCCAAGGAGACGAGCTGAAAGGAGTTTTGCCACAAGGATCACAGATTAAGCAGCCATGCAAGATTACAGTTACTGGAAGAAATCAAAGATGACATCGAATCTCCGACTCAGAGTTCACATTCCAGCAGTTGTTAAACTCCTCGCTACATTACAAATATTGGCATCAGGATAATTTCAAACAGTCATAGCATCAGCAGTGGGAATATCGCAGTCTGCACTCAGCCGTATCATAGCACAAGTACTTACAGTTTACGGTATAGTGGGCGGAGAAAGGCGCTAATTACGGATGACCTGCAGGTTTGGTAAATATGGCGTAAACTATGGTATCATTGCGTTCGCTATCTGCGGGTGAGCCATGGCGCTGATAACGCTACGTTCGCAAATGTACGTACATCTGGCCCTGAGTTTGTTAAACCTCCTTCCTGAAATAGGGCCCAGGGCTGGGGAACAGGTGGAGCACATTAGACAATCACACAAGCGGGAAAACACAGGAAGCAAAACTAGACATGACAAGACAGAAAACAGATATAAAAATAAGAAAATGAAATGGGAAAAGCTGACAGAAAACATGAAATCAACTAAACACAGAAACTTGACAACACTAGACAACACAAGAGAACAGAGAACACAGGAACTAACACAACAAAAAACAGGAAACAGCAACAGAAAAATACACAACCACACAACCACAACAATTTTGTATCACTTATTTTTGTTTTGAAGCTTGTTTTCTGGACCAGGAACCTGTGATAGGACAGCCCCAACTCAAGTGTCTGAAGCACCAACTTTAACAATGAATTGTTAAGATCAAGGTAATGTAATTTATTACATTTAATTACTTTTTGATTACTTTTATAACAAATGTGAAATTTCACATCAGTTAATCCTTGGATTAACAAATTAATCCTTGGATTAACTGATGGGTGTTAGTAAAGTTCATTTCCTGAAGCCTCTGGGTGATCTCTCTCTCTCTTTCTGCATCATAATTCAATGTTTTGAGCCATGCTAACAGTTAATGTCAGTCTGTTGGGCGGTCCGGACTGAAACATCTCAACAGCTAGTGGATGGATTGCCATGAAATTTAACACTGGTTCTAATGACTTTGCCGACACCCATTGGATAGGACAGCAAGGTGAGAAAGGGGAGAGAGAGGGAGAAGACATGCAGGAAATCGTCACAGGTTGGATTCGAACCCTGGACCTGTTCTACCCACTGAGCCAACCCGACTCTAATCTGACCACTTTTTTCAGTAACGAGTAATCTAACGCGTTACTATTTCCAAACCAGTAATCAGATTAAAGTTACTTATCCAAGTGACTGTGCGTTACTATTTTTGTCATTTTCCTTAGTAAAAATATACATTTTTGCTTTCTTCTTGCGTCTTGGGGAGTGAAGTCACATATGCGACAAGTCACGTTTTCAGCATGAGGACGGTTCACGTGTACCATGCAGCGACACAAACGTAAACAACAATGGAGGGAGGAAAGAGACGCACATTTTCTAGCTAGAAATACAGTCACTATTTTGAGTTTGTGTCAGCTAAAGATGGCAATATTAAGGTTCGTTGTACACTCTGGGCTGGTGGCGACTAAGTGCTATCTAGCTACAAAAACACTACGTCGCAGCACTGCACAGTCAAACTTACAGAGCAAGTCTCACCAGGTGGTACAAAGCAGAGAGCAGGAGGTCCCCCACCACCTAAACAACAACAGCTGGACTTTGGTGCAAAACCAGTAAGTGGGGCAGAGTTGAAGAAGTTGGTTGGGCAGTATGTTGTAGAGGAAATGCTGCCCTTAAACACGGTTGACTTGCCCTCGTTTCGTGCCATAATAAACAAGATCCCTACTACTGTCAATGCCGAGCCACCTCACAGAACAGCTTTTTCTTCTTACATGGTGAAGGAGTATACAGTGATGGAGAGAAATCTGAAGGCCGCACTAAATGAGGTTGACTTTGTGTCAACTACCGTGGATATTTGGACTGCTAACAACAGAAGTTATATGGGAGTAACGTTCCACTGGATCAGTAGATCCACATCAGAGCGCAACAAGGCTGCATTGGCATGTAGGAGAATTTGCACTAGACACACGTATGATGTTATTGGTGCAGAAATCGAAAACATTCACTCTTCATATGGACTACTCAACAAAGTAGTTGCAACAGTGACTGATAAGTATTTATGTTAAGTGAAGTCAAGAAAGACTGTCTTGATTTTTTATTTTAAAAAAACAAGTATTTATGTTAAGTGAATTTTTTTGATTTTTTTTATAAACATGTATTTTTTCAGGAAATAGTTTTTAAGTTCAGGAGATACATTGTTGACGTTACTGTTAAAAATGCACTTCCAATAAAGTGAGTGTTGGCAAAACCGGTTTAATGTTGAGGTGGCGGGTGTGTTGTCGGCAGCTGCTGAATGTAACTAGTAACTTGTAAAGTAACTTGTAATCTAACTTAGTTACTTTTAAAATCATGTAATCTGTAAAGTAACTAAGGGGCAGTCCACACAAAGACGTATTTTGATGCAAACGCACATCTTTTGCATCGTTTGGGACGATTGTCCACACGAATCCTGTAAACGCACTGCCTGTAAACGCACTTTTTTGAAACCTGGTCCCAGGGTGAATAAAAAAAAAATGGCTCACGTTTGGCTTTGTGTGTACGGTGAAACCGCATAAGTGCGTATCGATGATGTCATCCCCACACACCTCGGCCTCACAGCTGACTGCCTTCAACCCAGCTGACCACTCTGGCAGGGACGCAATGCTGTTTATAAAGTGGAAGTAGAGAACTTATCAACTAGCTAGCTAATCTGTCTGCTCATCAACTCCTTGAACGGTGTGACGGCCCTATCCACCGCCAGCATGTAATGTGGGGTAATGGGTTTGATTTTCACAAATAACTACAAAGATATTATTTTTAGATATGTTTATTCTTTTCAGAAATTATGTTCGTTTCATAAATTGTTGATTTGTACCTGTGTTTCGTTTCTCCACATGCTGCTGCTGCTGAGCCATCTGCCAAAGGGGGAGCTGGAGTTGAAACTGTCCTTTATACTCCACCACAGGAAGTGGAAGGAACCAACTCTTGGCAGTGGGCTGGGGGACTCTGAACTATGAAATACTTAACAACACAACAGCATGTGGATAATTTGTTGGTGTTAGACTAATATTGGGGGTTTGGTAGTGTTTGTTTTGTTAGTAATCTATTATCGTTGGTTGGGGGGATTAAGTTGGGTCTTGGTAATTGTAATAAGTTACATGTTTTTCCCTTTGTGTTTGGGGTGGGCTAGTCTTGGGGTATATATACCCTTCTCTCCAGTGTTTCGGGGGTCGGGTTGGTTTATGTTAAAGGTATTATTGTTATGTTGACCTCAGTTTTGTTAAAGACCCACTTCTAAGTATTTTGTTGAAACTTTAATGGCTATAGCTGGCAAAAATAAAGCCTACATTTTTTCTGAACAGCAACTGTGTGTCCTTGCCTGTACTGCTTGGTCCCTGACAAACGGATTATAATAACTGTTAGCACGGCTTATTGTAGAAAGACTACCGCAAGAAAAACGTGTAGCTAGATTATCAAAAAGACATCGGATCATTCATGTTTGTTTGACTGCCGATGTTAGCTAGCAGAGCTAATGTTAGCACTAGCTAGCGCGCAAACTAGCTAACGTGCTAACTAGCTAGCTAGTGCGCTACAATCGCAAAATAGAAAGCAATCCAGCAGCACATTATACAATGTAACGTTTTCTAGCGGTGGCCTTTATATTATGAGCAGTGGTGAAAGTTATTAAAGTCTAGTCCATGGCTGTAGAGAACTATGGTATGTTATGAAAGGAAGTGACTGAAGGCTGCTCTTCTTCTTCGTTCCGTTAATTTCTGTAACAGCGCTGCCTACAGGCCTGGCATATGAAGTAGCGTGTTGAGTCATTTACATATGGATTCATGTGTACGTGAATTTTCTTGAACCAAATCCAGGGAAGACGGATGCGTTTTCATCCTAACGTCTTCGTCTGGATGGGGCCTAAGTTACTTTTAAAATCAAGTAATCTGTCAAGTAACTAAGTAACTTTTTCAAAGTAACTGTGGCAACACTGGCCACGACACCCAGGGTTTTTAAGCAGCAGGTCAATGCTTTCACTTAATATCTTAACATCTACTGGATAGATTGCCACACATTGTGGCACAGACATTCTTTCACCATCTGGTTTAGTGCAGATATTCATGGTCTTTGAATATATCAATGCTTCCCTAACTTTTTATTAAGTGCTAAGGTCAAAAGCTCAATTTGTTAGTATTATGGTTTATTTAATCATTTCGCAAATAGTGTACAGCTTTACAGAACAGCTAAAGTGGCTATAGAATCATAGTTTTGTTCTTCAGTCTGTAGTCCAGACCAGTGGGTCCCCCCCAGCCCTGTCAGATGAACTCTCTGTCATTGATTCCCAATGTATGTTCCACATGTATGACACTATTCATTATATAAAAGTTATATTGTTAAGTTTCTCATACAATTTAACTGTTTCTCCAATACTTCTATCTACCGGTTTACTGCTGAGCCTACCCGTTCCACAGATGTCTTTACATTACAGTGAAGGGTTCTGCTGTGCTTCATTCCTAATCAACAATTTTCTAGTGCATTTTTTCCACAGTGTAGCGTGGGGGTCTTGGTGAGCTATAGTGACGGCTCACAGTGTGGTGCTATTTACAATCACATCTGTCTGCAGCCTGCATTACAGTAACATTCCTGAATGAACGCAACACCCACACTAAACAACTAAGCAAGACTGCTTTCATCTGAACACACTGTTCTGCAGAAAACACTTGTTTTATGTAAAATAAATGTTGTTTTTAAAATCACAAAACCAATATGTTTTTTTTAACAAACTTTGTTGAAAAATAAAACTTGTCATCCAAACTGAAATCTTACTGTTGAAATCGTAATAAGGAAGGATGTTAGCTGTATTTTGTAGAGTTAGCAGTGAAATTATGCACAAGGTCTGCTTCAGATTCTGGCATGTAAGCCTGGACTCTTTATTCTTTCAGGCTCCAGAGTCTAACACAAGACAACATTTTCAGATTTTTGCATTTAGTGAATATATAATTATAGTATATTGTGTCTGGCAGCCATGGCAGTGGGCGCCTGTCCACTCGCATTAGCTTGACGTAATTGTGTGTGAACATCTCAAGACAAAAATAGCTTGTGTGTGTGTGTGTGTGTGTGTGATTGTGTGTTACTATAGTTAGATTTATAGACATTTTCACAGTATTCTTAATTGTAAATGTGTGTTATTATATTTGTGTTGTAGTTTGATGTGTGTGTGTGTGTGTGTGTGTGTGTGTGTGTGTGTGTGTGTGTGTGTGTGTGTGTGTGTGTGTGTGTGTGTGTGTGTGTGTGTGTGTGTGTGTGTGTGTATGTGTGTTTGTGTTATGTGAGCTGGCTGGGAGGTTGAAGCAGGCAGTTCTTAGCATGGTACATGATCCGTGGTGAATTGAAGCCTTATCAAAGAGAAGCTGGAGGATTTATGTGTTGAGTTCCTCCCTCCTCTGAAAGCGACCTTGTCCCTCCCTGTTCCTCTACACTCCTCCATTCAGCGTTTAAAATGCCTCAATGTAGTGCAACACTTGTTGGAAAACTAATATATGCATACACACACACACACACACACACACACACACACACACACACACACACACACACCACATGCACAGTATATGTGCATGCTGACAGGTCCTGATGCACAGACAAACATGCTTATGTCATGGCCCATTTCAGAGTGTTGTGTTCATGTGTAAACAGTGTTTTAATGTTGAGTTTGGCAGCAGTGGAAAGTAAGTCAGGTACGGTACTCGCTTTGAGATACCTGTACTTTACTTGTATACATCCAGTTTATGCTACTTTATTCTTCCTTATACTTACACAGGGAAATTTACTTTTTACTTCACTACAGTTATCTAATCACTAGCGTTAACAGTTAATTGACAGATTAACGGACAAATTCGGCAAAATTAACCTAGGGGTTAATAACACATGTACAGAGTTGACTGTTCTCTGGGATACATTCACGTATATAGGCGGGCGCCATCTTGGGAAAACAGTCACAACCGGTCGAATGACGAGCGCCGTGCTTGAGCTATGTTACTGGTTACTGGTTGCACGCCATTCGCCGTTCGACTGGTCGTGACTGTTTTCCCAAGATGGCTCCTGCCTGTATACGTGAACGGTACTGCCGTTATAAACTATCTTTTTAATAAACTGTCTGTACACTTAAAAAGTTCTCAATGCATGAATGTATGGACCCTCATTATGCTACCGTGGAAGTGTGGTGCTATTTGGAGCCTTGTTAGTGGTATAGAAATAGCGATTTCTTTTTACTCTACCCTTGCCCCAATGACTAGCGTTATACGCTAATTAGCGGTTTGCGATAAAACTGGTCACATTCGATTAGCATGAAAACATATCCCAGAGAACGGTCAACTCGGTATACGTGTTATTAACCCCTAGGTTCATTTTGCGCCGAATTTGTCCTTTAAGATTGTACATACAAAATATACTATCATTCAATAAAATGGGATTGTTATAGATGAACTACTGGGCAGATGCGCAGGAAGTAATTTTCGGCAGGGGGGTGGGGGGGGTGGGGGGGGATCTGTCTCTCCCCTCCCCTCCCCTCCATGAAATACAGCTGAGCTGACGGTGCGTACTGCACAGTGAACTCAGAACAACGAATGTGACAAGTATGTGACAAATTCTAAAAAGTTGTTTCTTAATAGGCATACATAAATCACAATCATACTAGACTAAATATAGGCTACCATTTGTGCCTGCACGATGGCAGGAAAAAGATGCAGAGATGTGATTTCGGTCCACCAAACGTAGATTTGCGCTCTGGAGTTCGGCTGATAAACTCTGCCATGAGACCCTGAATATCCAGATCATCCAAAATGTCTTTGTGGACGTGAAGCAGTGCGATATGTGAAAGTCTACTCTGAGTGATAGTGCTACGGAGCCAGGTTTTCAGGCGGCGACAAGCTCAGGAAGACCTTTCGGAGCCAGCAGTAGATACTGGTAAACAGAGGCACAAGTGGATCAGCTGTTTCACCTCGGTGAAGAGATCAGCTGTTCCACCCCGGTGAAAAGCCCTCTTGTTACTAAAATGATCCCTCTCTTTATCCCACACCCCAAACATGACATACAAAATGTCGTGGAACAGAAACAACAACCAGAGATATTTATAAGCGATCATTGTATTGTCATCGCAGTTTACTGACAGGCACCTCCAGCACCTCTATTTCCCACGCCCCTGCTACTGGGCAGTATATAAAGTAGAAAAATATCCACCTCCACAATCAAATGTTACTTTCACATTAATATTTGAATCCAATAATATGATATATACAGATTTAACACCCACAAACACTGCTTTTCTGAATATACCACAAGTCAGATTTTTCTCATCAATGTTCTGGAATTGTAATTAGTGTTTAGCTGTGCTCTGTATAAAAGATGTCAAAAAATATGAATGACTGACTCATCTCTTCACAAGCTGATGTGAACCTTCCCTCATTCACAAGTGCTTTCAGAGAACTGCAGATGAAGCAAGATGGCAAAAAAGGTTTAAAAAGGTGGATGTGTTGAAATATCTTAAAGTCACTGATTTATGTCTCAGCAAAGAGAATCATATATGGCTACACCCCATGATCACTACACCCCATGGACTGTGGGGTGTAGTGATCACAATATAGTGGCTATTGTAAGAAAAACTCAAATTCCCCAAGTTGGGTGTAAAGTACTCCAGAAGAGATCAAACACAATGTTTTGTGAAGAGAATTTGGTCAGAGACTGTTGAGAAACCAAGTCCTCAAGCTACTCACAGAATGATTTCTCTCTGTGGCTGGTCAGCATGTCCCATTAGGAAAATTTACAGTAAGATCAGATAAAGCATCATGGATTGATGAAGAATTGAGGGAGTGTATACGTAAAAAAGAGATGAGCTGAAAATAACTGCAATTGACTCTAAGGAAACTGAAAAATGGCAAACTTATTGCAAAATGAGGAATGAGGTTACAAAGTTAAATATGAAAAAGAAAAAAAACCTTATTTAAATAAAATTCAGGAGGGGAAGAATGATGGTAATGGGCGCCCCTAGTGGGGGTCATATGTTATCTCAAATAATAACCATTCTATCCTAAACAAAAATTGTGTTTTTGAGTGTCAGCTGAAAATCTGAAAATACTACTTGATGGCCTAAATAATGGCAAACCAGCTGGTATGGATAATCTGGCTGAGCGGTTACTGAAAGTTATTTCAAATACTATATATTTGCCATTGTCATATTTTCAATCGGAGTTTGAAGGAAGGGTTATTCTCCCAGGTCTGGAAATCTGCTAAGGTTTTACCTCTTCAGAAAAATAAACGGGAGAGTTTCCAGCGGTTATTAAAAAAGCTTACTACTTATGGGTTCAGTCAAACAGTAATCAACTGGATGAATAGTTATTTATTAAATTGGATGCAGTATCTGTTTTTCAATGTTTTTTCCTAAGCTAAACATTTACAGTGTGGAGTGCCCCAGGGTAGTTGCATTGGGCCGTTACTCTTCTCAATATTTACTAATGACTTGCCTCATGTCTTCAATAACTGTAGTGCCACTCTTTTTGCTGATGATACAACTATTAATTTTACATCAACTAATATAAATGAATTAAGGAACACACTTCCATCTGAACTACAAGAGGACTGGATTTGTGAAAATAGACTTGTGTAGCAAAAACCAATAGTATTTTGGGCCTAGTATTTAGCCTATCGCTAAAAGGCTCACTTATTGAACAGGTTCAGGAGGCAAATTTGCTTGGTGTGACACTCGATGGCCAGCTAACATGGGAGCAACATATTGATAGAATTGTTACGAAAATGGGATATTGGAATATCATGTATTGGAAGATACCTCTCCGGGAACCATCACCTTATCGTGGTGGAGAGGTTTGGGTGTCCCTATGAACCTGAGGGCTGTGTTGTCTGGAGCTTTGTGCTCCTGGTAGGGTCTCCCATGGCAAAGTGGTCTCAGGTGAGGGGCCAGACGAAGAATGGTTCAAAAAACCCTATGGAAGAACGAGGAAGGGATAAAGAGACCCTGCCCGGAGGAAGCCCGAGGCCCCCGTCTGGAGCCAGGCCCAGAGGGAGGGCTCGTCAGCGAGCGTCTGGTGGCCGGGTCTGCCACGAAGCCCGGCCGGGCACAGCCCGAAAAAGCTACGTGGCACCTATCTCTCCAGCCCATGGGCCCACCACCTGTGGGAGGAACCGCTGGGGTCGGGTGCGCTGCCACACGGGTGACTGTGAAGGTCAGGGGCCTCGACGGACCAGACCTGGGCAGCAGAGGCTGGCTCTGGGGACGTGGAATGTCACCTCGCTGTGGGGGAAGGAGCCGGAACTTGTGCGTGAGGTGGAGCGCTACCAGTTGGATCTGGTGGGGCTTACCTCTACACACAGTCTCGGTTCTGGAACCGTACTCCTGGAGTGTTATGGTTTTGGGGTTTTTGTCTTATTTTGGTAGTCTGTTTTGTATTTAGTTCTGTTTCCTGTTATATTTTGAATTCTGTTTCCTTCATGGTCTTGTCTAGTTTTACTTCCTGTCTTGTGTTTTCCCGCCTGTCTGATTGTTCTGCCCCACCCTGATGTGTCTCACCTGTTGTATCACCTGTCCCTTGTTTGCTCGTTACCTCTTGTATTTAGTCTGTGTGTTCCCCTTGTTCTTTGTCAGATCATTGTTTCTGTTTGTGGATATGTGTGTTAGTCTACCTGTGTGTGTGCCTCGGTATCTCTGTTCCCTTGATTCCCTTTTTGGACTTCTCCTTCGTTTTGGATTTATTTTGCCTGCTGCATTCTGGACACCTTGTTTGTATGTATTTTTATTTAATAAATCTTCGAGCACTACCTTCTCCTGTCCGCCTGCCTGTCTCTGCATTTGGGTCCACAATTCCCTGAAATCCTCTGACAGAATGATCTGACCACTTGGACCCTGCAGAGAGGCTTAATTTTCCGGTGGATTCACAGTTTTTCTTTTTCCTTCTGTTTGCTGCTTCAAGTTACCTACCTGGACCATGGAACCTGCACAGCCTATGTCCGATGAACTCTGTGTCTAATTTGTGATTTAATTGAGCTCAAGGTCATGTGGAAGGAGGCCGACAGTGATAGCCAGAAGGAGGCTATTCTGTCGTTTGCCAGTCATAAAGTTTCAGAAAAGCCCTGGTTTAAGGACTCAATTCCTGAGTGGGCGAAACGCTTCCTTTCCACTCCAGGTCGTTCATCTTCTAAGAGACTATGCACTTCCAAGTTGGTTAGCGCCACTAATGCTCCCTGTCAGATTTCCGGCCTACCCCAGCCTACTAGCATTTTGACCACAGGATTTTTGTCCGTCACCCAACCGGTTTCTCAGCCCACTATACCTAATCATGTTACTCCACCTGGAGGAGAGCCGGAGACCTTTTTGACTGTTTTACAATATATGGCTAAGTGTGCTAGACGGACTGAGGAGGCCAAAGCCGCAAGCCTTCAAGCTGGGAAGCAAGGTTCTGCTGCTCTTTCTGGCAGCTCCCCTGTACTCCTGTCTGTAGACTGTCCTACTGCCATCAGTTCTGTGGGCACCCCAGACTATAAACAGTCCTTTGAAGGTACCCGTCTGGCTATTTTTCCTGGGACTCGTGGAGGCCTTAGACGGAGGAGGGGTCAACATGACTCCCGACGCCATTCCCCGCTTCAACCTCTGTCCAGCGGCCCCGAGCCCTTGTTGTCCAGCGGCCCCGAGCCCATGTTGTCCAGCGGACCCGAGCCCGGCTGTCCAGCGGACCCGAGCCCGAGCTGTCCAGCGGACCTGAGCCCGAGCTGTCCAGCGAACCTGAGCCCTTGTTGTTCTGTGAACCTGTGCCTGAGCTGACCTGGTTACCTGTGCCTGAGCTGACCTGTGTTCCTGTGCCTGAGCTGACCTGTGTACCTGAACCTCCGCTGACGTCCAGCCGTCCTGAACCTCCGCTCACGTCTAGCTGTCCAGAGTCGACGCAGACCGTCCTCCCGGAGTCGACGCAGACCGTCCTCCCGGAGTCGACGCAGACCATCCTCCCGGAGTCGACGCAGACCATCATCCCAGGGTCTACCCTTGGAGGCCGTAGGCGGAGGAGAAAACGGCATGGCCCCTGTCGTCAGACCCAGTCCGACCTCCCAGAGCCTCCACTGACGAGCAGCCCTTCTGTTCCTGAGCTGACGTGCAGCCCTTCTGTTCCTGAGCTGACGTTCAGCCGCCCAGAGTCTACGCTGACGCTTCTCCCAGAGTCTACGCTGACGCTTCTCCCAGAGTCTACGCTGACGCTTCTCCCAGAGTCTATGCTGACGGTCAGCGCTCCTGAGACTTTGTTGGTCAGCGCCCCAGAGACTTTGTTGGTCAGCGCCCCAGAGACTTTGTTGGTCAGCGCCCCAGAGACTTTGTTGGTCAGCGCCCCAGAGACTTTGCCGTTGGTCAGCGCCACAGAGACTTTTACGTTGGTCAACACCCCTGAGAGTTTGTTGGCCTCTGGTGCCCCAGTGACGTTGTGGGGTTTCCGCACCTCAGAGACTTGGTCACCGGTCAGCATCCCAGAGACTGCCCGAGAGACGTTGCTGGTCTCCAGCGCCCCTGAGACTTTGCTGAGCTCCGGCTCCCCAGTGGCCTTGCTGGATTGCAGCTCTCCAGAGACCTTGTCGTTGGTCAGCGCTTCTGAGACTGCCACAGAGACTTTGCCGTTGGTAAACGCCCCTGAGTTCCTAGAGTCCCGGCCGTGTAGCGGCCCCCCAGAGTTCCTAGAGTCCCGGCCGTGTAGCGGTCACCCAGAGTTCCCTGAGTCTCGGCCGTTTAGCGAGCCCCCAGAGTCCCTTGCTTCCCGGCCGGCTAGCAGCCTCCTTCAACCCCGGCCGGCTAGCGGCTTCCCTGAGATTCTGACCCCTCATGTTTTGTCGGCGGTCTGGCCGACTCCTGCCCCCCGTGTCCAGTCGGCGGTCCGGCCGACTCCTGCCACTCGTGTCCAGTCGGCGGTTCGGCCGACATCTGCCCACCGTGTCCAGTCGGCGGTCCGGCCGACTCCTGCCCCCCGTGTCCTGTCGGCGATCCGGTCGACTTCTGCGCCTATCATCGGTCAGACTGACCTGTCGCCCGTCTCCAGCCCAGCTGTCTCGTCGCCTGTCTCCAACCCAGCCGACTCGTCGTCTGGCTCCCCAGCTGACCCTTCGCCTGCCCGGCCTCAGAAGGGAGATCTTCGCCGCCGCCGGCCTCCAGAGGGATATCGCCTTCGCCGCCGCCGGCCTCCAGAGGGATATCGCCTTCGCCGCCGGCCTCCAGAGGGATATCTCCTTCGCCGCCGGCCCCCAGAGGGACATCTCCTTCGCCGCCGGCCCCCAGAGGGACATCGCCTTCGCCGCCGACCCCCAGAGGGTCGTCGCCTTCGCCGCCGGCCCCCAGAGGGATATCGCCTTCGCCGCCGGCCCCCAGAGGGATATCGCCTTCGCCGCTGGCCCCCTGAGGGGCTCCACCTTCGCTGTCCAGTTCGGCTCCCTGAGGGGCTCCACCTTCGCTGTCCAGTTCGGCCACCTGAGGGGTTTCGCCGTCGCTGCAGACCACCTCGGAGCCCTCGACGTCCTGCTCTGCCGCCTGAGGGGTTTCGCCGTCGCTGCAGACCGCCTCGGAGCCCTCGACATCCTGCTCTGCCGCCTGAGGGGTTTCGCCGTCGCTGCAGACCGCCTCGGAGCCCTCGAAGTCCTGCTCTGCCGCCTGAGGGGTTTCGCCGTCGCTGCAGACCGCCTCGGAGCCCTCGACGTCCTGCTCTGCCGCCTGAGGGGTTTTGCCGTCGCTGCAGACCGCCTCGGAGCCCTCGACGTCCTGCTCTGCCGCCTGAGGGGTTTTGCCGTTGCTGCAGACTGCCTCGGAGCCCTCGACGTCCTGCTCTGCCGCCTGAGAAGTTTCGCCGTCGCCGGCATCATCGGCCTGTGACCTTCAGCACTCACTGGATCGGTTTGCAGCCGAGTGTGAAGCGGCTGGGATGAGGATCAGCACCTCTAAATCTGAGGCCATGGTTCTCAGCAGGAAACCGAGTGCCTTCTCCAGGTAGGGAATGAGTCCTTACCCCAAGTGAAGGAGTTTAAGTACCTTGGGGTCTTGTTTGCGAGTGAGGGGACAATGGAGCGGGGCGGTATTACATTCAGTTTATCGCACCGTTGTGACGAAAAGAGAGCTGAGCCAGAAGGCAAAGCTCTCGATCTACCGGTCAGTTTTCGTTCCTACCCTCACCTATGGTCATGAAGGTTGGGTCATGACCGAAAGAACGAGATCCAGGGTACAAGCGGCAGAAATGGGTTTCCTCAGGAGGGTGGCTGGCATCTCCCTTAGAGATAGGGTGAGAAGCTCAGTCATCCGTGAGGAGCTCGGAGTAGAGCCGCTGCTCCTTCACGTTGAAAGGAGCCAGTTAGTTCGGGCATCAGCCAGGTGGTTCGGGCATCTGGTAAGGATGCCCCCTGGGCGCCTCCCTAGGGAGGTGTTCCAGGCACGTCCAGCTGGGAGGAGACCTCGAGGAAGACCCAGGACTAGGTGGAGGGATTACATCTCCAACCTGGCCTGGGAACGCCTCGGGATCCCCCAGTCAGAGCTGGTTAATGTGGCTCGGGAAAGGGAAGTTTGGGGTCCCCTGCTGGAGCTGCTCCCCCCGCGACCCGACCACGGATAAGCGGACGACGATGGATGGATGGATGGATGGATGTATTGGAAGATGTTCCCCTTTTCTTACCCTTGCCACTCGAGGATTGGTGACACAGACACTTTATCTCACCTTTATTACTGCTCACTTTTCTGGTCGAGTGCAGCAAACAATTATATTGTCTAAGCTCCAAACGGCTCAAAATAAAGCAGCAGAACTCGCACTAGCATGTGCATCAGGTGCCAGGCTGAGTACAGAGAGTGTGCATGCCAATCTCTCATGGCTCAGTGTGGAAAAGAGGTTGGCATGCAACCTTATGATTTATTTTAGGAATATCTAAAGTTAAAGGTCCCATGGCATGAAAATTTCACTTTTCTAACATTAATATGCGTTCCCCCAGCCTGCCTATCGTCCCCCAGTGGCTAGAAATGGCGATAGGTGTAAACCGAGCCCTGGGTATTCTGCTCTGCCTTTGAGAAAAAGTAAGCTCAAAAAAGTAAGTAAGATCTGGAATCTTGCTCCTTATGAGGTCATAAGGAGCAAGGCTACCTCCCCTTTCTCTGCTTTGCCCGCCCATGAGAAAGAGAGACATCATGGCTTTCAAACTAGCAAAGTGGCAGTTGGTCAAGGCCACACCCCCACCCTCACCTTGGCCCTCTCCTCCTCAATAGCTACAGACACAGAAGTGGCACATTCTAAGGAAAGCTCGTTGTGGGACTGGCTCTAGTGGCTGTAATTCTGCACCAAGGCTGAATTTCGGGAAAGAGACTTCAGATACAGTATTAGGGGACCACTAATGTTGTGATTGTTGTATGTGGACCCCAGGAAGAGTTGCTGCTACATTGTTAACAGCTAATGGTGATCCGAATAAAGGAATAAAGAGTTTTGTAAGGAGAGAAGTTCTTCCTGGCCAATGAGGAGATGTGATCAACACATGCAGGAATCAGCTATAAAATAAAGTTGAACTAGTTACTAAAACCATCACTTTCTTTTCCCCGCCTGACTTATGAATATTCAAGCAAATAATTCAATACATATAATACACCTAAGCATGCAATTGTTTAATGTTACTAATTCAGATGTAGCTTGTCTACAGTTGACCCTTTGTTCCAGTGAGGGTTTTTTTCTTTTACTTTAGGCAACAAACAGAAATACGTCACATCCTGCTATACATGTATCTATACTACTTTCTGTTTATTCTACATTCTATGTGTTGTATATGTTATTCTGTATATTAATCACTCTGCACTTTACTGCTTTTTGCACTTCTGTGTAGATCAAGCGGAAAAGCAAAGCCAATGCGGAAGTACCCGAAACCTACATTCTATCTAATTTCCAGCAGGAGGCGACTCCACTGGTTGTAAAATGAAGTACAATGGCAAGTGAGAAGTAGGCTCATTTTCTCATAGACTTCTATAGAAACAGACTTAAACAGGTTAAACTACTGAAATACATCTGGTTTTATTAGCCTAATGTTTTGCAGTTATCAGATAAATACAGTGAAAAGTATAAAATCTTACAGGATTGAAATACACAAAACTGTTAAATAATATAAAAGTATAGTAGTAGTAGTAGTAGTAGTAAGCTACCAACATGTTCGAGATGATGTCTTCATTAGGCACTGTGCCCAGCAGCACAGCAGTTTATATTTTTATTTAGTAGCTTATTCAGTCCCATGCTTTTTTCGACAAAGTGAAAAAAATGAAAGCAAAACAAAGTCCAGAAAGTCTGTTGATATACTTTGTCATCGCTGATACTGATTAACTGATTTAGATTTTACTACCGGACGTTGGTCTTGATGTCAGCCCTTGTGTGGGAGTTGTTGGTTCGTTGTTCAAAGTCACCGCCACTTTATCATTAACAAGTCACTGTTTGCACTCCCTAACAAACAGAGATATTGCAGTTATCACCGAGCCATGTGTCTCCACCTGGTAACCCAAGTCACCTTGTCTTGCTTTGTTTGCACATTATTAACGTTTCTTCAAATTCAAGACCTTCTAAATGTCCTTTATGCAAATATAAAGGTTTTTATATTTGCTCTCAACACTCGGGGGCAGGTCTTCCCAAGAAAATACCATGACTCATAGGAAGTTTAAATAGCATACTTAATTAAATGATTATGTTGTGAAAATCAACCAATCATGGATGTTTACAACCAGTCATAAATGTCAGTTCCTTTTGGACATAGTCAGCTAAGAAAGTGAATGACCAACACTTGCCTCTCTCTCAAGCTCTACCCCAACTGGTCATTTCATGGATTTAAACAAATCTAATGAAATATGTTGTGGAGCTTTCAATATATTACATGATCTTCATCAGCAGATGGAGTTTGCTCAGTTGTCGTAGACATTCAAATTTAAATTTGTTTTTAAGCAATAATAGGACTTCACATCCATGTTGTCTTAAAAGTTGAGCTTTAGACCTTGGAAACAGCTGACAACAGAAATCCTACCACAATGTCGATTTCGGAGATGTTCTAGAGCTAATGAATTTGAACACTGAACTTTTAAGACAATATGGTGTCCTTAAAGTGCACAAAAATGGAAAATTTGAACATCTACAATTTTATTATGCATACTAGTATTCCATGATAATAATAACAAACTTGTATTTATATAGCACCTTTTACGAAACCACAGGACACTGATGAAGATCAAGTCCAGAACACAGACATCTACTCGTGACATTACTCTTTCAATCACTGTTCCAGGGCAAACCAGTGACACTTGTGGATTGTCTTCTGTACATCTCTATGGCCCCACTGAAGACCAATAATTACGTCAGCCATGAAGACCAGTTTCGAATGCATCTGTTTTTCACAATGGTAATTTTGTAGATCAATCAAAATACCATTCCTGGTCAAAGGACATGGCTCCTGATGGATTTTCTTAAGCCTTTGTCACATTAGAACACTGCATCTTTGGCACATTCATGAGTAAGTTTGAGGGTTTGCTCATAAGCAAGTTATTTTCAGATCAGTTAGGGCAGATGATTTCAGAAATCAGGACACAAGCTTTATTAGTTATAATGGTTTGCCATTATAACTAATAAAGCTTGTGTCCTGATTTCTTCAACCTCAGTGGCTGACATGGTGGGACATTTAAGTGAAACTCCTGTGTAAAGAGCAGTGTCTGCAATTATTCTGACAGCACATGAATGCACAATTCTTCACTAAGACCCAGAGGGATGGTGAGGCCTGACAGCTATGACTGAGTCTGCCTCTGTCTCTCTGGATGACTGTCAATAGAAAGCTGCTTGGATCAACAGAGCCTCTCTTTGACTATAGGGGCTGCTCGTTGGACATGCCTCGGAGGACAGATGCGCAACAAGTGTTTTAGTGTCGCTTCCGCTGCTCATGTACGTACACACACACACACACACACACACACACACACACACACACACACACACACACACACACACACACACACACACACACACACGCTTTTCCAGCCATTTGTGAGGAACAGCAAGGCATCATGTTGGCATGTGCCTGATTAACAACAGGTCAATCTGTCCCTCAGTGTGTGTGTGTGTGTGTGTGTGTGTGTGTGTCTGGCACACTGCTGAACAGATGTAAATCCAACAAGCCTGATATTCCCGCCAAACTGACCCCTAGAGTGAGCCTTCCCACCCCCAACACACACACACACGGCTCACCCGCCTCTCTCCCGCCAATATCCATAACCTTAACACACACAAACACACACACACACACACACACACACACACACACACACACACACACACACGCAGCGTGTGTTACATGTCCAGGCCTACATCACACTCCCCTCCTTTGTGTAATGGGAGGTTACGGACACACAGTGGCCTTGTGTCAGGCACATGGCAGTCCATTATGTGTGTGTGTGTGTGTGTGTGTGTGTGTGTGTGTGTGTGTGTGTGTGTGTGTGTGTGTGTGTGTGTGTTTTGCATCATCAGGCAGGTGCTTCTTTTGTCTCAGAGACAGTAGCGCTCATCCAGACAATAGTCCAGAATGGACAGTTGCCCTCTACACAATATGGCGGCCCATCAGCCCCATGGCCTACAGCTTGCTGCCTTGTCACATTGTCAAAGCCTCAGCTGGAGGGGGTCAGCAGACAGACAGACGGGATGGCTGGCAAGCAGGATTCTGAGAGGTGGCCTAGTCCATGCATATGTAATTGAATAGGATATGATCTGATACACTAGCTGATGGATGTAAATACACGCTGCTTCATCTCCTGCTACGTATGTGAAACAGAAGTAATCCAACGGACAAACTAACACGCATTATATATGTTCTATGGAGGAAAAAAGTAGAAGTGTCCTTTTTTCAACAAACACATGTATAAACAGAAGGAAATGGCGCACGTCATCAGCGGGTGATCCTGGTGTTCTGTGGGAGCCAGTGAAGGCTGATAAACATCAAGCATAACACGATTGGTTTGCTTCCAATCTAAAAAGAAAAGTATAGTCTTGAATGTTCCACCTGAGCTGGTGCTTTAAAGAGGGTCACTAAGCAAAGTTCAGTTAGTTACTCAGACATAGAGCAAGACTTATCTTCATGTGGGAATCAGAGGTGGTAAACTCTGGATAGATTTTGCTAACAGAGTTTCCCAGTTGGTGACGCGTTGTTGACAACTGATGTTTGAGGATGACTTTGGTTCACTGAAAATATTGAAATGACAATATCCCGGGCGCAGTGGCACAAAACAATGGGGAAATGAAGCGCCACACGCCGGCCACAACAACGGGAAGGTTGTGGTTAGGAAAAGAAGAATGGGGAAAGGACCGTCACACGGGAAAAACAACCGTCACACGCAGGACACGCGAACAATAACGAGGCGAAAAGGAACTGCAACACAGGACTTTCACCCTGGTGAAAGTCCTGTATTTTCTGACCCATCCGCCACCCCAACCAACTTCACTACACGGACTTCCGCCTTATTAATACTGCTTGTTAGAGTAATCGTTCTGGAATGACGAAATATGCTTCCCATTGAAATACATTGCTTTGATATTCGTCATCACAACACGAAAAAAACGACATTACCGTGTCCTGTCCACGAATCAATAGATTAAATAACGTTACTATTTCATGAAATTCCATGAGACTGGGCTGTGCATAGAGCCACGCAAAATGATTATCTCAAAAGTGCACGGCCAAGCCATTTACTAGCATGGAAACCTAAAACCGGTGAAAGACTTGCAAATATGACTTCCATCACCATCATCAATTGCTGAACCAACAGAAATCACTGAGGAGTATACGTTCTGCTCCTCTGTATACGTCAGAGAAGTGATGACAGCCATCCTGCTCCAGCTTTTTAAACCAGCTGCAGTTCCCACAGCTTTCACAGGAGGCATGCTTTGACTAAGATGTCCCTATAACTTGGAATGAACTACATAAAGCCCGTTTAACAAAAAATAAAAGGAAGTCATTGGGTTTGGATGGTTTCATTGTACTTGGCCTTTTGGCCTCATCAAAAACTCTCTTGCCTCAGACGATATACGCCGGCTTCTCCATATCTTTGAGTTCTTTTATAATACTGACTCCTCAAAAGCCATCTTTTCCTCAATGTAGAGAAAACTTTTGATTGCGGGGAATGGCGTTTTCTTTGGCAGTATTACGCCACAATCATTCATTGCAATGATTCAAGGTGATTTGGCACAGTTGTTCATATGGTCTGTGGGTGTCCAGGGGTTGTAGACTTCTGAACGAGGGTTTAGAGGGGATGTCGAGCATATTCGAATCAATTTCCTGCAGTCCTGTAACTTACAGTTTTTCTCGATTGTTTACACACAAATACTGGTACTTGAGACACAATGACCAGAACATGTAACTCATACACCAACCCCCTGAACCAATTCTGCTAAACTACAAGCACAATTCCTGCTTTACACTCAAATTGCAGTTCTAAAACACACTCTTTTCAAACCACTACACACAAGTCTCTACATTTGGCACAATTTTCATGAAGAAAATCTCGTTTTCACGAGGAACACATTGCCATTCAAATATGCACACTGACTCATCACATGGGCAAACACCTGTCACACAGTTTTACAACTAGCAATCAGAGGTTTAGCATAAAAGGGCAACAGGTGAGCTCTTCTGTGTTGTTCTGCTTGGCCAGGGGAAACATTGCTTGTGATGTGGATGAGGTGCTGTGGCCAGACCCAAACAGAAGAGAAGATGCAGTACAGTTTTTTTTAGTATTTGTTTTTTACTGTAACTGTATACAGTAAATGTTTCTGTTTTGTATGTAGACCACTGTATGTGAAAATTCGTGTTGGTTGGGATGTACAGAGCAGGGAGAATGAGAGGGGGAAACGCCAGAGCAGGGAGAATGAGAGGGGGAAACGTGACGGGAAGAATAAAATATATTTGTTAACGTGTATTTGTGTGTTCTGAGTATAATAATAATAATAATACAGTTTTTTACGATTGTTTACACACTAAAATAAAAATTTTCACACAATTTGCAAGATTCTACTCCAATGACCAAAACACCTCCACAGATTTGCACAACATTACACACAATGTCTGCTTCACCCTTTTTGCAAAACATTACACACAGTGATTTGTAAAACTCTACACACATGTTCACACCTTAGACACAGATAAGGATTGTGAGGTTACTTTCTTGTCATTACAAAGCCCCGGATTGCCAATGACCACACCAATGAACGAATTGGATAAGCACATCCACCAGGTGTGGAAACACACATGTGCTAATTTGAAAACGCAGCACTCAGGTGTGTTATAAAAGGCAGCAGTTACAGTATTCAAAGTCAGAGTCAAAGTGTATGTACTTCATGTAGTAATTTTTATTTGTCTACAGATTTTATTTGTTTCATTGATTTCATTGTTGGTTGATTACTGTAACTGATTATGGTAAGAAATACTGTAAGTATTGAAATAAATACTTGAAATATTCAGTCTGCAGCATCAGTGTTGTGCAGTGCTTGGTAAGTTTATAGTAGGCCTATTTGTGTACATTCTCCCTATATCTCAAACTAATCATGAAGAATGTTGTGGGTTTGTCACTATTTTTTTGTCATCTAAATTATCCTTTACATAACAATGTCTGGCCAAAAATCTAGCACATGCTATTTCCTAAAATTACTTTTTTAACAAATGTGTTTTTCATTTATCACAGCAGTGTGAAACTGGCTGCAATAGTGTCTGATCATTGAGGATTGTGTTGGTTAAATGAAAACAAATAGCATTTTCACAAATATGTGTATATGTTTTGACTGAAGTGTGTATGTTTTGACTGAAGTGTGTCATTTTGCAAACAATCTAGGAATTATGCAAATTGAGTGTGGTGTTTGGATAATTGTGATTATATTTTGAAAAAAAGAACCCGGTTTTCAAAATTGCGTGTAAACAATTGAAAAAAACTGTAATAATATTCTCAAATATTTTACAACACACTTATGTATGTATGTATGTATGTATGTACTGTCTGTAGTAAGTGTAACACTGAACAAAAAAAGGCCTACGTCATTATGATGAATGGAGAAGAAGTCTTTTCCATTAATCATTGTGTTTTCCATTGAGCACATCAGTGTTCAACTGGTTCTTATAAATGTCTATTCATATGACGGTCTGTGTGTGTCATTTGAAAACAAAATACCATTTTGAGAAGAAATAATATTGTTTTGAATGTAAAGTTTAATTTTGCAGGAGAATTGAGGGGTTTTGCCTGTTGTGTGTGTGTTTTTGGATTTGTGTGTAGAGTTCTGAGAGCATGAGACATGCTTTCAGAAAATGTGTGTAAACAATTGAGAAAAACTGTAAAAGGTGCCCTGTGGAGGTTTCTTGGGAAAAAAAACAATCAGAGTTTCTCAGCAAAACACATTGTGCGTTGAGCCCTAACGTATGTGTTGGAAGCATTTCCTTCCTCATAAAACATTTGCAATGCCAATTTTTTTATGTGCTGTTGTTAGTCACTCATAATTCTGCCGTGTACTCATGAATTCAAGTGATAAAAACAAAATTAATCCAGGGCAGAGGACTGGTCTTTGTGTAGTAAACCTACCAATCTAAATCAACTTCTGCTCAGCTTGTTCAAAAACCAAACCAATTTTTCATCCTTTGTTCGTCCCAGTGGCAATGCTCTTTATTCACCACTGTCTGTTGACCTCAGCCAGGCCCGTAGACAGGGGGTAGTTCAGGTGGTTTCAAAGACAAGTGTCTTTTAAAATAACGACAGCCACTAATTCAAATTTGCCTCAAACATATTTTATCTAAACCCAACCGCAACTCTAATCTTGTTAAAAGCACCACTTGTTAGGCCCTCTGCCCCTGTGTAGTGTAGTGTCTGCCTTCTCTCTCTCTCTCTCTCTCTCTTGTTATCTGTATCTTTCTAATCCTGTTTTCCCTAGACCCTAGTTGCTTGTCCTGACTCCCATCTCCACTCCACTCCTGCACACACAGCTCTGGATTTCTGGAACTCCATCTCTGGACACCCCCTGGACCCCACTGGATACCTTTTCCCCTGAATCTCAGAATCTGCCGGATTTTCCAAGACCCCTCTGTCTGTTCCCTCTGACCTGGATTCCTCACTGAACTCTGCCCCTAGCACAATTGCGTATTCAGTTTAATAAATATTGTTTTATTCATGGTTACTTCCTGGTCTCTGTCTCTGAAATTCTGCATTTGAGTCCAAGTCAGGTAACCATAACATCACTTTTGTGAATGTGTTAAACATCACGCGACATGTAACAATCTAACATCTAATGTATCAACAATCCACGCAACTAACTTTATGTACTCATAAAACGTTTGAGGCGTGCATGCTTACGTGCATTTGGAGTAAAATAGGTGGTACATGATCTTGGTAGGCAATTTGAAAACATTGTAGTAAATATTTCCAGTGCATCACAAAGCATGTTAGTCAAGATATACAACCCCAAATCAGAAAAAGTTGGGACAGTATGGAAAACACAATTAAAAAAAGAATGTAGTGATTTCTATGATGTACTTTGACTTGTAGTTCATTGCAGACAATACAACAAGACATAATTTAATGTGTTCCTCATGATTTGTATTGTTTTTGTTTTAAAAAAAACAAAATTCCTATTTTCAAAAAAAGTTGGAACAGTAAAGCATTTACCACTTTGTAATGTTGCCATTCCTTTTCACAACACTTAAAAGATGTTTAGGGACTGAAGACACCAAGTGATGAAGTGTTTCAGGTGTAATTTTGTCCCATTCTTGCTGCAAACAAGTCTTAAGGTGGGCAACAGTACGGGGTCTTCGTTGTCACATTTTGCAATTCAAAATGCGCCACACATTCTCTACTGGAGACAGGTCGAGACTGCAGGCAGGCCAGTCAAGTACCCGTATCCTCTTTTGGACTTTGTAATGTGTGCAGAATGTGGTTTTGCATTATTTTGTTGAAATATGCATGGACGTCCCTGGAAAAGATGTCTTCTTGAAGGCAGCATATTGTGCTCCAAAATCTCTATGTACTTTTCAGCATTAATGGTGCCATCACAGAAGTGCAAGTTACCTTTGCCAAGCGCACTGACACAACCCCATACCATGACAGACCCTGGCTTTTGGACTTGTTGCTGGTAACAGTCTGGATGATACTTTTCTTCTTTGGTCCAGAGCACACGGCGTCCATTTCTCCCAAAAAATACCTGAAATACTGATTCATCTGACCACAGTACACGTTTCCACTGTGTGATGGTCCATCCCAGATGGCTCCAAGCCCAGAGAAGTCGACGGCGCTTCTGGACACTGTTAACATAGGGCTTCCTTTTGGCACAGTACAGTTTTAACTGGCATTTGTGGCTGTAACTACGTATTGTGGTACTTGACAAAGGTTTGCAAAAGTAGTCCTGAGCCCATGTGGTGATATCACTTATAGATGAATGACGATTCTTGATGCAGTGCTGCCTGAGGGATCGGAGATCACGGTTGTTCAGCTTAGGCTTGCGCCCTTGTCCTTTACGCACTGAAATTCCTCCACATTCCTTGAATCTTTTAATTATGTTATGCACTGTTGAAGGTGAAATAAGCAAATGTCTTCCTATCTTTCTTTGAGGAACATTGTTTTTAAACATTTCAATAATTTTCTCACGTATTTGTTGGCAAACTGGCGATCCTCGGCCCATCTTTGCTCCTAAAGGACTAGACCTTTCTTGGATGCTGCTTTTGTACCAAATCATAATTACAATCACCTGTTGACATCACCTGTTTCAAATCACATCATTATTTAACCAATTTCCCTGATTACTAGCCCTAAATTGCTCCTGTCCCAACCTTTTTTGGAATGTGTTGCAGGTCTGAATGACAGGAAAGGATGTATATTTACAAATGAAATTAACTTGACCAGACAAAACATGAAATATTTTGTGTTCACATTGTCTGCAATGAAATACAAGTCAAAGTACATTTAGAAATCACTACTTTCTTTTTTTGTGTGTTTTTCATACTGTCCCAACTTTTTCTGATTTGGGGTTGTATAATAATAATCATAATTAAATACAACATGAGGGGAAAACTGCAAAAAGGTCCACTTTTTGAAAAAAAAGAACCCCCCCCCCCCCACACCCCCTTCCACTAGGCTGGCTATGGGCCTGCCTCAGCTCAACATGGCTGACCACCTGTTGCCCAAACGGCAGGCATGTGTCCAGCCTGTGGTCACCACTGCACAACAATATGGATCCATGAAAAAAAAAGTAAGAGGGATATTTCCCCCCCCTCGTCGTCTTGTGTTCTCACGCCATCCTCCTCTTCCCACACACTGCCCTGACCTCATTGCATACACTTGATCAACTTCCCTGTGTGTGTGTGTGTGTGTGTGTGTGTGTGTGTGTGTGTGTGTGTGTGTGTGTGTGTGTGTGTGTGTGTGTGTGTGTGTGTGTGTGTCCTGAAGCATGACCATCACCCAGTGCTGACCACTCCTCACCAGGAGGCCTCCATCTTCTGATGCGCTGACCTGCTTCTCAACTCATTTGTAACAAACACACACACGCATACGCACACACCTCAGTATGCTGATGACAGATTTTCACTAGTTTGTTTGGGAATACTGAAAACTTGATTGACACCTGATTGCCGAATTTTGCATAAATAACACCCCCGGTTTTAGGTCAAACTGAAAAGCTCTGATGTTGAGCACATATTGCCAAAATCAGTGCCATTTCAGTAACTTGGAGCACGCTGTGCTTTCAGTTCAACATGGTCGGCTGGGAAGACTGGCCGAGCAGCTTCACCTATACAAACATCTGTATGATTCTTCATGTACAGACCACAGGGAGTCAAACAGCCTTAAATATGTGGTCAGAGAGAGACAGCACTCTGGGAAAAGAAGAAACATTTTGCAGGAGAGTGTAGAAAAACATAAGAGATTGCTTTGTCAAAGCTAAAACACTGCCTCATGGAAACAGTGTACTTATCAGTATTACAGGCAGACAGTTATTTTGATTTGGAGATAAACAACATCACGTTAATGATTAGAGTAGATAAATATAATGTTTGGCGGCAAGTCTGTGTTTATCATGCATGTGTTTACTACTGTTGTCAGGCAGCCTGCTTTTCTTTTCCGCTCACTTCTGGCTTATTCACAGATTATTTTGTTTCTCCGCCCCCTGGTGTTTTGGAGAATACTGCAACGAACAACGCGTTGAACATCTCTGTGCACGCTCGTAGACACGGTGTCACACACCAGTATAACTGAAGTTTTACTGTACGTGGAGGAGAGTTGAAAACACGTGTCACTGACTCCATGGCACCATTGTTTTGCCCAATTCATAAGGGGAAAATGTGATCCCTCCACCCAGTTTAGACAAATAACACTAAACACAATAACATTTGTTGACAGTACTAACTTCCTTTTATCATGGTTGTTATATTCCTGCAACACTTACAATCTCCATCCATTGATATCCAGATATGTGTTTGCTCATATACAGGCAAAAAGCCAGTAAACAGTTCACATTACATACAAACCTTTCATAAAGGATGTCCTAGGACACCTCTAGTAGGGAAAGTACCACTTACATTTCTAAATAGCATATCCATAACTAACAGCATATTGCATGACTAGCTAGGACACATAGTTACAAAGCCATAAACAAAGGGAGTCACAACTTAACTAACATGGTAGTGTGTTTAAGGAGACACTTACTAATTTCCCTGCTGCCGCTCCATCTGTATGGTGCTTTTTAAAAATATATATTTTTATTGCATTTGTTTCAAAACACAGAACACACAGAACACCTCAGACACAACGGGAAAGGAAAAAAACAGGACGTGGACATGTGGATACAGTAAATAGAAAATGATTATGAAAGTAAAAATGAATAACAGAGCATTTTCCATCCAGCCTCCCCCTCTCAGCATTCTGCAGCAAGGCAAGGCAGTATCCAGATGAAAATCAATACAGAGCATCTAAACATAGCAAGGCTACAGGGCGCTCGTCAGATAGTGGGGACCTAAAACCAAGTCACAAAGACAGGCTAGGCTGGACTAGGAAATCCACGAAGCAAGGAGGATGACATTATGGGCCCAATATGCTGCAAGTAAGGGTCCCAGACAGTGGCGGCTTGTCAATAGAGGGCGCTGGGGCGCCGCCCCCATCAAGATTCCAGAAATATAAATGTATACAAAAATGATACAAAAATGATATAAAAAATAAATTAAAAAAAAGCTTTCAAGTCAATTTCCTATCTTTCAATATGTTTCCTGCGATTTCATGGCTGCAGGGGCGCCAGTCAAATGGGTGTATATGTGAGACCTCCCAGTATCTACTCCATCTCTCCTGACCTCCCGACCCCTCCTCCACACTGCCTCCTCTCCCAATTTGACCCCTCCTGAAATCTCTAAACTCATCAGCTCTTCCAAACCCACTACCTGCTCCCTTGACCCCCTCCCTACTCCACTCCTGAAGTCCTGCCTCCCCGTCCTATGCCCCTACCTCACTAAACTCTTCAACTCCTCACTGTCCCTTGGAACTGTCCCCTCGCCTTCAAAACTGCCGCTGTCACCCCAATCCTTAAAAAACCTGGTCTGGATCCTTCCTCCCTCAACAACTACTGCCCCATATCCAACCTCCCCTTTCTGTTTAAAACCCTGGAACGTATAGTTGCCTCACAACTACAAACCCATCTTCATGCCAATAACCAATTTGAGCCCCTCCAGTCTGGTTTTCGCCCCCTCCACAGCACAGAAACCGCTCTCCTTAAAGTTCTCAACGACCTCCTCACCTCTGCTGACACCGGTTCCCTCAACATCCTTATCCTCCTCGACCTGAGTGCAGTCTTCGATACCGTGAGCCAGAACATCCTGCTCACCAGACTCAAAGACCTCGGTGTCGAAGGTACTGCACTCAGCTGGCTCCGCTCCTACCTTTCCAACAGATTCCACTTCATCTCTCTCCATAACAATACCTCTGCCACAGCCAGTCACTCAAGGCGTTCCCCAAGGCTCCGTACTCTGCCCCCTGGTCTTCATCATCTACATCCTCCCCCTTGGTCACACTTGGACACTCCGCCACTTCAACCTGGACTTCCACTGTTATGCCGATGACACCCAGATCTACCTCAGCACCAAATCCCCCCACAATCCTCCCCTCTCCCACATCAACTCCTGTCTGTCAGCTATTAAAACCTGGATGCAACACAACCTCCTCAAACTCAACAGCGATAAAACAGAATTCCTCCTCATAGGCTCCAAATCCACACTTAGAAAAGCCAATAACCCCACTCTCACCATCGACGGCACCATTGTCTCCCCATCTCCCCAGGGCCGCGACCTTGGCGTGATCTTCGATTCCACCCTCTCCCTTGAGCCCCACATCCGTCATGTCATTAAGACCTTTCACTTCTGCAACATTGCCAAAATCAGACCCTCTCTCACACCCCCCGCTGCTGAAAGACTCATTCACACCTTCATCTCCTCACGACTGGACTACTGCAACTCACGTCTCCTCTGCAACATCAACCGACTCCACCTGGCTCCAAATCCTGGCACCACATCACTCCAGTACTAAAAAAACTCCACTGGCTTGCTATCTCCTACCGGATCACCTACAAAATCCTGGTCCTCACCTACAAAGCCCTCCACCATCTGGCACCCTCATACCTCACTGACCTCCTCTCCCCCTACCAACCCTCACGGTCTCCTCTGCATTAGGGTGACCAAACGTCCTCTTTTGCCCGGACATGTCCACTTTTTACGTACTGTCCGGGGCGTCCGGCGGGGTTTTATAAATTCATGAAAATGTCCGGTTTTTACTGTTTTTCATAGGACCAAAAGTGTGTACTTAAATTGACTGGCACGTTGCACACAATACTAAGGTACCTTGTTGCGTGGCGTAATTCCTGAGAGGCTGCCTTGTGGGCGGCTCTGTGACGCGCACACACACTGGGAGCAGAGCAGACAGCGAGCAGCATTGCACACAAAATGCCGAAGCGTAAGTGCAGCTTCACAGTTGAACTGCAAAAAGTTTCCCACGTACCGTCCTGGTCGCGAAATTACGAATTCCACTATGGCAACGCCAAGACCCGCCCTTCAATCACTACTATTGGCCAGGCGTCCAAGGTGACGTGACCCCATTTGTTCATGTCCTATCCCCTGACCAATCCGCTATCCTAACCTTAACCACTCGAGGTGAAATGCCTAATCCCAACCAATCGAGCTGCTTCGGAGGGCGGGTCTTGGCGTTGCCATAGTGGGATTCGTAATTTTGCGTCCCTGTCGGGACAATTGGGAGGCGGAGTGCACCGTGTGCAAAGCTGGCACATACAGCAAAATATGGATGGGCAGACAAGGAGGATGAAGAAGAAAAGCAGGATGAAGAAGACAACTAAAGATTAAAAGTATTATAGTACTATATATCCTTTTTGTTTGTTAAGTTAGTGTCTTTGTGAGACTGTTTTATTATTTATCTCATTACATTGAAAAGGTATTAAGAGATATTTATTTGAAGCTGGATTTTCTGACACAGAAGAGGTCATATTTAGAACATTATTTCATATTATTTATTTATTTGAAAAGAGAGCTATTTTGTTACAGTTTATAACAAATTTTATTTTATTTTATTACAGAAGTTATTTTTGTACCATTGAGGCATAATAAAGTATGTTCATTAACCTCTGATAAGCCTGTCTGAATTTGTGTCTCGATGCCGGGCCGGGTGTCCTCTTTTTTGGAAATCAAAATATGGTCACCCTACTCTGCATCCACAAGTCCAACCTCCCCAGTTTTGGGGACAGAGCCTTCTCCAGGGCAGCTCCCAGGCTCTGGAACTCCCTGCCCCAAGAGATCTGCACCTCTGAGTCCCTCACCATCTTCCAGTCCCGCCTCAAGACCCATCTCTTCACCTCTGCCTATCCGTAGCCCCACGCCCCCCTCCCTTTTCATCTGTGCCTGAATCTTGTTTTGTCTTGTTTTGCTATCTGCCCTGTCAAGCGACTTTGAGTCTGTGAAAAGCGCTATACAAATTCAATTTATTATTATTATGTCTGGAACGCATGTTAACGATCCCAGAGGCATAGCCTCGGGTTTTGCGAAGTTAATTTGATATCCCGAAAAGATGCTGAAAGATGAAATGACCTTAATCAGACATGGAACAGAAGTTTGGCGTTGCGATAGGTGTATCAAAATGTAATCTGCATAGAGGGTAATTTTGTGTTCCTTTTCACCAACGGAAATACCAGAAATGAGAGGGTTTTGCCTTACTGCTTGGGCCAACGGCTCAATAGCAATATCAAAAAGCAGGGGGCTGAGAGGGTTGCCCTGCCTATTCCTGCAGTGTAGGGGGAAATTGTCCATTAGTCAGTTCCGCCGTCGGAGTGTTATACAGAACCCTAATCCAATTCACAAAATTGTCGCCCGGTCAAATTCTTCCAGGGCGTAAAACAAATATGACCACTTGACCCGGTCGAATGCCTTCTCGGCATCGAGAGACAGAACGAGGTCCGGGTCCTTGTGGCTCTGGGTTAGTTGGATGATGTTAAGGAGCCTCCTCAAATTATCACAGGAGTTCCGGCCCTTGACAAAACTAGTTTGTTCCCTATTAACAATATGGGGCAGAACCTTCTCTAGGCATAAGGCCAACATTTTGGAGAGCAGTTTTTGATCAGAGTAGAGGGCTATCAGCCTGTATGAGGCGCAGCTATCTGGGCATTTTCCCTTTTTAAGGATGAGGGAAATGTTGGCCTCCCTAAGGGATAGAGGTAGGATACCATTTTCAAATGATTGATTGAGCATAGCCAGCAGAGGGTCTAAAAGAATACCACTGAACTCCTTATAAAACTCACATCCAAATCCCATCTGGCCTTGGAGCCTTACCTGACGGCATAGATTTTAAAGCAAGCAGTGCTTCCTCTCTAGTAATTGGAGCATTTAATTGTAATTTTGTAAATCGTGGCTTTGGGAAGTCCTAAATCTGCAAAAAACGGACGCATGAGGGTCAGGTCATTGTCAGGCTGCTCAGAACTATATAGGTTGGAATAAAATGATGCAATGGTTCTAGTATCTAATGATCTAACACCATTGGAGTCAGCAACAGAGACTATATTTTGAGAATCTGCCCTCTTTCCTTTAGATTAGCAAGATATCTACCAGGTTTATCCCCAAACTCATATAGTTTCTGCCTGGCAAATTTAAGGGACTGTTCAGAATCCTGAATCATAAAAGTATTCAATGCAGTACACGCGCATAACAGTTCCTTGAGCAAATCAGGACTCGGACTAGATATGTGTTTTTTCTCCAATTCGGCCAATCGAGATTCGAGAAGTTTACGGTGTCCATTCTTCCTACGTCTCTTGGATGCAACAAAAGACATAATCAGTCCACAAGAGTATATTTTACACGTCTCCCAGAGGACAGAGGGATTATCTGTGGACAGTAAATTGATAGAATAAAAAATCTTAAATTCTGAGGTAAAGTAGGAGATAAACTTGTCATCTTTAAGAAGATAAGGTTGAAGTCTCCAGCACCGTGACAATGCCCTATCCTCAGCAAGAAAATATACCAAATAAAGGGTGGCGTGGTCTGATAACACAATGTTGCCTATAGAACATGATAAAGCGAGAGACATTTTTGAGGATGGGATAAAAATGTAATCAATCCTGGTATAACTTTTATGTGGGGCCGAAAAATAAAGTGAACTCTGAATCAGAAGGGTGAAGCTGCCTCCACACATCAGAATAATCAATCTCACGACATATAGTAGTGAGCACCCTCGTTTGCTTAGAAGGAAGAGAAATGTTAGACGGAAGTTTATCAAGAGAGGGGTTAAGGTGGCAATTGAAATCTACTCCCACAAAAGAGTCCCCTGAGGCCCGTTCCATAAAAACTGCAAAAGCTTTGGAGAGAAAATCAGGGGAATAGGCTGGGGGTCAATATAGATTCATAAATGTTCCTCTTTCCCTGCGAGTATTCCTTAACAATTACATACTGACCCTGGCTGTTTTTAACACAGTCAAGAGACCTAAATGCCAATTTTTTATTAATCAAAATGGCCACGCCCCCTACTGAAAGAAGAATATTAGGGAGCAAAGACGTGCCCCACCCAACTCCTTTTTAATTTAGCATTATCCTTGTCCTCCAGGTGAGTCTCCTGGAGGAAAGAGAAAAGAAATAGAAATGTCTCTCTTCCAAAAATGACAGAACTGCCGCCCTCTTAGCAGGCTTTTGGAGGCCGCGGATGTTCCTGGAACGGATCTTCATGTTATACAAGTCAGACATGGCCATAAGGCACCGTTACTTAGCAAGAATAGAAAATGCCACACTGATAACCCACATAGATCCTATACACATGTCATGTCCTGAGCTATACACTAAACAAGCATAACAAATGTAAAACAAGGAAACACAAACTAAGGGGCTTTCCCCAAATAAACAGGGACTGTTCTCCATACAAGCACCTTTTAAACTCACCAAGAGCGAACTGACAGCATAGGATGAATAGCGTGCCAAGAAAACTAAAAAGGACCTCCCTGTGGGAGTGAGTGAAATAAGGTGGAAATGTAGTATTCATATTACGAACAGCCTTACCACTCGGTTAGGAAATGTTCAGAATGATCAAAGTGTTCAAGAGTAGGCAACAACTAGAAAACAGAGCATGAACTACCAGCGTGAGTGGAAAAACTGCGGTCGGTACAGAAAAAATGTCCCAAGCCAGACAAATTGTCATGGTTGTGTATGTTGTTTTATTTTGAATTCTCTGTTTTCTCCCTTGTCTTGTCTAGTTTTACTTCCTGTCTTGTGTTTTCCCGCCTGTCTGATTGTTCCGCCCCGCCCTGATGTGTTTCACCTGTTGTATCACCTGTCCCTTGTTTGCGCGTTACCTGTAGTATTTAGTCTCTGTGTTTCCCTTGTTTGTTGTCAGGTCATTATTTCAGAAAGCAGAGGTCCGTTTCAGGTAGGAGGTTTAGTGGAAACTCTGAGTTTGTTAAGCCTGAGATGAGGGAAACTCTGAGTTTTCCGTTTCAGAGAGAGAGGTAACTTAACCTCAGAGTCAGTTACTATGGTAACTGAGCCTATGAACCTAACCTGGTCGGGAGCAGGTTTTCTTCAAGAAACCTCAAGTTTCTCTCAGACTCCTCCCTCTGACACAGCGCTCTTCATTTCCTCATTCATTCATTCAGTCTGTATCAGGCGCATTTCAGCGCAGTTTGTTATATTGTGTGAATAAAAAAAACATTGATTTATTAACTGTTAGGCAGACTTTAAAACATTGTTTTTTCTCAAAACATGACATTTCCTTTTATCGACGATCCCGTTGATGAAGACGCTGTATGGCAGGGAGTTAAACATGTGTCGGAAGATGATATTGACGCATATTCATTTACAGATAACTTTCTATTTGAGCGCTATGGTTTTTCTTCCCAGTCTATCAGTTATGTAAGCTACATAACCTTATCCGTCCTCATATCACTAAAGTCACCCATCGTGGACATGCTCTACATCCCAGCACATTCTATGTGTTGTATTACAGTTTTCTTTACAACCTTGGTGATGCGGAGCATTTTAACAAAGCGGCGTCAGAAGAGATCGCTCTGAAACGTTGCATAACTGCTATAAATCATCGTATGCTTTGTGTTTGGGCTTAATTAAATCCTGACAGTCTAAGCTTTCAACCGATGTGCTGCATGACCATATCTTTTGAAGATTTAATACGTCAAATTTATAAGCAGCGTCCACTTTGAGCATGAGTGTCCCGTACGGGTCAGTGAAAGTAAAGAGTTTAAACATTTTTAGTGTTCCCTGGACACAGACCAGTCAGAGCCATTAAAAAGGAGTTCCACAGTATTGCAGGTGAATGATGTAAACCCTTTGAAATAAAAGATTATGAATTATAATTCTGTTAATGATGGTGCTGCAGCCTCAGAATGGGATTAGTAGGCCTAGGACTTTTTCGCCCGCATTATTGCACCTAAATGAAATAGATTTTCAGTAATATTAGCTATACTTATGATTAAATATGATATACATTACATTGGAATATATGCATTTACTCTAGCAGCAATTTTCTCCAGCGCAAATTCTCTCTCTTTTGCAGCAGCTGCTGTGTTGCTTTTTTAATGAAATACATATTCAAACTCGCATGTGCGCATGAGTATTTCCGCAGACCCGTTTGTTTGTGGTTGTTACCATGGTGAATCGTAGTATCATGGCTCCATTCATGCTGTCTTTGGTGCACGCGCGTAACCCTGAGTCAACCTACTCCGAGTTGATTGAACCAACTCGAATCAGCCGTTGTGAAACCGAAAACTCAGAGTTTCCCATCTCAGGGTAAATCAACTCAGAGGTCAGGCTCAGACTCAGAGTTTGTTGAACCTCCTACCTGAAACGGACCCCAGGTTTAGTGAAAACTCTGAGTTTGTTAACCCTGAGATGAGGGAAACTCTGGGTTTTCTATTTCAGAAAGAGAGGTAAGTTAACCTCAGAGTCAGTTACTATGGTAACTGAGCCTATGAACCTAACCAGTCTCCTCCCCATGGATGTATGAAGAGAATTAACGCTCCTCCCTCTGACACAGCACTCTCATTTCCTCATTCATTCATTCAGTCTGTATCGCATTTTGCAGTTTGTTATATCGCATAACTGTCAAGTTTTGGATTTGAAAATAAGGGAAGTTTTCCGGCGCCCACTGCAAGCAGTCCCACCACCCCAACCAAGCTCCAGTATCCCTTACATTTTAAGACAGGTGTACAAGAAAGCTAAAATCACCACTTGATGCAGAATGCTGAAAACATTTACAATTTATAACATTGCTTGTCTTTACATTTACATTTATTTTCATTCAGGGCCAGAGTGGGACTCATTTTCAGCCCTGGTGTTTCATGCCTTAGACCGGCCCACTTTATTTACTTCACAAAAAAATGTAATCAAAACCTTAGTATATAAGTCTGCAATAGCGCCCTACTCTATACAGCCTTGCAATTCAGTGTATTTTTGTAAAATATCACTATTTCCAAGTGTTGCTTCACAATGTCGATTCATTAGAAAAGTTAACATTTTTACAACAACCCAATGATGTTCAACAATATCAGAATCTATTTTCTGTGCAAATAATTAATCACAGATATCCAAAAACGTGAAATTAAATAAAGAACAAGATACCTTGTATTGCACTTTCTAATGACACCATAATCTATTTTTTCCTTTGAATAATATTTCATATAACTTTCTCCCTTTCAGTCGTGGGCTTTGTATATTTACTATCCTAATTTTGAGGATAAAGGCATAATGGTAGTAGTAAGTAATATTTGGGCATAAAAAGTGATTATACTGTAACTAATCTGATCATGTTTGCTTGTTCACACACTGTGATACAACATCTTACAGTAGATGTGCCTTCTACAGACAGCAGATATCCATAATACTGAAGTGTACACGGACGGCTTGTTAGTTTTTTTTTTAGGAAGGTGTTGATATTATATTATTATATGATATTCAACTATGGTACGGTTTAAAATACGGGAGATTTACGGGAAAATACTAATACGCGAGGACGGCGGGAAAGAAGGGTAAAATACGGGACTTTCCCGGCCAAAACGGGATACTTGACAGGTATGTATATCGGCATGACTAAAAAAAACATTTTTTTTTCTCAAAACATGGCATTTCCTTTTGTCGACGATCCCATTGATGAAGACGCTGTATTACTTCGCGGGGAGTTACGTCAGGAGATGATATTGAGGCTCCGTAATTTACAATCTCCATGTAGGTACAAGGTGGTAAAGAGTCCAGGTCTCTGCTCCATTCTGCTCCAGGCAGCTCGTATGGGTCGACGTTGTTGATATCAGCCAGCTACTCGAAATACCTGTGCTTGGCGCTGGTAGTAAGTTTCTCCCTGTAAGGTCCCCTTTCTTTTGCTGCCTTTTTCTCCATTTCCTCTTAATTTTCTTAAGTTTAAACACTGTGCTAATAATTTTCAGGTCCGTCTCTGTGTCGCTCGCTCCGTCTCTGTGTCGCTTGCTCGTACAATGTTACCCCTGGCAACCGATAGTGTAGGCACCCAAAAATGGCCGACAGGCTCAGACCCCTCCCAAATCGTGACGTATGTCCTCATTCTCAATAGATGCATTTGAATTTCCAGATAACTTCCTATTTGAGCGGTATCGTTTTTCTTCCCAGTCTATCAGTTATGTATCCTACATAACCTTATCCGTCCTCATATCACTAACGACACCCATCGTGGACATGCTCTACATCCCAGCACATTCTTTATGTCACATTACAGTTTTCTTTACAACCTTGGTGATGCGGAGCATTTTAGTAAAGCCACTGTAGCAAAGCGCCGTCAGAAGAGATCGCTCTGAAACGTGTTTTAAACATTTTTAGTGTTCCCTGGACACAAACCAGTAGCCTAAGCCATTAAAAAGAAGTTCCATAATATTGCAGGTGAATGATGTAAACCCTTTGAAATAAAAGATTATGAATTATAATTCTGTTAATGATGGTGCTGCAGCCTCAGAATGGGATTAGTAGGCCGAGGACTTTTTCGCCCGCAGGATTGCACCTAAACGAAATAGATTATAGGTTCAATACCAGTAATATTAGGCTATAGGCTACTTATGATTAAATATGATATAGGCCTACATTATATTGGAATGTACGCATTTACTCTAGCAGCAATTTTCTCCCATGCAAATTCTCTCTTTTACAGGAGACATTGTGTTGCTTTTTTAACGAACTACATGTTCAAACTCGCTGTATGTGCGCATGAGTATTTCTGCCGACCCGTTTGTTTGTGGTTGTTGCCATGGTGAATCGTAGTATCATGGCTCCATTCATGCTGCCTTTTTAAAGTGCTGGTGCACGCAAGTAACCCTTAGTGAACCTACTCTGAGTTGATTGAACCATCTCATATCAGCTGTTCTGAAACCGAGAACTCAGAGTTTCCCATCTCAGGGTAAATCAACTCAGACATCAGGGTTAGACTCAGAGTTTCTTAAACCTCCTACATGAAATAGGGCCCAGGTCATTATTTCTGTTTGAAGTGTTTGCGTGTTAAGTCTACCTGTTTGGTCACTGTATTCTTGGTTCCTTTTACTCCTGTGATCCTGGTTTTGGACTTCAACTTCAGTTTGGATTTATTTGCCTGCTGTTTCTCTGGACACCCTTTTGTTTGTAAGGACTGTTTTCATTATTAAATATTCAACTCTATTCTGCCTGCGGTCTCTGCACTTGGGTCCTACATTCTCTGAAGCTCATGACAGAATGACCTGACCACTTGGACCCAGCAGAGAGGCCTTTTTCTTCCAGTGGGTTCTCAGATTTTGTTTTTCTACTTTTGCTGCACCTACTTACCTGGACAATGGATTCTGCACACTCAATGTCAGATGAACTTTATGAGTTGATTTGTGATCTGATTGAGCTTTCAAAGATGTGGAGGGAGACTGACAGTGATTATCAGAAGGAAGCAATCCTGTCGTTTGCTCATGTGAAAGTGTCAGAAAAGCCCTGGTTAGAGGACTCAATTCTGAATTGGGTTAAATGCTTCATATCCACTCAAGCTCATCAATCTGCTAAGGAGAGGGGTTCTACCAAGCCGGTTACATTCCCAAATGCTCCTCTTCAAACTCCCTTGTCAGCTTCCCCTGAACTTTTGTTTGACTGTCCTACTGCTACCTGTTCAGCGGGCACCCCTGACTACAAGCAGTCCTTTCAGGGTACCCGTCTGGCTATTTTTCCTGGGACTCGTGGAGGCCGTAGACGGAGGAGGGGTCAACATGCCTCCAACGCTATTCCACGCTTCAACCTCTGTCCAGTGGTCCTGAGCCTGTGTTGTCTAGTGGCCCTGAGCCTGTGCTGACCAGTGTTCCAGAGCTTCCCAGTGTTCCCGAGCCTGAGCTGTCCAGTGTTCCCGAGCTGTCCAGCGTTCCCGAGCTGACCAGTGTTCCTGAGCTTGAGCTGACGTGCAGCCCCCCCAGAGTCCCGGCTGGCGTGCAGCCTTCCAAAACCTCGCTGACGTGCAGCCGTCCAGCTGTCCAGAACCTCTGCCGACGTCCAGGTTATCCTCTTGGATAACCACCCTCCAAGAATCTTCAATGACCACTCGTCATGAGTCTTCGATGACCGCTCTTCAAGAGTCTACGATGACCACTCTTCAAGAGTCTACGATGACCACTCTTCAAGAGTCTACGTCGACCGGCCTCCCAGAGTCTACGTCGACCGACCTCCCAGAGTCTACGCTGACTGTTTACCCAGAGTCTACGCTGACCGTTCCCCCAGAGTTTACACCGGTCGTCGGCGCCCCAGAGACTTTGCCATCGCTCAGCACCCCTGAGACTTTGTCGGTCTCTAGTGCCCCAGTGACTTTGTCGGGTGTCAGCACCCCTGAGACTTTGTCGGTCTCCGGTGCCCAGTGACTTTGCCGGTTTGCGGCGCCCCAGAGACTTTGCCTTTTTCAGTACCTCAGAGACTGTGCCATTGTCCAGCACTTCAGTGACCGTACCGTTGTCTGGTATCTCAGAGACTGTGCCGTGCGGCGCCTCAGAGACTGTGCTGGTTCCCTGCACCTCAGAGACTTTGCCTTTTTGCGGCGGCACCGGAGCAATCCCAAAAGTGGAACGTCGTGGATATAGACTACAGAGGTGATAACACCAGAGGTGTGGACTCGAGTCACATGCGTTGGACTCGAGTCAGACTCAAGTCACAAATTTTAGACTTTAGACTCTACTCAAGAAAACAGAAAAGACTTTGACTTGGACTTTAACACCAATGACTCGTGACTTCACTTGGACTTGAGCCTTGTGACTTGAAAAGACTTGATTCCTTTCCCCAAAGATTGAAAAGTATGTTATTTAAAACATGTTTAACAAATAAATGAATTCGCGTTGATTTCCTGAATCAGCTAACGTCATCAATTCCCAGCAAGACGATACTTGAACGCATCATTGCCCGGATCAGCATGAACAGTGAAGTTATGTTGCTAGTACCAAGTGGAAATGATGACACCAAACATAATTTTGTTCATGTATAAAGACTATATGGTGGTCAACAACAAACAGATTGCAATATGCAAAACATGCGGGTCGAAAATTACAGATGGAGATGCAGCAACTTCCAACTTCGTTCGACATTTGAAGCTGCACAATGTACGGTAACGTTAAAGGTCCAATATGTAATATAAACATATAGCACAAAAAAGTAAGGACATTTGTGTTTGGTAGATTATTTCTCTATGGTAATAATGCTTTTTGGCAATACATCTTATAACGTTGGCAAGGCTGTTTAGTTCCCTTTCAAATGGTGCCCCAATTGTAAGGAACATGCATTTGTGGATGAGCAGCAGCGCTGAATATGTGGGTTGTGCCCATGAAAAATTTGCCAAATCTTCTCTGCCAATGCCAAACAGCTTATTCTGCAATTGTCTAGTTTTGGTGTTTCATATTCAAATTAAGTTGTTTAGATTTGTTAAATTTTGCATTATGACAACTCAAACTCAAAGTTTAGGACTTTGGACTTGACGTGAGGTTTGCCTGTCTTGACTTGGGACTTGCAAAACAGTGACTTGGTCCCACCTCTGGATAACACTGTTAATGGTCTTTTAATTTGATCATCAAGCCATTTAACCAGCAGCAGCATGGATTTAAACTAGCAACGAGCATAAAGCCTTCCTAAAATCCACAAGGTATCTTGTCTCATTCAGTGTTGTCCCCCCACCAACACACAGACCACTGGACACTTGATGGACAGATCCAGGACACATACATATATACGTACTCGTATTACACGCACGCATGCACACACACACACGCACACACACACACACACACACACACACACACACACACACACACACACACACGTCTAAGGGTTAATTGGGGTAATGGTCAAACAGATTTGGTGCCTGAAGGCGTCATTTTGAAGGGAGGGCTCAGTTTAATGGTTGAAGTTAGCAAGAGGAGTAGCTTCACTTGGAAGTGAGGGTGTAGTCAGAACGGCAGGTGGCAGGCAGGCTGAACATGCACGTCTTCATAAGTGAGCCATGCTTCAGCTTCACGCTGCTGTGTGCAATGTGTGCAACCAGCCATTAACATGATCAGAGTCATCAGCCATGTGGTCAGCGTGTCAGCATCAGGCTCATATGCAAACGTAGCGCATCGAGTTTAGCTTGATTAACTGTGAGTGAGAGGTCCATGTGTGGTGACATGACACTTTTATTCCTGTGCTCCTGTAGTGCCTGGGCAAATGGACCAACTTATCCTCCATGCTGTACTCAGTCTGCTTCATGATCAAGTTTGTTGTCCGACCACCTCTAGTCTCACATTGCATCTCCACAGCACTGTGGAGTAAGGTCTGGCTACACCACAGATACATTCCAGTATCAGAGAAAAATAATGCTCTGGGTTCTTTGCATTTCTTAAAACCAATCACAATGGTCTTCGGCGGCGTTAAGCTCCAGACGTAGCGACGGTGGCTCTGCTAAATAGTCTCAGGAAGGAACTTGTTTTGGTTGAACATTTGCACCCAGCAAAATAAAACGCCACGTACAATATTAAATGTATTAAGTTTACACAATACAGCTGGATACATTGTTTTTTAGGACTTTAATTGACAGGATAGTTTGAAGACAGGAAAAGGGGTGAAAGAGAGGGGGGACGACATGCAGCAAAGGACCGCGGGTTGGATTTGAAACCCGGGCCACTGCCAAGGACTTAGCCTACATGGGGTTCACACTCTACTGGGTGAGCTAGAGGTCGCCGCAGCAGGATACATGCATGGTTAAACCTCATTTGCTCTTACCAGTGTATCTCCATGTGTACTTTGCGATACAACCAGTCTGTCCTAAAATTTCCCAGTTAGAGAGGAAATGCCGTAAACATTTTCTTTGTAAATCTTAACAATTATTCCCACAAAGAACCAAGCAGGCCTGCCTTGTTGCACCATCGTCATTTTCTGCGTGTAGCTTGCTAGCTCGAAGTTTGTTGTTTCCTGTAGCAAAGGGAGTTTGAGAATGGCAACAGACAGAGCGGAAGGTGAGGGACGCGCCGGATGTGAGGCATTTTTTCCTGGCAATGTACTTCTGTTGATCCAGACTAGACCAGCTCTGAAGGAAAAATGGTCTATAGCTGTTGTGAACAGCCTGCTGTAATGTCCTCTTCCTGACTGCATCCCACTGTCTCACACATCTGTCTCCAACATCTGTGTGTGTTTTGTGTATCTTGGTAGTCTCAAGGCCACTAAAGCCCCACTAGGACTGGATTCAATTCAGTAGTATCATACCATAACAAGAGTTATCTCGAGACACTTTACAAATAGAGTAGGTCTAGGTCACACTCTATAATTTACAAAGACCCAACAATTCTAGTAATTCCCTAGTAATTCATGTCTCTAGTGGAGGTGGGGGGACTTTAATATCACCTGCTTTGGTCAGTGATTTATTCCCGTCCGGAGCGCGTATGTGGAACATTTCTCACATTACTCACATTACTGCCACAATAACTGGCTGCTCCTCCTGTCACGTAAACCCTGTCCAGAGGACTTCCTTGAATTTTAAAGTGCATATTTGATTTTTTTTTCACCTAGTTTTTGTTATCAGCTTAGTGTCAAATTTGACTTTGGTAACATTTTATAGTAACCATCACAAATAAATGGTAAATTTATAGAAAATAAAGTTGAGTTAAAGGGGTGATAGAATGATTATATAGGTTATTTCACATTGTTCCTTAAGGTCGCCTAAATGTATGTAACAATGGTTGGGCTGAAAATGGCCCGGGTGATTTTCTATTCTTCCTAAAGCCACATTGTGAATTGGCTTTAGAATGAACGACAAGTTTTCTACCATATAAGGAATGCTCATGAATATTTAGATGAGCTGCGCGCTGATTGGTTGGTTGCTTGCACGCACACACACACAGAGAGAGAGAGAGAGAGAGAGAGAAAGAGAGAGAGAGCGCTGCCCCGCAGCACACACACACAGAGAGCTGTGTACACACAGACACACTGTCTGTTAACGCAGAGATCTTCAACAGGGGGTCCGGGACCCTTAGGGGGTCCTTGAAGTTACTTACTGGCCTATGGGTAAGGTAGTCACTAAGGATTCACTGTGCCACATGTATGGTTAACATTAGGGATGAGCGAGTACAGCATTATCTGTATCTGTTAACCATATGAATTATCTGTATCTGTACTCGGACTGGGCGGGGCCTAACCCGGAAGTGGGTCCATTTGTCTTTAAATGGGCGGGGCTTTAACCTGTGTGTTATTTTAAGCACGCAATTGATATGGTTTGATCAGAAATTGTTATATTTATTGCTGATTAGAAAACTATTTACATGACAGCATCAGCATTGAGCTTCAGATCAATGGTTTTGATCACGATAAACAAACTATATACAGAACAAGTTTTGCAACAATGAATACAACAGATGCGGTTGCAATTATGAAGTAAAATATAACGAACAAGAGTTTTCATACTCAACATAACTTTCTTTTTTTAACTTTAAATTTTTTTATGATCAGTGTGATTTCTTTTGGTTCTTTATTTTTTTTTATTTCCACACCAGGTATGTATATGTGTGTGTGTGTGTGTGTGTGTGTGTGTGTGTGTGTGTGTGTGTGTGTGTAAGAGAGAGAGAGGGGGGCGGGGGACTGTGTTCTACGGATCAAATAGTCCAACGCTGTTTTTCAGATCTGCATTGACTTACAAAATACAGCAAGAAAGTGTCAGACACTCAGTGCGTGAAGTAAAAAAAACTGGTTAGAGCCAGCTGACAGTTTAAAAAAGAAAAAAAATCTCCGCAACGCGAGTTGCATTCTACCAAGCACCTTGTTTACCAGAACTCTACTGGTTAATAATAACAAACCGAAGTAAAAAACAAACCTGAAGCTGAAGAGACCCTAAACGTTAACGGAAAAGACCCGCGAACCTGGGCGGGGCCTAACCCGAAAGTGGGCGGAATTTAACCCGGAAGTGGGTCCGTTTGTCTTTAAATGGGCGGGGCTTTAACCTGTGTGTTATTTTAAGCACGCAATTGATATGGTTTGATCAGAAATTGTTATATTTATTGCTGATTAGAAAACTATTTACATGACAGCATCAGCATTGAGCTTCAGATCAATGGTTTTGATCACGATAAACAAACTATATACAGAACAAGTTTTGCAACAATGAATACAACAGATGCGGTTGCAATTATGAAGTAAAATGTAACGAACAAGAGTTTTCATACTCAACATAACTTTCTTTTTTTAACTTTAAATTTTTTTATGATCAGTGTGATTTTTTTTGGTTCTTTATTTTTTTTTATTTCCACACCAGGTATGTGTATGTGTGTGTGTGTGTGTGTGTGTGTGTGTGTGTGTGTGTGTGTGTGTGTGTGTGTGTGTGTGTGAGAGAGAGAGAGGGGGGCGGGGGACTGTGTTCTACGGATCAAATAGTCCAACGCTGTTTTTCAGATCTGCATTGACTTACAAAATACAGCAAGAAAGTGTCAGACACTCAGTGCGTGAAGTAAAAAAAACTGGTTAGAGCCAGCTGACAGTTGCATTCTACCAAGCACCTTGTTTACCAGAACTCTACTGGTTAATAATAACAAACCGAAGTAAAAAACAAACCTGAAGCTGAAGAGACCCTAAACGTTAACGGAAAAGACCCGCGAACCTGAGTGACTGAGGGAGAGACAGAGAGAGAGGAGAGCTGTTCTCTTCTCAGTGTTCTGTGTGTGAGTGAGCAGAGCGGGAGGGGAGGGGCGCTGTGACTACTAGCCTATCACAGAACGCAGACACAGTCAGCTACAAAATGAGGATTTTTATTCAATCCGAGCACAGATATTGACTCGTATTATTCGTATAATACTCGTACTCGGCAAAAGTGCTTTATCCGTACCGGATACTCGTTTCAGCCGCGTATCCGGCTCAACTCTAGTTAACATTAAAATATGATTTATAAAATCATGCTGACAATTATAACCTTAATAGCTTAGTATACTATGCACCAAAAAGGTTTGTAGAGTATAAAGGCTTTAGGCCACCCTACATGTTTATTATGTTTATTACAGTTTATTATGCAACTTGATTTTTTACATTAGTAGTAGGGGGTCCCTGCTCCGTGTCTCTTTCAGTTAAAGGGTCCTTGGCTTAAAAAACATTGAAGATCCCGTTGTTAACGTTACCGATAGACTTCCAAAAGTACAGACATGCCCAGGCGCAAGCAGCAGCTGCTGCGCGGCTAAAACAGCTGAGAGAAAATATTCCCAGCTTGCTTCAAACTTCATTTCTGATCCAACACAAACTCATCAACTAATGTTACTGTAAAAAGCATCAGATACACAGTTTGATCCTCCAGTGTGTCGCGCACACACCAATGCAAAGTTTCGACACTTTAATTACAACTAGTATTGTTATAACGTTACCCGTGGGAATCACAACTCACCCTGTAGCTAGTCAGCGCGGGGACATTTAGCGGAGACAGCCCTGCAGGCATGTCCTCTGCACCGCTGCGTTAGATCCAGTAAGTAAGTCCCGGTCCATTGTCCGTTATCTACTCATTCTAAACACTTTTCTCTGTCTGTTTTCAGAGGCAGTTTCAAGTTGTCAGATTTGCAGAGGAAAGAGGTGTCAATGGGATTTTGAGGTTCTATGTATATCCTATTTACCCACCAAACTGTCGTTATTCAACTATGACATGGTAAAATTGGTTTTGCATTCTATCACCCCTTTAATAGTTATTTTACTGTTAAAGCTATAGTGCATAGTTTCTGTCTCCCCCATGAGGAATTCTAAGTAATGACAACAAAACTGTTGGCGCGTCCACATGATACAAGCCTTACGTGATCGCGCACAGCCCCCATCCCTCCTCCACGCAGTTGCTTAACCAAGGAGGACACGGAGGATTAAAAAACATGTCTTCAGAAGAGGTAATTATCTTCATTCGAATTTCTGCACGCGAAAGTCACTGGACGACACAATCTTCTGAACATAGCCTTACTGAGAAATACAGAGAGAGTTGTGTGGAGCTGATAGTCTTAATTAGCTTTGTAGCAACTTATTTGGCAATGGCTTAAATGTAACGGATGCTCATTATTATAATGAAGTTACACACTAAAGCTTTAACAAACAATGGTATGATAATTAATAATGTTGACTAATTATTAGTAATGCTATAGTTTGTCACGTTAACAGTTTGTTGTTGCACACATAACATTTTATATATTATATTAAGTATTTGAACATTGTTTGGATGCTATTAACACTGTGTGTTATGGTGTTATGGTTAATAAATACTTAGTAAAGCATCTATAAACATTATTTACATATCAGTGCACAAATAATCAATTAACAACTCTTTCATAGATCACCAAAACATGATTTAATAGGGTCATATTAATGTTACCTGATGCTTTATAAACCACTTACTATTCATTAAGTAATTATTATAAGCATTAGTTTCAGCTTTATAATAGCATCCAGATAATGTTTATATATGATTTACAAAAAGTATTAACCACTGACAAAGTATTAACTATCTAGATTCATAAACTAAATCTTTAATATGACACTAAACTAATAACATAATATGAATTATAACGTAACTAATAATAAGTAAACATTATTAATCATCATTTCATTGTTTACCTTCTAACTAAAGTTGAATTAACTATCAATGTACCATGTATTCAGGGCTGCCCTGTAACATTCAGTTGAGGCATGTGGGATGTGTTTGTTTCCACAGTGTGTCTCTGTTTGCTCGGCTGCTTTCAGTCACCTGTTGGTTTTTCCCCTAACACAGGCGCAGATGTTGACTGCTTAGAAGGGAAGTGTATCACCTTAAAACAACGGCAGTAGCCCATTCATCAGCTATCAGCTGTCAGTGACAGAGGAAGTTTGCTCAGGGAGATGGCTGCATCCTCACCTGATGGTTAATAAGACCAGACACGCCCCCATGTTTTACTACAATGGACATTGTGGGCGTACTATTAAAAAATACCCTCTACACTCACTGGGCACCTTATGAGGTACACCTGTACAATCTGAAGCAAATCAATACAGCAGCTTGACATACATTCAAAAAGTAATAATATTATATATAAATATAAAGTATAATATTCAGTTTCAGGTGGCATTAGCAGAAAGTGTTTATTATTGAGGTCAGGTGATAATGAGTCCAACTTATCTGCATAGTCCAGTATATCCATCTGTAGTGTGTGTGTGTGTGTGTGTGTGTGTGTGTGTGTGTGTGCATGCAAGCCTGTGTAGATGCTACAATACAGGGTTGGTTGCCATGTGCCATTCATGTCAGTGAACAAAGGCAGCAGCAGGACAGATTCTAGGAAGCAATGGACATGACTCTCGTTGACGCGCGTGTATACACACACACACACACACACACACACACACACACACACACACACACACACACACACACACACACACACACACACACACACACACACACACTCTTTCTCTCTTTTGTCCTTTAACGGTGAGTTTTCTGATGGCTGATTAGTCCTATCTTGGATCCACAGGTTCTATTGCAGGTGGGGCATATATACATGGTATTGATTTATTATTATTGTTACTGGCATTCATGGGTGTGGGTGTGGGCCTTCTTTGTTGTCTCCTGACTGTCCTTTCCTCCTCCAGTGCTTGGGTCCCATCTAGACATAGCTGCCGCCAGGTGTTGCGGTTGCAGCCATGTTCTCCAGGTCCCCACACTGTAAATTCCAATAGCTGTCATAACTTGCATTAATGAGTTAGCTGTAGTCGGGTACCAATAATATGTGCTTCTTAATTGGTTTTACAAAGTAATGTTTAATTGCATGGTGAAAAAAGCTATTTACTTATTGTTTTGAATGAATACAACTTTGTTTGAAGTTATCTAACTTGCTTAGAGCGACTATTTGGAACTCATCCTAAGAGCAATCAGGGCTGGGTGTGAGCATGCGCAGTAGAAGCCACCAACGTTCAGTCTCCTGCTCAGGACCGTTAGCGGTGCTGATCGGACTGAGCCGACACATTTGCTGGAGATTTCATCGCTTGTGGAACAATAAGGTACGTTTTTAAGCAAGTTAGGTTAATATTTGTGTGTGAATTTGTGTTTCTATCTGCTGCCTCAACATAAGCTATCATATGTTAGCTAGCTAAACATTAACAAGCTAACAGGCAGAGCACATGTTCGGGCATGTTTTGGGCGGCTTTCCACCACCATCTCGGGATTCACCTGAAAATCCATTTTAACTTAAAGTGAAAACGCTCACATTTTAAATGTAGCTACAGTCATTTTTAGTGTTCCCCGAGTTGACACAGTGGATGTATTTTGGTCGAATGTTGGGTATTAACAACACAGAAATTGCGAGTTACAAATGAAATTTGCTTTATCAAGTAGAGGAAACACAAAACAAGGCAATTTGTAAGCTACACACAGTTTGCAGCCACATTGGTCGGACAATTAGGAGAACATAAGTTACTTTACTGCTAGTTTCTGTTTTAATCGTTTGCAAAGCCAAAAATGTGGAGAATACATGACAGTTGGCAAAAGTTATATTTTGTATTAAGAAAAAGGACATTTATGTTTGCAATTACATATTTTGTCCATCCCGCCCGTGTTTGGGGCTGATGGAACAAGCACCTTTCATTCAAAGTCAAATTAAACCGAAGTCGTTCCATATTTTTACAAGATAGCACCTGGTATTGGTAGAACACACACAACAAATTATTTTTGTCTGTAACGTTTTCTTTTAAAATGAGGTAGTCCTATATCTGAAAAGTGTTTCAACGTCCTGGCTCTCCCCTGTTATTTATTTATGTAAATGCAGTTGCTAATATTGCTGTAATTATACAGTAATGTCAGGATTGTTTATACTATATATACTTAATTTTTCGAATTGTTTTTGTGACTCAATCTGAATCTTCAAATTATTCATATAAGAGGATATATCTATAAGGATTTATATTGGAAAGCAAGCATTCTCCTGTAATGCTTGTCTCACATGTGTCTTTAATCTACAAATCACATCACATTATTTTAACTAAGACATTATTTGTCCTTTACAGAAGTGCTTGTGGCAACTGCCTTGAGGGCTCTTCACAGCTGCTTTTTCAGTGGGCATCGGTACACTGGAGGTGAGATAAAGTAGACAATATTTTGGAGGATATTATTTACAGATACACACACACACACACACACACACTTACAACTTACACCTACAATTTCCACTTAAAATAATTTCTTGCAGATGCAGTGGACCTGTAAGCAGTGTAATTTTTCTACAGACAAAAGAGGACAGTTGTTAAAACACTATCGCCTAAAACATGGAGGCTTTACTCGGCAACAGCCAATACCATGTTTTCATAATGATTGCTTGTGCACTTTCAAATCTTTTAATGCACTCAAAGTGCATTTATCGGTCTGGCACTGTCAATCAGACATTGGACAAGCAAGTAAACCCACAGTTGTATTTCACTGCCAATTATGTGAATACACAGAGCCCTGCACTGATGAAGAGTTTTTCACACACTTGCGCAGCCATTTAAAACTTAAGCAAAAAGTTCTGTGTCCATACGACGGCTGTGATTTTCACAGCAATGTATATTCAACATTTAATGCACACAAAAGTAGGGTACACAGAGGGAGTACTACAACACATTTTAAAACCGGAATTGTATCAAACATTGAACATCAAGATCAGTTGACTGAAGTGGAGAATGATATTTCCTCACAGGATGACACTGAGTGTGAATTTGAAGAGTCTGTAGGTGACATACAGCACTTGGAAAGTCAGCTGGAACGTAACCTTGCTGCTCTGTTTTTGAAAATGCAAACAATCCTGCATATATCAGAAAGTGCTACACAAGAAGTTATTCAGCAGATCAATCAGATCCACTTACTTTCACAGCCATTACTTCAAAGTAAAGTCCAGGAGATTATCAGTCAGCATTGTGGTGATGTGGATAATTCCATTGTGAGTGACGTTGTAAATGCAGTTTCACAAACTAATGTCCTGCTGAAATTCACCTCTACAGGAGGATCCTTATCAACAGCTAGCAGGACAGCATCTTATATACAGCAAGAATTTCCTCTCGTTATGCCAGTTGATGACAATTGATAATGCCAATCAACATTCATCTGTTGTAATGTTTGTGTTTGGTTGTATACAGGATTCTGACAGTGATGAGGCCTGGGCCCAGGTATCTGTTGGGTTGCTGACTGTCATCAGTGAAGATGCGCCTCTCCCTCCAAATCATCTCCATCTTGACCCAGTGTCTACTGCCATCATTCTTGAAGGAGGTATTGTAATGGACAATCTCCAGAACCTACCTCAAGCATTTTGCCTCTTGTTTGGCTTGTCCTATGCACTACACTTGGACTACTCTAAAGCAATGAAAAACACCTTTAACTTCATTCAACGAGTGATGCTTCGCCTGGGAGAGAACAAACTCCCCCCCAAACTTCAAACTCTTAAAAATCTCCTGTTGAGTTAGAATGGTAAAAATCAAGAGTGACATTTGGCATACAATATTATTTGTTTATGAAAGTGGGTCCAGTTGCCTTTTATTGTTGGCTAAATTAAGGCACTCCTTTCATATTGTTTTATATCAGCCACTGGGTTCATCAGCAAGTTACATTTAGAGGCTGCAGGTGGGTCATTCATACATGTGTGAGATTGGTTGCCATAGTCATTCTTGTACACTAACTGGACGTCACTTGTACTTGTCAGCAGGTTGATTATGTCAGCAGTTTGGTCTTTAAACTTTATTGTTACAAAAGTAAAGCAGTTGTTCAGGATTATGTTAAATAAAAGGACAGGGTTGGATACCGATTTATATGGGCAGCAAACATTCAGTCCAACAGAGTCTGTTATTCACACCCCTTGGTGTTGCTTTCACTCTGTACTTTTGAAGAATGATTTTATTTTTATATTTTATGGCAGTGTAATAAGCGTGTGCACGTTCTGGTTCTGTGAGAAGAGATATTCTGTGGTTGGTGCTAATACCTTGACATTGATCGTTTTAGTCTGAATGTTGTCTTCAAGTGGTACTGATCACTTATAGTAATGACTAACATTTGTATCTCCTCGAAACCAATTAGTATCTCTATCAGCTGTCTACGGTGCAGATTTGACTGTGTTTTCCCACTAAACATCTCTGTACCGGATACACTGATAAAATCAAGTATATTTCCCAAAAATTAATACTCCTATAAATAATCCGGTAAAAAAAAAAAAAGTTAATAAAATTACTTATCAGCCAGGTCAAAAATTCAAAATCGTGAAATCCTGTGCCAAAATTTGGTTTTTGAAATAACAAGGTTTATCTAGGCCAAGTACACAGTAATAATTTGTAAGATGATAAAATACAATCAGAATAAAATTACAAATGTCAAGGTAATGCATACTTTATACCAGATCCAAAGGGTTTTAAGACTTTAATGTTGTAATTTTAACATTGTGAACTAAATAACAATGGTTGAGGTTCAAGGAATAAACCTGTTTCAACTATAATGTGGTTGTGTGTTAAATATTTCTATTTTATGATACTTTATACTTCTCTGGTACATTTATGTGACAAGTGTGTAGTGAGTTGGCAGAACAGAGTTAACATATATGTGAGCGTTTGGCGTTTGAGATGGTTATTCTTCAGAATAACCATCTCAATGTCTAATTGATTACTGTAAATGGAATAAGGTAAAATGAATGTTTGAAGTACTTAATTTACAAAAGTAACAGTTACTTGGTCTTTTCAATCGGTTTGCATGGTTTAAACAAGTAAATCAGAATCACTCTTCAAGTAACTAAAAACAAGAAATTCTAAGTTGCAGGAATTGTCACATTAGTTAGCCCAACTTAAATAATTGTTTAGAGTACAAACAAAGTCAAGTTCACATTACATTACTTAGTTGTTTGAAATAGTAATTCTGAGTAGTCTATACTAAGTCAGGAGTACATCTAAAGTAAATTGTCAAGTACACCGCACAAATTGTTTTTAGTTACTTAAAATCAAGAGTAAGTATACTATACTAAACACGAATTTGTTAATACAACACGCAATACCTATTGCACTGTACTTCGTTTTTTAAGTGCAATCGGTTTGCATGCTTTTTTTAAGTAAGGTTAACTAATCGGATTTTACAGTGCAGGTTTGATTTTGCACCTCTTAAGCACTGTCTTCAACTGGTCTTTAAAGCGTTTCTTCTGGCCTCCAGCAGAGCGCTGGCCTTGGTGTAGCTGGCCATATAGCATTCTGCGGGGCAGATAGTTGTAGGGCATCATTATGACATGCCCCAACCAACGCAAGTGCTGGGTCATTGGCCTCAATACTCTTGCAGCCTATTCTCCTGAGGATCTCAGTATGAGGCACTCTGTCACGCCAAGTGATTCCCAGGATGTGCTGAACACAGCAGATGTGGAAGTGTTCCAGGGACTTGATGTGGTGGATGTAAGTAACAGATGTTTGGTGTGGGTGGGATGTTGGCACTCCACTGGCAGATTACCACTGTTTTGGCAGTGTTGATGGTCAGCCCCATCCTGCTGTATGCCCTCACTGCTGCATCTACAGTAGGACAGACTGGAGGTCTTGTGGAGAGTGAGATACGAGAGCGCAGTCATCTGCATACTGCAGCTCAAGTATCCTCACTCTATCATGAAAGTGACGGAGGATGTTGACAAACTTAGTGGAGCATCCAATCCGGAGGAGGACTTCCCACAAGAGATCTCTCTGCACAGTGTCGAAGGCTTTGGAGAGGTTGACAAAAGCTCAGGTCTTTATGTTGCTCCCTGCACTTTTCCTGGAGTTGCCGGGTTGTGAAAACCATGTCAACTGTGCTCATTTTCTTTCTAAACCCGCACTGTGACTCGGGTAGCATAGACTCTGTGATGTCATTGATTAGCCTCTGTAGCATCACCTTGGCGAGGACCTTGCCTGCCACAGCAATAAGTAATATGCCCCTATTGTTGCCATAAATGGCCCTATCCCCTTTGCTTTTATATATGGTGACAATACTGGCATCTCTCCATTGCTGTGGGATGTTTTCATCAGCCCAAACCTTGGTGATGTAATGGTGTAGTGTTCTTGTGCAGAGATAGTCTCCCTGTTTTAGCAGTTCTGCAGGAATATTGTCAGAGCCAGGAGACTTGTTGTACTTCAGGGAGCGGACAGCTAACAGAACCTCCAGAAAGGTTGGAGGTTGACTAAGGTTGTCAATAAGGGGAAATTCAGGTAGTTCATCCAGGATGGTATAGTCTGCATCAGAGTCCTGATTTAGTAGGGTGTTAAAATGTTCAGCCCACCTCTCCAGGATGCTATTCTGATCTTTCAGGACTTTGAGCCCATCTGCCGTTTTCAGGGGAGTGATGAAGTGACTTATACACAGATAGATGGATGGATTTGATTGGATTTGACTGCATTGTAAAAGTTGTGCATATCATTTCTGTCAGTGAATGCCTGAATTTCATGAACCTTCTCCATCCACCACTTGTTCTGTAAGGTCCGCAGAGTTCTCTGCACTTCCCGACAAGCTTTTTGCCATTGCTGTCTGGCGGTGCTGGATAAGTTTTTTTTTTTAGGGTTTCCTGATGTGCCTTGTGCATGTTGCTTAGTAGGTTATCAAACCAGGCTGGATGGTTCTTGCTCTTATAGCTGATTGTTTGGGCTGCTGCTTCATGAAGGGCTGCAGTAATAGAGGTCCACTGCTATTTCTGTGGCATTTCCACCCCTCAGGAGGAGTTCTAGCTCCCCTAGTTTCTCAGCCAGGGAGCGACGAAAATCATTCCAGGCGGACACAGTCTAAGCGCCTCCTACTGGGTCCACGTTTCCGTATTGGGGGGGGCACACTTCCATGAGGACCTTGGTCATAATCATGCAGTGATCTGTCCAGCATTCTGCACCTCTCATGGCTCGGGTTATGAGAACGTCTCTGATGTCACAATGTCTCACGATGACAATCAATCAGGTGCGAATGTTTGGACTGTGGGTGTTTTGTATTTGGTCTTTTGCCGGAAGATGGTGTTATGGTCAGGTTGTGCTCAGAACAGAGGGTAAGTAAGCTCATGTCATTTGAGTTGGCCTGACCAATCCCATGCCTGCCAAGTACTCTTTTCCATATCCCACTGTTCTGCCCAACACAAGCGTTGAAGTCCCCAAGCAGGAGAATCTTGTCGTTCTTGTGGATTCATCCAGTGTCTGGTAAAAGGAGTATTTAGACTGACTGTCACATGGTAGAGTTGGAGCACTTAGAAGTGTGGCATAGCGGTTCTTCACCAGGGGGATACGGAGGGTCATCAGTTTTTTTTTGTCTTTTTTTCCATTTTCTCTTTATTTAGAATCACATATCAGCACTTAACACATTCTGCATAGTTTGATAGAAACATACAGTGATTCATCTTTACAATTTTTTTTAAATATACAAATATCAACAGAACATGGGGTGTTTCAAAGTGGCAAAAAAACATACTAAGAAGAGAATAAAATAAGAAATTACGAGCAGTTAAACAAAAGAAGGGCATTTAGGAGCAATATACATTTTCCACTTTTCCCAAATTTCCTCAAATCTAGTTTTCTCTAGTCTCACAGAAAAGGTAATTCTTTCCATTACATAGATTTTGTAAATAATGTCATACCATTCCTTTATAGATGGGCCATTTGGCTGAAGCCATTTCTTTGTAATTGCTTTTTAGCAGCTACGCTCAGAATACCAAACAAGTATTTTGTTTTACTATTTACAGATGTTTGGTGTAGAAAACCAAAGAGAAGTTCATCCCAATTAAAAGCAATTTTCCTTCCAAATATCATCACTAATTCTGTGTAGACCTTAGGCCAGAAAGCAATTACAATTGGACAGGCCCAGAACAAGTGGTAATGGTTTTCTTCCTGAGAACCACATTTTCTCCAGCAACTGGAGGAACCTGAGTGATGAGACTGCTGAACAGGTGAAATAAAATATCTGCTGAGACTCTTCCAACCAAACACTCTCAAGAGATTGAGCTTGATATCTTCCATTGAAATTCACAATATTTAGTCCAGACTCCCTCTGTGATAAGACTGTTGGTTTCACTTTCCCATTTTTGTTTAATGTAGATGTTACTATTCGTCTTAACTCCTTGGAGTCCCTTATAAAATCTTGAAATTATTTTAAGCCCTTAACAATTCATTTTGAAATACCTTTTGGCTTTCCGGAATACAACTATTAATGTGATGACGAACCTGAAGATATCTAAAGAAGTCACTATTGTTTAAACCATGTAGTCTCTTCAATGCGTCAAAACTGTTCACTGTCCTCTGATTTAAAAAGGTGCAGTATGAGGAGGGACCCAGGTTAACCCATCTTTTATAGCTAATTATAGATAATTAATAATTCATATCTAGTTTATTTGGTATAAAGTTGGGGTCATGTGAGCACCATCTCAAAATCTTTTTCTTCCCGCAATCCGCTTTTACTTATGACAGCTAGCCAGGTTTTAAACCTTAAATTAATCCATTTATTATTATTTCCATTAAAGGGATATTTCACCGCTGGAAAGCTGAATATATCTTTAAATTGGGTCACTTATGTAGCAGAAATGTGATTTTTTTTTTTTTTTAATTGGTGCCTTCTAGGCCGAGAAAAGCCAGAAAATGTGTTTTTGGCTCATATGGATGAAAGACACCAAATCCCCGAATGCACTTCGCTTCGCTGCTTTGAGTCCACTCCCAAGCCACGCTACCGCTTGACAGACAGACAAGACAGCAAGGCATTCAACTCAACTCAATGTGTTTTATTGTTATTTCAACCATACGAAACAACGTTTCATCGTGGCTCAAGTGGTGTTACACATTTAAAATATATAAAAACAACATTATATAAAAACGACATACGAAACAGGCTACATTTAGTGCACACACACATTATAGGCTCCGTAAAGTTCAGCTAAGCATACTAGCATTAGGCTTGGTGGGCTGTAAACACCGAGTATAAACACAGCCGTGAATTAGCGTGGTCACAAACTCCAGCGGTTAGCAGTTAGTTGGATACAAATCACCATATTTCTGCACCAGTCCGTGTTAACACAACCCACCTTCATACAGAGCATCTCTAGCTTGGATTGTCGGAGGGCTAGCAGGTCTGGTAGCTGGACAGTCTGGTACGCTGTTGTTCAGCCATGTTTCCACGGAAACAAAAAACACAGTCTCAGAACTCGCGTTGGGAGTTTCGTTGAAGTTGGATGTCGTCCAGTTTGTTGTTTAATGAACGGACACTTGCGATCAGGATTGATGGGACAGGTGGCCGGCTAGCGTTAGCTCGCTCTGGATGTACCTTTTCCTCGGTTAGCGTTAGCTTCCCACCTATGAGGATGTCCACTTCCCCAGCTCGGGGCATCGAGCGAGACCGCTGGTCTCCGTGCTGTTATCCGTGCAGGCGAAGCTCACGTAGTGTGCCGATTATTCCCTCTGTAATAACGTTCCCTGCATATTCTACGATCTGTAGCGATGTATCCCGGTGGTACACGTGTGCGGTAGTTTGAAAGCACATAATTTTGTAAAAGTTTGCTGCTGAGAAGAGAGAGCCCTCTTTAGCGAAGATTCAAGATGGCTGACATTTCGTTTTTTTCCGGGTGAGATCGCCTCGCTTCGGGTGATGGGCAGGTTGAAAACATGCGGAAGTAGCTCCTACTACTGGCTGTAGTCCTTTGCCTCTGGCCAAACATTCCTCCAATGACGCAAAAATCGTCATTTTGCGTCATTGGAGGAATGTTTTCCATACCCCCAATGCAGAGATCTCCCCTCTCAGGGGGACATGAGGGAGGGAAGCACGGTCATTCAGAAATACTACCGGGTTTCTACTGATACAAAGCTGAATGCTAAATCAGTGAAGTATCCCTTTAAGTTTTTAATCAATCTTTTATCCCCTATCCTCGCCTGAATTGGTATATTCCCTGATATTCTGTCTTCAATTTCTTTCCATCTCGCCTGGTATTCAGAGTTGCACCAACAAAACAAGATCCTGAATTGGGCTGAAATATAATAATCTTTTAAGCATGGGAGTGCAAGTCCTCCTTTATTCTTCGATAATTGGAGGGTTTGAAATTTTATCCTTGGCTTTTTCCCCTGCTAAATAAATCTTGATAGTAATTTGTCCCATTCATTAATTAAATTGTTTTGTTGTTTTTGATCATTTATTTCAAATCGAAGAGTCTGGAACAGATAAAGTATTCTAGGTAAGATGTTCATTTGCACAGATTCAATTTGTGACTCAAAACTCAATATTGGAATTAAATTTGACCTCTTTATATCCTCCTGTATTTTCTGATTTAATTGGTTGAAATTTAAATTGTACAATTTTGCTGAATCTTTAGGGATGTTTACCGCTAGATATCTCATATATTCCAGGCCCCAATTAAGTTGAAAAGTGGAGTTTATATTCTGACTAGGCATATAGTTAAAACTAAGTCTTTGGGTCTTTTGAATATTCAATTTGTACCCCGAGACTGCTAACCTGACTCTGCCAGATGGATTGCTTCACATTTGCTCAGCATATCCATCTGGGAACTTTCCGTTGGAGAACGTTTGGGAAGGAACGAAAATACTGGTTAGCTGATTGGATAAACCATCTGTCTATCACCAGCTATGTTGGTGATAGACGGACCAAATCAACCAATCAGATCAACGAAGTGTATGACGTACCAACAGAGCAACGACGACGCCAGGCTACCCCTGCTGCTGCAGGCAAAGCATAGTTCGTTAGCTCAGCAAGCAAGCAACATGCCGGTAAAGGATATTTGCCGTTTGTGCAACAAGAATTTAGGAATAAAAGGCCCCATTTCAGGTTCCCGGTCCATATTCCAAAAGAAGGATCCAAGAGAAAAAAGCATTAGTGAGCAGCTAACAGAATCAGGGCTACCGCTGTCTGAAGATGTGTCTACTAGATCAGGTCAGATTTGCATGCGTTGCTTCCGCTTGCTGAGCCTCGTGAGACCATCCTGATCTTGCAAGCTCCTTGTTGCATCATACACACCCGCCTCAAAACCAACGCTGATTGGCCCGGTTGTTTGGCAAACGGCTCCAAATTTTCTCTGCCTCAAGACTGATCTGCGAGCAGAAAAGTGGAGCTCGCGAGATCAGGATGGTCTCACGAGGCTACGAGACTGCACCAAAGACATCCAGAAAAGAGATTATTTCAAGAGGTTTCAATATTGAGTGTTGAGTATTGAGTGGGTGTGACAAATAGATTCAAATGTCGTCCGCAAACAGGGAGATTTTATGTTCTCGTCCTAGCATTTTTATACCTGCAATGCTATTATCTTGACTAATCCCTTGGCTTAAAGCTTCAATAAATATTGCAAAATGTAGAGGACTAATTGGACAGCCTAGCCTAGAAATCTAGACACACCCTAGCGGCAGCAAATTGAATTTGCAGCTAGGGTCAGTCTAGGCACTCTCCGTTGGCTTGCGAGCTGGAAAACCCAAATTAGGGGGAGGGGGGGGGGGGGGGGGGGGTCAATCACATTGTGTATAGAGTCGGTGGGCGGGATTATGGCTGCTGCTGCTAGCGAACAGCGGTCATCTGGAAGACTTGGAGTTAAGCTTTTCTTTGAGAAAAGAACAAAGAACGGCACTGAGGTCATTCTTAAAAAAGGAAGATGTGTTCGGAGTTTTGCCGACCGGATATGGCAAAAGTTTAATCTATCAACTAGCTCCGCCACCTTCTTCGTTGCTCTGCCTGGTTGTAGCGCTATCCTATTGCATGCAGAGGGAGTTTGAAATCGTTTATCCCGCCCCTCGGATTGAGCCCTGTCAATGGTGAGTTCCCAGACCCAACATCTTGATGTGGGTCTGTCTTGTTAGGCTATGGACAGCCCTGTCTAGTCCCTCTTTCCAGACCAAATGAGCTTGAGATGTTTCCATTTATTTTTTATCCTTGCCCTTGGATCATTATATAGTGCTTGAATGGTCGTGATAAAAGTCTGATGAAATCCAAATTTCTGCAATACTCTATATAGAAACTCCCAATTTACCCGATCGAAAGCCTTTTCTGCGTCAAGGCTCAACAAGACTGCCTGGGTGTTATTTTTAACTATATGTTCTGTAACATGAAACGTTCTACGAATGTTGTCCTGAGTCTGCCTTTTTTGTATAAAACCTGTCTGATCCAAACTTATTATCTGGGGAAGGATGTTTTCGAGTCTTTTGTCAAAATATGAGTGAAGATCGTATAGTCCTGGTTCAGTACACTTATCGGCCGAAAGCTGCCACAATCAAGCTTATCTTTACCCTCTTTCGCTATCAAAGAAATCACTGCTTCTTTCCAAGAAGGTGGAGTTATGTCAGTCTTGAGTACATGATTATATGTGACTTTACTGATAGGAATCAGGAGGTCTTTCATTTCCTTATACCACTCAGATGGGTACCCATCTACGAGCAGCTTTATTTGGTTTCCAGTTAAAAATTGCTTTTTTAATTACTTCATCTGCCAACCAAGAGCCTGGTTCTGTCTGTCTATCATGCACACCTGCCAGTCATCTACAATCAAGCTCAGTATTTGAACCCCGGATCTACTTACCATCTTCGCTTGATCGTTGCTCCAGTCATCATGCCATCGTCTCCATACCTCTCTGTTGCCTCCAGTTAGCTGGCCTCACCATTCGGTTCCCTCAGGGCTCCCTGCTCCATCCTGCCTCTTCCACTTCTCTGCTCCCCGGACTCCGGTGCCGCCTCCTCAGCTCCCTTGGCCCCGGTTCTCCCACGCTTCCCGAGCTCCCTCGCCATCCTACCTCAGTCCCCAAGTCCCTCGCCATCCTACCTCAGTCCTCATGCCCTAGATCCTGTCCGAGGTGTCTGCCTCCCCACCCCCTCTTCCCTTTATTGTTCTAATAAACCTGTTTCCGTTGAGCTTAGCGTTTGAGTCCGTTCTGTCTCCAGCGTAACAGAACGGGTGAACCATCCACAGCCAATCACATTTCCATGGTGCAGTTATATGGTACTCTACTACTTAGAGCTTGATTTTGTCTCATCAGAAACCTAATTCAATTCAATTTTATTTATAGTATCAAATCATAACAAGAGTTATCTTAGGACACTTTACAGATAGAGTAGGTCTAGACCACACTCTATAATTTACAAAGACCCAACAATTCCAGTAATTCCCCAAGAGCAAGCATTCAGTGCGACAGTGGCAAGGAAATACTCCCTTTTAGGAAGAAACCTCGGACAGACACAGGCTCTTGGTAGGCGGTGTCTGACGGAGCTGGTTGGGGGTGTGATGAACAGTGGCAATAACAGTCACAGTAAAGATAATGAAACAGTGACTAGAAATAGTGATTGTAGTAATTCATGGCATAGCGGGACACTGCGGGGCGTTACAGGACGTAGCATGGCACAGCAGAGCATAGCAGGACGTAGCAGGACGCAACAGAATACAGCAGGGCCCTACAGTTTAACGCGCTATTAACGGCGTTAACGCGAATCCATTTTAACGCCGACAATTATTTTAACGCACGATTAACGCATAGAGAGAGCAACGGGATCTGTTGGATCTGTTAGTCCATTTCTTTAACTGTCTATGGCCACGCCATGTCCCGCCCTATGAAGCAGCTCGATTGGTTGGGGTTAGGAATTTCACCTCGAGGTTAGGATAGTGGATTGGTCAGGGGATAGGACCTGAACAAATGGGGTTACGTTACCTTGGACGCCTGGCCAATAGTAGTCGTAGTAGTAGCGGGTCGCAGACCGGAAACAAAACAGACACAAGCCGCGGATGGTTTGGGCTTGCGAGCCTCATAGCTTGTAGGCTCGTGACGGCGATTAGCTTCGGAGCGAGTAGTGACTCTACAGTCAGTGAGAGAAACAAAGTGTCTCCTCTGTTCTTTCTGACCACGGTGGGAAACCTGGAGCAGGAGAAGTTACCCTCTCCTTGATTTCACGTTGTTTATGGAGAAGGAGAACCAGGAAATGAGTCGGGGGGGAAACCATACAACGAGCCATGCTCGCCTCAGGCATGAGGCAGTACTATCTGCAATGGAAAATCGAGGTAACAGTGTTACATTATGTGACAGATTATTAGCTCCAAGTGTGAATGTTAGTGTGAAATTGAACACTACGTATATGCCAATGTTTTCAATTTAAAAAAACATTTGCACAAAGCAGCTGATCCACTTTTGCCATGTTGATAAGAGCATTAAAATGAAAAAATATAATGACACAAAAAGAAATCAAGGGACATTTAGAATAGATAAAAATGTGTGATTAATTGTGATTAATCGTGAGTTAACTATGACATTAATGCGATTAATCGCGATTAAATATTTTAATCGTTTGACAGCACTAGTAATAGTCTGATCTGGCATCTCTGAGGGCCTTCCTATAGGTTTTCAGACTAAATCTAAACAAGATTCTTCCAGTTTGGTGGAATGCCATTTACTTTCAAGTTTTCGCGAGGTTTGTTTTAATTTGCTAGTTTGGGAGTTATACCAAGGTGCTAGTTTCCTTTGCTTCATCGTCTTCTTTTTGAGGGGAGCAACAGAGTCTAAAGTCGTCCATAGGCAGGCTGTAGCATTTGGGAGGGACTGAAGTTAAAGGAATACGCCACCGTTTGTTGAAATAGGGCTTATCACTGTCTCCCCTAGATGTAGATAGGTGGGCAAACACATTTTTTGTCTCAGTCCGGCGGAGCCGCCATTAGCTTAGCGTAGTGAATGGAATCCTTGGTTGCAACAACAACAAAACAACCTAATTACTTCTTGTGGCCTGCGTATTCACAACAAGTACAAATAGCAACGCAAAATAAGACTAGACGATTTCCTAGGCATATATTGATTTGGGACTATATTGGGTGGAAGTAGCCTACAGCCGAAGCACTGCTACTTATTGGCGCAGAGATATCATGCAGCAACTCTGTGAGTACAGGTCTAATATGGGTCGATCTATACCGTAAAATAACCATGCGTCATGTTTACAGTAATCACTTACTCTGTGGACAGCTGTTTATTAGGTCCATTCGGCGTTTTTCCCAGTTTACTTCATCACACCGGAAAAAACAGTTGAGGACTGTAGGATGGATCAACGCTGAGGGTAGCTGTGACACAACTGCGGGCAGCACGCTCATCTTGTCCGGCGGTACGTTGTCCCACTCGCCACATCACAGACACTCTATTTCAGTCCATATTCCTGCACACTCGCACCACCTGATCTGTTGGCTCTCCTCACATCCTCAGGCTGTTCACCAATCGCTATCTTCTCCTCCTCCTCCTCCTCCTCCTGTCGTTTTATTCCCAAAGCACACAGCTCCTCTCCATTCTGTGTGTGTGTGTTGCGTCCGGAAAGTAGGTGAAGGGTCGTGGCCGGGCGATCTACCTGTAGCTAGCTGATTCAGCTAAGGACTGCTGCAGTATTTAGACCCGGGCGGAACTCATCTTCGGCGCCAGATCCTTACAGCTACCAATGTGGTAACTTGTCTCCCAGTGTGATAGCTACCTTGTTTGTTCACATCAGTACTTTCCTGTATTTCCTTGTGCTTCGCCCACTGTGTCTGCCTGTGATTCTCTGTGTTTTGGGTCAGAGCCTCGGCAGTAACAGCTGCGTGATCTCTCTGTACCAATAAGTAGCAGTGCTTCGGCTGGCTACTTCCACCCAATATAGTCCCAAATCAATATATGCCTAGGAAATCATCTAGTCTTATTTTGCGTTGCTATTTTTACTTGTTGTGAATACGCAGGCCACAAGAAATAATTAGGTTGTTTTGTTGTTGTTGGCTCACTTTTACTTGCGACATGCTAATGGCAACAAAGGATTCCATTCACTGCGCTAAGCTAAGCTAACGGCGGCTCCGCCGGACTGAGACAATGCATTTGCCCACCTATCTACATCTAGAGGAGACCATGATAAGCGCTATTTCTGTTACATTAAGGAACGGCATTGAATTAAATGCTGTTGGAATATCTTCCTTAAATTTAGCTATAGCACTGTCAGATAGGCATCTAGTGTAGAAGCTTTTATCTAATTTTGTATAGTCGGGTAGTAAGAATTCGAAAGTTATTAAAAAATGGTCTGATAATAAAGAATTCTGCAGATATACTATTAAATCTTCAATTTCAATGCCATATGCCAGCACAAGGTCGAGGGTGTGGTTAAAACAGTGCGTGGCCTTATGCACACAAAACCAATTGAATCTAATAGAGTTGAAAGCAGTACTAAGGCTATTGCTGTCAATGTCCATATGAATATTAAAATCACCTACAATAAGTACTTTGTCTGATTTTAGGACTACACATGATAAAAACTCTGAGAACTCAGATAAAAATTCAGAATACGGACCTGGAGCTCGGTAAACAACAACAAATATAATTGGCTGTAATGTTTTCCATGTTGGATGTTGAAGATTAAGAACAAGGCTTTCAAACGAATTATAATTTAGTTTAGGTTTAGGATTAATTTACAGGCTTTAATCAAATATGGCTGCAACTCCCCCTCCTCGACCTGAGCCTCTAGGAATTTGAGTATTAATATGACTCGGACGAGTGGCTTCATTTAGACTAACATATTCTTCATGGCACAGCCATGTTTTGGTAAGACAAAATAGATCAATTTGATTATCTGATATCAAATCGTTTACTAATACTGCTTTAGAAGACAGAGATCTAATATTTAACAGTCCACATCTAATTTTCCTATTCTGTTCTATCATTGCAGTGGTTGTTTTAATTCCAATTAGGTTGATAAGTATAGCCCCTCTTTTGTTTACCTTTGATTTAACCGATCTAAGTCGGGGGACACCGTGGTTAGTAGACTATGAGAGGGCGACTGCTCTAATGAAGCACAGAGGAGCAAGTAGCACTGCACCTCTGATTACTAATATCAAACTTGGGTTGTCATGGTTTATGACCGATAGTAGACTCGGTCAGAGTTTTTGATATGAACCTAAGGGTGATGTCACAAAGATTGTTTGACAGACTGTACTGCACACGTGGGCTTTACACACACCCGTTAACCTTTTCAATAGCTGCTTTCTAAATGGAATGAAGCAGTGTTTATCATGCCAATGGGTTAGAGATGTCCTTACTTTGCTATCACTGTGTTATGATCTGAATAAGAACAAAAAACAAAAAGATGCATGTATGAATATACTTGGATTACTAATATTATGTAAGAGCACTTAAGAGTACTACACAGATTTGTCATTGCACTTCTACAACACAGTTGGACTTGCAATGGGCAAAAACAAGGATTGAAATTGATGCAGAAGAACCACAGATATTGTTCTTTGTCCTTGTAAAAACATGGTGCATGCATTACCCACAATGCAACTTGATTGCAGACAATTTGTACTATGGCTGTAGGAGTGGCATTGTCTTTCGGTCTGGCTGAAATAGCTCAGCCGCGTTGGATGGATTGCTTGACAGACACACATATGGGAAAAAACAAAGAGGCACATATCACACATCATTCAAATTAAGAAAAGAAAAAAATTAAAATTAAAAAAATGTAAAAAGTTCTTACCGGTCCTGATTATACTTAAATATTGATAAGTGAACTAAATACTAATAGTAAAACAAAATGAATCAGTAAAAAAAAAAAAAAATGTTTATGAAAACATACATAAAGGTTAAAATATACTGAATAAATACATACATAAAAGCAACAATAAATAAACACCTGTGCAAAGTATAGCTATGACTTATTCCTAAGTGTAATGGCTGCAGGGATAAAACTGTTTTTGTATCTTTTTGTTCTACACCTAGGGATTGTAAACCTACGTCCAGAGGGCTGAAACTCTGTGTGCAATGGATGGGAGCTGTTTAAAACTGAACCAGTTATGCGTTGAACTAGTTATGTGGCGTAACAAGGTGTACAAGGTCTCCACGTTGACTGTGGCTCACCAGTCAGCCTGCTAGACCACTTTACTATTTGGTTGAGTGAGTTTTTATTTTTCAAAGAAAGGTTCCGAAACTAGGCTGCTAGTGCAAGTGATAAAACTGATTCAGTAAAAGCGTGGTAAAAGAGGTCATAGGTTACTTACGTATGGCTGCGATTGACTCTTTCTACACCGTAATTCACTGCTGTGTAACATCAAACCAGCGGCCTTCATACCACCGGAGCTATGGCCAAGGAAATGAGGGAGACACGGAGGTGTTCGAAGCAGAATAAGGAGACAAGCTTTCAGACCTCCTCTCCCCTCCATGATCCTCTCGAATGTCAGCTCCCTCCGAAACAAAATGGACCTGCTACACGCTAGGTGCTGAAAGGAAAGGGCCTTCAGGGACATCTGCATTATCGCCCTGTCTGAGACGTGGCTGGAAGAGTCGGTCTCCGATGCCGAGGTCAGCCTGGACAACTTCACCATCATTTGGTCAGACCGAACAAGGAAATTGGGAAAGACTTAAACTCATTCTTCAACTGCTTTGACACACCGGACTTTTCTGACGATTCCATAAAAGCACTGCTGGCTCTCCCCCCAATGGATCCCTAATAGCCTGCCCCTATTACAGTGGAGAACGTTCGCACTAGCTCAGCCGATGCAATCCAGGCAAGGCCACAGGGCCCGACAGCATCCCAGCAAGGGTGCTAAAGACCTGCGCCACTGAACTTGCTCCAATTGTTCACTCCCTCTTCTGTGAATCCTACCTGATTGCCACAAAACCCATCCTCTGGAAAAGCGCAACCATATTCCCTGTGCCCAAGAAACCAAGACCCACTGAACTTAACTTCTACCGTCCAATCGCCCTCACACCAATAATAATGAAATGTCAAGAGAAACTACTGCAAACAAGGGGTACAGAGGAGGCTGTCTGCCTACTGCCTACATTCTGTCCTCCAGCATTTAAACTCTTGAGGCACCATCGCTAGGGATCCTCTTTGTGGATTTTAACACCATCCAAAGGTACCTGCTAATCCAGAAGCTACACATATTCAACACTGCACCCCTTCTGATTCATCTCCTGCACATCTTCCACAGTGACAGATGGCAAGCTGTTCGTTTTGGAACATCACCCTCACAAATCACTAACACCGGAGCCCCACAGTGTTGTGTGCTAAGCCTGTTTCTCTACACTCTAGACGCCAACGACTGCACCAGCCCCTCACCCACCACCACCTACCTCAAATACTCAGACAACACTGCCATCCTCGCTCTTCTAATAAACAATAACTCTGTAATGGACTTCCACAACTCTGTCGCACATTTTTCCCAGTGGTGTAAGCATAAGTTCCTCCATCTCAACATAGCCAAAACAAAAGAAATAGCAATAGGTTCCCCATATCCCCAGCACCCCATTCTCTTCAACAACAAAACGTTGAAATAAAAAAAAGTTGAAATGGTTGACAGCTTTAAATACCTTGGACTCACACTAGTCAACAAACTCACTTTCTACCAGCACACAAAGGACATTCAAAAAAGGAGCCATCAAAACTGTCAGCCATCCATAAACTCAAAGGACTCTGTTTCCCCCCATGTCCTTATACTGTTGTACCAGAGTACTGCCTAGTCCATCCTGGTGTACTGTTCCACCTTTCTTTAACATGCTTTCTGTCACAAACCGGGCAAACTCATATGTATACATTGCTGCCAAATTAATCGGTCTCTCCACTCCCACAATCTCAATTTTAAGGCCATCACACGCATCACAACCAGAAAAGCACATGACTGCACACACCCAGTCAACAGCCACTTCAGCATTTCTGCCCTCTGGACGCAGGTACAGGGCCCTGAGGGCCAAGAGAGCTTGCTTTGGCAAAAACCTGGTGCCTGCAACCATAGCAGCCGTAAACAAGAGACCGAGATAAACCACTGCCCCTATGTCTGTGTTACCTGTCTGTATTATTCCCCAGCATGTCATTCTGTTATGTTTGTTCTGTAAGCGTGCTGTAGCCATAAGGTACGGTTTGTTACAAAGCCTTCAATAAAGTCTAAAGGCACATGAGAGAAGGTGGATAAGGGTTGCAATCTGAGTAGTAAAGTGACTTTGAAGTTCTCCTTTCACTTTCAAATTGAAATTTCTGCAGATATCAGGAGCCTTTGTCCTCTATTCTCCCCAATTAATCTGCATGCTCAGCAGACACATGGTAACTGATCACATTTCACGTATCATTAATATCTAATACATCCACAGTCTGACAACACAATTTGACTAATGGCCAATGAAAACCTCATCGGTTAGCATGCTATTGTTGTCCATGACAAAGAGACAACAGTAACATTTCTGAATGCCTTCAGTGAAAACATTGTTACCATGATCTTGGTCTTCACATCTTCACATCAAGATTCATCACGCACGCACGCACGCACGCACGCACGCACGCACGCACACACATACACACAGATGATTGGACACATATACACAGTTTTTTTTTCCTGTAACTGCAAAACTAAAAAGTATCAGAAAGAGCAAATTCTGTTACACCACACTCGTGATCCCTGTCAGATGTGCTCAGCGTCTCATTTTTGACGGCAAAACTTGCTCTCTAGACCAGGCCAAATCAGCCAATCAGAGGAGGGATGGAGTGACCTGGTATGCCACAGCTGAGGCACTTTCGTAATAGCAGGCACTGAAGGAGTATTTGGATGTCACAATAGTTGACAGCCCTTGTGAATTTATTATTCCAGGATAACTGATAAAGCAAGGCTTGACCTAGTCTAATCTACGTTGGCCAAGCCAGGCTGAGGAGGAGCGACTAGGCGACTAGTCACTGTGTGTGCGACTTAAGTCGCACACACAGTGACTTGAGACTCGACTTGAGACTCGTCCTCGAAAGACTTCAGACTCGACTCGAGCTGCGGGACTCGTGAACAATGTTTATTTTTAGGAAACGTAAGATGAGCTTGCTGTTATTCCGCTCCCTCCGTTACCTATAACCTGCCCACGACGTAACGTACTACGTATCTGCTGCGCGCGGCCACACATTAGAGGACAGTGAACACACACATCGACTGCACCGACCGAAGCTTTGGGTTTAAAAACTTCCAAAACAATGGCCCAAACAAAAGAAGCGCTCAATGCAAAATATGCGGTCTCAAGATAAAAGATTCTGGCTCAACCACATCTAATTTTATCAGGCATCTGAAAACGCATCCTGACAGGTCAGTAAACATGTTTAACGTTAGCTCAGCATTGACCATCTAATGTTACCGTTAGCTTGCATCTTGGTTTAGCTACAAGCTAACATTATGGGAGGTTAACTCCGACTGTCTTTCTTATGAAATATAAATGAGCGTTTGTTTAACCCTTGTATGGTGTTTTCAAAAAGTGGGGAAAAAAGTTTTTAAAAGTGTGGAAATGTTAGGTCCTGTGTACCTTTACTCTGTCCTCATCCTGTCAGGGCCTGCTGTTATTGTGTGTGTGTGTGTGTGTGTGTGTGTGTGTGTGTGTGTGTGTGTGTGTGTGTGTGTGTGTGTGTGTGTGTGTGTGTGTGTGTGTGCGTGCGTGTGCGTACGTGATGCATCACTTATTTTTTTACTTATTACTTATTAAGAGACTTGAGACTTGACTTGGGTTCTAGCACAGAGACTTAAGACTTGACTTGGACTCGAGCTCAAAGACTTGAGACTTGACTTGGACTTGAGCTCAAAGACTTGTGAGCATCTCTGCGACTAGATCAAGCCAGGATGAAGTCCTTCAGATAGATGCACGTTCAGTGCTTTCTTCAACAGACCACGAGGTCCATAACAGATTTATTGATGCTAAAATGGAGAATATGTGTTGTGCATACTTTCCACAAAGTGAGTAGCAGCTTCTTATGGAACTTGGATGAAGTGGCCGCTGTAATAAAACAGCGAGAGAAAGCGTGGCAGACGATCATGGACCGACTGAATGCATAAGTAGCCTAAGAATATACATTAACTGATCACTGCTCTGAACTGAAACCGTCCTAATCATACCATGTAAGTTAGGCTACTAATCATTTGAAACACACTCTTTACCTAAAAAGTGAGAAGATAATGTAAAATGTACTATAAAGATCAATTACAACCAATAATGTACATTGCTAGAATACGATGTGCAATATTTGCAGTAGTTTTGTAGTCGAGTCACCAACTGTCGAGTCCGAGTCGAGTCTCGACTCCCTAGTGTCCGAGTCCAAGTATGAGTCACCAATGAAGAGTCCAAGTCGAGTCACTATTACCGGAGTTTGAGTCCGAGTCAAGTCTCGAGTCCACAGTGTTCGAGTCCAAGTCGAGTCATCAAGGTTGAGTCTGTGATGAATTTCAAGACTGCCTACATTTCTCTACTCTGGCACCTTTAAAGAGATGATATACTAATAAAAAATGACAAAAATGTCACGACTGCAAAGAGAGTTTATTTACTGACTTTTTTCTAAACAACATTTAGTGGTGCTCTTTCCAGCATTGGATGTAGAATTCGTGTAGGCAAACTTCACGATCCAGGGCGCATCTCAATGCATTTTCCAAATGTGAACATGTAGTAGGGAGCATGCGAATCATGCTCTACTGCTGCATATATCAATATCAATTCCTTTGTTATGTACAGTGGCCCTGAAGTGCAAATCACAATAGCAAATAGAAAAACTCAACAGCAAATCAGAAAACAAAACAGCAAATAGGAAAACATTTCAACAAATCATAAAACACAATGGCAAATAGGAAAACACGACAGCAAATATGAAAACACTTCAACAAATCATAAAACACAACGGCAAATAGGAAAGCATGACAACAAATATGAAAACACGACAGCAAATATGAAAACACAACGGCATTAACTTCTACCGGAAAAGGTAGGGCCTATCTAGCAGAGGACGGACCCTCCTGATTGGACAGACGCACTATCTGTCTTTTAACAGTGTTCCCAAATCACCCACAATCCTATGCGCGCAGCTTTGCCGGCTCGTTAAAAAAAAACAATGGCGGACCTAAGCGGGAGTTGAAGCGGCATCGCTGACGGCACAATAATCATTTAAATGTAAGTATATTTAGTGTTTGCCGTACATTTGTTATCACCGTTAATGTGTTACATCAATGTAAATCTTAACGCTTTAATGCTAGTACAAATTGCTATTATAATTAGGTAAATACACCCCGAGCTAATGTTAAGCTAACTGAACCTATCATTTAACATTAGGCTGTTAGCTAGCTGGGTTGCTGTCTTTTATGCCATTTGTGTTCGTAAAGTTTAATGTCCGGTGGCATTTTTATCTCTTTTTATATGCCGTTACTGTATATGCGTAATGTTAGCAGAGATTTAGAAATTGGTGTGTTTATAAGTTGTAGCTGCAGGATGGTAGGTAAAGCTGCACCTTGTTAACTTCACTAGCAACGTTAAATGAAAGCTAAAATGTATGAGTAGTTACCCATGTAAAAAGTATAACGTTACGTTACAGCACTCATAACGGTAAACATCTTTTTCTTGTGTTTGTCTTTTAACAGGGACAAAGGAACAAATGGAGGCGGTCACCGGAAAAGCCAGAAGGGAGAGATGAGGAGAGGGAGAGCAAAAGACAAGAGAGCAGGGAGACAGAGGCCAAAGAGAGATGTTGAATAGATTTGCTATATTAGAGAATAACATTCAAAAAATAAATGCATTCAATTAACTGGTTTGTCTGTGTCTTTAAGTTTTTGGGTGTGTATATAATATAAACTGTTTTTCCATCAAATTATAACCTGGACACAGGAAACTTCTAACTGAATAACTATATTCAGATGCTACCTGTTCTAATAACTCATTAGGTATACAAGCTCTAAAAAGACAGCGATCAGACTCAGCTGCCGATGATGGTGTTGGTTCAAGACTTGCAGACAGAAGGAGAAAGCTTTCGGTTAGTCCAGTAGTTATCCAACCTGTCCTGGTAAGATTAGAATGGTATCACAAGTATATTTAAGCATACTGTAACAGGAAGGTACTTCATGTAACTGTAGTGATGTAGTTTCTTCATCATGGTCTTAACTGACAACTGTTGACCATTTAACACACTTACACCTACCTTTACTGTGTTAGTGGGTGTTTATCAGTGGTGTTGTTATGACTTTTCATATGTTGGTTGTAGCCTTGTAGCTTGTGTGTTTACAGTACTATTTCTCACTTGCAGTTTACTGCATATCATACTGCCTGTGGTAGCTCATTAGCTGGTAGCGTTTACTTTGTAGTTGCTTATATTTTGCACTGCATTTGTTTGAAAGCTAGAAGCTACTGGACAATGAGCTAATGTTAGCTACTGTACTAACATTACCGTTTAGTGTTAATGTAATTAAGATTAGTTAATACAATTCTCCTTACCGATAAGTGTTATGACTACTACAAACATTAACTCCCACGAGTTTTTAATTTGTTGACATGGGATAAATAAGAGAAAACGACTGTTGCTTACATTATAGCCTATCAGTGTCGGTAACGTTACCTACCTTCGCACGTTGTGGGCAAAGTTCCTGACAGAATATTCTCCTCCTGCAAGCAGACTGACCAGTGGCGGTGCCAGATACAGTATTCATACTTGCACACATGGTAACAATAACGTAATGTTTTTCATATCTGTAGTGGTATCTCGTTTTCAGGGCTATAAATAAACCAATGTCCTCCCACTGTGCGTTGGTTCTGCTCACACACATTCATCAATAACTGCTGCTATTGGTGGATGGATGGATAACTTTGGATTTGGTGATCCATTTATTCACAATTCTGTAAAACACATTTTTTTCAAGGATTGCCCTTGTCCTTCTTTTAGGCCGGATGCCCGTCACCTTCCTCTTATTTGTGTTCTAAACTGCTGCTGTGGTCCTGCTTGATGCCCACCCATGATCAGATCAGATCGGTTATCCTGGATTTATAAATTCTGCTTTTGTGAAATAGCACTTTGGAAAATCAGGTTTCTGAACGTTCTCTGTTGTTAAAGAAATGTGATGTTGAGATTAGAAGGAATTAAGACACACCTGTATGCACATGATAAGAACCCTGGATACTGTTTTGATCATGTTTACAGGGAGAGGAATAACAAGGTAGTTCATGTTCCATGTCAATGTCATATCCCGAATAAGATCCAAACCAGGAGAAGACTCCAAACTGGGCTTCTAATGGCCATGTAAACACACTGACTGATCTTCTCACAGAACATCTCGAGCATCCATCCACCAATAGCAGCAGTTATTGATGAATGTGTGTGAGCAGAACCAACGCACAGTGGGAGCTAGTAGGCAGACTGGGTGGCCTTCAGCTCCGAGACAGACCAGCAGCCCCCACAGGACCCCGGCTGGGGGGGTGGGGATGAAGGGCCTGCTGAGAGTGTGTGTGTGTGTGTGTGTGTGTGTGTGCAGAAGATCAAGGGTAACCCTGGCCATAGAGGAGGTCAGCAGTGTGACAGCGAGGCTCTCCTAGCTACAGAGCCCAGGAATGTTCTCAGGGCCTGGGCCAGGGGAAGTCGGCTGCCCGGGAACAATCACACAAGAGTTAATATTGGCCCTGCAGGTCAGAGGTTAAATGCCTGCAGGTCACAGGATGGAGGAGGGCTGCAACCAGACACCAGAGGAGGGGAGTGTGTGTGTTTCTGTGTTGTCTTGCCACCCCAGCAGTCTCTATAGTACAACACAAGAGAAGGAACAGTGATAGAAAGAAGGAAATATTCATGCACTCCCACTCTGCCTGGACTTTCTCTTTCTGTCCAGCACTGCGTAAGATCAAACGTAGACTATTTTAAACAAAGTTCTAACTTGGGTCGGAGTTTACGTGCTACTAACATTTTGAGGGTTGCACCAGCTGAAATACAGTCCCTCCAGAAAAACACGGAGTTTTGTTGTGATTGTTGCGGGCAAAAATCCTTGATTATGCGGCACGTTTTCTTAAATGTGATGGAATATGTGGGATATTTATGCATTTTTATGCGATGAAATTGCGGGAACTTGCAAAAACTGCGGTTTGATGAAAAAGGAAAAAAAAGTGATTCCAACCAACACCATGTTCTCAGTAGGTGAGATTACTTCACTTCATAACGTTCCCATGGCAAAAGGGGAAACTGGCTGCTCTTGTGTGAAGTAAACGCAACATTTTTCAACTTTCTGCTGAGATATATATGTAACGTTTTTGCAACGAAAATGCGGAGATTATGAAATCATGCAAGCCCCGCATATTTTGCGCGGAAATCGGCAATTTATATGATATATATGATATATGATAATCGCGTTTTTCTGGAGGGACTGGAAATAGTTCTAATGTAGGCATAAGTACAACTTAAATGTTACACCTCGCCCTTAGTAGGTGTGAAAGTCCTCCGTAAAATCGGTTGCCATGGTGCAAGGTGGGATTACTCGGGGATGATTTTGCTATTTTGCGTCGACAACCACAGCTACTAACATTAATAAAGTTAAATAGTTTGCCAGTGTAGGCTATAATCATGTTTGTTATAACGTTACAATATTGTTATATTACTCGATGTTGCAGTTGACGTTTCACCATTCGATGTCACTGTTATGTTGCACTAACGTTAGCTGCAGGTCAGGGTTGCATAGTTATCACCTAATCATAACTCTTTGCCTGAGTGGATGTACCTTAATGTGGCTGTTTGGTGATTAATGTTACCAACGTTTGGTAATTTTAGCCGTTAGCTTCTTCATTATTCTTCATTATATATAAGTGTTAAAAGACAATTTGCAAGAGAGACAACACGGTAACAGGGCGGGTTGGACGAGTTGCGGGAATGGGGTGTTTCTTTAATAATATTATTATTAGTGTTTTTGTTGTTGTTTTTATTAATTGCTCAGACTTGCAGAAGAAATGATTTGACACATGGCACTGACAATTCAACCAAACGTTTTTTACAGCCTGTTCACAACAACAGGCTAAGTTACAGACAGACTAATTATCTGGGCAATGATCTGGGAAACATTCTCTAACAGCAGTCAAGTTGTCATTGTGTCAAACAAGTTATGAAGTTGTTGTAACATTAAAACAGCTGGACTTATTCTGTGATGCTCAGAGCTCCAGTGGTTTCCTCTGTGGGTGAGCAAAACTTTCCGGAAGATGTTGTAGCAGAATCACATAAACAATTCCAGGATATGCTTTTTTTTCATTGGTTGTTGCGTTAAATCCTATTTATTTTATTTTAATTTATTTTATTTTACAGATACAATAATGCTATTTTCTGATTGGCTATTGTGTAGCCCCTTTCTTTTTTATGATTGGCTGATAAGTAGGAGGCTCGACTAAGAACTCCAGGGGAGACGCGCTTGATTCCTGCGGCATATTAAATATATTATAAATATTTTTTCTGCGTAAGAAATACAATGTGTGGTGGGAGTGCGTGACAAAAGACCGAAATGAGTGACTACCATGCTCAATGCGTGACACTCGAGAGCCCTGCGGTAATAATAATATAATAATTAATAAAACACTGCATCAAGAATAGTGCTTGTCACTGATTGGCCACAGGAAGTGAAAACGTTCTTTTCTGCGACAAAATTATGGTTTTTGTGGACTTACGCCAGTGTAACTGAGATGAAGCTTACGTCTCCGTGGTGCAACCAAACATTGACAAAACTTTAGTGTCAAACTAGTCTATATCCACGTCGTTCCACTTCCGGGATTGCTCCAGTGCTGCCGGAAATTCCGACGGATGTCACTCTTTGCATTTTAAACTCCGGTGGATTTATGGGGACTATGGTTAAAAGGATATTTCACCGCTGGAAAGCTGAATATGTATTTAAATTGGGTCACTTATGTAGCAGAAATGTGAATAAAAACTTAAATTGGTGCCTTCTAGGCCGAGAAAAGCCAGAAAATGTGTTTTTGGCTCATATGGATGAAAGACACCAAATCCCAGAATGCACTTCGCTTCGCTGCTTTGAGTCCACTCCCAAGCCACGCCTACCGCTTGACAGACAGACACAGAGGCATTCAACTCAACTCAATGTGTTTTATTGTTATTTCAACCATATACACAAAACAACGTTTCATTGTGGCTCAAGTGGTGTTACACATTTGAAACATATAAAAACGACATACGAAACAGGCTACCTTTAGTGCACACACACATAACTCCGTAACGTTCAGCTAAGCATACTAGCATTAGGCTTGGTGGGCTGTAAACACCGAGTATAAACACAGCCGTGAATTAGCGTGGAATGTCAAATGATCGCCATGTAACAGTCACAAACTCCAGCGGTTAGCAGTTAGTTGGATACAAATCACCCCATTTCTGCACCAGTCCGTGTTAACACAGCTCACCTTCACGGGTCTTTTACCCAGTGACAGAGCATCTCTAGCTCGGATCGTTGGAGGGCTAGCAGTCCTGGTAGCTGTACAGTCTGGTACGCTGTTCTTCTTCCACAAGAACAAAAAACACAGTCTCTGAACTCGCGTTGGGAGCATCGTTGAAGATGGATGTAGTCCAGTTTGTTTTTTAATGAACGGACACTTGCAAGCAGGATTGATGGGACAGGTGGCCGGCTAGCGTTAGCTTCCCACCTAGCCGACGAGGATGTCCCCTACCCGGCTCGGGGCATCGAGCGAGACCGCTGGTCTCCGTGCAGGCGAAGCTCTCGTAGTGTGCCGATCATTCCGTCTGTAATAACGTTTCCTGCATATTCTCCGATCTGTACCGATGTATCCCGGTGGTACACCTGCGGTAGTTTGAATGCACATAATTGTTGTAAAAGTGTGCTGCTGAGAAGAGAGAGCCCTGTTTAGCGAAGATTCAAGATGGCTGACATTTCATTTTTTTCCGGCTGAGATCGGCTCGCTTCGGGTGATGGGCGGGTTGAAAACATGCGGAAGTAGCTCCTAATACTGGCTGTAGTTTTTTGCCTCCGCTGACACAAAAATCGTCATTTTACGTCATCGGAAGATTTTTTCCAGACCTCCCAATGCAGAGATCTCCTGTCTCAGGGGGATATGAGGGAGGGACGCACGGTCATTCAGAAATACTACCGGGTTTTTACTGATACAAAGCTGAATGCTAAATCGGTGAAGTATCCCTTTAACTGCTCCTCAGATCTCTGCAGGGTAAATCCAGACAGCAAGCTAGACTATTTGTCCAATCAGAGTTTTCTGTTGCATGACTAAAACAATTTTGCAGCAGTACCGGGGCTCCGTTCGGTGCTTAGCACCGCCCAAGACGATTGTGATTGGTTTAAAGAAATGCCAATAAACCAGAGCACGTTTTTCTCCCATTCAAGAATGTAATGTGGACTAGCCAGACCTTCCTCCGCAGCACTGTGGAGAAAGGGCTGGCAATGCAAGACTACTGTCAAACTAACTAGTTTCAACATATCGTTTAGTGTGGACTTTACACCCTAACTTAAGAGAGAACTTACACACAGCTGGTGCAATGGGCTGTAAAGCCCAGTCAGGATTCTTCTGGACATTAAAGAGTATTGGAGTCATTGTTGGAGAGGAGCTTGTCAAGTATTCCAACTTTTAGCCTGATTATTCACTGCAGAAATAAAACAAGACGATGGCTGTACACCTTCTTTACTGATGTCAAAGTCTGGGCTTGGACTGAGAAATAGAAAGAATATAATACTGTTATAATCAACATCAATCAATAAAAATGTGCATTAAAGGCTGAACAAACCCAACTGGAAAGTATTGTACCCAAAACAAGAATCTGAACGACAAACTAAAATAATATTTAGAGTAAAATGTCTTGAATCCAAAATGAATGGCATGGTCAGAGTAGCCTCGTGAGACCATCCTGATCTCGCAAGCTCAAGTTTTCTGCTCGCAGATCAGTCTGGCATCTTGAGGCAAAGAAAATTTGGAGCCGTTCGCCAAACGACCGGGCCAATCAGCGTTGGTTTAGGTGTGATGCAACGAGGAGCTCGCGAGATCAGGATGGTCTCACGAGGCTCAGCAAGCGGAAGCAACACATGCAGATCTGACCTGATCTAGACACATTTTCAGACAGCGGTAGCCCTGATTCTGTTAGCCGCTCGCTAATGCTGTTTCCTCTTGGATCCTTCTTTTGGAATATGGACCGGGAACCTGAAATGGGGCCTTTTATTCCTAAATTCTCGTTACACAAACGGCAAATATCCTTTACCGACATGTTGCTTGCTTGCTGAGCTAACGAGCTATGCTTTGCCTGCAGCAGCAGGTGTAGCCTGGCTTCGTCGTTGCTCTGTTGGTACGTCATACACTTCGTTGGTCTGATTGGTTGATTTGGTCTGTCTTTTGGATAAACCATCTGTCTATCACCACCTATGTTGGTTCAGCTAACCAGTATTTTCGCCCCTTCCCAAACGTTCTCCAACGGAAAGTTCCCAGATGGATATGCTGAGCAAATGCGAAGCAATCCATTTGGCGGAGTCAGGTTATGGTCAGAGAGGAAACTGCAACAAACTCAACCAATAACATTGATAACAATATTAAGAAAAAGATAGGAGTATCCTTCGCTTCTCCATTACAACTCCAAACATGTTATTATCTCCCCATGGTTTGAATGAAGTCTGAATGACCTCCAAGTTTGGATCGTCATCATCTGTGGCTGTCAGGAATGATCCGGAGTTGATTTCCCAGATTGGAGTAAAGGTGTCTTTGACGTGTATTTCAGGGTTGTGGAGTACAAACTAATGGCAAGGTTCACAGCATTTCTGGCTTGTGTCCCCTTAAAATGAAGCAATGTCGATGTGTGTCACCACGTCACATCTCCGTAATTTTCCCTTGTTATTTGATTTGTTACAACTGTCAGCTACAACCCCAAATCAGAAAAAGTTGGGACAGTATGGAAAACAAATAAAAATAGAAAGTAGTGATTTCTAAATGGACTTTGACTTGTATTTCATTGCAGACAATGTGAACACAAAATATTTCATGTTTTGTCTGGTTAACCTAATTTCATTTGTAAATATACATCCTTTCCTGTCATTCAGACCTGCAACACATTCCAAAAAAGGTTGGGACAGGAGCAATTTAGGGCTAGTAATCAGGGAAATTGGTTAAATAATGATGTGATTTGAAACAGGTGATGTCAACAGGTGATTGTAATTATGATTTGGTACAAAAGCAGCATCCAAGAAAGGTCTAGTCCTTTAGGAGCAAAGATGGGCCGAGGATCGCCAGATTGCCAACAAATACATGAGAAAATTATTGAAATGTTTAAAAACAATGTTCCTCAAAGAAAGATGGGAAGACATCTGCTTATTTCACCTTCAGCAGTGTGTGGCGAATGGGACTTTTTTGGTGGTGGGGAGCCTTTTTGGCCCGCTCAACGCCCAGACCCAAGGAGAACACCGACAACGCCACCCGGGGAATTTCACCCCGAGAATAGGATTTGACTAGCTCGATAGTTAAACCACCAAATACAGAAAGCACAGGTTCGATTTATGCATGAAGCCAGAGACGTAGTTCTGTTAAAGACAATAATTTTATTAATACAATTACTAAAAACCTGAAGTATACACTATCATTAAAATACCATACACAATAAATAGGGGAAATAGGTGCTGAGGCCTTACCAGTGGAGGGACTGGGTCAAGGGGTGTGGGATCTCAGGGAAGGATCACCCCAATCACACATGAACACTCACACACACACGGTGGTGAAAAACTCAACATAAATCAAAAAGGGGGAAACACAGCACACAGGAGGGAGACACCACCAAAGATGGGCCGAGGATCGCCAGTTTGCCAACAAATACGTGAGAAAATTATTGAAATGTTTAAAAACAATGTTCCTCAAAGAAAGATAGGAAGACATTTGCTTATTTCACCTTCAACAGTGCATAACATAATTAAAAGATTCAAGGAATGTGGAGGAATTTCAATGCGTAAAGGACAAGGGCGCAAGCCTAAGCTGAACAACCGTGATCTCCGAGCCCTCAGGCGGCACTGCATCAAGAATCGTCATATCACCACATGGGCTCAGGACTACTTTGGCAAACCTTTGTCAAGTACCACAATACGTAGTTACATCCACAAATGCCAGTTAAAACTGTACTGTGCCAAAAGGAAGCCCTATGTTAACAGTGTCCAGAAGCACCGTCGACTTCTCTGGGCTCGGAGGCATCTGGCATGGACCATCACACAGTGGAAGTGTGTACTGTGGTCAGATGAATCAGTATTTCAAGTATTTTTTGGGAGAAATGGACGCCATGTGCTCCGGATCAAAGAAGAAAAGGATCATCCAGACTGTTACCAGCAACAAGTCCAAAAGCGAGGGTCTGTCATGGTATGGGGTTGTGTCAGTGCCCTTGGCAAAGGTAACTTGCACTTCTGTGATGGCACCATTAATGCTGAAAAATACATAGAGATTTTGGAGCACGATATGCTGCCTTCAAGAAAACATATTTTCCAGGGACATCCATGCATATTTCAACAAGATAATGCAAAACCACATTCCTCTCCTGGCTGCGGAGGAAGAGGATACAGGTACTTGACTGGCCTGCCTGCAGTCCCGACCTGTCTCCAATAGAGAATGTGTGGCGCATTTTGAAGCGCAAAATGCGACAACGAAGACCCCATACTGTTGCCCACCTTAAGACTTGTTTGCAGCAAGAATGGGACAAAATTACACCTGAAACACTTCATCACTTGGTGTCTTCAGTCCCTAAACGTCTTTTAAGTGTTGTGAAAAGGAATGGCAACATTACAAAGTGGTAAATGCTTTACTGTTCCAACTTTTTTTGAAATGTGTTGCAAGAACCAAAATAGGAATTTAGTTTTGAGAAAAAAAAGAAAAAAAAATCATGAGGAACACATTAAAGTATGTGCCGTTGTATTGTCTGCAATGAAATACAAGTCAAAGTACATTTAGAAATCACTACTTTCTTTTTTATTTGTGTTTTCCATACTGTCCTAACTTTTTCTGATTTGGGGTTGTATTTCACAAAAAATAAATCTTTAGATCAAGTCACAAAAATGTGTATTGTCCACAGAAATTCTCTCTCTCTCTCTCTCTCTCTCTCTCTCTCTCTCTCTCTCTCTCTCTCTCTCTCTCTCTCTCTCTCTCTCTCTCCTGCTCCCCTCCCCCCAAGCTCAGGTTACTGTGGCAGGAAGGAATGTATGAATGGAAGGCCTTCTATGCACGTGTCTGCACACACACACACACACACAGTTCATTCACAAATATCTGGCAGAGCCTGTCACCTGACCTTGTCCAAACAGAGGAAACCCAGAAAGATAGAGCTGTTGACTCGCTACGGAAATGCTTTGAAAAGCTGCTGCTGCACTTATCAATACAACACAGTCCAGATATGAAGCCTTTGCAGTAGTGACCCTGTCGTGGATTAAGCTAAGAGAAGGACATTCTTTAAAAAAGGAAATACAAACAGATTGGTTTAGCAAATTCCATTTTATTACTCCAAAGCAGAAGAAGAAATAGAAATAGTCCCACAGCATCCCAAACTTGTTAGTCATTGTAACTTTGAGCCACAGAAGGATCCTTTTAAATGTTCTACATATTCCCATATGTTGGATCTCTTCAGGACAAAATTAATTTAAAAGAATGGCACTTGCTTTCAGCTTTAAAAGGTATAATGGAGGATTTTCCCGAATTTTAGAAAAGAACCGCCCTCTCCACTTTTTGAAAAAATGCACATGCACAACACTACCAGCTCCCGAGAGGGAACGCCTATTAAACGTGTGCATGAGAGAGCATGCACGAGCCTAGTTCTCCTCGTGCACGCTCTGTTTACAAGTTTCCAAAAGAAGATTTGCACTTTTTCCACTGTCAGACTCGCCACCGGTAAGTGAAAATCTATTTACGACAAGCATCTCTATAGCTAACTTTAGCATGCTACAGGCCAATAAACAAGCTATCGTCTAGCATCTAAGTTGTTGTTGTTTTTTTATTGCTGGTGCGTTTAGAGCTTTCAAGAAGAGAGTCTTGCGGGATCTGATATTGACAACGAGCCCGTGCCCTGTTCATCCCAACCAAGATCCAGGAGGGGGGGGGGAGGGGGGGGGGTGCGCCTAGAGGCTGAGGGAGACGAGGTCGGGACGGGGGTGCAAGAGCCAGCACCAGCCGAGAGCGGGGAGAAGGCGGTCGGGCTAGAGGCCGCAGAAAGCGAAAACTACCTAGGGACGAGCACGTACGACGACCTGAACACACTGTAAAAAAAAACGCGGTCTCTATAGACAGCCCAGGCTCCACAAACGGCAACAAAAACAAACTGTGCCAACCTGCACCATGAACCATAACAAACAGTGTTCCAGCCAATAACTGACATGAAGGAGCTGGTTGAGCCATTACTGCAGCAGCGTTAGCACGTAGGCTACTTCCACAATGCGCGTTCATGACTCAACCAACTCCTTCTTGTCGGTTATTGGCTAGTGGATAGTGAGATGTTTGCTGTATGTGACAAAAATGTTGTAGCCTAAAAAACGCATCACATTACTTAAAGCAAATTATATTATTTATATCACATGCGCAGATAATACTCTTTGCGCACCAATTCAACAATCGAGAGAAACAACAAAACGTAGGGAGAGGTAAAAAATGGTGCCTGTGTGTATAAAACTAAGCAGCACGCACACAGATACATTTTAAATCTATTTGCAAACAGGATAATTAGGGAAATTATTAACTCAATTCGCATGCTGCCTCTCCTCCAATATTCCATTATTATTGATGGAAACAGGACTTTGAATGAACTGTCAGGTATGTAGACCACAATTTGGTCCCCCACGAGGTCTTCTTGTTGTTTTACCAAGTCTCAAGAACAACTGGGGAAAACCTAGCAAAAGTTGCCATAGATGTGTTGTTGCGCTTTAATCTTCCACTGTCTGGTCTGTGTGGACAAACATATGATGGAGCAACACGTCAGGCAATAAAAAGGGAGCACAGGCCAGGATAAGGGAGATGCAGCCACTGGCTTTGTATGTACACTGTGGCGCACACTAATTTTCCAGGATTTACACTAGTAAATCTGGTCCAGTGTTGCCAACTCTTTTCCAATGAAAGTCGCTAGCACCAGCTCCAAAAGTCGCTAAAAGTCGCTAGATGACGTCATACGCTAATTTGCATATTTGTGACATCATTGCGCAATCATTTGTATAAAGCTTAGTGGTTGTGTCAGCAAAGATAAAATAATAAGTTGCCAAATAATCACAAATTCAATACAGGAATTTATTTTACCTTAGGCTATAATTATTACTTAGGTAGCCTATCTTTGAAATAAAAAAAGAATTTCTACAAAGGGAGGGGCTGCTCCTCTGCTCCGCAGTCACAGAACAGACTGTTTTGGCGGCCACGGGAGAGAAATACCTTGTGTGCTCGCTGGACAATACTGGCGACTTTTCTACAGAAAGTCACTGTCTTTTCTACAGAAAGTCACCAGATTTGTCGCTAGTCGCTTTTCTGAAAAAAAGTCACAAAGGGGGTCTGAAAAGTTGCTTAATCTAGCGACAAAGTCGCTAAGTTGGCAACACTGATCTGGTCAACCAGGCTGCTTGTACAGCATCATCACTGACATCTGAATCAGAATCATTAAAGCTTTATTGCCAAGTACGTTTTTCACATACACGGAATTTGTTTTTGTGTTGTTGGTGCATCTCACACATTTGCTAAATAGAATATAAACAATATAAGTAAATGTACACAGTATGTATTAAATATTAAATAAATAAATAAATAAATAAATAAATAAATAAATAAATAAATAAATAAATAAATAAAATAAAAGTAAAAATAGCAGTACAGCAGAGTGAGTACAGTGGCATGTAGAGCCAGAGGTGTAGTGCGGAAAGTGTCAGGGTGGGTTCCGGGCCTTGTTGATAAGGCTAGTGACGGAGGGGAAAAATCTGTTCTTGTGGCGTAAAGTTTTGGTCCTGATGGACCTCAGCCTCCGGCCAGAGGGGAGTGATTCAAAGAGTTTGTGGCCGGGGTGTAACAATAACTATAATGAACTGTCACGTCTTTGCACCAACCGCTGTTAACGTAGAAACAGATTCCTCCACCTTATGTTTTGCTGGAGAGTTCCGTGTCTCTGTCCGCTCTGTAGAGTTGGAAGCCTGCCAGCTGCAGCGCGGAGTCCGGTATTAATCCACAAAGCCACGATTCTGTGAAGCAGAAAACAGTAGATGGATGTATAAAAATGATCTAGCCTACCTAAGGTATGTGTGCTGCACAGAAAAGTTGCACCACAAATGTAAACCACAAATCACTTGACTTAAGTCTAGGCGATCGGCCACAATATAAAACAATAAAGAGAGATAGACATATTTTTCTTAAATAGTTTAGTACTATTCTTTCTGGCATCATTTATCATCATGATCAACTTAATTATTTCCTGGATTTTTTATCGCCATAGTCCCTAAATGTATGTAAATGGAAAAACATTTCCCCCCATTTTGTATCCCCCCCCCCCCCACTTCTTAAACTAAAGTTACACCCTTGGGTGGAGGACGTACACGCTCTTACTGGTAAACTATGCTCTCCAAGTTGATTTTGCACAAATGAAACTGACTTTTCACATTTTGGGGGCGGAAACCAGGGAGGCACTGGCCCTGCTATGATTGGTCACTTTGAGGGCGATCTCACCCATGGACCTGCTTAGTTTACCTTGATTGACAGCTATCGTTCAGGAAGCTCAGAGTTGGTGTCCCGGCTGAAGAACTGTTTTTCTGTCTTTATTAATTCAATTCAATTCAATTTTATTTATAGTATCAAATCATAACAGGAGTTATCTCAAGACACTTTACAGATAGAGTAGGTCTAGACCACACTCTATAATTTACAAAAAACCCAACAAATCCCCCAAGAGCAAGCACTCAGTGCAACAGTGGCGACAATGTAGCACAGGATAGCACCGTAAATAAAAGAATGTATAAGTGTCTCTTACGGTTTTGCATGATGAGATACACACGTACTATGCTATTTTGGCAGATTAAGTCGATGTAAAGATTTAGCAAAACAAGAGGTTGTGGGAGTTCAAGGAAAGGACTGACCATGAACGCAAATGCTATTTCAGCAATGACACTGCAAGTACTGGAGCCGTTGCAGCTGGACCCAGCGTTGTGTATTGGATTTGGTTTCGATGGGGCATCGGTTATGTTAGGGGTACATATGATTTTTTTTTTTTTTTTTACTTTTTATTTATTTATTTACAAAGAACATGTACAAAGAACATGAGATCATCATGGGTGCTACCATAATAATCAAAGTATTCTTTTACACATACATCATGGTATAGTGTCATATTATTCAAGGTGCATACACAATCCATTTTTCCCAGCGTTCGGTACATTTCTCCAACTGAATCCGTAATACAAAAGTAAGTCTCTCCATACAGCAAATTTCTTGGATGATCCCACGCCACTGGCCGCAATGTTGTTTAATTAATTAATTAATTAATTATTATAAGTATTTATCCTTATGTAGGACTGTATCCAGTATTTTACCTAGATATAAAGTAACAAAAGAGAAATCTAAATCCACCCCAATTATTTTATTTATCTCGGTAGCCACCTCTCTCCAGAATGACTGGACTTTCGGACAGGCCGAAAAAACATTAAAGTGATTGGCCATAGAAGTTCCACATTAGGCGTTTTCCCACCGGAGGGACTTTTGTAGTTCCTAGAACTAAAACGTTCCTAGAACACTTTTTTCGTCGTGTTTCCACCGGACAAATTTGGGGATTTTTTAGTTCCTTTGGCCGTATTACGGGACTTTTTTAGCTCCTACTTCAGAGCAGGGTCTTTTCCCTTTTCCTAGTTGTCAAGTACACGAAATTAGTCGAATAGTCGAAATTATAAGTCACGCCCACTGCCAACCCGGATCTTTCAGCGCGCCGTCTGTACTTGCAGACAGAGCAACAGCTGGATATTTTTAACCATTTTCACCGTCTTATTCATCATTAAAGTCACTTCTGACAACGTTTTAGGCGAGAAATGAACTGTTTAGATTTCGAATATAGGCAGTCTTCTGGAAATCGTTACAATTTGTCAATTTGAGTTGAGAAGCTCCATAAAGTGACGGGACAGCCAGCTGGTGGCGGCCGGGATCGCTTGCTCGCCGGCCGGCCAGTCATGCTGGAACACACCGCTGTAAACTCGCAGTCTCTCAGACCGGTCTCGTAAATAAGAGGCTTTTATTTCGCCATTAACGGATCGTTTGTTTAAATATCACAACACGTGTCCATCATAAGATTAACGGGAATGTGTGGTTAACTGCCTTTTTGCCGTTAAACTCCACAAGCACCTGGTCCGCCGTCACACACACACGCACACACGGCCACATGCAGAGAGAGAGTTTCTCTTCGGGAGACTTGTTTAAATTATGACATATATACACATTAGATTTAGTATATAGTTCATACTTTTTTTAGCGTACTTTTGCTTCAACGTTTTCGGAGTTGAGAAGCTCCATAAAGTGACGGGACTGCCAGCTGGTGGCGCCGGGATCGCTTGCTTGCCGGCTGGCCTGTCATCCTGGGACACACACACACACGCACGCACACACACACACACACACACACACACACACACACACACACACACACACACACGGCCACAGGCAGAGTGAGAGAGAGAGAGAGAGAGAGAGAGAGAGAGAGAGAGAGAGAGAGAGAGAGAGAGAGAGAGAGAGAGAGAGAGAGAGAGAGAGAGAGAGAGACCCGTTTCTCTTCGGGAGACTTGTTTAAATTATGACATAGATTAGACATTAGATTTAGTATATAGTTTGGCGTATTTCTCTTCTGATTTTAATTAAGACTGTTGCTGTGCTTGCATCACTCCCTTACCCAGGGCTTAATTTGAGCTGGAACATGTTCCGGCACCTCCGACGTTGGATCCAGAACCTTTTTTATTGGATCCGGCACCTCCTGTGTCACTATGAAAAATTAATCGCCTGAACCAATCAGAGAGTCATCTCACTTTCCCTTTAAGAGCAGGCGCGCTTGTTCCACGCCGGTTTTGCCTGGCACGCGCCAGGAGCGGTTTATGACCGAGGAGACGTTCTCGTCAGGGCTGGAGCGGGAGTCCATAGGGATGCGGCAAAGTAATAAATGCCCGTCTTGACCAGGTGGCAATGTTGCTGCGGCCTCTCGGGCACATCTCCTCAAGTCTGGAAAGGATTGCTGCAGCCATGGAGCGTGGGCCTCCAAACGCACCACCTGCTCCTGTTGTACCCCTTCTTTCCCCCCCGGTCAAAATAGCACCAGGGAACATGTGCGTCTGAACACGCCTCCTCTTTTCGTTGAACCGCCCCCGGGAGCGCAAGTTCATAAGTCAGCTGTGCGTCGGGTGCAAAATAGGAATGACACATGCGTCGGTGTACAAAGTCAATTGCGCTGGGTGCAAGATAGGGCCCATAGCCTCATTTTACTCAGGGGAAAAATGTCAAAAAGACAACAAAGTTTGCTTAGCTCTTTCAAATACGCTGGCCAGTCGGATCCCAAACAAGCAAAATCGTTTCTGCCAATCAAGAATGTGGAGACCACGGTGGATTTTTTGGTTAATTTAATAGTCCAATGGATAATTGCTGCTTGTGAAAACGATTGTTGCAGTGTACTTTTTATTTTATTTTTTTACATTTCGCACCGATGCAGTGCATGTTTTGAAATTAAAATAAACATTGCCCTGATGTACACACAGCGTTGCTTTGGTCAGAGAAGGTGTAGGCAGTCTAATTTGTTTCCTCCAACCCCCGTTTTGAGTCGCCGGATCCACCCACTTTACAAATTGAGCACTGCCCTTACCCCTCCTACCAGTCCCTGTGGTCACTTGGCCAGTGCAAATGCAAATGAAAAAAAAAAATTGTTTTTGTTTTTTGTCTGCGTTTCTCTGTTATGTACTCCAGCCTAGTCTTTAAACGCCGCCGTTCAAACTCCGTTATGAGGATCCCAGCAAGACACAACAGGAACATTCTGATGGCCTCCTCCATCATGCTGCTTTGTTGTTGTTTGTGGCGCTAAGTCTAGTGGCGATGCTATAAAGACCGTTGCGGTGCTTGCGTCACTCCCTTACCCCTCCTACCAGTCCCTATGGCCACTTGGCCGGTGGGAATGCAAATAGTAAAAAAGATTTTGTGGAAGAGTAGTTCTTAGAATTGCTTAGAAGTGTACTTTTCCCCTAAAAAGTACAAGTACTATCCGGTGGGAAAAACGCCTATTGTCTCCAACAGAGGCCTCGGCTCTGTGTGCCAGTTTGCAGTGCTGATATTTTAGGAGTTATAAAAAAAATCTCACTACATTCTTCTCGCCGAACTCTCTCAGTGATCTTGAGTTTGCAGTGGTCTCTTGTGTCTCACATATTTCCATCCAGATCTCTTCTGATATTTGTGTTTCTGATTCCCTCTCCCATTTTTGATTAATGGGTAACGTAGAATGATTTTTAGAGGTTTGTATACTTCCGTATATATTCTTGAGACCAACTTTTTATTGTCTTTTTCTTGGTATGCATCATGAAATATAGAAATCAAATTGTATTCTTTCTCCTCTTTGACCTGTATTTTTTATTAGAATAGTCTCTGACTTGCAGGTATCTATGGAAGTCCTGCTTTTCCAGTCCAAATGTATCTGAAATTAACTCATAACTCTGACATTGTCTTAAGAGTGAGTAAAGTCCATTGATTCAAACTGTTATAATTTCTTCCAGCTTGGCTTTTATTTCCTATTATAGATTGTATTGAAATTTGTATCTGTGTAATTTCCAAGTTTTTCCATTTGGATTCATAATTTGCACCATCCTAAATTCAAGTATTTTCCCAGCTATTTGGAACCAAGGACTGATAACCCCAATCCACAAAAATCGAGACAAGTTTGACATAAATAACTACAGATGAATCTGTGTGACCAGTAACCTGGCAAAACTATTCTGCAGTATTATTAATAGCAGAATCCTACAATTCATTAGTGAACACAATATCCTGAGCAAAAGTCAAATTGTATTTCAAATTGTGTAATAGTGACAAGTAATTATAATGATCTATATAACAAGAATTTGAAACCCTTGTTAGATAAGACTAAAAGTGACCTGTCCCGGTGGTCAACCTTACCCTTATCACTAGCTGGGCGGATTAATTCTGTCAAAATGATTATCTTGCCCAAGTTTACAGTTTTACACTACCCATATTCATTCCTAAATTATATTTTAAAGATCTAGATCAGGCTGTGTCCTCCTTTATCTCTATTTATGTTTTGCAAAGACACAAGAATATAAATGTATATCTATGCCCGGCACTATACTTTCCCACTATACTTTATTTTACTGGTTACGTGTTGTCATGCATTTTATTTGTCATGTCTATTTTGGTGTATATTGCAACGCATGTCAATGTTGGTTTTCCATAGCTTGAAGTGTTGACTTTGTAAATATTGCTTGGAAACCTGTGCAAAAGCCCAGTAAAGATAATTTCAATAATACATTTCCTGAAATGTACACTACACTTAAACAGCCTTTTCACAAAACCTATAAAAGATATCAAACTGATGAGATATAGCCTGATGGCTGAATATTTTGTGAACATTCTAAAGTTTGTTTGGTGTCTGTAGGTGAAAGTATGATAGAGCTGAAAACTTTGGGAGTGGAAGAAGATTTTAAGGTTTTGAAGAGGGCTCCATTGACTTTCAATGTAAAAACAATGTTTAAAATATGCTTAATATTTGAAAAAATATAAATAGTAGAACAAAAGTTGAAGAGCACACATCTGCTGAAGGAGTTGAACAGTTTGATAGTTGAATTTTTTTAGTTGTTTTTTGTAGCTTTGTAGCTGATGACCGAAAAACATACGGAATAATAATAAAGAACAAGATAACAATATTTGGAATGCTGCTGAATCAGCATTCCCACTAATAAAAGTAAAAGGATGTCCTGGGGACCTCGAAACTAGCTCTCAGGTCTTCAAAACTCAACATAAATTGCCTCAGCCATTGAGCTGCTATTGGATTTAATCTGGACATTACAGATTTTATTTTGCCTTATGGCTTGGGCTAACGGTTCAAGAGACATTGCAAACAGCATGGGGGAAAGCAGGCATCCCTGTTGCGAGCCCTGCTTGATGGGAAATGGTTGAGACTATGGCCGTGGGATTCGCATATAAAGTGTGCACCATGTCAATGAATTTAGCCCCCAAACCAAGCCTCTCCATTACTTGCCACAAGTAGTTCCTCTCTAGGCGGTCAAAAGCCTTTTCCGCATCCACTGATAAAACCTCTGCTGTTGTTGGAAGGTTTTTGGCTTCTTCTATTACATGAAATAGTCTGTGTACATTGTCTGACGCTTTGGTATAAAACCTGATTGGTCGGGGTGGACTAGCTTCTCGATAAAGCGCTCTAGGCAAAGTGCCAAGACTTTGGAATAAAGCTTAATATCAGTCCCGATGAGGCTGATGGGCCTGAAATTTGAGATCCGTAAGAACAGAAATTAGCGCAGTTTTGGTTTGTTGTGAAAAGTACCCATCTCTATGGCTGAGGTTAAAGCTTGTAAAATGGTAGGTCCTAATATGTCAAAATACTGTAGACGAAGTTCTGATGGAATTCCATCTAACCCTGGGATCTTCCCTTTTTAACTGTTTTTAATGCTGATTTAAGTTCCTCTAACGTTATAGGTTGACCCAGTTCTTCTGCCTCCTCTGGGTCAAGAAGAGGCTGGTTTAGTTCTTTTAGGAACTCCTGGCACTGTGTTGGATCTGGGTTGCAGGAGGACTCATACAACTTTGAGTAGAAGGATTGAAAAGTGCCGCTGATATCTTCAGGATTTGTTGAGATACCTCGGCCTGTGCGGATGCTGTTGACAGTAGTTCTGGATTCGCCTTCTTTTAATTTCGGAGCAAGCAATTTGCTTGGTTTACAGCCATTAAAATAATAACTTTGCCTCACTCTGTGCATTATGAATTCAGCTCTCCTTTTTAGATCATTTAGCTGTGTTCGACTTAGAGTGATTAAAAGAGTATGTGTAGATTTAGAAAAACAAGTCTTAAGAGACTGCTCTAAAGATTTACACTGTTTTCCCAACTCTGCAATCCTTGCCTCTATTTTCCTCTTCAAGCGAAGGAAGATGTGAAATCTCCATAGACAGTTAAAGAAATGGACCAACAGATCCTGTTGATCTGGACGGAGACCAGTGAAGTACATTAGAAGCACTTTTCCGGTGAGGGCTGAGTGTTACTGCGCAGCTGCAAACTGAGCTTGCCAACGTAGATGTGACGTGAGCAACCTGTCTGAAAGTTGTAAGTCTTCTGGTAGCTGTGCCAAGAGAAATCTCATTAATTCCCAATCTTGCAGAGATGGAGAGTGCAGGTATGTTTAAGGAGATAACATAGGCACAGGCTAATTATTGCTAACTAAAATGCTAGTTAACATTAGTAATTAAACTTAAGTTGAAACTGCCTGCAAGCTTCTCCTGTACTATACAGTAATTCCTCTACTATGTGACAGTAAGTTGCGGGTTATGACACAATTGTTAGCCTATTTTTACAAAAACGTCTGCTAGGAAGCCATAATGTGAGATACAAGGTAATGGAGCCTTTCATACATTGTCAGGTTTCTTTAGGAATAAACAATGGACAAATAAATTCTTAAAACGCTTCAGATGTAAAGTTATTCGCTGTCAAAGTGACGTCAAAATGAATGGCAGTCAATGGGATAATAACGGTGGGTGAGTGCTTGTTAGCATCAAAATGGCTCCATAGGAGGTATGGGTTGTGGAGAGAGGCTTACCCCCTTGGAAATCTCTAATAAATCTTTTAGTTTCCTGCCAAATAAATGCAGGGTGCATTCATAATTTCCATATTCATTTATGGGAGGAGGCAAGGCGGGGTCGGTGGCTCGTTCATGTGCGCTCAGTTTCACGTTGATTGTGACGTATTGAGGAAAGATGCACAGGACCTGGCGTATGCCCGGTTTTATACATGTGAATATTTCTGTGCGTAAGTACTTTTCATGTTTTGGCCGTACATGAGGCCCATGGTTTTTCAATGAAATGCGGAGGTGGGTACAGAGCTCTAGCTCTCTGCAACCATTGTGATTGCTGGTCACGTGATCTCCCCCTTCAGTAACAGTTTATGAATAAACAAAACAATGTATGAGATGGGCATACATACCCATCAGGGAGCTTTGCACTAATACACCACCCTCAAAGTGCTGCTAGTTCAGCTACGGGGCCTACAATAGAACGGCTGGTTACTTAAACACTCTTGTCATGATAATACCCAAGAGAAAGAGAGTTGCCCAACCTACCAGCAGAAAAACTCAACGCGGTCCTGTTATAGGAGTCAGGTTTGTGACAGGGACACTGCAAAAGACAATGCACGATGTAATGCCCATCCTAACACAAAAGAGGCCTATAGGTAACACAAACAAATTAGGAACAACATGGCATTACCTGTCGAAGTCCCTTGACCGCGCAGCGGAAGCTAGGGGACCCACAGTGGAAATGTGGCTCCGGTGACAAAAAGTAGAGAGTGTCAAGAGGACAAACCCCCTGCCTATATAACATGCAGCTACTTCTTGATTGGTCAAAGAGTGAGTGTGATTGAAAGCATGGCGGCCAATCAACCTGCTACATATGTTTACAACAATTTACACCTTGCCAAAATCACAACATCAACTAGTGGTACCCCCCATCCCAAGATACAATTTGAAGACGAAAATCTAATAGGCAAACACACTTTTCTTCATGCAGGTTTTGTCACAAACTGTACTAAAGTTCGGACTGATAACAAGGACATAGAGTGTAACAATTGTGCAAGAGCTTAACGGCTGTATTTCCAGACTTTGACATTTGATGATATATGCACAATATTGAAGACAGGTAGTTTAGTTATTTAGTTCTGCAGTTACGCCTATCTAATGCTATGGTATTTGATGCTATCCTGTATTCCATGCAGTCGGGCCATCTCCTCCTCCTGCACTGATTAAATATTAAGAACAAATTTGTATTTAAGATTTGAGTTGGATTTTACGAGGTGTTTATGGAACAATTATCACTCAGTAAAAGTGTAAATAACACTGCTGGATTTAATCTTCATGGTAACGTGGATGATATGGAATGAAGAAATGTGCGTGAAGCATCAATACCTGAAAATATTACGAGTAATCGTTATTCCCACATGTATACTTTCTGCAGCTTGACATCAGTTCACCACCTTACAATCTACGTCGCCAATTCCGTTGTCTCCAAAATGTGCATACGCATGGGTCAGAGTTTGCATGGAGGACCGCACATTATGCCATGAAGTTTGTTTTTTCTGCCCCCGTTGTGCGTACGCCACGTTTAATGAGACCCCTGATATGTGGAAGAAAGTGGCATTTTCTTTTTTTTTTTAGAATATGTGAAACTTTTTAAACTAATGTATGCAGCGTAAATGGCTTTTCCTGCCCTGTCCCCGATTGGATTATTTATGTGGTAAGGCCAGCTTCATGTGTCATGTCATAACCTGGCTCAAGGGCCACGAGGCATCGTAAATTATCAAAAGTGATTTATTTAACAAAAGAATAAACTAAACATATTTGTTGTAATGTGCAAAGGATGTCTAACTTAAATAAACTCAAAACAACATGTGGCAGGCAGGATCATCAGGCCATGGTTGATGTCGAGGCTGTAGTCAAGAGAGTGTAGTCTGACCAGGGGGAGCTTCATCAGCTCACAGCTCCCAGGTGCACCAGATCTGCAATCAACTCACAACAAAGATGGGTAAGACCAGAGAGGTATCACTCCTACAGAGAGATCACACAGGGACCGTCACACAAGCCCATCCCGTTTTGTTCAGAGGAAGCTTTATTGCTCTGATCTGTCTGTCAACAAGTGCCAGCCTGCAGAGAATGCCCTTAGCATGTGTGTCTGAAAGAGTCAATGTCTTTCTAATAAGTCCACAGAGTGAGATTCCTCCACAGCCTCCGCCCACATAAATGGACTTCTTCCCATGGCAGGATGGTGGTGGTTTCATGTGTTGAAGGGGAGGCAGGCTTTTATTGGATGAGCAGACAAAACAGTGATGGGAAGGAAGGGAAAGGGGGAGGGAGGAAAAGATAATGTGTGAGAGGAATAGTGAGAGCATTAAAAGGCTTAACGATGTAACAAGTGGAAGAGAGAGAAAACAATCCAGAGCACAGACTGTGTGTGTGTGTGTGTGTGTGTGTGTGTTAGATGGCTGATGTTTCAATCCAAACCACCCAGAGCTTTAATAGTGGAAAGAAAAGCTGTTTAAAGGTGACCTATTATATAGCCTTTTCAGGTTCATACTAGTATTTTGTGTTTGTACTAGAAAATGTTTACATACTTTAATGTTAAAGAAACACTTTCTTTTTCTCAAACTGCCCATGGCTGCTGCACCTGTATTCACCCTCTGTATCTCTTTAAGCCCCCCTCCCGACAAAGCCCAGTCTGCTCTGATTGGTCAACATTCCCGTTACCTTACTCCACAGCGCTGAGGAGGAGGTAGTCTGGCTAGTCTAAACAGCATTCCTGGATAGGAGAAAAACGTGCTCTGGTTTATTGGCATTTCTTTAAATCAATCACAATCATCTTGGACGGTGCTAAGCACTGTCTATTGTATATGCTACTTGTGTTACGTTTTCCTCATGCCATCAACCTGCTAGCTGTCATGCTCTGGAATAGTGGTTGTGTAATTTTACTACAGTATCTCACACAAGTGAGTACACCCCTCACATTTTAGTAAATATTTAATTATATCTTTTAATGGGACAACACTGAAGAAATTACACTTTGCTACAATGTAAAGTAATACGTTTACAGCTTGTATAACAGTGTAAATGTATTGTCTTCTCAAAATAACTCAACACACAACCATTAATGTCTAAACCGCTGGCAACAGAAGTGAGTACACCCCTATGTTAAATTCCCATAGAGGCAGGCAGATTTTTATTTGTAAAGGCCAGTTATTTCATGGATCCAGGATACTGTGCATCCTGATAAAGTTCCCTTGGCCTTTGGAATTAAAATAGCCCCACATCATCACATACCCTTCACCATACCTAGAGATTGGCATGGGGTACTTTCCATAAAATCATCTCTCAATGCAAATCAAACCAGCTATTAGGCTAACTGACATAAAACCATGCTAATCTCTAGGTATGGTGTTGCCAACGACGGATCCAGAGGATGGCGGGGGGACTTTGCGTCTGGTGCTGGAGCCGGCGGCAGGGCCGAGGCTGGCAGGGCCGAGGCTGGCAGGGCCGAGGCTGGCAGGGCCGAGGTTATGGACTAGCGGTATCTGGGCTACCGTGCATAGTTTGTCTCGAGGACACTGTATGTAAGTTTTGGAGCCAAGCTTTAAAGGAACATTAAACCAGACTGAAAGAACATGATAAATGCTGACTGTTCAGTTTATAATCTATGTTTGTTACTCCAACCAGGTTGGTGTGTTTTTCACATAGTGTCATGATTTACTAGTTCGGAACCCAGAAGCAGACCAGGACAAGGTGAGTAGGATAAAGGTGAGTATTTATTTAATGATTTGAAGATGGTAGCAGGAGAATCCAGATGACGAAGCGGACAGTGGAGGTGAGTAGGTGGGAGGGAATGAGAAGATCCAACGCTGTTTCTGATGAAACTGACGACCAGGCAGGAGTGGAGTGGGATATTCACTCCACTGCAGGCAGAGGAAACGGAGGTTGATTAACAGCAAGCAGAAATAACTGAACAGCAAAACTACAGGGCTGAAGCCCACTCCAAAGCCCTCCCATGCAGCAGTTCAATCACAAAGGCTATCCTGGCCTCGTCTGTGGCATAGGAATTGGCCACAGACAAGGCAGGCAGAGGAAACGGAGGTTGATTAACAGCAAGCAGAAATAACTTAACTCTTATCAATCTTGAGCTGATACGCAGGCAAAGCATACTGTTTTTTATTATTATTTATTACATTTATATAGCACTTTATCATAGACACTCAAAGCGCTTTGGGGGGAGGACTACTCTCTAACACCACCAATGTGTGACACCCACCTGGGTGATGCACGGCAGCCTTATGACGCCAGACGCTCACCACACATCAGCTTGTTAGGAGGGGAACATATTTTTAGTGGTGGGGAAAACCGGGGCACCCGGAGAAAACCCACACAGACACGGGGAGAATATGCAAACTCCACACAGAAAGGCCTGGATTCAAACCCAAAACCTTCTTGCTGTGAGGCCACAGTGCTAACCACTGGGCCACCGTAACTGGCTAACGATCCGGCAGGGAACGGATGTCAGGTCAGGGCTCATGAAGTGAGGAGGTGATGATCAGGACCAGATGTGCAGATAGCCGATGAGAAGCAGGTGTGGGTGATTGAGATCTCCTGTCTTGCTTCGTCGGCAGGCAACCAGACAGGGTGCATTCAGGAAACGTCAGGCAGGACAGAATACAGGTAACAGCAGAAAACAGATTCAGGAAGCGGGATTCATGACACATAGGTTATTTCAGAATTTGATAGCTGGTTGAGACCTAGTTATAGGGTTTTTGTAACACCATTCATGTTTAACATAAGAAGTTCACCAGACCTGTTTCAACGTACTGATGGAGACGCGGTGTGCACGGAGCGGCACGGAGGGGAGGGGCTGTGTTTGTGTGTGTGTGTGCTTGTGCTTCGCTCATTGTAAACCAACCAATCAGTGCGCAGCTCATCTAAATATTCATGAACATACCATATAAGGGAGAAAACCTCTCATTTCATTCTAGGGCTATTTCACAGGGTTGCAGTCCCTCCAGGATTTCGTGGCCTTTTTTTGAGATTATTGCAGTTGTGGGAAACTTCAGGTGATTGGTCAAATTTGTGGAAAAGTTGCGGTGATTGACCAAAATTGCGAGTCGCACCAAAGTTGCAGTGATTGGTTGAATTTGCGTGAATTTGCGTGAATTGGCACGATTGCGAAATCCTGGAAGGACTGATTAGGGCGCATAGAACTAATAATACTAATTAGTAGTAGTAGTAGTAGTAGTTATTATGCTATTAGCGGACCTTAAGGAACAGTGTGAAATACCCTATATAATCACCCCTTTGAAGATGGGTGAACTTTCAATCCTTTCAGTTAACATCAGGGGGCTAAACGGGCCAATCAAACGAGCATTTACGTAAAAGAGATGTAAATCGTCTACAAAATAAATACTACAAGGTTGCTGCCTCATCTAGTGCTGACAACAAAACCAAGGGCTCCATTGTGTTGCTGTCGCGGAAATGCACACTCACCGCAGACAAAAGTAGTAAAGATCTATCAGGCAGGATATCTAATATATGCACCACGATAAGGAGTAGGAAAATAGCCTTTGTTTTGGTATGTGCACCGTCTACATATGATGAAAGTCTTTTCCCGCGCCTAACCAATGAATTGCTTTCTCTTAATGAATATTCACTAATTATAGGGGAGACTGAATGCACTACTAGATTTAAATCAGGATAGATCAGGGGTCAATCACACAAAGGCCCAAAAACATATATATCGGACATGTTTAGAGCAGTTGTGGAATCCCACCATTTTACAGATATATGGAGGATGCACAACCCTACTAGCAAGGATTACACCTTCTTTTCCACAAGTCACCTCACCCGCTCCCGCATTGATTATGTTTTGTGCTCCAGTGAGCTTAAGGCAATGTTCTACACGATAGCAATAGAACCAGCAATTCTGTCTGATCACAATGCGCTGATAACCACATTCCATTGTGATACGTTAGGAGGTGACAATTTAATAATTCCCTTCTCGAGAACGCAGCTTTTGATGCAGAATTTAAAGCCAAACTGGCTGAGTTTAGATCAATCAATACTGACTCAGTTTCTGACCCTGCATTTATTTGGCAGGCAACCAAAGGATTTATTAGAGATTTCACATCTTCCTTCACGGTCAACTTTAAGAGGAAAAAAAAAGGCAAGTCTCTTTTAGTCACAAGTCGAACAGAGCAAATTATCTGCTAAGGACAGCTGAATTCATAATGCACAGAGTGAGGCAAAATTATTATTTTAATGGCTGTAAACCAAGCAAATTGCTTGCTCCAAAATTAAAACAAAGCGAATCCAGAACTACTATCAACAGCATCCGCACAGACCGAAGTATCTCAACAATCCTAAAGATATCAGCGCCACTTTTCAATCCTTCTACTCAAAGTTGTATGAGTCCTCCTGCAACCCAGATCCAACACAGTGCCAGGAGTTCCTAAAAGAACTAAACCTGCCTGTTCTTGACCCAGAGGAGGCAGAAGAACTGGGTCAACCTACAACCCCAAATCAGAAAAAGTTGGGACAGTATGGAAAACACAAATAAAAAAAGAAAGTAGGGATTTCTAAATGTACTTTGACTTGTATTTCATTGCAGACAATACAACAGCACATCATTTCATGTGTTCCTCATGATTTTTATAATTTTTGTTTAAAAAAAACAAAATTCCTATTTTGGTTCTTGCAAAACATTTCAATAAAATTTGGAACAGTAAAGCATTTACCACTTTCTAATGTTGCCATTCCTTTTCACAACACTTAAAAGACGTTTATGGACTGAAGACACCAAGTGATGAAGTGTTTCAGGTGCTGCAAACAAGTCTTAAGGTGGGCAACAGTACTGGGTCTTCATTGTCACATTTTGCGCTTCTAAATGCGCCACATATTCTCCATTGGAGACAGGTCGGGACTGCCGGCAGGCCAGTCAAGTACCTGTGTCCTCTTCTTCCGCAGCCAGGACTTTGTAATGTGTGCAGAATGTGGTTTTGCATTATCTTGTTGAAATATGCATGGACGTCCCTGGAAAAGATGTCTTCTTGAAGGCAGCATATTGTGCTCCAAAATCTCTATGTACTTTTCAGCATTAATGGTGCCATCACAGAAGTGCAGGTTACCTTTGCCAAGGGCACTGACACAACCCCATACCATGACAGACCCTGGCTTTTGGACTTGTTGCTGGTAACAGTCTGGATGATCCTTTTCTTCTTTGGTCCAGAGCACACGGCATCCATTTCTCCCAAAAAATACCTGAAATCCTGATTCATCTGACCACAGTACACATTTCCACTGTATGATGGTCCATCCTAGATGCCTCCGAGCCCAGAGAAGTCGACGGCGCTTCTGGACACTGTTATCATAGGGCTTCCTTTTGGCACAGTACAGTTTTAACTGGCATTTGTGGCTGTAACTACGTATTGTGGTACTTGACAAAGGTTTGCCAAAGTAGTCCTGAGCCCATGTGGTGATATCACTTATAAATGAATGACGATTCTTGATGCAGTACCGCCTGAGGGATCGGAGATCACGGTTGTTCAGCTCTGACCAATCAGTTCAGCTCTGACCAATCAGGTTTCATACCAAAGCATGGACGTGCTGCGGACAATGTACGCAGACTACTTCATGTAACAGAAGAAGCCAAAAACCTTCCAACAACAGCAGCAGTGCTATCAGTGGATGCAGAAAAGGTTTTTGACCGCCTAGAGTGGAACTACTTATGGCAAGTAATGGAGAGGCTTGGTTTGGGGGCCAAATTCATTGACATGGTGCGTACTTTATATGCAAACCCCACGGTCATAGTCTCAACCAATGGCTTGCATTCTCAGCCATTTCCCATCAAGCGGGGCTCGCGACAGGGATGCCTGCTTTCCCCCATGCTGTTTTCAATCTCTCTTGAACCGTTAGCCCAAGCCATAAGGCAAAATAAAATCTGTAATGTCCAGATTAAATCCAATAGCAGTTCAATGTCATTATTTGCAGATGATATTTTGTTGTTCATCTCTGATCTTGAGGACTCTATTCCAAAAATTCCAAAAAACGAATTTGGCTCAATCTCTGGCCATAACATTAACTTGAATAAATCTAATCTTCTTTTATTGAAGAACAGGCATGTGACATCAGCCATTAGTGTTACAATACCAACACAAAGCAAAACTAGAACTGCAAGCAGTTATGAACGGGGTCCAAGCCCCCCTGCGCCAGTCCCACCTGGCGCGAGTCGCCCCTGACGACGCTAAGAGCCCGGGAAAGCGGAGCACGCGAAAGGAGAACCCAAAGCGCCACTACGGTGAGGCAAAAGTCAGGAAATTTGACCAAGTGCGAGCTCCAAAGTCTGTAGTGAAATGCAATTGCAAATTTCCTCTTCATTGCGTAAAAGGCCAAAACACTTCTACCTCAATTATAGCACCCCCTACAGCGCAGAGTGGCATGTCAAACAATAATCTCAGTTTTGTGATGATAGCATTTACTGCAGCAGAGATATTTCCATTGCAAATTATTCGACAAAAGGCCTCTACGTTCATTATAGCGCCCCCTAACGGCCGATTTTCACCAAATTCGGTATGGAGGCTCGCAGTCGGATGTCGAACAGCAAAACCAAGTTTTGCTCTGATACCTATTAGTTTGGCCGAGATATGCTAACGTTCGTGTTTTGTGGCTAGCTATGAAAATTAGTTTGCTTGTAAATTGCGAATGGTGTAACGTAGCAAAATTCTTTTGATAACTTTAGTTCAAGTCCATATGGAGATGGTACCTACCAAGTTTCGTGCACATCGGTCACACGGCCTAGGACGAGTTCGAAAAATTTGTTTTGCGCATTGCGCGATATTGCGAAAAAACCTATAACCTATATCATCAGACTCAGATAGAATCAAGGAACACGGGGATATAAGGTTTTCTAATGTGCGATGTAGAATGTGTGTTATAGGCAAAAACACGTTTTATGTCATTATAGCACCACCTAGTGGTCCATGTGTTTAATGTTTGGTAGGCGAGGTCCATGAGTGATTGTACATCTACACTGTAAATGTTAAGTTGCTCCCATTAGTGTAAGTGGTGAATCCAAACCGGGGTCACATAGGCCACGCCCACTTTGACGAATCAGTACCCCACTATAGGCGTGGCCTCAGGAGTGGGCCTAGATGGTACACTCCAAGTTTCGTAAAAATCGGATGGGCCGTTCATGAGATATAAACGTTTTGTACTTGTAGCGCCCCCTAGTGACCAATGTTTGTAGAATTGGTTGGGGAGCCTTATAAGGTCATGGTAAACAAGAATCTAAAGAATTACGATGATACCGTTTATTTTGGCCGAGATATGGCAATGTTTGTGTCTTTGTAGCTAGCTACACAAATTTACGCAATTTTCATCCGACAAAAATTCTTTTAAGAACTTTTTGTCAAGTCGGTCTGAAGATGCTACCTACCAAGTTTCATGCAGATCGGTCGCATGGTCTAGGAGGAATATGAAATAAATCGATAAATCGCAATTTTTCACGCAAAAAAGTCAGGCGGAAATGAGCAGGGTCTGGATCCAGGGAACGTGTGGATATGTGTAATTTTAATGTGCGATGTACGGTTTGGGAGTTATAAGGCCAAACGCGTTTTTTCTGCTATAGCGCCACCTAGTGGTGGAAGTGGCAGAATTTTTTTGTCCGAGGTCCCTGCAGGGATCTGGACCAGTCCTGAAAACGGCAACCTCCCACCATGTACGGTTTAGGCTGTAGTATCCGTTTTATCGGTGGAAAAATAATAATAAGAAATCTTAGAAAAGCAACAGGGTTCCACAGCCCTGCTGTGCGAACGGCATAGCTTCGCTACCGGCGATTCTTCCAGACTCGGGCTTGGACCCCTAATTACATATTTGGGCATCATCATACACACATCACTACAGCGAGTTGTCCAGGACAACTATGAAACTATATTAAATAATGTTCAAAGGGATCTGGCCAATTGGTCTGTGCTGCCGGCATCGCTACGGTCCAAGATTGCTGTTGTTAAAATGAACATAGTTCCCTGTGTGAATTTATTAAAGTGTAATTCCAGCGATAATTGACCAAAAGGTGTTTTTCTGCATTAAAACACGTCAAATAAGCCGTGGAGACAGTATTTTTCATCTATCAACCACTACAGAGCTTGGCCCAGTATATTCTATAGCCCCAAATGGCAAACAGTGGACGAAATAGGGGCTGTAAGCCAAATGCTTTCCAAATAGCATTTTTTAACCAGTAATATTGTTCAAAACAGCACCAAACCTCGTCAGTAACTTGCTCAGGGTCCCTACACATAAAACAAAGCACCAACAATTAGCGAACCCGGAGTTTATCACAGAAGACTGTTAAGAAAACTTACCAAACAGCAGCAGACAACAGTCTCAGCAGCCATATCCTCAGCACCGAAATGTCACTTGCACGTCTATTGCTGGAAGGGACTACAGTTCAGCCCATCAAAATCAAAAAAGTCGCTGGTCTGATTAGACTCTGCCATTTCAGTTCCTATGTGATGATTCTTGCCTTGGCCTCGTCTACTCCGAGCCAATGTTTTTTTACTGAAAACAACATTGTCATATACGTTATGTTCAATTTCACACTAACATTCACATAATGTAACGCTGTTACCTCGATTTTCCATTGCAGGTAGTACTGCAGATAGTCCTGCAGATAGTACTGCAGGTAGTACTGCCTCATGCCTGAGGCGAGCGTGGCTCGTCCTACTGTCTATGGGCTCATAGCGTCGTCAGCGGCATAGCCGTCGTCATAGCAACTGGTTTCCCGTGACTCATTTCCTGGTTCTCGTTCTCGTTCATAACCAACGTAAAATCAAGGAGAGGGTTTTCCTGCTCCAGGTTTCCCACCGTGGTCAGAAAGAACAGAGGAGACACTTTGTTTCTCTCTCTGACTGTAGAGTTACTACTCGCTCCGAAGCTAATTGCCGTGACGAGCCTACTAGCTACGCGGCTAGCAAGCTCAAACCATACTGTCTTTGGCTCAAACCGGCCGCGGCTGGTGTCTGTTTTGTTTCCGGTCTACGAAATTACAAGACCCGCCCTTCAATCACTACTATTGGCCAGGCGTCCAAGGTAACGTAACCCGATTAGTTCAGGTCCTATCCCCTGACCAATCCACTATCATAACTACTCGCGGTGAAATGCCTAAACCAAACCAATCAGCTGCTTCGTAGGGCGGGACATGGCGTGGCCATAGACAGTTAAAGAAGTGGACTAACAGATCCCGTTGCTCTCTCTATGCGTTATTCGTGCGTTAAAAAAATTATCGGCATTAAAATGGGTTTGCGTTAACGCCGTTAACGCGTTAAACTGACAGCCCTAATATATATATATATATATATATATATATATATATATATATATATATATATATATATATATATATATATATTTTTTATATATATATATATATATATATATATATTTTTTTTATATATATATATATATATATATATATATATATATATATATATATATATATATATATATATATCATGTGCATTGTTTCTTTTAGACTATACTTACAGAATGAACTGTTAAATATGGACAACAACACAAAGCAGTTTCACTATATTGGTATAAACAATGGGTAAGGACTTGCCAGTTTATAGTATAAAGACACAGGTAACATAAATACAGGTTATGTGTACTGTTTGATGGGATGTGTTGTCTTTCAAAATGAGGTTCAGAGAAGACAGGACATTGTATAAAATGTAAAGTACAAGTAGGCCTACCTCAAAATTGTACTTCAAATAATAAATGTATTATACTGTACATCCCTACACTGGCGGAGGCTGAGCAACATGATAATTCATTAGGACTGCTTTTTCCACTAGTCCACTATTCACTCTTTTTCAGCTCTGCTTTTGGTCTTTACCAGGGAAATATCTGTCTCTGAAAACAGCTGGCTGTTGTGGCTGGAAAACTATAATGAGAACAGTGAGAGTGAACCAAAACAGTTACAGGCAGTAAAACCAAAACACGCTGTGTTGATGAGCTAAAGGTGCTAAAATGCTTCATAGAACTGCAGAGTCGTCGGGTGATACTTTTTGGTGGGTTCATCACTATGAGTGACCCCTTTCACATTACAAATGGGAATTTGACTGATTGTTAATATACAGATATTACCCCAGATATTAAAGCTATAGTGCGTAGTTTCGGTCTCCACCATGAGGAATTCTAAGTAATGACAACAAAACTGTCAGTACGTCGACATGATACAAGCCTTCCATGACCGCACACCGACCCCAACCCCCCTTCACGCAGTTGCTAGTAGCCACGGAGACACGGAGGACTCTTCAGAAGAGGTAATTATCTTCACTTCAGTTTCTGCGTGGGAAAGTCTTCGGACGTCACAATCTTCTGAACATAGCCATATTGAGAAATACAGAGAGAGTTGTGTGGAGCTGATAGTCTTAATTAGCTTTGTATCAACTATCATTTGGCAATGGCTTGAACGTAACGGACATTCATTCATATCAAACAGTTATGCACTAAAGCTTTAATGCAGCTTTAGATTTAAGGAACAAAAATGTGTTACTATAGGTAAACTCCCTGACGTCCGGTTTGGGTGAGCATGTGAAAGCAGCATTGTCTCAGGCTTCCGCAGTGATAACTTTGAAAACTCACTTCATCCCCAAAACCCCAACCAACTGAGAGTGTAAGAACTAACATTAGAACCTTGAATATCCTAGAGAAATGTCAAAAGCATTTCTCCTCAGATAAAGTAATGACAGATTCAAGCGGTCGCTATGTTATTGTTATCGGTACAATATACGAAAAGCAGGTAATCCTGGTATCCGTCTATGCTCCCAATTGGGATGACCATAACTTTGTGAGTTTATTATTTACTGCCATTCCAAATTTAGATTCCCACCTTCTGATAATGGGAGGAGACATGAACTGTGTGATCGATTCAACAGTGGACAGGTCTAGCCTACGATCAACTACGTCCATGAAAAAGTCAATGTGGATTGGCGATTTTCACATCCTTCCATAAGACAATACTCTTTTTCTCCCATGCACATCGTTCATTCTCGCGCATAGACTACTTCTTGATAGATAAAAAAAAAATATTCCAGCGATTGTCTCCACCCAGTATTTACCCATAACAGTGTTGGATCATGCCATGGTAATCTTAGACCTTCAATTTAGTATGAAGCCAAAGGGATTCAGACATTGGAGGCTAGATCCTCTCTTACTGGCAGATGCAAACCTTTGCAAACATATATCTGAATCGATCACTTTCTTCTTTGAAACTAATAAGAATGATTAGCTCCCCGTCCACATTATGGGACACTCTCAAAGCCTACATAAGGGGTAAAATTATCTCTTTCACGTCACATACAAATAAATTGCGCAGATCTCGGCAGAAAGAGCTGGAGGAAGTCATTGCAGATCTAGATAACTCACTCTCGTCCGCAAATACACCGGATTTATATAAAGAGAGAATAAGACTCCAAATGGAACTTGATCTCCTTCTCACCTCTGAAGCTGAACAGCTTCTCCTTCGCTCTCTGGGGTTGGTGTTTGAACATGGTGACAAAGCTGGACGCCTTTTGGCTCATCAGCTGAAGGCACAAACAACATTGAATCAAATTACTCAGATAACAGACGAATCAGACTCAATAACTTCTAACCCAGCCAGAATAAATAACACTTTTAGATCATTCTTTTCCCAACTGTATGCTTCAGAGTCCCTCACAGATGAAAACCAACTAAATTACTTTTTTGAAAAATTGGACTTACCTAAAGTGTCACCCGAGGACAATCTAAGACTAGACGCCGCTCTCGCTCTCTCAGAAATTAAAGAAGCGATACAGTCAATGAACAGTGGCAAATCCCCAGGCCCCGACTGATACCCGGTTGAGTTCTATAAAAAAATTCTCAGATCAGTTAGCTCCACTATTACTCAAAATGTTTAACCACTCATTTAAACAAGGCACCCTGCCACCCACTCTTATGCAAGCTTCTATCTCCCTAATTTATAAGAAGGGTAAGGACCCACTGAGCTGCACATCTTATCGACCAATTTCACACCTCCCGGTAGATGTTAAAATACTCGCAAAACTCTTAGCTCACCGATTGCAATCTGTCATGCCCCTGATCATTTCAGAGGACCAGACGGGATTTATAGGGGGAAGACACTGATACTCTAACATAAGAAGGCTTCTCGGCGTCATCCTCTCTCCATCTTCCTCTAACGTCCCAGAGGTAATACTATCGCTTGATGCCGAGAAGGCATTCGACAGGGTGGAGTGGGCCTATCTCCTCTTTTCCCTGAGACAGTTTGGTTTTAATACTAACTTAATTCCATGGGTCAGATTAATCTACTCCTCTCCCTGAGCCTCAGTGTGCACAAACAACCAATGCTCTACTCCGTTCCCACTTTTTCGGGGAACACGACAGGGGTGCCCGCTATCCCCGTTATTATTTGCACTAGCAATTGAACCATTGTCAGCTGCTCTAAAAATGGAGGAGGGATTTGGGGGGATTGAAAGATGGGGCATAAAACACCAGGTTCCTTTATATGCAGATGATCTGCATCTCTATGTAAATGACCCTTTGTCAAGCATGCCACATATCCTGACTTTATTAAATTCTTTCGGTCGTCTATTTGGATATAAGCTAAACTTCTCTAAAAGCGAATACTTGTTAAGGAGCTTGTCTGACCCAGAACGCAGAGAAATCACAATGACAACGAAAAGCAGTTTTAAAGGTTTAATGAAGCAAAGGGTACTCAGAGAATCACTGCTGGCAGTGTCTGGGTGATGGAAAAACCCCTGGCTGGTCTGAGGCTTGTGGCGAGCCGACAGGGAAGAGTCCAGGTCTTTATGGGACACGTGAGGAACAGGTAGAGACGAGCACATGGAGGGTTTCCCAAGTTGGAGTCCGAGGCTGGAGGGTAAGGCTGGAAGCAGGCAGGCAAAGCAGAGGAGGCAGCTGGGCAGAGCGGTACTGGAGAGAGACACAGGGTTAGTGAAGCTCAGGGAGCAGAGACAAAACCGAGACAAAACCAGAGTTAGGCAAAACGGATTAAACTGAAGTTTGACTGAGAGCCAAGTTACCACATGGGTTGTAGATAACGAACTGGCGCCGACATGGTGATCAGCCCGGGTTTAAGTATTGCAGGGGTGAATCATGAAGATGAGCTGCAGCTGTGAAAACCGGCAAGGCTGTGTTGGATTGGCCTCGCCCCTAGACCTACTCCCCTCACAACACTGCTCCAGCACTCCAGGGGCCTCATGTATAAACGTTGCGTACGCACAAAAAGCTTGCGTACGCTGGTTGTCACGGACATTTCCTGATGTATAAAGAAAAACTTGACGTGAGAATGTGCGGGCCGTCACGCAAACTGTTGAGCAGTCGTGAGATTGTGCGGACCGTCCGCAAAGTCTTGTCTGGCTCCGTAACGTGGCGAATTCTAAGTTAAAAGTGCTGAAAATCAGCAAACATTACAAAATAAAGTTTCCACTTCACTTACTGGCATATGTCTGTGACGTTGTCTATGAAAAAACATATTTATACCCGCTGATACTCCATAAAAGTTTGATCATTTATATGGATAATGTTTCACATCTTTCACACTATTAACTGTTTAATTCACAGGCTACTTAACCTGTTAAACATGAGGACGGGAAATATATTCAGTCATCCTCTGTATTTAGATGAAATACATACTCACTGTGCAACAAAAATATCGGCGATCTTTTTGTTAGTGTCTGTAAGTCAGTAGTTACTGAGGCTCAGACATCCATGGCGCACGGGATGCGGGACGCACGGCTCCATCTCCCCAGGAACAAACGCTGTTTTCGGGTGGGCAAACTCATGGGATGCGTAATTGATCCCGTGGATGATTTGTAGGCTATTAAGTGAACAAGGTGTACCCGGTCCACCAAACACTGGGCCGTCTTGACTGTCTTGATTCTGCACATATTTCTGTTACTGTAGTTTCTATACATACTGTAGTCCTATTTACTATTTAATTTATTTCATCCATGCGTGGCGCAGCGGATCCGTGCGCACTGTCACCTGCCGTGGAGACGCTGGCCTCGCTAACCTCTCCTCTGAGTCGGATCTCTCTCGCGCTCTAGCCTACTAACACTTAAAATAAATGGCATTACATCAGTGAGTTCAAACTGCTTATTGTGCGTCATTTGGACTGACACTGAGATGTTGTTCTGTAACTGGTGTGGTGCTGCCACTATTCTCTTGATTTCCACTTCGACATTGGACATTGTTTTTTTAATTTCTGCCATTCACTGCCTGGTCAACATTTGCCACTCTGGGCATTTTCTTTTATTGCTTATCCAAGATGACAAACCTCCAGACAGAAAAACATTTCTCGCCTCCACTTCCGCGATCAGCACCTAAACCTCGGTGAAGTTTTTTTCCGTCTGCAGCGGGATAACCCGTTGTGATTGGACGAAGAATGACGTCGGGGGCGCATTTATAGTAATTTCCATATTCATTTATGGGAGGAGGCAAGGCGGGGTCGGTGGCTCATTCATGTGCGCTCAATTTCACGTTGATTGTGATGTATAAAGGAAAGGTGCGCAGGACCTGGCGTACGCCCGGTTTTATACATCTGAATATTTCTGTGTGTAGGTACTTTTCTAGTTTTGGTCGTACGCCATCTTCTGGTATGAAAGCTGCGCATTCTTTTATACATGAGGCCCCAGGGGTCCGTTTCAGGTAGGAGGTTCAACAAACTCTGAGTCGGAGCCTGACCTCTGAGTTGATTGAGCCTGAGATGGGAAACTCTGAGTTTTCGGTTTCACAACGGCTGATTGGAGTTGGTTCAATCAACTCGGAGTAGGTTGACTCAGGGTTACGCGCGTGCACCGAAGACAGCATGAATGGAGCCATGATACTACGATTCACCATGGTAACAACCACAAACAAACGGGTCGGCGGAAATACTCATGCGCACATACAGCAAGTTTGAACATGTATTTAGTTAAAAAAGCAACACAGCGGCTGCTGCAAAGAGAGAGAAATTGCGCTGGAGAAAATTGCTGCTAGAGTAAATGCTTATATTCCAATGTAATGTATATCATATTTAATCATAAGCTAATATTACTTCAAATCTATTTCATTTAGGTGCAATACTGCGGGCGAAAAAGTCCTAGGCTACTAATCCCATTCTGAGGCTGCAGCACCATCATTAACATAATTATAATTCATAATCTTTCATTTCAAAGGGTTTACATCATTCACCTGCAATCCTGTGGAACTCCTTTTTAATGTCTCTGACTGGTCTGTGTCCAGGAACACTACACATGTTTAAACTCTTTACTTTCACTGACCCGTATACGGGACACTCACGCTCAAAGTGGACGCTGCTTAAACTTTGTTATAAATTTGACGCATTAAATCTTCTAAATATATGGTCATGCAGCACATCTATTGAAAGCTTAGACTGTCAGGATTGAATTAAGACCAAACACAAAGCATGAGATGATTTATAGCAGTTATACAACGTTTCAGAGCGATCTCTTCTGACGGCGCTTTATTAAAATTATTATTATCACCAAGGTTGTAGAGACAACTGTAATGCAAGAATGTGCTGGGATGTAGAGCATGTCCATGATGGGTGACGTTAGTGATATGAGGACGGATAAGGTTATGTAGCTTACATAACTGATAGACTGGGAAGAAAAACCATACCGCTCAAATAGGAAGTTATCTGGAAATTAAAATGCGTCAATATCATCTTCCGCCATATGTTTAACTGCCATACAGCGTCTTCAACGGGATCGTCGATAAAAGGAAATGTCATGTTTTGAGAAAAAACAATGTTTTAAAGTCTGCCTAACAGTTAATAAACCAACAATGTTTTATTTTATTCACGCCAATATAACAAACTGCGCTGAAATGCTCCTGATCCAGACTGAATGAATGAATGAGGAAATGAAGAGCTCTGTGTCAGAGGGAGGAGCGTTAATTCTCTTCATACATCCATGGGGAGGAGTCTTCAAGAAACTCGAGGTTTCTTGAAGAAAACCTGCTCCCGACCAGGTTAGGTTCATAGGCTCAGTTACCATAGTAACTGACTCTGAGGTTAAGTTACCTCTCTTTCTGAAACGGAAAACTCAGAGTTTCCCTCATCTCAGGCTTAACAAACTCAGAGTTTCCACTAATCCTCCTACCTGAAACGGACCCCAGGTGGACAAACACAGAACACACACACACAAACAGGGAAAAAAAAAACCACCCAACTAAGGGTGGAGAGAGAGCAACCCATAACAATACTTCCCAATCACCCAACTGGCTGTAGACATATAGCCATCAACTATACCCTTTAATATAGCCAACACAGGATTTAAATACCTTGGCATTACAATTACATGATCCTTGCGAACAATGCAAGAGCAAATTTTACTTCATTAACGACAGTCAAGTCCGATTTACAAAGATGGAATTACCTGCCGCTGTCCCTAGCCGGTAGGATACAAATTATAAAAATGAATGTGTTACCAAGATACTTGTATGTTTTTCAATGTCTGCCCATTTCCCTTCCCAAATCCTTTTTCACAGCTGTAAATTACATTATTTCATCATTCATCTTGGCTGGTAAACGGCCAAGGGCAAGTTGTACACTACTTTGTAGGGATAGATCGGCTGGAGGACTGGGTCTACCCATTCTAATAGGCTACTATTGGGCAGCCAACATGCATAAGATAATATCTTGGTTTACTTCCCCTCAATCCAGTTGGTGCCAGAGTGAGTCAACCTCCTGCTCTTCGTCGCTGCTAGCTTTAACATGTAGTACCTTGCCCTTCTCCCCGTCAAGTTATACCTCTAATCCGGTTGTTGTTGGAACACAAAAAATTTGGACACAAATAAGATGCCACTTTGGATGGCTCACCCTCCCTCTAGCAAGCCCTATTTGCAATAATCACCTGTTCATTCCAGCAAAGATTGACCCACGATTCTCCGTCTTAGAAAACAAAGGGTTACGTAGTTTAAGAGACTTGTACACTGATGGTATATTTGCGAGCTTCAACCAATTAATCTCTACCTTTAATCTACATAAATCAGACTTTTTGCGGTACTTCCAGTTGTGTGGGAAAAACACACGCCACGTCATTCCCACAGATACCAACACCCAGCGGGATGGACCTGGCTCTCAAGGCTAAAACCCTGTCAAAGGGCCATATCTCCTATTTTTATAATTTACTGTCCTCAGCCAGTTAATCTATTTTACATAAGATCAAGATGAACTGGGAGTCAGAACTCCAATTGAATTTCTCTGAGATCTTCTGGGAGGGGGCTATGGTGAAAAATAACTTGCTTTGATGCCTGAGGAGTAAGCAGCCATTGATACTTACTTTGTACATTTAATGATCAGCACTTTTTTTCTCTGTTAGTTTTATTTTTGTTTTTTTAGTTATTATTTCACATATATGTAATTTTATTTACTTATTCATGATATACTTTAAATGCATAAGAGGACTATGGGTCTGGGGAGGGGGGAGGACGGGAGGGAGGGGGTGTTGTTCATTTAAGTTCATAAAAAAAGAAAAGACATTGTATTCCTGTATGTCTGTGTCTTGCACTTGATAAATAAGTTCTAAAAAATAAAAAAGGTAAACTCCCTCGTTTTTAGAGCCCAACAGCACCCCTTAATCACAAAATGTCCCCCCTTCTGACTTTGAAGCTCGACAGTTCCAAAGATTTGAGTTTTGTATGGATTTGGAGGCACTTTTCAAATATAGATGCTTAAACCAACTATCCACCACTCCAATGCAGTCTCATTCCATGTAAAACCTCTGAAGACCCACTGTAGAGTCATATAGAAACAATGGCTGCTCTATAGACAATGTTGTTGAACCATTATTGGCTCTCAAAAGAAAATAATTTGCTGTGAAGAAATGAAAGACAGCTTGTTGAAATAGAAAGAAGGGGACGGCCTTTCACTCAAACCAGAAGCTTTAAGGCAGTAAGGAAACACGTCTCTGGCTCAAACCTTAATTCAATTTGGGGCTGAAAATCAAGCACCTATCATATCGCTTTTGGGTAGCTTGTGCTTCAGGAAACAGTGGAAGGGGGATTAAATTGCCGTGCAGGAGGGATCAGATTGGTATCAGGGTGCTTCCTGCCTGCTGTAGTCCAGTATTAGACATCAAAGAGGCCTCTGCCCAAAGGGCTGCTGGGTGACTTGGATCACTGTGTGGGGTCAGGCTTTGTCCAAACTTCTCAGAGTCTGTCAGTCTTAATATAGATGCCACAGCAGCGGTTACAAAATATACATTTTATTAATCATGTGTTTAAGGAGAAAAAATAGGTATTTTTAAGCACCTAAAAAGCTGTCCACATAGTATCAGTTAATTTGTCTTTAGACAAATGCCTATTTTTTGTGAATGAGTAAAAAAAATGTTTGCAACAGGAAACATGCTGTTTGGTAGAGTAGAAAAGAAATAAAAGTTGCCTGAGGGGCAGGGACGGACTGGGACAAAAATTCTGCCCTGGCACTGCAGCCACACCAGCCCACATTACCACGCCCATGCAGCCCCACCCACGGACACGTGCATTCACTAATTACATTTGTGTACAGATGGTGAAATAATATAAGCAGTACCTTATGTAACAGCTTTTTAAACATTTAATGTAAGTGACTGGCAAACAATGCTTACTACTTTTTAAAGAGCACATGTTTATAACAAATTTACACATACTGTAAAAACAAAAGAAAAAGAATCTGAGGATGTTGTAGAGTCTGGGTGCTGTCTGTTTATGCCAATTGTATGCTGTTCTTTGTTGTCACTGTCTGTTTGATTCTCCTTGTTTCTCTCTGTTGACACTGTACATATTGTCTGTCTGATTCCCCTTCTTTTCATCTGTTTTAACTCTCTAACTCTGCAATTTTAATAATTACTTAATGTACAGTTAAGATTAAATGTATCTACATGTAGACATCATTAGGATTATTGTCATATGTGTTCCCCTTTACTGTAGAGTGTATTTCTGTCAGCTCTGTAAGATGTATGGGTGAATTATTTAGATATTTTGAAGTTTGGACTGTAAAATGGCTAGAAATTAAAAATTGTTGTAATTGTGCCACTTTAATCAATCATTACCAAACCTTATGCATCCACTGAGACATGACCCTAGATCATGCAAACCAAACTTCATACAAATCCATGCAGCCAATTACGAAATCTAAACTTTTCGCATTTGTGTTGGCCCCTAGAAGTGAAGCAATTTGCTTTAAAACATAAGTTTAGTAAAAACTCCTTAACATGTTTCTTGAATGTCAGGTTGACATCTCAACACATTCATGATTTTTTTTTTAATTATTTAAAACTACCTATTTTGATACAAACGGATTGACTTATCGACATTTTCTTAAAACTTTAGATCAGCAAAGTATGTAGATGTTTCTGACATAGTTTGGGACTGATTGGCCCAATGGTCTCAGACGAGTTTGTGAAAATAGGATTTTGAGTAAATTAAGAAAAAGTTGCAACATTTGGCATTTAGAGCAGAAGACTATTGGGGCAATGAATTGGGGATTAAAATGAGGAAATACTTTTTAAGCCAAGCCAATTGGAATTCAACCATTCATGCTTGAACCCCTAATAAGAATATAATTTGTAGAGGTGGGGCACAGTCCCGCCCCTCCTGTCCTCGCTTCTCCTCATCTAACCCCATCCCTCCTGCCTCCTCCACCCATGATAACATTGTTATCTATGAGGCAGAGGGAGGTGGTGGCCAAACGGATACTCTCCCACACTAACTTCAAACACCCTCCAACCAGACCAGAAAGGTCCTGATGTACTGTAGAAGCTGCTGTAGCAGAAGTAAAAAAAAAAAAAAGAAAAGCACAACCACACAGACAGAATGGGGAGGAAAAAATAATAACTATCTACTGCTGGAGGCCTGGGTTACACACATGAGCTAATGTGATGCAATAAAAGAAATAGATGATTTACATTATATGGCTGATATACAGATGTACATTCTCTGTAGCCACATCCCCCCCTTCTAAAAAATGTAGCTACTGGTCAGAGCTCTGGCGGCTGCAGAGATACCACATGGGGACCACAAGAACTGTGATTGGTCAGCTTGGGCTACTTGTGTTTTATCCTACACGTTTCTGATGCCAGTGCAGATGTGATTGTGAACATAAGAAGCCATCTCCATTGCACAGAAATCTACAGTCTAAAGTTGGCAGACAGGAAACCTGAACAACTGCCAATATTTCACAGGCCTGATGTTTCTGAACACAAGGTGAACATGCAAACTCCAAACAGAAAGAACTATGGCCGTTACTCAACCCAGGTCCTTCCTGCTATGAGGCAAGCCAAGATCAATCCATTCCAAGAAGACTACTTTTAATAACAACCATGTCTAGACAATGCTTCTGAAAATTTAACTGGACGAGATCCAACACTGGAACTCTTACACCAACATTTTCAAACACAAAACACATTTAGACACTGCACATACTAGCCTACCGTGTGCTGTCCAGCATGACTTTACAGGCAGCTGACTCCCACAGGCCTCAGGTCCACGGGTTAGCGGGGATCCCCTGTCAATGAAGACATGTGTGGTCCTTCCGTCATCCTTTTCCCCCTCCCCCTCCATGGCACTGTTTCACTGGCTGAGGCTCGACTCCAACAATCAGGGCCTTCACGGGGGCCATAATGACAAAATGAAAGCCAGTTGTGTGTCTTGGAGGCTTTAATGACTTTCAGAGCTGCTGTGGAAATGCTGGGCTCAGTCCAAACACACACTGCCTGCTGCAAAAAGACAAAGAAGAACATGGGAGCATTGCAGGATTGATGCAGAGGTTCTTGTAATGTATTTAGATTAATAGCTTCACGATTTGATCGATTTGGCAAAGATATTGACAGAAACCTTATAATTTACACTTTCTAAGGTGTCCAATGCCAAATAATAAATTAGTTGCTACAAAGCTAATTAAAACTATCAGCTCCACACAACTCTCTCTGTATTTCTCAGTATGGCTGTGTTTAGAAAATGGTGTCGTCCGGTGACTTTTGCGCGCAGAAACTGGATTAAAGATAATTACCTCTTCTGAAAAGTTCATGTTTTTTTAATCCTCCGTGTTCTCCTTAGCTATGTCGCAACTGCGTGGAGGAGGGGTGGGGGTGAAGCGCAATCATGGAAGGCTTGCATCATGTGGATGCAACAACAGAATTGTTGTCATTACTTAGAATTCCTCATGGGGGAGACAGAAACTACGCACTAAAGGTTGAACATTACTCAATCACCTACCACTATTCACATGGTAACAACATGATAATAGCTTTCACTCTTTAGGTTAGTTTTAGGTTAGGTTTACGATTAGTTTGAGAAGTGAGAATGCTCACAGTAAAGAGGACTACAATGTCCTGCAGGTTGAAGAATAATTCACCTGTTTTGAGGTAAACCTTTTTTGGAAGATGGCGCGCCAGTATAACGTTCAGGAGTCAGTTCGGATGTTTCTAGACAGTGACGACAATTTCCGCAGTTCATCAAAACCTGAGGACTGTGACAGTGATGATGAGCGGATCCCAGAGGGGTTAATAAATAATTTCAAAGCCTTCCTATTTTCACATCTCCATACACACAGCCGATCAGTGTCAAGTGGTGGAAATTGTCAAATGCTGTTTTGGAGAGCTAGAGAAAATGATGAATGCAGGCCTTCCAGATTCTACCATCAGAGAAAGGGTTGTTAGTCGATCAATCTACCAATTTATTATTTGTCCCAGAGGGCAATTTGTGTCGCAGCAGGCATAAAGCATAAAAACATAGACACATGTACAACCCCAAATCAGAAAAAGTTGGGACAGTATGGTTAATCACAAATAAAAAAAGAAAGTAGTGATTTCTAAATGTACTTTGACTTGTATTTCATTGCAGACAATACAACAGCACATAATTTAATGTGTTCCTTATGATATTTATTGTTGTTTTTTTTTCAAAAAATCAAAATTCTTATTTTGGTTCTTGCAACACATTTCAAAAAAAGTTGGAAAAGTAAAGCATTTACCACTTTGTAATGTTGCCATTCCTTTTCACAACACTTAAAAGACGTTTAGGGACTGAAAACACCAAGTGATGAAGTGTTTCAGGTGTAATTTTGTCCCATTCTTGCTGCAAACAAGTCTTAAGGTGGGCAACAGTACGGGGTCTTCGTTGTTGCATTTTGCGCTTCAAAATGCGTCACACATTCTCTATTGGAGAAAGGTCAGGACTGCAGGCAGGCCAGTCAAGTACCCGTATCCTCTTCCTCCGCAGCCAGGACTTTGAAATGTTTGTAAAATGTGATTTTGGATTATCTTGTTGAAATATGCATGGACGTCCCTGGAAAAGATGACTTCTTGAAGGCAGCATATTGTGCTCCAACATCTCTATGTACTTTTAAGCATTAATGGTGCCATCACAGAAGTGCAAGTTACCTTTGCCAAGGGCACTGACACAACCCCATACCATGACAGACCCTGGCTTTTGGACTTGTTGCTGGTAACAGTCTGGATGATCCTTTTATTCTTTGGTCCGGAGCACACGGCGTCCATTTCTCCCCAAAAATACCTGAAATACTGATTCATCTGACTACAATACACGTTTCCACTGTGTGATGGTCCATCCCAGATGCCTCCGAGCCCAGAGAAGTCGACGGCGCTTCTGGACACTGTTAACATAGGGCTTCCTTTTGGCACAGTACAGTTTTAACTGCCATTTGTGGCTGTAACTACGTATTGTGGTACTTGACAAACGTTTGCCAAAGTAGTCCTGAGCCCATGTGGTGATATCGCTTATAGATGAATGTCGATTCTTGATGCAGTGCCGCCTGAGGGATCGGAGATCACGGTTGTTCAGCTTAGGCTTGCGCCCTTGTCCTTTACGCACTGAAATTCCTCCTCATTCCTTGAAACTTTTAATTATGTTATGCACTGTTGAAGGTGAAATAAGCAAATGTCTTCCTATCTTTCTTTGAGGAACATTGTTTTTAAACATTTCAATGATTTTCTCACGTATTTGTTGGCAAACTGGCGATCCTCGGCCCATCTTTGCTCCTAAAGGACTAGACCTTTCTTGGATGCTGCTTTTGTACCAAATCATAATTACAGTCACCTGTTGACATCACCTGTTTCAAATCACATCATTATTTAACCAATTTACCTGATTACTAGCCCTAAATTGCTCCTGTCCCAACCTTTTTTGGAATGTGTTGCAGGTCTGAATGACAGGAAAGGATGTATATCTACAAATGAAATTAAGTTGACCAGACAAAACATGAAATATTTTGTGTTCACATTGTCTACAATGAAATACAAGTCAAAGTACATTTAGAAATCACTACTTTCTTTTTTTATTTGTGTTTTTCATACTGTCCCAACTTTTTCTGATTTGGGGTTGTATAAAAAGCACACAAAATACACAGCAGATTACAGTATGGCATACAGTACATACATTATACTCCAAGCAGACATATCATCACCCCATCATCAACAACAACAAAGCTACAGTAAAGTGTGTACTGTCACTGTCACCCTATCATCTTCATCATCATCATCATCATCTGACATGCACTTCATTGAGGAGTACTGAGGCCATGACAGTTTGGTTATAGAATTGAGTCCTGCCGACTCCCTTTTCTCGACATACTGAAAGTCTCATGCCAATTATTTTCGTGTCGTTGACTTTGCATAGCTATATTTACGGACAAATCCTGTAATACCTGTTTACAATCTACTAAGAATGGAGATTTGTATGTGTTCTATTACCGCATTTTAAACTTTAACCAACCTGTGCATGAACAGCCATGACTCTTGATGTTCAACGCAGCCTCTACTTCACTTAAAACTGTGATTCGTCAGGCACTACGTTTGTTAGATGACACATGCAGCTGTTGTCCTGAGGGGTTTCAGTGATGTGGAGAAGAGAGGGACGTTTTGAAGGACTGTGTGAGTGCTGTGTCCAGCCTGTGTGTAAATGCTAAAATTCGGTGCAAAGCATCCACGTGAAGTTAAGTAAGCAGCCATTGTTTAATAACTAAGCCAGAACCACATAGGCTACTTGCAGTGCTTTCCTTTACCCTCTTTCAGGGAAAGAAATAGTAGAAAAAATACAGTGCCTCTATAGAATCTCAATGTTGCAGTGATAAATCCTTAGTAAAAAGTCGAGTGTAGAGGTTTCCGGTTCCGCTAGCGAGAGGATGGCAGCTTAATTTGTTAGCTCCCGACGGTGTCTTAAAAATGCACCCCTAAATTACTCTTTTTGCTAACACCTGGGAAATTTTATCAAGATGGAAAAGGGGATTTCTACCAGAAGTAGGAAAACCGCAGAACTTGGTTGAGGACAAGACCACTTTGAGCAATGGTGACCGAGGCAACTCCCCGGAGATAAGCCCTCAGGGCGGCGACACACCTGAGCCCAGTCTACAACGTATCTTGGACGAACTACGTGAATTTAGATAATAACGTGCAGCTGGCGGACATTAAACAAGAAATACAAGGCGTGAACGACAGACTGGATGAAGCGGAGGGGAGAATAGAGGAAACAGAGACGGTGCTACATGCGGCAATGATGCTAATTAAGAGGCTAACCCAACGCCAAGCTAAGTTGGAAGATAGGCTGATAGACTAGTGATGTGACAACCGGCTCTTTTACGCGAGTCGGTTCAACCAGACGGTTGTTGGTTGAACCGAGTCTATAAGATTCGGTCGCTGGTTCACGTGCCTGCGGCGGGGGGGGGGGGGGTGATTATACATAACTACCAAGATAACATATGGCGTGTATTTATTTGTATGTGATATCCATTGGTAATGTAGCCTGTGAATTTGTTAAGATGCATGAGAAATAAAGGTTTCTGGGATCGGCTGACAACTCAAAATTGCCAAGAACCTTTAGACAACCGTTTGATTAGCCTACATAGACTCGCGCATTAGGCACGGTTACGGTCTCAGTCAGTAGCCTGGTGCGCACAGTGGTCTCTCCTCGAGACAGCCTGGCCTGCCTACCATAATACATTTAACTTAACATAACTACCGAGATAACATGACGTGTATTTGTATGTTATATCCATCGGTAATGTAGCCTATGAATTTCTATGTACACAATCATCTAAGATGCACGAGAAATAAAGGTTTCTGGGATCAAACTTGGCAAGAACCGTTAGACAACCGTTTGATTACATAGACTCGAGCAGTTGTTAACGGTTACGTTCGGTCTCGGCAGTAGCCTGGTGCCCGCCCAGTCTGCTCGTGACAGCTTAACTTAACACAACTAAGATAACATGATGTGTATTTGTATGTGATGTAGCCTACTTCCCAATCAATAATGTGTGAATTGCCGAACACAATCACCTAAGATGCACCAGAAACAAGGCTTGGTTAATAACTCCAACTTGCAGTGAACCTAGACACCCGTTTGATTATAGACTCGAGCGGTTGTTAACGGTTATGTTCGGTCTCGGTCAGTAGCCACAAAATCTTGCTAGTGTGTGGACAATATATAGGGCCCCATCTCCACGAAGAGGTGGGAAATCTCCCTATTGGGACCTAGACTATGTAGGGCCTTGCAGGGCTCTTTTGATACGAGCCTCAACCTTGGAAACGCGTGCTTTATTTTGGTTTCATCATGGTAATGTTGTCATTGTTTACTTTGTTTGTTATTGTTTAATACATGTTCTATGGGAGAGATTTTGTGCATAAGCTTTATAAAACTGGACATGGAGCATGGGGGAGGCATTATACAGGGTCACCAGTTAAGAAACGTATGAATATACAGGACGTTAAGATAGTATCACTTAACGTGAAGGGCATTTCAAACCCAGTTAAGAGAAGTACAATTTTATCAAAAATTAAACAGGAAAATGCTCAGATTGTCCTCTTACAGGAGACACATCTCTCAGAACATGAAAAAATGAGAAGATTGGGATACACAAGGGCCTATTATTCTTCCTATAAATCTGGCCGAAGAGGAGGGGTAATAATATTAATCTCACAAAAAATACCTTTTGAGTACATATCAGAGATATCAGATAAGGAAGGGAGATATATAATGGTTACTGGAAAGATAACTAATGCAATCATCACAATATGTAATGTTTATGTTCCTCCTGGAAGCAATTTTTGTCTGTATCGGAACATGTTCGATTTAATGGTGAAAGCAACAGGACTTGTAATCTGTGGGGGTGACTGGAACCTTCGCCTTAACCCTGAATTAGATGCATCCAAAAAGGTACCTACTACATCACTACATAAGAAAGTTAACAAACTTATGGTGGAATTGGGCATACTAGACCTTTGGCGAGACTTCTATCCACTAAGACGTGACTACACTTTTTATTCATTCCCTCATAACACATATTCTAGAATAGATTATTTTTTCGTGTTTAAGAGAGATCGCTCCAAAATAAGTTTTTGTGATATTGGCTCTACGGACCTGTCCGATCATGCTTCTGTCTCTTGTGGGGTCCATATCTGTGATAACCCATGTAAAACATTGTGGAGACTGAACACAAGTGCTTTAAACAATCCATCATTTGTGGGTCAGATGAGAAAGGAGATAAAACAGTTCCTGGAGGAAAACGATAAGGGAGAGGTTGATGCGGTAATGGTGTGGGATGCCCTAAAAGCATTATTTGCGGGAAAATTATATCTTGGTGTGCTTACAATAGGAAAAATAAACAATTAAGACTTATTGATCTTAACAAAGAATTAAAAAACCTTGAAGTGCAACACAAAAGGGCACCAACCTCTAATTTGCTGACCAAAATTAAGAAAATCAGAAATGAAATTGACTTATTATATACCCAAGAAATAGAAAAAGATGTTTTTTTCCTAAACAAAAATACTATGAATCCGGACCTAGATCGGCTAAAATTCTTGCAAGGAGGTTACAAAAACAAAGAGCAGATAATACCATATACAAGATAAAGCATCCAGCTTCCAGTATGTACAGTATAAACAAGAAGAGCTACAAAATTCATTTGAGAAATACTACAAAATGTTGTACTCACAACCGCCGTTAGAGGATGAACAACAAATTGAAGCCTTTCTTAAATCTCTTAATTTACCAACTGTCTCGGAAGAACATAATACAGTTTTGACTGCTGTCATAACCAAAATCAAATTAAACTGTGCTATCTCCATGCTGAAGGCAAATAAGTCACCTGGCCCAGATGGCTTCCCTTCAGATTGGTATAAAGCATTTCGAACTGAGCTAGCTAGTTACCCAGCCTCCTGAGGGCCTGCAATACGGTTGTCAAAGATTCAAAGATGCCGCCCACCTCGAGAGAAGCAGTCATCTCTATTATTCCTAAAGAGGGAAAGGATCTTTCAGACTGTGGATCATACAGACCTATTTTGGTGCTAAATGTTGATTATAAGTTATAAGTATAAGTTATTTACAGCTATTTTTGCTAAAAGATTAGAAAAAATACTATCCCAGCTCATACATACTGATCAAGCCGGTTTTATCTTACTAAGACAGACGCATGATAATATCAAACGCTCATATATTATCATATTATGGATCATATAGAACAGAATAAATTAACAGCCCTTTTGGTAAGCCTCGATGCAGAAAAACCCTTTGACTCAGTCAGTTGGGCTTTCTTACACAAAGTTCTTTAACGATTTGGCTTTCATTCACATTTTTCTAAGGTCATACGAACACTCTATGACAAACCATCAGCTCAAATAAAAATGAATGGCAATCTTTCAAACACTATTACATTACACCGGGGCTCGAGACAAGGGTGCCCCATCTCCCCCTTACTCTTCGCTCTCTATATCGAACCCCTCGCACAATGGCTGAGATAGACAGGAAGTATCAAGGGAGCAAATATAAAAGGGGAGGATCATAAGGTAGCTCTGTACGCAGATTATATTTTGATATATTTAAGTGACCCTTCTAATATATTTCCTGATTTGATAAACCTCTTACAAAAATGTGGTAGTTATTCTTGTTATAAATTGAATGTACAAAAGATTCAATTGTTGGCTTTTAATTAATTACTCGACTTAAATGGGTCAAATAAAGCCCTTCAGATCAGACTTTGTAGAGGTGCTGAATTAATGATCCTCTGTTTTTTTATGTCCCAAACAAGGTAGTTATTTGTACATTTTGTAATGCAGTTTTTATTTATTTTTTCTCTCCCTAAGTGTTCAAAGTATGTATATGTTCTGTTAAAAAAAAAGCAAATGGACAGATACTATTACTATTTGAATACTGTAATTTTACTTTGCTGATTGAAAATAAAGAATAAAAAAAAATGTTGAGTGTAGTCAATTCGCTAACAAAATTAGCTTGCTCTTATGTAGCTAACCAAAGCTAGCTTGAGAACATTCTTAATGTATTGAAATGTAATGATAGGCTATTTCAATGTCATTTAACGTGTAATAGAGTCAAATATCCAAGGTTTGTAACGGCAGGCTTTATCTCGCTCTAGTTCATCACAAATTAGCCTCTCGTCTGCTGACAGATTATTAAGCCATTAAATAAATGCATAAAGTGTTTATCACAGCAGCTAGAGTGAATTCATTACGTATACAGTTAAACCGAAGCATTTCTCTGTTGGTAGTTAGGCTACTTGCCTTTTGCTCGCGGTGCATTGAAATTCAATACATGCAGTGTTGAGCTCACAGGTGTCCACTCGCAAGTTAACATTCCTTCAGCTGGCTTTTTTAATTTCTTTGCGTAAATGAAAAGTGCACTGAATACGATTGTGTTGTTTGATACTAAAACATGATATTTAGTGCTCATAATGAATGCGCAAGAGGCCAAATATTAAATAACTTGTGTGGTCCGAGGCTAACAGTGACTGAAAGGTGTGTTTATTTTTGTTTGTGGCATGCGTATCGCCAATTCTACCTGGTTATAGACAGGCTACTAAAACCTCTTCTACTGTAGAGATAGCTCACTTTTTCTCGTGACCCACCCTCTTGAGCCTCCTGTAATTACTGTAGCCAATGGTTGGCTATTGCGCCAGTATAGGCTTCACAAAGCTTGCTCAAAATTCTGTTACCACTTACCAGATTCAATTAAATCAAATAAGTTCAGAAACATTCTTTACCATTTCAATTTTTAACTAGACTTCAAATTCAATTAATTTAGTTATTTTAAGACTAGTGAAAAAGAGAGAGATTATCTCTTTATTTTTTTTAAAGAAAAGAAAAAATAAAGCCTATTCATACCCAGCTATTTCTAGCTATTTTGGATATGTACACCTGTTTTGTTAAGGCAAAAAGATCGTTTTGTTTTCACTGGTCAATTTTGAAATTTTGGGCTATTTATCTTCAATAACATGTCTTCTTTCAGACTTGTGGTGAAAAAAAAGTCCAAAATACACATTTCACACAGGTCTTTATTTTACTACACTTTGTCTATTGCATCTGTAGATTTCTCTTAAATTCAACAAAAGCTGGCGTTGTAAATCTTCGCAAAGTGTCTATACAAGAAGTGTCTATACAAGAAGTATGGAGGAACGATGTAGTGTTTGTGAATGTGCGAATGGTGCTGTTAGCGCATGAGTTAGGCTTGGGATATGCAGCTCTCAAGTGTTTGTCATGTTAAAACATACCAGAGACACCAAAGGAGAGTAACGGGTATGGACACACACACACACTCTCTCTCTCTCTCTCTCTCTCTCTCTCTCTCTCTCTCTCTCTCTCTCTCTCTCTCTCTCTCTCTCTCTCTCTCTCTCTCTCTCTCTCTCATATATATACACAATATACACACTTTACTGATCGCAATACAACACACTTTATTACAAAACAATTACATTACACAACACATTAGTTTTTGTATAATATAATTACTATACAATACCAATCAAATCTGTAATTTGTGGGATCCTAAAGTGATTGTGAGTCCCTCAGACTGTGGCAGGCAGATACATATTTAGCTGTCAGTGGAGTGTTGCCTCTCCTAGGAGAACTTCCAGCTTCTTTTCTTGGCTATTTTTCCAAGGTGTAAATCTCTTAGTGAAGATACTTTTTCACAGTTGAGGAGGAAGTGCATCTGTATATGTGTGTTATGTATATGTTCAGTTTCGTTTGTTTTGTTTTGAAGTCTGTCTGTCCCAAGGGAGTAAGCCTGCCTCTTCAGAGCGAAGCCGCTATGGCGCATTTTATGCTACCCAAACCATCACCCCCCGTTAGCATTCCATTGACTGCCATTCATTTTGGCATCACTTTGACAGCCAATAACTTTACAGCTGAAGTGTTTAAAGACTTTATTTGTCCATTGTTTATTTCTAAAGAAACACGACAATGTATAAAAGGCTCCATTGCCTTGTATCTCACGTTATGGCTCCGTAGCAGAAATTTTTGTACTAATAGGCTAACGATTGTGTCATAACCAAGCGACCTACTGTCGCATAGTAGAGGAATTACTGTACAGTACAGGAGAAGCTCGCAGGCAGTTTCGACTTACATTAGCTGTTTAGTTTAATTACTAATGTTATCTAGCATTTTAGTTAGCAATAATTAGCCTTTGTCTATGTTATCTCCTTACATATACCAACGCTCTCCGTCTCTGCAAGATTCGGAATGATTGACATTTCTCTTGGCACAGCTACCAGAAGACTTACAACTTTCAGACACGTTTTTCACGTCACATCTACGTCGGCAAGCTCAGTTTTCAGCTGCGCAGTAACGCTCGGCTATCACCGGAAAAGTGCTTCTAATAGACTTCACTTGTCTCCGTCAAAAACAACGGGGTCACTTGGTCCATTTTTCTTTTACTGTTTATGGTCTTTCCTCCCTAGTCTTGTCTTGTTTTACTTCCTGTCTTGTGTTTTCCTGCCTGTTTGATTGTTCTGCCCCACCCTGATGTGTTTCACCTGTTGTGTCCCCTGTCTCATTAGATCTCATTACCTTTGTCTCTTGTCGGATCATTGTTTGGCGTTGTCAGGTTCTGTCGCGTTCTGTGCTGTCTTGTTCTGTCTTTGGATTTATTCATCTCGAGTTCCCTGTGGTTTTGTTTCCTGCCTGGATTACTACTGTTGTGAGTTTTGCCTGCCTACCTCTGGACACCTTTTGTTATAGTTTTGTTAAATAAATTCTCTACTCTGAACTGAACTGCATTTGGGTCCAAGCCTCACTATTTTCCACCTGAAATCGTGACAGCTTGAGGCAGCAGCAAGTATGGCCATCTCCATCTTCAATGAAGGTGCCTCTGCCATGATTGCTGTTGTGGAGAAGTTGTGGCTTCAGAGCACAGTTGTGACGGTCAATTAAATTCGAGAAACTGATATGCTCAGGATTCAATTCAATTTTATTTATAGTATCAAATCATAACAGGAGTTATCTCAAGACACTTTACAGATAGAGTAGGTCTAGACCACACTCTATAATTTACAAAAAAAAAAACAAATCCCCCCAAGAGCAAGCACTAGTGCAACAGTGGCAAGGAAAAACTCCCTTTTAGGAAGAAACCTCGGACAGACCCAGGCTCTTGGTAGGAGGTGTCTGACGTGCCGTTGGGGTGCATCACAGTATAGTAAATAAACAGTGGCTAGAAAAAGTGGGTGTAGTAGTGCAGGGAGCAGCACGGCATAGCAGGGTATTTCTCAGCAGAACCACGGCAACAGCTGGAACCATGATTTTGGTGCCATCCTAATCCCAGGATCTCATCCTGGGTGAAAAAGAAACAGAAAGACTCCAGGGAGCAAGCTCCCCAGAGCTAGGTTAGTAACAAGCATTTCTAGGACAGAGAAGCAGGTGGGCCGGGCTAGGCAGATGCTGCAACTGCTCACTCCCTAACTATAAGCTTTATCAAAGAGGAGAGTCTTAAGTTTACTCTTAAATGTGGTGACAGTATCTGCCTCCCGGACCCAGACTGGGAGCTGGTTCCATAGGAGTGGAGCCTGATAGCTAAAGGCTCTGGCTCCCATTCTACTTTTAGAGACTCTAGGAACCACAAGTAACTCGGCATTCTGGGAGCGCAGTGCTCTAGTGGGACAGTAAGGTACTATGTGCTCTTCAAGATATGATGGTGCTTGACCATTTAGAGCTTTGTAGGTCAGGAGGAGGATTTTAAATTCAATCCTGGATTTTACAGGGAGCCAATGCAGAGAAGCTAATACGGGAGTAATATGATCTCTTTTCTTAGTTCTTGTCAGTACACGAGCTGCAGCATTCTGGATCAGCTGGAGAGTCTTAAGTGACTTGTTTGAGCTTCCTGATAGTAAGGAATTACAATAGCTTTAGGCGCAAGAGTCTAAGCACAGCTAAAATACATATGGTGCTGGAATGGACAATTAGACTTTAAAAGCGGTGACATCTACTGTTGGTCTTGTTCTGTGTCCATACATGTCTAGCGTGGGTTTTGTAGGCAACTTTGTGCATGATACGCCAATGTTAATTCATTGAGCTACTGCAGTTGTAGGCCTTATATGCCTGCCATGTTATTAAATTATAAATTTTCATGAGCTTGAAATATTCTATATTATTAGTAAGGGCCTGAGCATTTATTGTTTTTGAGCATTTCTTTCCCAATAGCAATGTATTAAATTACCCTAATTTAAATCTTTAAATGCTGTTTTCTCAAAATGATTTTTTTTTTGTCATTTTCAGCCTATGTAGCACCTATGTACACCACACGTTCCAGTTATACACTTAGCAGTATTCTGAAGATATTTACAGAGGGATTTGTTAATAAATAATTCCTGGCCTGATTTATGTGACATCAAAACAATATGGCGAAAATCGATATTTCTTTTAAGGCTACGGACAGTATATTTTGATTTCCTAGGTAATGAAAGCAGATATCCTGAAATCCAACTCTAATTTTGTTTTCTTCTTGTGTGTAAACAAAATGACTATAGACAATAACTTTTCATATGTTCAGATCTATGTACTGAAAATATATGCAAAATTGCAATATTTAATGAGATAATGCCTAATTTGCATTAAAACATACAAATTTAAAAAAACGTATTCTTTTTTTTATATACTTGTAAGTAATCAACTGAGGAAGTTTCCTGGTGATATCTATTATTTTAAAATTTTACCCTATTCACCTGTAGTGTCTCGCCTTAATTGTAACCATATTTGCCCAACTAATACTAGGCTACTACTAATGTTTCATCTGGAATGAGGCTAAAGCTGATCTAGTACAATTCTTCAATTGTGAAGTTTAGTTTATAGTTCATGGGAAAATTAACTTTTTCAATGAATGCACAACATGGCAGCCAAATATAACTCCTCAGAATGACCCCTCCATATGAAAGATGGCTGAAAATGACTGCATGTGCAAATGAAATAATGTAGCTTATTATGAATGCAATCTATACATTTTATCATTCAGCAGACTAGGGGAGACTTCATAGCTTTCTTCAAGGTTGGCAGGTCTGACATTTTAGGGAAATCCCACATAATAGACTATTTCTATTATTGTCGATTTCAATTAAATATTGATAAAAGGCTATTGATAGAAAAATGTTATTGTATTCAGCCTCCACGTGTTGCTAATGTTTTTTGTCTTTTCTCTTTGTGTTTCTTACAGTGAGTGGAGTTGAAAAGGGTCTGATCACCGTGGCAGGCGTTTCTAAGTACCGTAAAACTTCAAATAATAGCCCGGGCTTCTATTTACCCAAATCGCCGAAATGCCCCGGCGTGTATTTGAGACAGGCGTCTATAAGAGACGGGCCTTTAATTGACGATGCTTTGCCCGCATGCTGTGGATCCACTCACACACGCTCACCTCCAGCTCTTCACTGACCTTCTTCCTCCCTCCACCTCCCAGTCTGGCCCTTTGGTCGTCTTCCTCGGACAGACGTCGCAGTTCTGCTTTATGTTTACCAGGCATGGATTTAATTAGCGGAGGTAATGTTAGTACTGTATGAGTTGCAACAGCTTGACTGACTGACTTCAGTGGCCGTTCTTTAGGTTGGGCTTTTACTGTGAAGGGTAGGAAAAAGTGAAGCTAGCGTTATGCTCTGTTGTCACCACATAACGATCACGTAATTCACGTGCATATTAAGTAGCCACATGTATATGTTTTGGTCTTATGATACATCCACAGGTTACTGCTCCAGCGGAGAGGACGGTTCGTTAAGACAGCAGCTAAGTTTACAAGAGTTTGTCCAAAGTTCAAGATAAACAGACTACAAACTGATATCTTTCATTTTAGCTTGTTTGTAAAAAGTCGCTAATAGCAGAGTAGAGCTGTGTTTGCACAGCGAGTGGACAGAGCAGACAGAGCAGACTGAAACATGTTGATACCTGTAGAACAGGTAGGTGGGTATATTGATAAGTATTGACTTTTTAATCATAGAGGTTTTATTGTAGGCTACTTACAGTAACGACTGTAGCGTTAGTTCATCTGCGCCAGCGGCAGTAGGCTAAATAATCCTCTGTATCGTTTCCAGTCAGTTACATGTGCTGCGTGAAGTAACGCACACACTTCGGCTCTGCTATGTTTGTGTGTGTGTGAGAGTGTGTGCGCGCAGCGCGGACATCGCTGTTCACAATCCCGTACATCTTCTAAAATGCAACGCTTTTATCCAAATGAATTGTGTTTGACGGGTATTAAAAGATCAAATACAACCCGACACGGAAAAAAACAAAAAAACAGACCAGGCCTCTATTTGAGACCGGCCTTTATTTACCCAAATCTGTTGTCACACCAGGCGTTTAAAAGAGACAGGCGTCTATTTGGGACTCGGCTATTATTTGAAGTTTTACGGTATGTCCACCTTGAACTGCAAGTCATGCAGTTTCACAACCACTTTGTTATACATTCATTAGACATGCAAAATCACACAGGAATGTGGCTAATTGCTGGTATGCATGCGGTGTACTTCAGTGCCCATGCAGTTTCAAGAAATTTCAGTCATTTAGATCCCACATGTATATATACCACCATGGCTTATTCCAGACACCACTATCCAAGCTATCGTGGAGGAATATCAGGAGGTTCACAATGGCAGCATAAAGTATATAATGTCAAAGCTTCGTGAAAAATTGACAGTTTTTAACCTGCCCAACGCTGAAATAAGTCAGATTCTTGTTGATTTGTCCAAGGAGGATCTCTTTAAACAGTGCCATGTAGGGCCCTTGAGATTTGACCACACTCGAAAAACTTCAACTTCAAGAAGACTTACAATTATGTTGAACCCACTCAGATCTTTTTAGGTGCAGATTGTGATGGTTGGGGTTCGGCTGGCTGTGAATTTCTGTTTGTTTCTGTTTTGTTGGTTATTTCTGTTATACCCTCTGGGCTGCACGTTTCTGTTATTTTCTACTTGCTATTTTCTGTTATGCTCTCCTGTTAGTCTCTGTGTCTCTCTGTTTCACCCCTCCCCTCCTGCCTGCGCCAGCCAGCTGATTGAGCACACCTGTCGGCCATCTCACCATCACTCCTCCCGACATACACTCCTGCCAGGCATCAAGCACAGTATTTAAACCTCGGGTCTACTCACCATCTTCGTTGGATCGTTGTTTCCACCTGCATGGTGACACAAGCTCACAGCTCCTTGAGATCACTATTTGCAGTTTCTTGCAGTCTAATTCTCTGTGTCTCTGTTCTAACCCTCTTCTGTGTTCTCTCCTCACAGTCACTGCTCCCACTCCTCGTCTCCAGTCAGCTGGCCTCAGCCTCCAGTCCCCTCCTCGCGGCTCCCTGCTCCTCGCCTCCTCCGCTTCGCTCCTCACCTTGCCACTCCTCGCTCCACGGTCCCCGGCTTCCAGCGTCCCTCCTTTCTTTATGCGAGAAATCAACTATATAAAGCTCAAATATGGGTCATTTTACGAAAACTGATGGCTAATTACAAATTTGGTAAGACGTGTCGGACTACAGAAGGTCCACACAGTCTGATGAGACAGCGGCAGCCTGCAGCGCTCCATACCCAGGGCAAATTAATAGTTTCTGGGTTAGTGGACTACCGGGGCTCGGGGCTCCGTGGAGCTCCGTGAAGCACTTATATTATAGCTACCCAAAGGTCTTACAAAGCTAGCTTGTGTCCGATTTGCATTTAATGCATTTTTGTGAATTTCATGGCTTTCCTCATCTGCTAGTGTCCTGTTAGCAGCTGCTCTCATGCATCATATGGGTAAACACCACGGCTAGGTAGCTACACTTTCAGCATAATTTAAATATATTTACACTTTGAATTTCGTCACGCCACTTATATTACAGCTACCCTAAGTTCTTACAAAGCTAACAGTTTTGTCCGATTTCAATTTAAGGCATTTTTGTGAATTTGAGAAGTGTATATAGAGAGCTAGCTATGTGTCCCAACAATGCTATGGGAAAGGTTTGCTGCTCCACTTTCGTGACAACTTTAGTATATTCACAGTTTGAATTTCGTCACGGCACTTATATTACAGCTACCGAAAGGTCTTACAAAGCTAGCTAACACTTGTGTCCGATTTGAATTGAATGCATTTTTGTGAATTTCATGGCTTTCCTTGATCTGCTAGGTCTCGTTTCGGAGGAGGCTAGCTAACTCTCATCGATTGAGCTACATCCATCTCACCGCGGACTCAGTTTATCTCCTCCATCGTTTGTTTAAATAACTCAACACACATATCCATTATAAGATTAACTGGAATCTGTTGTAAGAGATTGCAGGCGTAACAAGCTCACTGATCGCGCTCTCACTCACACACACGGGCCATTTAGCTAGCTAGCTAGCTAGCAGGAGAGAGGAGGGAGAGCGGCTCTGGCCCTGGAGCGCCGTCAAAGCCTCGGAATTTGGTAGTCCACTAACCCAGGAACGTTTCCTTTGCGCGGATATGGAGATCCATCTAGCTCACAGCTCACACGCAGGGCGGTGAGGCACCAACCCAGCCGCTGTCACGTTAGCCTGCTGCCGACACACAGTCGGACAAAATTTGCAATTAGCCATCAACTTTCCTAAAACAGCACATAGTTGACCTCTACATAGGTGATTTCTCGGATAAAAAAGTCTCAGAAATTAATTTAGTAATTAAATAGCACACGAACAATGTATAAAATGTTTGAGATCTGTGTGACTTAGATTCAGAAGACTAAGCTGACCTCAGGTCATTTGTGTAGCATATGTAAATATTGGGGTGTGACAAAGACTAGACTTGAACCAAATAAGGCAAGTACTAAGGGGGTGCCACCGAGTTGACGTCTACTCGGTGGCTTGTTAGGATTTGCCCGTTTTCAGAGGCAGTTTCAAATAGTAAGATTTGCAGAGGAAAGAGGTGTCTATGGGATTTTGAGGTTCTATGTTTGTCCTATTTACCCACCAAACTGTTGTTATTCAACTATGACAAGGTAAAATCGGTTTTGCATTCTCTCACCCCTTTAAACTGAGTTGTGTGTTTGGGTCCGTTCTGCATTTAATGCTTTTTTCAGTACATACCAATCAAGGAGAGCCTGAAGTCTCAGTCATGCAGCAGTGAAATCAGTACAGACAGACCAAGATGAAATCAAGGCCTGACTCTCAGAGTGATGTTCTGACAGATGTCATACATGGAAAATCCATTAAAGATAATGTTTTGTTGAAAGAAGCCCCCTCATCCCTGTCCATAGTGCTATTCCAGGATTAATTTGAAGGGGCCAACCCTCTTGGATTTGGTAGAAAGAAGCATAAAATACTGGCCATCTACTTGACACTTTGTAATACAACACCAAATCAGAAAAAGTTGGGACAGTATGGAAAACACAAATAAAAAAAGAAAGTAGTGATTTCTAAATGTACTTTGACTTGTATTTCATTGCAGACAATACAACAGCACATAATGTAATGTGTTCCTCGTGATTTCTATTGTTTATTTTTCAAAAAAACAAAATTCCTATTTTGGTTCTTGCAACACATTTAAAAAAAAGTTGGAACAGTAAAGCATTTACCACTTTGTAATGTTGCCATTCCTTTTCACAACACTTAAAAGACGTTTAGGGACTGAAGACACCAAGTGATGAAGTGTTTCAGGTGTAATTTTGTCCCATTCTTGCTGCAAACAAGTCTTAAAGTGGGTAACAGTACAGGGTCTTTGTTGTTGCATTTTGCGCTTCAAAATGCGCCACACATTCTCTATTGGAGACAGGTCGGGACTGCAGGCAGGCCAGTCAAGTAACCGTATCCTCTTCCTCCGCAGCCAGGACTTTGTAATGTGTGCAGAATGTGGTTTTGCATTATCTTGTTGAAATATGCATGGACGTCCCTGGAAAAGATGTCTTCTTGAAGGCAGCATATTGTGCTCCAAAATCTCTATGTACTTTTCAGCATTAATGGTGCCATCACAGAAGTGCAAGTTACCTTTGCCAAGGGCACTGACACAACCCCATACCATGACAGACCCTGGCTTTTGGATGATCCTTTTCTCACGGCGTCCATTTCTCCCAAAAAATACCTGAAATACTGATTCATCTGACCACAGTACATGTTTCCACTGTGTGATGGTCCATCCCAGATGCCTCCGAGCCCAGAGAAGTCGACGGCGCTTCTGGACACTGTTAACATAGGGCTTCCTTTTGGCACAGTACAGTTTTAACTGGCATTTGTGGCTGTAACTACGTATTGTGGTACTTGACAAAGGTTTGCCAAAGTAGTCCTGAGCCCATGTGGTGATATCGCTTATAGATGAATGACGATTCTTGATGCAGTGCTGCCTGAGGGATCGGAGATCACGGTTGTTCAGTTTGTTGCGCCCTTGTCCTTTACGCACTGAAATTCCTCCTCATTCCTTGAATCTTTTAATTAGGTTATGCACTGTTGAAGGTGAAATAAGCAAATGTCTTCCTATCTTTCTTTGAGGAACATTGTTTTTAAACATTTCAATAATTTTCTCACGTATTTGTTGACAAACTGGCGATCCTCGGCCCATCTTTGCTCCTAAAGGACTAGACCTTTCTTGGATGCTGCTTTTGTACCAAATCATAATTACAATCACCTGTTGACATCACCTGTTTCAAATCACATCATTATTTAACCAATTTACCTGATTACTAGCCCTTAATTGCTCCTGTCCCAACCTTTTTTGGAATGTGTTGCAGGTCTGAATGACAGGAAAGGATGTATATTTACAAATGAAATTAACTTGACCAGACAAAACATGAAATATTTTGTGTTCACATTGTCTGCAATGAAATACAAGTCAAAGTACATTTAGAAATCACTACTTTCTTTTTTTATTTGTGTTTTTCATACTGTCCCAACTTTTTCTGATTTGGGGTTGTATATTGTCCCACAACTGGCCATGTGTTGATCCCATGCAGTTGTTTTTTCAACCCGCTTGTATCTGATTTGAAGGACATTGAGGAATTTGGCTTTGAAACAGAAGTTGGCAGCAATCTGAAAGGAGTGTTGATAGCAATATCAGGGAACAATCTTGGGTCACATTGTGTGGGTGGATTCACTGAGAATTTTAGCAAAAGTTAAGAACTTCTGTCGTTACTGTTCAGTAGACATTTCACAGGCATTTCAGAAGCAACCTAAAAAGGTAGGCCTCAAAATGACGGTGGAAAAATTACAGGGAAAACGTTTTGCAACTCAGAGATGGGCAATCTATAGTCAACGGAATAAAATTTGTTTCTGTCTTCAATAGCCTGAAACACTTCCATGTCCGTAATCCCTCCTTGTTTGGGGCATGATTTGTTTGAGGGGGTTGTGTCATATGACTTGGCAGTTTATATTCGACATCTAGTGAAAGTTGAAAAACATTTCACATATGTCCAATTAAATAGGTCCATTTCACAATTCTGTCATGCTGGAAGTGATTCAAACAACAGGCCATGTGAGTTGAAAGAAGGTGGAGAGAAACTCTGGGCCCATGCAGCACAGAACTGGTGCTTTTTACGCTTGCTTCCTCTTTACATTGAAGATTGTATTAAGAATCCAGTAGACAATCAAGTGTGACAATTGTGCCTAAAATTGAGAGAAATTGTTGAGCTGGTTTGTGCAGCGAAAATCAGCCATGGACAGATTGCTTACCTAAAGGTTCTTATTGAAGAATACATTCACTTGAGACACAACTTGTTCGCTGAATATTCGCTAAAACCCAAACATCATTATTTATTGCACTATCCGGACCTTATTCTCCATTTTGGTCCTCTCATTCGATTGTGGACCCTACGCTTTGAAAGCAAACATTGGTATTTTAAACGCTGTGCAAGGAGGCTGCACAATTTCAAAAATGTGTGCAGCTCATTGGCAGAATGTTGATCATCAGTTGTTGCATGCATACTTAAGCACAGGGCAACTGTTTTCTCCAGATATTCAAGTGGTAGGTCCAGAAACCAATTTTGAGGAGAAGCTCTACAGTCTCTTGATTCAGCAGGCATTTCACAGGACATTGTTCTTCAAAAAAGACAACAGAGATGACTGCAGTAGTGTACAAGAACACAAAATACTGTAAGGGACTGGTTGTGGCTGTTGCACATGATGATAATGGAATTAAGTTTGGCAAAATTGTGTTGATTTTGCTTCATCAGAGCAGAGTGTATCTGATATTGGAAAAATGTGAGTGTTTTGCTCATTGATGTTGGGGTTCATTGGCTGGCTGTGCAGGGGGAATACATGTGTGTGGACATAGTCTAGCTGATTACTATCCATTACCAATCTATCATAGGTGACGTTTCAGTGGTTGTGCTAGATCACTACTTTTATCTAATTTTGCAAATGTCGGGATGCCAGAAACCATTTATGATGCTGTGACCTCAGTGCTTCCAAGGATAGACGGGGAGCGGCTGCAACATTTAGTTGAGGGTTTACTGATAGTTGTTTGCATAGAGGATGTTGAGGATCTTCGTTACATTAAGGAGGATGATGTGAAGGACATCCTGACACCCTGTCAATGCCGGAAACTTGTAGATGCCTTTCAAAGAAGAGGTATGTAAAATAATTTGAAGATGAGTTTAAGCAGAAAATGTGTCTGGCATGCTGATGGTTGTACTTTGTGGATGTGCACAATTGGTTCAGAAACAGTTTAAAGTGGTACTCTCAACATTTAATCTAGGTCAATTGTATGATATTGTATATTGGGGCCGCATTTAAAGGGTGTCTGGCAGGCCCTTTGCAGCAAGTAATGATGTGTCTGGCATGATGATTTTCAGGTTTGGTGGGATGTGCTTTTTTATTTCAAGGTGGTTTCATGTGGTACCTCCTTCTTTTGATCTAGGCCATATCTGAGGGGCCCTTTTTTGGTGTCTGCTGGGCCCTTTGCAGCGGATAATTTGTCTGGCAGGGGCCATTCAGTACTCTGTGTGACTTGCCTGTTCATATCAGATTGGTTTGAGATGGTACTTTGAATGTTTGATCAAACACATTTTTTCAGCCCTCTTTGAGGCCCCTAGGGGCCAAACGCAGCTGTGGGGCACCAGCAGACATCCATATCTGCATATGAGAGGTCATCCCCTGGATGCCCCTGTGCTCAAATGTTGGTACTATTTTCATTTGATCAAAAGGCTCTGGACTGCCAGACTACTCGTCTTTGAAAGTTTCAAATGATAGTTCTCAGAAGTGTTGTAATCAATATACCTCTGAAATTGTGTATACAGATGCAATTTAATTCATTTGAGAATGACTGATTCAGTTTCATGTTGTTTAAATTGCTTAAAAAAACGTTCACCTATGTATAAAAAGCCATGAAATCAATTGTAGAGGAAGGTCCCAGGAGTTTTGTTAGAATAAGACACTTTATTACACACACACACACACACACACACACACACACACACACCATCACAGTCATGTATACACTGTCCAAGACCCACAAACACACTCACCCCATTACACACAAGTGAATTTTACTGTTGAGTTTGAGTTCAACAAGAATGCTCAATATAAATGCATTTTATTAAAACTTATCAATCTGTTCATTTTGATTTCCCTTTTTACTTGTTTATCAATATTGTTATCCATTATAATAATATTTGATTTAGTAATAAAATGTTAAGAATAAATGTCTCAGCCTCCCTGGTAAAGTCTACTCCAAGGTGCTGGAAAGGAGGGTTTGGCCGAAGAGGAACAATGCAGATTCCGTCCTGGTCGTGGAACAACGGATCAGATCTTCACTCTCACAAGGATCCTGGAGGGAGCTTAGGAGTATGCCCATCCGGTCTACATGTGTTTTGTGGATCTGGAGAAGGCGTATGACCGGGTCCCCCAGGAGATACTGTGGGAGGTGCTGCGGGAATATGGGGTGAGGGGGTCCCTTCTCAGGGCCATCCTATCTCTGTATGACCAAAGCGAGAGCTGTGTCCGGGTTCTCGGCAGTAAGACTCGTTTCAGGTGAGGGTTGGCCTCCGCCAGAGCTGCGCTTTGTCACCAATCCTGTTCGTGGTATTTACGGACAGGATATCGAGGCATAGTCATGGTGGGGAGGGGTTGCAGTTCGGTGGGCTGGAGATCTCATCGCTGCTCTTTGCAGATGATGTGGTCCTGATGGCATCATCGGCCTGTGACCTTCAGCACTCACTGGATCGGTTTGCAGCCGAGTGTGAAGCGGCTGGGATGAGGATCAGCACCTCTAAATCTGAGGCCATGGTTCTCAGCAGGAAACCGATGGAGTGCCTTCTCCAGGTAGGGAATGAGTCCTTACCCCAAGTGAAGGAGTTTAAATACCTTGGGGTCTTGTTCGCGAGTGAGGGGACAATGGAGCGGGAGATTGGTCCGAGAATCGGCGCAGCGGGGGCGGTATTACATTCAGTGTATCGCACCGTTGTGACGAAAAGAGAGCTGAGCCAGAAGGCAAAGCTCTCGATCTACCGGTCAGTTTTCGTTCCTACCCTCACCTATGGTCATGAAGGCTGGGTCATGACCGAAAGAATGAGATCCAGAGTACAAGCAGCCGAAATGGGTTTCCTAAGGAGGGTGGGATGACCCAGGATTAGCTGGAGGGATTATATCTCCAACCTGGCCTGGGAACGCCTCGGGATCCCCCAGTCAGAGCTGGTTAATGTGGCTCGGGAAAGGGAAGTTTGGGGTCCTCTGCTGGAGCTGCTCCACCCGCGACCCGACACTGGATAAGCGGAAGACGATGGATGGATGGAAGAATAAATGTAATAAGTATTGATTAAATAATAATAATTACAGTAAGCTACAGTAGCCTAATCTATAGCTACAGTAATGAATACATTACAGTAAAATTCAGTAATCTGTAGTTACAGTAACACATAACTACAGTAAACTACAGTACACTATATTACAGTACTGTGTTGTATGTATAGAATACAGTAAAGTTCTGGCAACTGTGCTCCCTGTACCATACTGTAATTCTATATGACAGTTTTTAACAGTGTTTGCAGCTAAGTGTAAGGAGCACTTGGTTTGTGTGGCACACTATTTCCTCTGTCGGTTCTTCAGCATGTTAGAACATTCTAACTAGAAGCACAGATCTTTCAAGATCAACCCATTTTTCCCACCTTATCTCAAATTTCCCATCCTTATCTGTCCACATTGCCTCCAACACCTAGTCTGTTCTGGGGTGAACCTTCCTGTCGTCTTTAATATTCTTCCACCCAAACTCCCTCCATACCCTTGAACTAGTGGTTGAATGCGGTACCCTGCACATATTGTACCATTCTTCCTCCGTCAACTCAATGCCCAGTTATCTCTCCCACTTTTATTTTATGTTTATTTTAAGCCCTCAGGTTTCTCTGTATTTAGAACCGTCCGAGTCCCGGACATCACAGCGAAAGCTCGCGGCAGTCTGTCTTCTCATCAGAGGCAAGTGGTGTATCAGTATGTTGACTGCCACACTGGAAAGAATAACACTTTGGATATGTGCTATGGAACTGTCAAGGCTTCCCTGCTTCCACCTCTGGGACCATCTGACCACAGAGTGGTCTACATCTGCCCTGTCTACCAGAGCCAACTTAAGAGGGAGAAAAGGAAAGGTTGTGGCCAGGCCTGGACTGGCCCACACCCATCGTGATTGGTCAGACACATTCCCTGCAGACAGTCCTCTTAAAATATGCGTGCATTCTATGATATGAGTTGCCTAGTGTTCTGCGTTCACATGATAGTTTTGGATCCTTCAAGAGAGGTCTCAAGACTTATCTGTTGATCTTACACTTACGAAATAACAAATAATTAATTCATTCTTAGAGTTATGATTTGTATATTTATGGTATTTGTTTTTTTAATTGATATTTGATATTGTATTGCCATTATTATTATTATTATTATTATTATTATTATTATTATTATTACTACTACTATTTTGCTTAATATTGGCTTAGCAACTTTTAAAAACTGTTTACTTATTTATAAGTACAGTTTATACTATATACACATATATATTTTTATTTTTTTTATTTAACCTTTATTTAACCAGGAGAGTCCCATTGAGATTAAAAACCTCTTTTGCAAGGGTGACCTGGCCAAGATAGGCAGCAGCATATAAAAAGTTATACAGAACACATAGATACAAATAAATAACACAGAACACTAAAAACTAATACTTCAAATAATTATCATTTTTACAATCTAACAAGAACATAGTACGGCATCTGCCTCTACATCTTTCATTTTAGATTTAAAAGCGTTTAACGAGACTAAATCAATTAGTTTCAAGTCCTTTTGCAACGTATTCCATGCAGAGGGTGCAGAATACAGAAATGCATTTTTTCCCATTTCCGTCCGAATCTTTGGCACAGAAAGGAAAAAATAGTCCTGAGAACGCAAAAGGTGTCGTCCGTTGTTTTTTTGCATGATATAGTCACATAGGTAGCATGGCAGCAGACCAAGAATTGCCTTATATATAAAAGTATACCAATGACATAGCCTTCGGGTGGCTAGAGGAGGCCATCCAACCCTAGAATATAACTCACAATGGTGAGTCAGTGCTTTGCAATTTGTAATAAACCTCAACGAAGCATGGTAAGCGGTATCAAGCATATGAAGGTTCTGTGCAGAAGTATGCATATATAAAATATCACCATAATCCAAAACAGATAAAAAAGTGGTGGCCACTAGTCGCTTTTTTACATTAAAAGAAAAACACAACTTATTTCGAAAATAAAAACCAAGTTTTAGCCTCAGCTTTTTTACCAGGTTCAGCACATGGGGTTTGAAAGTCAGGGAGTCATCAATCAAAATACCCAGATATTTATAAGACTTAACAACCTCAATTTCAATTCCCCCCATAGTGACAATCGGAGGGAGGCTTTGTGACCTGTTCCTTGATTTAGTGAACAACATAAGTTTGGTCTTATCTCCGTTTAAAACTAATTTCAGTTGCATAAGAGTGTTTTGAACTTCAATAAATGCAATTTGCAAATATTCAATTGCTTGTACAAGACTTGACGCACTGCAATATATGACAGTATCATCAGCATAAAAATGAAGATTAGCATTTAACACATTCTGACCCATATTGTTTATATAAATCGTAAATAAAAGGGGACCTAATACAGAGCCCTGTGGTACACCCTTAATGACTGCTACAGTAGTGGAACACAGACCATCACATCTAATACACTGAGACCTATCACTAAGGTAGTTTGAGAACCAAGCAACTGCTTGCTCTGAAAGTCCGGAGTTAAGTCGTAGTTTCAAAACTTCATGATCAACAGTGTCGAAAGCTTTGGACAGATCAATAAAAAGTAATGCCGAATGTTGTTTCTTGTCAAATGCAACCAAAATGTCATTTACCACCTTCATTGCAGCTGTGATGGTGCTATGTCTTTTTCTGAAGCCTGATTGATATGTAGATAAAACTGCATTTGAGTATAAAAACTCCTTTAATTGATCACTCACAAGGCCTTCAAGAATTTTCACTAATACTGATAAATTTGATATTGGCCTGTAATTATTTAAAATAGCTGGGTCACCCCCTTTTAATAAAGGAAGAACAAAAGCTGATTTCCATATCCTTGTAATTTCCTTATTTTCCACTGTAAGATTAAAAAGATATGCAAGTGGCACAGCTACAAAATTGGCTGCCAATTTCAAGAAATAAGGATCAATAAGGTCAGGTCCTGAGGTTTTTCTACAATCCAAGGCTTTTAAAGCTTTTTTAACTTCCTGCACTGAAAATGGTGCAAAATTAAAAGACTGATCAACGTATCCTGGCTTGTCAGTACTGGGATTCACCGATGCAGAACAAGTAGAATCATACAGAGAACCTGAAGATTTGAAATGCTCATTAAAACTATTCAAGATCTCCATTTTGTCATGAACAGCAACTGAATCCTTCATAACAAAGGTGGGTACTACTTGCAAATTCTTGCTTACAGAAAGGGATTTTATGGTTTTCCAAAATCTTCTGGGATCATTTAAATTTTTAGTGGTGATAAAGTAGTATTCAGATTTGGCTGTCTTAATAAAAGAGGTGCATTTGTTTCTTAGCTGTCGATATGCAAGCCAGTCAAGTGTAGAACCTGATTTCCTTGCTTTTGACCAAGCCAAGTTACGTTTATGAATAATTTCTGCTAACTCTGTGGAAAACCAGGGATTATCACGCCCCTTTACTCTATATCTCCTAAATGGGGCATGTGTATTTATAATTTTTCCTCATTAAAAAATGTCCAAGCTGTCTCCACATCAGGGATAAGCTCTATTCTACTCCAATTAAAATGAAACAAATCATGATAAAACCCCTGTTCATTAAAATGCTTAAGATTCCTCTTACAAATAACACTTGATTTTGATTTAGGGACCTTTGTGTTCCTAATGGCAGCCACAACACAATGGTCACTTATGTCATTGCAAAAAACCCCAGCAGATGAGAATTTATGAGGAACATTAGTCAAAATCAAATCAATTAAAGTGGACTTCTCTGGGCACTTCAGATTAGGATGCGTGGGAGAATTGATCAGCTGTGTAAGAGTGACAGAATCACAAAAAGACTTAAAATCATCAGATACTGGCTTAAGCCAATCCCAATTAAGATCGCCAGCTACAATAATTTCACTATATTTTAATCTACTTAAAAGTTGTATCAGAGACTGTAATGAATAATTTGTGGCAGATGGAGGCATATAACACCCAACAACAGTTATACTGAGGCCCTTAACAATGTCAATATTTACTGCCAGAAATTCCAATTGTTTGCTGATTGATTCAGACAAAACTACACTGACATGAAATTTCGATTTCACATAAATAGCAACACCGCCACCTTTCTTTGGTCTATCAGCTCGATAAACATTGTATTCATCCATGCTAATATCTTTATCCATAACTGATTTTGTCAGCCAAGTTTCAGATATAACAACAATGTCAGCAGCTGTTGTTTTAACCCATATTCTAATCATATCCATTTTCGATATCATACTGCATTGCATGAACAATACTTAGACCAGACAAGGATTTACAATCAGATGGCATCTGAATACATTGCAACTCAGGGGAAGGATTAGGTTGCACATTGCCAGATATAAGTAAAAGTAAAACAATCAACAATCTTCGTGTAGCAGCATTACATGACGATTCATTAGACAGATCATACGTAAAATCCGAACGAGATCTCCCATTGAATGTAAAGTATTTATTCAAAGCCAAAATGCTTTGAAGACGAGGTAGGTCTCTGGGTAGCATACATGCTAAACTTATGTCCTGATCCAGCCGTTTAGGTGTTTGCACTGGTTGTACAATATCCACAGAGCAAGTGCATCCAAAAGCAAAGTTCAGCGGGCAATCCACATTGTTAAATGTACTCACCCCGGAACGGATGCTTACTTGTAAAGCCCATACAGACAAGGCGTATAGTAAAATCCCGAAAGGCGCCATTGACTTAATCCAGAAAATGCGCATCTCTGTATGTAAGAGCACTGCAGTCCGCAGACAATGGAGTGCAAAATGGAAGAAGGCACTGCAGTGAGTTTGGTCCGAAGGAAAAGCCAGACAGGTAGAGATGCAAGACGTCTTTGAGTCCCAGAACCCAAAAGTTTGCAGCGATATGTTCAGAGAATCGAAGCAATAGCTCAGTTAAATAATCCAGGAAGGAGAAATCCACATACAAATCATAAAAAAGAGAAACAAAGCACTATAAAAATGCTTTATTTTACTTTAAAGTAAAAAACAAACAAACAACACTTAACACTAACACTGACATGCTGCCATCTTGGATGATGACGATATATATATTATCGATGTATCGATATACATATATATATATATATATGTATATATATACATATATATATATATATGTATATATATATGTATATATATGTATAAACTGTACATGTACCTTGGCATGATGCTCGACCACAAACTTAAATGGGAGACGTGGACTGACAGACTAAATGCTAAATCCCAGCAAAGAATTTTCTTTTTAAGAACATTTTTGTCTTTTAATGTCAGCAGCAGTATGTTCCAAACGTTTTATTGTGCTTTTATTGAAAGTGTTCTCTCCTTTGGCATCATCTGTTGGTTTGGCAAAGCCACTGGAGCATCAGAAAAATAATAACAACTTCCAGTAAACTGTCAGGCATTCCATTTCCAAGTATGGAATGCATATACAAAAACAGAACACAAAAAAGGGAAACCCCCTTGCCTCCTCTTTTGAACTGTTGCCTATGCTTCTCTGTTTAAGAAAAACAGATCCAAGTTCTCTTTTGTCCCACAGGCCATCAAATTTCTTAATAATATTTCTTAATGAATGATGGTCCTGCATGGTAACACGGTTCTCTTATTTTGTTTCTTATCTTTTCCAAGCTGGTCTGGACCCCCTCCATCTTGTATGAGTGTCTTGTCTATGCTATGTGTAGTGAAGTCTATATGTCTAAAATGTGTTCATTGACGTTCTGTTTTTCTTGTCTTATGTTGTAAAAAAAAAAATGCCTTGGGATTTCTGATGCAACCTTAATTTCCCAAAGGGGACAATACGGCTCTAAACACTTTTGCCTTCTGTCGTTGTTGTCACACAAACTAGTTCCCTTGGAGCATACCTTAAGACTATGCCCTTGCTGTGACAGCAGTGCAGAGGAATCACAGTAAAGATAATTACTGGCAACAGGGCGTGCTTGTACCCAAAGTCTTCGACCTGAAAATCATGGATGTATGAGTTGAAAAAAATAAAAATAAAAAACATTTCCAAAGGTCTCCGTTTGTGCCTGTCCTGACTACAAAAGTAACCCCAGAGTTTTCAAACCAAAACAGGGTCATCAATGTTTCCTAATGTCTCCGTTTTACCCCAATATTCCACCAGGCACGGAAGTTATGCGTTCCGGTTATACCACGGTTTTGTTACGTCCTTCGCAACGCGTCATACCACACCGGGAGCGCCTCAAAAGCGAAGTGTCTTGCCTGCCCGACTGTCATTCACTTTCACTGAAAGGCTCTCTACAACTACTTGAAAGAACAATCACATGTTTATTAGCTACTACCTACCTTCCACTCCAACACTCCTGCAATTAAACTCATTCTGTTTTCTGGTGTTTTCCTTATAAAAAGGATCTGTGGTACCATATGACGTTAATACCATGTGTTTCTCTACCTCCAAGATGAATCTCTCGTCATCCATTGTGTTGTAGAGAATACATACGATATTGGGGTGTTTTAGGCAAATTGACTGGATGCTCTCATCCTAAAACATCCTTCCTGGCCTGATAAACGTCCTGCGTGAAAAACAGACATGGCGCGTATTTTGCGAGACACATCTCACACGCTTCTGGGATGGGCTGCGTTGCGACTGGTGCGATAGCAAGCATTGTCTTGAATGGCTACGATTGCTGGTGGCGTCCATGAAATTTGGAATTTGGCCGTTAGGGACTCGTAAATGCTGGAGTAGTGTGGACGCATGGCGGAAACATATTAAACATAAAGATATGTTTTTTTGTTGCCTAAACATAACTAGTTCACAACATTACCTATGTGTTTAAAACGGCAGCCCTTAAGTCTGGCTACACCACAGATGCATTCTGGCATAGGGGAAAAAAAGCTCTGGGTTGTCTGCATTTCTTTAAACAAATCACAATGGTCTTGGGTCCGGACACAGCGACGGTGGCTCTGCTAAATAGTCTTGGGAAGGAACATGTTTTGGTGGAATAGTTGCACCCCGCAAAAGAAAAGGCCACATAGAATATTAAATTAAGTCCAACTGTTGACACAATACAGGAGCGGAACGTGAGCTAGTTAAATTAGCTGGAAACATGGTTAAATGTAACTTGCTCTTACCAGTGTATCTCCGTGTGTACCTTTGTCCACAGCAATCCCACCAATCAGTCCCAAAACATCCCAGTTAGAGAGGAAAACTTTAACTTTAAGTTCAAAGTTCTCTTTTCAGGGGAAATGGCGTCAGGTGCAGGTGCTTGTGGAGCACTGGCTGCAATTTTAGTTTTTATGTTGTTTCTGAATGTTGTAGGTTTTAGATTTGAACATAGTTACGAGCAAAATGGAAATAACGCATATATACGGGAGCCCGTTTATAAAGTCTGTGGATTCTCCGTGAACGCAGATAACAAACTTTTTGGATATGGCAGTTCGGCTTTGATCACCACGCCGACCCATTTCGCTGTCAGGAACAGAGCTCGTGGAAGGCAGCGGGCTGACGCTTTTGGCACAATAATATCTATCTGTCTGCTGCTCGCCGGAGATATTCACCAGTGTCCGGGGCCGAACAGCTTGCAAATGAAACACCGGCCAAAGATGAGTTGTAACAGTGACTGTCCTAACTGCGGTAAGGCTGTGAGGATTAACGCTAAAGCGGTCGCTTGTGACTTTTGCGATGCTTTTGTTCACATAAAGTGTGGAAATATTGCACCTAAAATCTACGATCTGGCCGTAAGGAGTAATTCTGACATTCCGTTAGCATGTAACAGGTGTTGCATGAATGAAATGTGTCACGCGGACGTCATTGATTGCTTGGAGGAGTTGGAGATGCAGTGTTCTGATGATATTTTGGTTGATGCAAGGAATGACTGTGAGGCTGTCTTTAATCGGAAAGGCCTTCATTTTATTCATGTTAATGCAAGGAGCTTGCTGCCTAAACTTGAGGAGGTCAGACAACTTGCAAGAACCTCTAAGGCTGCTGTGATTGCCGTGTCAGAAACCTGGCTTGATGGATCAATACAGGATGTTGAAGTCGAGCTTGCGGACTACTCCATTTACAGGCACGATCGGAACAGAAACGGAGGAGGAGTGTGCCTATTTATAAGGAATGATTTGTCATATAACCCGCGGGCTGATCTACAGGTGGAAGGTTTGGAGACTGCATGGATTGAACTGTTGCTTCCTAAAACTAAACCCATTATTATTTGTGTTTGTTATAGACCCCCTAAGCAAACAGATTTTTATGAACTTTTTGAAATGGTCTGCTATAAGAGTAATGTATGTATGGAGAACGAATGTATTCTTATGGGGGATTTTAACACAAATGTATTACAGCCTCATAAGAGTAGTCTGAAAGAATCTTTTTTAACTTTTTGCAAGGTGTCGGGCCTAAAACAGTTGATCACTGAACCTACTAGAGTGTCTGTTAACAGTCAATCCCTATTAGACTTAATATTAGTTTCAGAACATAAAAATATTTCTCAATCAGGCGTCCTTGATATTGCTTTGAGTGATCACAGTGTTACCTATTGCACTCGTAAAATATCTAAATCACTATTGAAGACTGGTAGCCATAGTTCAATTAGATACAGATGTACAAAACATTATACAGCTGAGGAATTTAAAGAAATGCTTTCTAGGAGGGATTGGTCAGATGTTTTAGGAAGCAATGATGTTGATGGGGCCTGGACTTTGTTTAAACAGCACTTTTTAGAAACTCTTGATAATGTTGCACCAATGAAGGAAACCAGAATTAAACAGAGAAGTGCAATTTGGATGACTTCTGACATTTTGGATCTTATTAGACAACGGGATAAATGGTTTAGAAAGTTTAAGAGGTCAACGTTGTCTTGTGATTATGATAAATATATATATTTTCGTAATCAGGCTAGTTACAAGGTACAGAAAACAAAGTCTGAATTTTATGCTGATGCTATTACGGCAAATTCACATCAGCCTAAAAAGTTATGGAAAGTTCTCACTGATATAGCCGTTAAAGGAAAATCAAAATCTAAGTCTGTCAATATTGGGTTAGTTATTGAGGATAAAATGATTTCTGACAAACAGCAGGTTGCTTGCGTTTTTAATACTTTTTTTTACAACAGTTGCTGCCAGTCTGGTTGATAAGCTGCCGAAGGTGTCAGGTAGATATGGCCCATCATTTGTAAACTCCTTTTATAAAAACAAACATGTCACTCCTGATGTTTTTGAAATTGATCCTGTCTCAGAGGAAAGGGTGAGATTGTGTCTATCCACTTTGTCAATTAACAAAGCTACTGGACAGGACCTTATTCCATCCAGATTTTTGCGCGACAGTGCTAATGTAATTTCTAGGATGCTCACCCATATAATAAATTTGTCTTTAAGTCAGGGTATCTTTCCATGTGATATGAAAAGGGCCCGGGTAGTCCCCCTTTTTAAGAAAAATAGTAGATCAGATGTTGGTAATTATAGGCCTGTATCAATTCTGACAGCCATATCAAAGGTTTTTGAGCGTCTTGTGTATGAGCAGGTGGAAGAGTACCTTGTCAAACATAATCTGCTGTATGAACTGCAGTCAGGATTTAGAGCAGCATATTCGACTGAAACCTGTCTTATTCATTTATGTGATTATGTTCGACAAAACTTTGATGAAGGAAAGTATGTGGGTATGATTCTTCTTGATTTACAAAAAGCCTTTGATACTGTAAATCATGCAATTTTATTATCAAAGCTGCAAAGTATAGGCTTCAGAAATACTGCTGTGAAATGGTTCACCTCTTACCTCACTGGAAGAACTCAATTTTGTGATGTTGAGGGGACATCAGATTCTCGAGATATTACTTGTGGGGTGCCTCAAGGTTCAATCCTTGGCCCCCTTTTATTTTTAATTTATATTAATGACATGCCAGCTGCTGTGAAATGTAAGCTGCTTTTATATGCTGATGATTCTGCATTGTTGGTCTCTGGGGATGACATCAGCGAGATTGAGAAGACTCTGGGTAACGAATTAAATAGTGTCAGCAAGTGGCTTATAGACAACAGGCTTTCAATACATCTGGGAAAAACTGAGTCCATTTTATTTGGAACAAAAAAGAAGTTGTCTAAAATAAAATTGCTTAAGATTAAATGTAATGGCACTGAAATAGTGTCTCAAGAAAGTGTTACATACTTGGGGTTAACATTAGATCAGTCATTAACCTGTTCATCTATTGCTGACAAAATACGATCCAAGTGTGCAGGTAAATTGAAATTTTTCTATCGCAGAACAAGGCTTTTTGATTTTTCTATCAAGAAATTACTGGTTGTATCATTAATTCAATGTCATTTCGATTATGCACGCTCAGCTTGGTACTGTGGATTATCAGTTAAACTTAAAAACAGACTGCAAGTGATGCAAAATAATGTTATCCGCTACCTGTTAAATGCACCCCCTAGGACTCATATTGGCAGAGATGCTTTTAAAAGAGTAGGACTGTTGCCAGTACAGGTTAGGGTGGAGCAGTTAAAGCTGAATCATATGTATAATGTCATAAATGGTTCTGCTCCCAAATATTTACACTCCAATATAAAAATGGTTCATACACAGCATTACCATAATACTAGGGCCAGTGTCCGTTCTTGTAAAGTGCCCAGAGTCAACAATGCAGCTGGAAGTTCTTTTTTTTATACAGGTATCATGTTGTGGAATAATTTACCAATTTCCCTCAAAATGGTAAATACCAGAGGGACTTTTAGATATCAGGTTAAGGCCCTTTTATGGAGTAGAGTAGCTGATCTTTTTAACTAGTGTAGACTGATTAATTTATGTGATTTATGATTCTCTGATTTTAGGATGTTGTTGAAATTCGGATGATTTGTGTAAATGTTTTTGTCTCTGACTTATATTAGGTCTTTGTTTTTTGTGTGAAATGTTTAACCACCAAGGACCATGTTGGAAATAAGTGTTTTACACTTTAACATGTTATCCTTTGGATTATGTATGTCTGTCAATCCATAAATAAATCAAATCAAATCAAATCAAGAAATGCTGTAAATATATTCTTTTTAGAATCATTCCCAGAAAGAACCAAGCAGACCTGTTCTTCAAATGTTCTTCAAAACGTGTTATTTTTAGCATGTAGCTTGCTAGCTTGAAGTTTTGTTGTTGTTTCCTGTAGCGAAGGGATTTTGAGAATGGCAACACAGGAAGGGGAGGGATCCAGATGTCAGGCTTTTTCCTGGAAATGTACTTACATTGATCCAGACTACAAACGAGTAATACGAATAAACATAAATGATCCCTATATGGTCCTGCAGTTACACTCACGCGAATAACACAATGCAAGATTCAGTGTCAACACACCATTAGAAATAACCAAACAGCAATGGACTTATCTGTGAACTTTTGTAAGTTGCAGTAACAGCGGCCAGGGCCAGGAGTTATCAACAAGAAGAGTTGGCAGAGAAACAGCAGAAGGGGAAAAGGACTGAACAATACAAATTAAAAAAAGAAGTTGTATCATCGGGAAAGGAGGAAGAGCCTTGTTAACATCGGTGAGGCGTTTCAATGCTGCAGAAGAGTTGAAAACTGATGAGGGCTCTCAGCGTTGTGGACAAGTGAGTAACGTTTAGCTTGCTGTTTCACTGTTTGCCATTTTCAACAGGTCAGTTTAACATTGTCCGTTTGCTATAGTTTGTGATGGCTGCTCCCAACTGGTTGGCTTTCCAACAGTGCTAATACACAACCTAACTTGAGCTAACATCGACTCTGCCTAACAGACGTGGTCGCTATGGCAATGCACGTCCATTAATCTGGGGGGCAGAGATTCTGTGGGTGCTTTACAGATAATACACTCAAATGTACTGCTAATCATTAACAAACTTAATGTGTCCTTCAGTGCAAAGCTGCACTAACCAGAACATTGATTGCTACCCGTCAATGACATTGACATAGCATGCTTAGTGCATGTCATATGAAGAAGAATGTGGTCCCTTCTGTAACAGCTTGCAGGATATGACCAAATCGAGTCAAACAGGGGATTCCAAATGTTTGAAGCAACAGCACAGCAGCATTAACCTGCTGACCCAAACTGCAAGCAGATAAAAACGAAGGAGACAATGCAGACACACATGGTGTAACATATGCATCACCTCGTGTGCACTCTGATAAGATAGCATTCATTTCTCTTGTGCTATGCTTGTTCCATCTGTGTGGGAAAACTACAAGGAATGTACTATCACTTCCCATCGAGCATTCTCTCACCGCCACAGACAGGCAACTTGTTAGCTAGTTCATTCCTGCCCATACAGGCACATTAGAAGGCTTGGCCTACTAAACTTTAACTCTGGCATGTGGGAAATGTTCATTTTAAAAGCTGCTGGGGCAAACAAGCTGTCAGTCAAAACAAGTTCAGGACCATGCAGGCTGGATTTGCAAGACTGTTTCTCTAAACAAAGATTTTTTTAATGCTGTGAAAAGGCACTCCTAAAAGTCTTTAAAGCTCAGACAGCACAGCTCACTGTCGGCGGAGGAATGCCTAGCTATTGTGTTTAGAAAGTACAGGCGGGGAGGTTACGTCAGCATTGAAACCTTTTCTTCCCACTTTTCAAACTAAATGGCCAGATTGTAGAAACCTAAAGAAATACACCTCCCTCCCTTCTTATTTTGACTATGGAGCACTCGTAGTGATATCATTGCTTATAAATTCAACTTTTTATTTGTAAAAAGAAGGATTATTTATTCTTTTAAAAGTTTGTAGTGAGTCACTTATAGGTAGTTCTGGTGACAGTATATTACTTTTTTGTACTAGTAGTTCATAAAACACTGCATGGTGTCTAATAGCTGTAGGAAAGGCTGTATCTAACTAAAGCAAACAAGTAAATGCAATTCTTCATTTCCCTTGTTATCCTGCAAACACATGACATCATGCCACACAGCTCTCATTCCCTTGCTTAAAATATCGCCACATAGTGATCACAAAGAGATTATTGTCCGTAAGGCTGCACTGGTCAAAGCTGAATATTCATCAGAAATAATATGTCAGTGTGAATAAAATGCCCATATCAAACATGCTTAACTAACTGGATTTGATTCTTTTTTTTATTATAGTAATTTAAAACAAGTTCCAGATACAGATCTTTACCAGCGGGATAATTTAACATTTTAGCATATTTTGTTTGCAATGTTTAGCATGTTAGCTTCTTATTAGCTGTGTGTGTGTGTGTGTGTGTGTGTGTGTGTGTGTGTGTGTGTGTGTGTGTGTGTGTGTGTGTGTGTTAATGATAGGATTGTAGACAAGGGTTGGGTCTAAATGTGTGGGGAGACTTTAGATTCATGTTTGGCTATAGAATGGGCTGCTGGAGTTGCTCAGTCCTGAATTCTGAATTTGTCTGTGTCTTGTGCATTCTATCTCTCAATTCAATTAAATTTGCTTTATTGGCATGAACAAGGAAAACATGCTGACAAAGCAGTTTACAGTTTTCTTTCTCTCTCTGACATACACACAAACACGTTTTGATTCATATTGCAGGAAGTTTAACAAACACAGTCCCCAAAATCTGCACACGCATCAGGCCTGGAGAAACCTTTGATATTTTAAGTAAATAGGCGTGCAAAATATGGCTTGCTAGCAGCACCTACAAAATTTCAAAAAAGTAGCCACTGCACTATATTTCATGTGGACCATCGGAAATGGGTACACATATGTAAAATGTTGAGATGTACAAATAAGCCTCTTGGGGGTGTACCCAAGGGGGCAGGCTTCTCTCCGCAGAGTGAAGCCTCCTATGGCGCCATTTTAATGCTACCAGACTCTCACATTCCATTGACTGCCATTCATTTTGGCGTCACTTTGACAGCGAATAACTTTCCATCTGAAGCGTTTAAAGACTTTATTTGCCCATTGTTTATTTCTAAAGAAACACGACAATGTATAAAAGGCTCCATTACCTTGTACCTCACGTTATGGCTCCGTAACAGACGTTTTTATAAAAATAGGCTAAAGATTGTGTCATAACCAAGTGACCTACTGTTGCATAGTAGAGGAATTACAGTACAGGAGAAGCTTGCAGGCAGTTTCGACATACATTAGCTATTTAGTTTCATTGCTAATGTTAACTAGCATTTTAGTTAGCAATAATTAGCCTGTGCCTATGTTATCTCCTTACATATACCTACGCTCTCCGTCTCTGCAAGATTGGGAATGATTGAGATTTCTCTTGGGACAGCTACCAGAAGACTTACAACTTTCAGACACATTGCTCACGTCACATCTACTTCGGCAAGCTCAGTTTGCAGCTGCGCAGTAACGCTCAAGCCTAACTGAAAAGTGCTTCTAATAGACTTCACTCGTCTCCGTCCAGAGCAACGGGATCTGTTGGTCCATTTTATATACTGTCTATGGGTGTACCCTAAACTCAACAGGAAGTCCACCATATTGAATTTACTGTGTGGAAAAAGTTTTGTCTGTGCCATCTAAAAGTAAGGGGTGCCTGGTTGCTCACTTGGTTGAGCATGCACCCCGCTGTACAGAGGCTCAGTCCTTGCCACAGCGGGAAATGACATAAAGCAAAGGGCCGCAGGTCAGAGTCAAACCTGCAGCCCTTTGCTTTATGTCACTTACCCTCGCTCTCTCCCTTTCCTGTCTTCAGCTGTCCTATCTAATAAAGACCTAAAATGTAAACCAAGACACCAAAAGTACAAACACGTTTTCTGCTTTGCACTTTGTTTGCAATTCTGCAACACACTTCTTGCAGAACACTACACACTGTATCTTACATTAGACACTTTGTTTGAAAATGAAAACTCTTGCAATTATTGGGAAAACATGCAAAAAATGCAACGCAAAACACTTTCTGAAACTGGCAACACACCCACACATATGAAAACACTTAGACAGTAATTGAACACCAATCAGTCTGAGCTTCAGCCCTACAAATACACCTCAGGTGAGCTCACGTCTTTTGTGAGAACTTTGCAAACATGGAGGCAGTGAGAGCGAGAGAGAGGAGTAGAAGGACAGGGATGAGGACAAAGAAGGAGACCAGGCAATAGACGGAGACATATTTCCGACGACTGTGGTGGACCACTTCATAAATCATGGCCTGACTATGACGGAGGCTCGGCAGAGAGACCAGCCCAACTACACTGTAGCAAGCATAATATGGACATTTAGACTTGAAAACAGGTATGTCTTCAATTGCCTCATGAATTCATTTTCATTGATGAAGCAGGATTCAATCTAGCTAAAACCAGGCGTCAGTGACGAAATGTTATTGCTCAAAGAGCACACAACTTTATTTCCCCTGCCTTCTGCAGTAAGTATGTCTGGATGACTGACACTTCTTTAAAATGCTTGTTTTCTGCATGGAGTTCTGATCGATCAGAGCTATGCTGAACCGTAAACCGTGATTTAATTGGAACCGATTTATTTTTTTTACAGATTTGTAAAAAGTCTGGATCAGAGCTATGTTGTGCAGGATAATCTCAATGCTGATAGGCTTCTGCAACACAGCGGCATATCTTGCTTGAGTTGAAGTATTTTAAAATAAATATTTGAACTCGAGCGAATGACGCGATCAAACATCTGCTTTCCATGTGAAAACACTGTAAGGCTACAAAGAACAGAAATTAATACAGTCCTGCTGCAATACTGTGAAATATCTCTGTCAACCCTGAAACGCACTGTTGCACTTTCAAAACCATCCACCTGCCCTTCAGACTGTATTCCATGTGGTTGGTCCAGATATTTTAAACATTAAAAACTACTTTCTATCTACTTGCATTGCCTGCTCAAGTTTTAAACATTACACGGTTTACCCCATCTTAAAGAAGCCCTCTCTCCCTTTTTTTCAAGTAATTTTAGACCTATCTCTAAGCTTTTTTTCTAAGCTAAGATTTAAAAAAAAAAGTTGGCTCTACACAAGTGATTTTTTTTTTTTTAAATCAAACCTTTGACATACAGTATTTCAATCTGGTTTTCACTCTCAATACAGCACTGAGACTGCTCTGGTAAATGTCTCCTATGACTTGCTGCTTGCAGCAGACAGGCCTGTACTTATCTCTCCCTGGACTTCAGCTCAGCCTTTGACACTGGCTGGCTGAGTCTGTCTCGAGCAACGTTTTGTGATCTGCTTCCATAATTTTTACAAAGCTACTGTGGACTGTTGTATGTTCTGTAACATGTGGAGTCAAGGGGGATTGTAGAGTGTGATTATTCTGTTTTTTATTTTTTAAACGTTCCCTTTTCTGTAATAAATTAATCAAAATGAACGCGTTATTTTTGACAGCCCTGATTATTACTTCCTAGACACTTCCTTTTCTCTGTTGTTTTCTACCTTTAGATTGGATAAAAACATTGACTGACTTGTACTTGAGCACAGAAAGGAAGGATGGGTTATTGAACAATTCAGTGACTGTGAATTCAGCTGTTTGTTTCATTTCAGCTGCCTGGTGTAAACCTCCCTGGTATCAGCACCATCCCTGTAGCTGGAGGCTCTTGGCCAGCTGCTGCTGTTGTTGCTTCCTGGTTGTGTAATGAGTAACAGCCACTGGGCTTTCCCATGCACAATTGTACCATGCAGCTGAGGACAGCTAAAGTTCAGGATGCAAAACCTATGCAAATCATGCAAAAAATATGGAAATATGATTAACCAAGCAGTGATGGGGCCCCAGGTCATGCAACCTATTTAATTCATGTCTGCTGGCTAACCACCAAAACAATCAGCTTCTTGGTGCTGCACTTGAAATAAAAAGTGTTTAAACAGCATATATGCTTCCAAATCTATATCATAACACAATACTATAAAATAATAATAACTTTATTTGCCAAGTACATTTTAAACATATGTGAGAAATGTATCCTCTGCATTTAACCCATTCTTCCTGATTAGAAAGGGGACCAACTCCAGTTCTAATGCCAGTACCTTTGTCAAGGGCAACAGCAGGAGCTGGGGGTATTCTGCACTAGAAATTTGGTTAAAAAAATACTTTTTATTGCTTTTAAACATACATAACAGTACAAAACAAAACACAATAACAGAACCTCCCACCCCGAACAGCCAGACAGCACATACAATATTAAACAGTAGACCGAAAAGGTGAAAAGACTTATAAGACTTATAATAACCATAAAGATTTACATCAAATAAGAAAACAAACTACAATACAGTTTGTTTCCAGTACGTAAGCATAAATTGAGGGTAACCACCAGTCACCAGCAGCCTATCATATTCTGTGTCCTCCAGTTTTGGGGTTGTAAGGAGAGGTCTTACTCCACTCAGAAAACTGCCTGCCCATTAGTAGTAACATTTTCAGGTCCGCAGGTATGTAATCTAAAAAGGGTGTCCAAACCTTCAGGAATAACTCCTCCGTGCCCTTCACAACAGCTTGTAACCTTTCTTGAGGAAGATTATTATAGATCTTCTATACCACTAGGTGGAGATGTTTTGATCCAGTTTTTCAGAATACACTTTCGAGTAACTAGAAGGAGTTTTTTGAGCTTATAATGTAATGCAGGGAGATATAAGTCCCTAGAGGGAAGACCTGGGAGGAAAACACCAGGGTCTTTTGTAATTTTTATTTTAAAAATCCCACTTTTGAGATAAGTGTAAAAAATCTTTGTCATCAGTTTCCTTTCCTGAAAAAAATTGAACTACGTCCCTCTTTCTAAGTTGGTAATGGTGGATTTTGTTTAAAGGAGAATTCCAGTTTTTACATTACTCTTGATTGCTATAAATATGCGTGTACTTTTGAATGAAAAACCCTGACCCGAATCGGTGCAGGCAACACAGAGTAGCTGCAGCTACGTGTACAAGCTTCCACTGAGCTAAAACGGCAGTTCTCGGGGCAGGTTTTAGAGTGCCTTTGTGCCTCTTAACAGACACAAAATGCAATTAAAATGTCTGTGCAACATAAACAGGGCCCTTACGTGACAACTAGATTCGTTTTCAAAACAGACATTGTTTTAATTCACCTACCCTGTCTTGATCCTGCTGGTGGGTGGCACGCCCTGTTAGCTGCTAGCTGCTATCCATGATAAGTGTGTTGAGCCAAAATATCACGCAGCAGTTCTGTGTGTATTTGTAGCTCATCCATTTTGTGTGTGATCGATCTGGTGTTGGTGAGTAGGAGGCTTGGCAGTGTCAATCGGTGTGGTATGTTTTGGCTCAACACACTTATCACGGACGGCAGCTAGCAACTAACAGCTAGCAGCTAACAGGGCGAGCTAGCTACGAGCAGGATCGAGACAGGGTAGGTGAATTAAAACAATGTTAAGTGAAGTCATCTTTATTGTCAATTTCTTCACATATACTAGACATGCAGAGGAATCAAAAGTACGTTTCTCACCATCCCACGGTGAAGTAGATAAATTTAAATAAAAAATGTGCCTCAGATAAAACAAGACATTCTTACCACAAGATTAAAAATAAATTTAAAAAAAGTGCTCAACAGATTGCGTTAAACGCATCTTGTTGTCACATAAGGGCCCTGTTCATGTTGCACAGACATTTTAATTGCATTTTGTGTCTGTTAAGAGGCACAAAGGCACTCTAAAACCTGCCCCGAGAACTGCCGTTTTAGCTCAGTGGAAGGTTGTACACGTAGCTGCAGCTACTCTGTGTTGCCTGCACCGATTCGGGTCGGGGTTTTTTCAATCGAAAGTACACGCATATTTATAGCAATCAAGATTAATGTAAAAATGGGCCCGAATTCTCCTTTAAGGTAACAGGTGTAATATGCAACCTGTGAAGTATCTTGTACTGAGTTACCCTCAACCTGTTACTTTACATGTCAATGTGGATTTGATCAGACATATAGTTGCCTGCCAGTCATTCTCAAATGTATTCATTGTTCATGTCTCTTTCCCACCTTATGGGACAGAGGAACCAAGAAGTGAGTAAAATGATGCTATAAAATGTTTTCTGTTTTGGTGCTTTAAAATAAATCTCTCTACATCACTGTAAGGGATGTTGGTAGGTAGGGAGGTACTCACACAGGCTCCGCCCTCTACTGGAGTCCATGGGTAATATGTAACCATCGTGCCACCGTGGAACCGGTTCAGCCGGACGACTGGTTCACCACTGTCGACTTAAAGGATGCATACTTACATGTCGAAATGGCTACGGGTCCGTGGCATGAGGTCCCTATTGGTTTAAAAGGTGGTGTGATGGCCACTCAGGAAGCAGCTGCTGGTCCACTGTTGTAGGGTGGGTTAAGTTTTCCTTTGTCTGACTTTGGTGACTCGTGCCCACGAGGAACGGTTCCCTGCCTGGGAGCAAGAACTGGAGATCGAACAGTTGAAGGTAACTACAAAGTTGCGTAAAGCTGAATTGGAATAAAAACGTTACAGATTGGATGCTTACTGGTAGGGCTCAAAAAGCATTTTCTGCACTTAGCTGTAAATGAGGAATATAGCAAGGTAAACTCTTCAGTGCTAAAAGCTTATGAACTGTTATCGAAGGCTTATCGTCAGCAATTCAGGAAGTTAAGGAAGTCAGAAGGCCAGACATATGTAGAGCTTGTTCGTAAGTTGACCATACAATTCAATAGATGGGTGACGGGTTCTGAGGTAAAGACCAGGGATGACTTGATGGAATTGACAGTTCTAGAGCAGTTCAAAGGTATGCTCCCAGCATGTTACCACATACCTAAATGAAGATCAGGTACAAAAAAGGTGGCCAATGCTGCAGTGTTAGCTGATGAGTATATTTTAACCCATAAGATTTATACAGGAGAAGAGTGAGGCCACCAAGCTAAAGTGGGTAGAGTAATGGAGAGTCCAGTGGTGAAGTCCTTGCATGACAGAAGGGGTTAAGGAGATCCAAGTCAAATGTTTGTCATGTTATAGGTACCAAGGCACCAAGTAGCTGGAAACCTAAACCTGCTGCTCTTGCCACTCCTGCACACCGGATTGGTAGAGATGAGGTTATCGCTGCTGTCAAACTCCATACCAATCCAAAAGCAGCTGCTGCTGCTGTCCAGAGAAACCGGAGGTGCAGACTCGCTCGACCTGAGTACAGAAGAATATGATCCAGGGTTATGTGTCTTTGTCAGGAAGTGACAAGAAGTCCCTGTTAAGATTCTGAGAGACACAGGTGCTCTAGAGTCTTACATTTATTGAGTCCGTTCTCTACTATTTTCTTCAGAAACAGACACCGGGAAATGTGTTCTTTTTTTTGAGTGGATATGCAACTGTTGTCCTGCTGTTTGTGTGGTTGGTTTTCTGGTTTAGTGGAGGGTAAGATGGCCATGGGAGTCTGGACTTCATTACCCGTTCCAGAAGTTACAGTCATTTTGGGGAATGATCTGGCTGGTGGGAGACTATGGCCTGATGTACATCTTTTAATGGTGGTTTCCTCCTGTGCAGTAACCTGTGCCCAGATTAGGTTAAAGTTGTTTCGCTGTCTGTTTTTCCATTGTCTGTCTCTCGCAGTGACTTGGTGAAGCAACAGCAAAAGGATCCTTCCTTGCAGGAGCTCCTGACTCAGGTCCACCCTGCCAGTGAAATGACCAGTGCAGCCCATGGGTATTTCCTACAAGAGGGGGTATTGGTAAGAAAATGGTTGCCTCAAGGTGAAAGCTTTGCTGCAGAGGCAATATTTCAAATTGTTGCTGAAAGAAGGTGTTTTGCAAACAGCACATGATGACATTGCAGAAGGCAGGGCTGCAGAAGACTTACAACAGAGTTAGTGCTGGGTGGTATACCGGTTTGTACCGTATTCATTTCCTGTATGATATGAATTTTTCATATACCGGTGCATTGCCGCAGAAAACGCTACGGCCAAATCAATCTACAAGTGACTTCAGAACGGGAGCCCTGTTAACTGCGTACCCTTCTCACTCATGGTAGTAACTTTATAACACAACAATTAATAACCCACAACTAACTCTCTTTAACAGGATAAAACACCATAGCACACACAATAATTTTACATTTACAAATTTACACTGCCTAACGGCATGCTGGGTAACATTATAGCTGCTAGCTAGCCAGGTAGCATAACAGTCTGTTAAGCTGGGAGAGGCTCCGGTCGCTACTGAACATTCAAGAACAGAGAAGAAAGTTAGAATAATGAAGATAGACCGGAGATACATCAGAACAAGAGAGGAGCCGTCTGTTGTTCCCAAGTTTTTTGTTTCTAAAAAATCAGACATAATTTAGCCACTGCTGTTGCCCATCGTGCTAACATTACTCAGCCGTGCTAAATTTAAAGACATGTCACTTCAAGCATGCAGCGGAGCAACATTATAAACGTAATAACAATCCACCTATGGTCCCGCTACAGACCGCTGAGAAAGACGGGCTCAGAGCAATGATTAAAACACTGGACTTAAGATGTCTTGCCTCACTGAAATACGTCCGAAGCAGGCTGACAGCGGAGCTACGTTCACTCGCCTCTTTTCTATAACAACCTAACGCTACCTGTGGCCAAGGTAGTGTTAATACAGCTATCTTACAACTGATTTGTTTTGAAAGGGAAACAAAATGTTAAAGTTGTTTGTATGTGTATTCATTCAATTTAAGTTTACTACTTTGCAGTTTGCACAATAAAAATAGTTTAGATTCTGTAACTGTTTCATGCATTCTCCTTCATATAACGTTATATAATTTTGTGGAGCAAAGCAAACCCTTTAGTAATCAAAGCTTTTAGTAATCATGATGACATTAAAAAAATTGTGATATTATATGTACTCCTGACAGTAAAATAAGCCATTATAAACATATATAAAGACCCAGTCAAGCAAAAGAAAGAAAATACCGTGATATAACGTGAAACCGCCAGAATCTTAAAATATACCATGATAGAATTTTTTGCACTAAACAGAGTGCTGCGGAATTTCTACTGGCCCATTGGAAAAGGATAAAGACCTTCTTGTCAGTTAAGGGGTAAAAACCTAACCAAGCTATTAAACCCATGCCTTCGTCTCCTACTCCTGTAGTCTCGTCCTTTTGATCATTTGTTGATCGACTGTGTCGGACCATTGCCCAAGTCTAAGCCTTGAAGTTGCTATCCCCTGACAGTGATGTGTCCATATCCTTTGAGAGACTTTACAGCTAAATATGTCGTCAAGGCTTTGAGTCAATTTATTTCTTTGGAATTCCTAAAGTTATTCAAACTGACCAGTGTACAGATTTCACTACAGATGTTTGGTGAGATTTTAAAACAACTTCATGTGAAACATGCCACATTTAGTGCTTACTATCCAGAAAGCCAGGGGGCTCTTGAGATGTTTTATCAAACCCTATAAGTATTTGTTACAATCCAACTGTACTGAGTTGAACCGTGACTGGCAAGAAGGTTTACCTTGGTTGTTGTTAGCTGCCAGGGAAGCTGTCCAATTCAGTACCGGTTTCAGGCCAAATTATCTGGGTTTTGGTCACCATGTCAGAGGCCTGCTGGCAGTACTACAGGAGGATTGGGAGCTGCCTGATCCCCCCCAAAAATCCTGTTGGATTATGTCAATGGTTTCAAGAGACAGCTCTTTGAGCTGTTCGAATGGCCCGAATAAAATTGTGAGTAAAAAATGAAACTGTTATATGAGAGACAAACATTTTTAGCCCTGGTGATCAGGTGTTAGCCCTGTTGACTTTTGTTTCCTCACCTTTTCAGGCTAAAGTGTCAGATTAGAATTATATATTATCTACCCCAGATAGGAAGAAGGCTACCTATCTGTGTCATATAAACCTGTTAAAGCCTTACTTTTATTGTGCTTCTTCGTACATCTTGTGGAATATGACAATAATGTGGGAGATAGTGTGCCTATAAAACAGCGCTTTTACAGAACTTCTACTGAAAAACGTGAGCAGTTAGTCAGAGGTCAAATACGTGCTAGAGAATGGCATTGCAGAACCCTCCCATTCGAGCTGGGCCTCACCATGTCTTTTAGTCAGTAAGCCAAATAGAATATTTAGACCTTTTACTCACTTTTCTCAAAGTGAATGCCATAACCAAGCCAGATCAAGTTGGCTCTGCCATGCTTGTGAGTAAATTTGATCTCCTTAAAGGTTACAGGCAAGTCCCACTTACGCCAAAGGCTCGAGAAATTGCATCCTACATCATACCTACAGGGTTGTATTCTGACACGGTCATGCTATTTGGTTTGAGAAATGCACCTGCCACCTTCCAACATTTAATGAACCGAGTGGTTTCTGGGCTGCAGGGGTGTGCCGTGTATTTAGATGATGGCCCGAACATTTGCAGCACATCCAGGCCCTGTTTGATCACCTGGGTCAACCTCACCGTGAATTTAGCAATGTGAGTTTGCTAAGGCCATGGTGACATATCTGGGTAAGGTGGTTTGGGCAGGATAAACTGCGGTCTGTAACAGCAAAAAGATGGAGGCCATTCAGAAGTTTCCTCCTCCCACTACATAGAGGGAGCTCGCCCGATTCATTGGAATGGTAGGTAATTACCGAGGATTTTGTGAAAATTACTCAGCAGTAATTGCTCATTTGACTGACCTAGTGAGTCCAAAGGAAATCTGCATTTCTATCGATGTACTTATTTATACCTCACTTTACACCGGCTTTATACTGCCCAATTAATCTGTACCTTTGTAGCCTATTGCACTCTGTTTTCTTGTACTATATTGAATGTGAAACTATATGTTGTCTTGTACACTTACAGAACCCCAGAACTTACGGATATTTATGCAATTTTATGCGATGAAATTGCGGGAACTTGCAAAAACTGCGGTTTGATGAAAAAGAGAAAAAAAGTGATTCACCCAACACATGGATGTATTAACACACACACACACACACACACACACACCGTGTTCTCAGTAGGTGAAATTATGTCACTTCATAACATTCTCATGGCAACAGGGGAAAATGGCTGCTCGTGTGAAAATGGCTGCCGTACCGGAAAAAAAGTGAATGGTACCCAACCCTAACAATTAGTGTCCTCAGTTCCCAAACGCTTATTGAGTGTTCTTAATCCCAACAGCTCCAGTGGAGCTCCTCAGTGGCCAGAGGGTCAGGCTGTGGTTATACTGGGCAGCTTCCAAGTGTGAATATGGGGATGAAGTGAAGCTAAAACATCTAGATGCGCCCCCTAGTGACTGGCTGCAGTACAGGACATAAATCCTGGCACCCCCATGTTAGCTGATGGGAGATGGGCCAAACAAAAAAGTCAAAGTACACGCCAAATAAAGTTTTCCCAAAGAAGGTTTCTATCATTTTAGGTAGCTCTTGTCACGCTGTCTGTTTAAATGTAAATTTTTCTGATCAGTTTGGTTTTTGTTAGTTATTTGATGCTATAAAAATGGGGTGAAATGTCATGATTAACAGCTGGGATTGACTTGTGATTACTACTGCGCAGAATCTGGCTCCAAAATTATGGACTAAGATCCAAGGCCCTGTTTACATGTATATGGTTATTTTGAAAAACGGAGACATTTCCCTTCATTTGTGCCCTTCGTTTACACGCAAACGGAGAATTCACCTCTGAAAACGTGACTTTCTAAAACTCCGGCCAGAGTGGAGATTTGTGAAATCTTCGTTTGCACGTTTGCATGTAAACTGAGACAAACGGAGGTTTAGGCAGTCGAGGAAGTGAGAAAGAGAAGCGAGTCGTTGCTGTTGTTGCTATTTTCGGGATTCTGATTGGCTAACGTGGGCTAGAGCTTCTCGTTACACTGCCACCTACAGGTTTGGCATGCTCTTGACCGCATTGACGGCATATATACATGGGTACGTGTAAACTAACACTTTTCTGAAAACTGACAGCTGTGCATAAAGTTATTTTTGAAACCGGAGCGGTTGAAATGTCCGTTTATGAAAATAGGCGCCCACGTGTAAACATAGTCTAAGATCACATTAGTAGTTAGCAGAAATGTTTTGACCCATAGACCAATTTGGAGTGGATGTCACAGTTACATCACTGAGTTGCGCACGCATTGTGGTGGCAGAAAAACAGCCGAAACAATAATAAATATAATGTTTTCACAAAAAAATCCATGTTTTTTTCAGGGACGGCCTTCATAATACATGGTGTTACGACCTGATGTCTAGGGGTAAACCGGCCGCAACATACAGCAAAGAAAATGTGCTAACAGCCAAAACAAAATGGCTGAAGGATAACAAATCAAAGAAATAACACAAACCTTTTCACTAAAGGCTGTTACTCTACTTACAAATACCATAATGCATAATCAGCCAAAGTCTGCATATTTATGCAGGGGCCACATTTATTCAAATACGCCGCACTTTGTGCGGGGCTTCCATGATTTCAAAATCCCCGTATTTTCATTGCAAAAAAGTCACATATATCTTAGCAGATAGTTGAAAAATGTTGCGTTTACTTGACACAAGAGTAGCCATTTTCCCCTGTTGCCATGGGAACGTTATGAAATGTTTGTAATTAGCCTAGTGAGAACAGGGTGTTGGGGGAATCACTTTTTTTTCTCTTTTTCATCAAACCGCAGTTTTTGCAAGTTCCCGCAATTTCATTGCAGAAAATTGCATAAATATCCCGCATATTTCATCGCATTTTTTAAGAAAACGTGCCGCATAATCAAGTATTTTTGCCCGCAACAATCACAAAAAAACTTTTTCTGGAAGGGCTGGCTATTAGTGGAGCTGCCTCCGCTCTCCTCCCAGTGAAGTAGTCTGCCAGCGGTGGGGAGACCGCGGGGTGAGCTAGGTAGGGACCAGGTTGAGAGTATGTAGGTATGATTTAAGCCCTTTTTTAGTTTAGGGGTGCTGAAGTACCCCTAAACTTGATCCCGGCTAGCATGTTGGGAAGTGGTGGTAACATGCTTTCAAAGTTGGCAAAGCTTTTTAAAACTAAATGGGCATGATTATTTTTTAACAGGTCCATTAAACTCTTACATCAAGATATCTAAATGAGCTGTATTTGGCTTTGGTGAGAGTAATTTATAGCCATGTCTGACACATGTCAGCTAGCTATAGCCTCAGTTAATTAGGTTCAGAGTTCTGTATGATGTGAAAATAATGATTGAAATAGTGAAAATATGGTAATATGATCACCTATTTGCTTTCCCTGTTTCTGCATGCAGTGGTAGCCTACCTATAGGTCTTGGCATTGTAGAAATTGAATGTGACTAATAACTGATCCTAAGAGCCCAATTTATTCAATATTTGTGTAACCGGCCTGGCCTCAGTACCAGTTACCTGCGTTGTGTCTAAGGTGTGACGCAGACGACTGGAGACTCGGGCTTTGGCACAGGACATTTATTGCTGCTGCAAGCTGTTCAGTGTTCACGGTCCAAAATGATGTCAACATGCAAAGTTAGAACAGTAAAATAACGTCTAAAAAATTATGTTAAAAGGGTGCCAGGCACCCCTAATGCTCTGATCCTAGATTCGCCCCTGGTGATATGTTTAAATTTTCTAGCCGACCACTGTCAGCCCAGCAACCTGTAGCGACGGCTGTAGCAACGGCTGCAGCAACTAACATTACCCCCCTATCTCCTAGTCAGCAAGTTTGCTTTGTTCCACAAGCCCTCTTAAGTTTTTTAGTCCAATAGCTAAATAAACTAATTAAACTCACAAACTGTCAAGCAAAGAAATATACTTATACCTATTTTCCTTATTAAACAGAAAAATACAACCGTACTACTTTTGCATTCAGGTTTCTCTGCTTCACCTTACGAAAACTAGATCAATCAAGTTAACTCATCCAAAACACATTTAAACTCAAATTAAACTCACCAAAACTATTTCCACTGTTCCAGCAATCACCAACTCTGGTTGGTCAAAATAAATCCCTAATTCACAGAGTGAGATGTAAAAATACTTTGGCTCCACATGCTGTTTCCCTTCTCTCAGTCAGTCTCACTGCAGCGCCTCATTTTTCTAATGCAGTCCATTAAATTAGCATAACAAAATGGTAAAAGTCGGCCAGCAAATCGCTCAACCCAACTACTACTTTTCTAAATTTTGGTCTGATAAACCGTAAATTCTTTGAGCAAACGTAGCTGTCCACCGCAACTATTATATTATACTCGGTATTTACACCAAGCGCTAATGCTACCAATGTGTTAGCTGAACTTTACATGAACTATAATGTGTTTGTATGTAATTTTTATATAATGTTGTTTTTATATATTTTAAATGTGTAACACCACTTGAGTCACGGTGAAACGTTGTTTTGTGTATATGGCTGAAATGACAATAAAACACACTTTTGATTTGACTCAGTTGACTGCCTCTCTGTAAGTGGTAGCTTGGGATAGCTTGGGGGTGGCTTTGTAGTGAAGTGAAGCAAGTGCATTCTGGGATTTGGTGTCTTTCATCCACATGAGCCAAAAACACATTTTCTGGCTTTTCTCGGCCTAGAAGGCACCAATTTCTAAAAAAAAAAAAAAAACATTTCTACTACATAAGTGACCCACCCCTATGTATGATTGTGCAGACTGTGCCCTTACATATGTGAAACATGTCCACATACCTGAGTACTCTAGTGCTTCTCTACAGTCATAATGAAAGGCAGAGTTGATTAGTTACAGGAGGAAAAATGGTGTAATGATCAGAGAAATGGAACAACATAAATGTATCAAATAAAATGTCAGCTAGTAGTGGAGAAATAATTCTCCGCTGTGCTGGGACAGAATAAGCAGATGTATTTAAGACATGGCATAGCTGAACAAAGTCAGGTTAGAGGCTCACTAACTACTGCTTCATGTATTCTTATCTGGTAGAAAAAGTAGATGAAGCATTCCCTGATGACTACGGTAACTGCTGAGTTTTTGTGTTTATCAATAAACTCAGATTTGGGTTTGAATGAAAGCCTGCAGCCCTGTGGGGCTTGGTGGCACATGGTTGGGAACCGCTGGTCTAAACTACCAGCTACACTACCAGTCACACCCTAACATCGTGCATCTACTGTTTTGTCTAGCAGAATTCACTAAATTGTTTTACTAACCTGCCCACCAGCTCTGTTGGAGGCAAGCATGGCCAGCTGTTATGTAGGAGGGTTTGCCACCCAAGAAGGCCATAATATGGCATCCACCACATGTGAGAGGGCTGAGACACACACTGAGAGACAAACTGATGATGGATTGAGAGAGTGACAGACATATGTACTGTAAAAAAAGCATTATATTAAAATTTACATTATATTGATAACTATAAGCTATTGTGTATTGTCAAAGAACATTATTATTCAGGGTTCCAAACCACTGTATTGAAAGTATAAACAGCAAAGTACTTTACAAGTGGGCTGTACATCCAACATGGAAAACAGTACAGCCAATTATATTTGTTGTTGTTCTACAGCTCCAGGTCCGTATTCTGAATTTTTCTTCTCTTCTGAGTTTTTATCAGGTATAGTCCTAAAATCAGACGAAATACTTATTGTAGATGATTTTAATATCCATGTGGACATTGACAACGACAGCCTTAGTATTGCTTTCAACTCATTACTGGATTCAATTGGTTTTAGTCAGAGTGTGCATAAGGCCACTCACTGTTTTAACCACACCCTCGACCTTGTGCTGGCTTATGGCATCGAAATTGAAGATGTAATAGTATTCCCGCTGAATTCTTTATTATCAGACCATTTCTTAATAACTTTCGAATTCTTACTATCTGACTATACAAAATTAGATAAAAGCTTCTACACTAGATGCCTATCTGACAGTGCTATAGCTAAACTTAAGGAAAATATTCCAACAGCATTTAACTCAATGTCATACCTTCATATAACAGAGAAACTTTTTGTTAACTTCAATCCCTCCCAAATTGATAATTTTGTAGACAGTGCTACGGCCTGCCTACGGCCGACTTTAGACTCTGTTACTCCCCTCAAAAAGAAGATGATGAAGCAAAGGATCTAGCACCTTGGTATAACTCCCAAACTCGCAAACTAAAACAAATCTCGCGAAAACTTGAAAGTAAATGGCGTTCCACAAAACTGGAAGAATCTCGTTTAGATTGGCAAGACAGTTTGAAAACGTATAGGAAGGCCCTCAGAAATGCCAGATCAGACTATTACTCATCACTATTAGAAGAAAATAAGAACAACCCAAGGTTTCTTTTCAGCACTGTAGCCAGGCTGACAAGACAGGCACAGCTCTACTGAGCCATCTATTCCTATAGCTCTGAGTAGTGACGACTTCATGAGCTTCTTTGATGATAAAATTATAACAATTATAGATAAAATGAATCACCTTTTGCCCTCAAGTTCTAACAGGTCCCCTTTAAACGCAGGACTGCTAGAAAGAACGACAAGACCTGACATATACTTAGACTGCTTTTACCCTATAAACCTTCAACAATTAATGTTAAAGGTCTCTTCAGCTAAGCCATCTACCTGTCTCTTAGACCCCATCCCAACGAGGCTACTTAAAGAAGCGTTACCCGTGGTTAACACGTCATTACTAGATATGATTAATATGTCTTTACTAACAGGTTATGTACCGCAGTCATTTAAAGTAGCTGTGATAAAACTTCTTCTGAAAAAACCCACCCTCGATCCTGAAGTCTTAGCCAACTATAGACCTATATCTAAACTTCCCTTCCTCTCCAAAATCCTTGAGAAGGTAGTTGCCAATCAGTTATGTGCTTTTCTACATAGCAATAGCCTATTTGAGGACTTTCAGTCAGGATTTAGAATGCATCATAGAACAGAGACGCCACTGGTGAAAATGACTAACGACCGTCTAACTGCTTCAGACAAAGGACTTGTCTCCATACTTGTCTTACTAGATCTTAGTGCTGCTTTCGACACTATTGACCATACCATCCTGTTACAGAGACTGGAACACTTAGTTGGCATTAAAGGAATCGCACTAAGCTGGTTTAAGTCCTATTTCTCTGATTGATCTCAATTTGTTAATGTTAATGATAAATCCTCCAGGTACTCTAAAGTTAACCATGGCGTTCCACAAGGCTCAGTGCTTGGACCAATTCTATTCACCTTGTATATGCTTCTCCTAGGTACTATTATTAGGAAACATTCAATTAACTTTCACTGTTATGCGGATGACACCCAACTATACCTATCAATTAAGCCAGACGAAACCAGTCAGTTAACTAAATCCAAGCATGCATCAAAGCATATAAAATATAGCATATAAAAGCATGGATGACCTACAATTTTCTGATGTTAAACTCAGACAAAACTGAGGTGATTGTGCTGGGTCCTAAACACCTCCGAACCTCATTATCCATAGTTACTCTGGATGGTATTGCCCTGGCCTCCAGCACTGCTGTCAGCAATCTAGGAGTTATTTTTTATCAGGATATATCATTTAACACCCACTTAAAACAAACCTCAAGAACAACCTTTTTTCACCTTCGTAACATTGCCAAAATTAGGAACATCCTGTCTCAAAACGATGCTGAAGAACTAATCCATGCATTTGTTACTTCCAGGCTGGACTATTGTAATTCCTTATTATCAGGATGCTCAAATAAAACCCTTAAGACTCTCCAGCTGATCCAGAACGCTGCATCGCGTGTTCTGACAAGAACTAAGAAAAGACATCATATCTTTCCTGTATTAGCTTCTCTGCATTGGCTTCCTGTAAAATTCAGGATTGAATTTAAAATACTTCTCCTGACCTACAAAGCTCTAAAAGGTCAAGCGCCATCATATCTTGAAGAGCTCATAGTACCTTATTGTCCCGTTAGAGCATTGCACTCCCAGAATGCCGAGTTACTTGTGGTTCCTAGAGTCTCTAAAAGTAGAATGGGAGCCAGAGCCTTTAGCTATCAGGCTCCTCTCCTGTGGAACCAGCTCTCAGTCTGGGTCCCGGGGACAGACACCATCACCACATTTAAGAGTAAACTTAAAACTCTCCGCTTCGATAAAGCTTATAGTTAGGGAGAGAGGAGTTGCAGCGTTCGCCTAGAACGGCGGGGGAGGGTGTATTGTTGCAGACATGGCACCCCTTCTTTTCTCTGCTTCTCTTCATAGTCGTTAGATTCATCTACCATATAATCAATGATATAATCAAAATAGAGGGAGGCAGGCCAGTACAGCTCGATCAGGCACCTCTCTTTAGGACTTCCTTTGACACACTGAGCTTATCTCTCCTCTCTCTTTCCATTTGTGTGCATCCATGTCCCCGAAATGCTTGTTACTTACCTAGCTCTCGGGAGCTTGCTCCCCGGAGTCTTTATGTTTCTTTTCACCCATGACAAAGTCCCGGGATTGCGGTGGCACCGGGGTCATGGTTCCGGCTGTTGCCGTGGTTCTGCTGCGGTTCCCTGCTGTGCTGTGCTGCTCCCTGCTACGCTACTGCAACCACCATTTCTAGTCACTGTTTCATTACCTTTACTGTGACTGTTATTGCCACTGTTCATTAAACCTCCAACCGGCATCGTCAGACACCACCTACCAAGAGCCTGTGTCTGTCCGAGGTTTCTTCCTAAGGGGGAGTTTTTCCTCGCCACTGTTGCACTGAATGCTTGCTCTTGGGGGAATTACTAGAATTATTGGGTCTTTGTAAATTATAGTGTGGTCTAGACCTACTCTATCTGTAAAGTGTCCTGAGATAAATCCTGTTATGATTTGATACTATAAATAAAATTGAATTGAACAATCTCAATCACTGAATTTAAATTGTGTTTTTCTAGCCTTACCGACTATTCAAAGAACTTGACACACACACACAGGCACAATTCACTAGCCTGACATCGTCATACTCAGATTCTGCTCCATTGGGCTGTATTTATGGGGAATGTTTCAACCGAACCAGGAAAGAAAATGCCTCTGCACTCAATTGGATAGACCTACAACCAATCAGAGCAACAGAGACAGATGTCACAAGCTGCAAATCAAAGGCAAGCGGACGGGTGTGGCAATGTGTATACATACATGATCGCGGTTCTCTGTTCCTCTTTTAAAATGAATGCGCTGTCGATATCTTCTATAACAGACTGGATGGTGGAATCTACACATCTCAATTCTCCAGCAGCAGCCATCTTTGTTGTAAACGAATTCAACCCAAGCGCTCTTTAGTGACATGGTTGATTACGTTACTTTTGATCATCTGTCCATCATCGTAAAGCCCACCCTGACAATTTGATTGGTCTGAACATCTCTGGTTTGAGCATCGTTGCTCCACAATGGATCAAGTCCAGACCAAACTTCCCAACCTCAAATGTTGTGGGCGGGGCTAACTTCGGCTGGCATCCAGGCTAACAATTCACCATTCACACAAATTCATACACTGGTGGCCGAGGCTGCCATACAAGCTGCCACCTGCTCATCAGATAAACATTCACACACCAATGGAGCAGCATCGGGAGCAATTGGGGGTTCAGTGGCTTGCCCAAGAACACCAGACCATTCCATTTGGTAGATGACCACTCTACCACCTGGGCCATTTTCTTTTTTTTTCTTTCTGCCTGTCTGTTGTCTGTAATTGCAATTTTAATGCAATGTTTTTGTGCACAGTTTTGTATTGTATTCCAAATGTATAAATACAGTTTAAAATAAAAGTCTGACAGGATGGTTACAGAAAGGTGAGTAAAGAAATCACATGCGGAGCTGACAGAGCACACATTTTGTTATTTAGAAAAAACACCACTTACTGCAAAACTTCCCTATTACTGTAACCTTTTTTTTTTAAGCGTGTTTTCACACAGCGTGAGATGCAGCAATGGTTCTGTTGCCTCGTTTGTTGCGTCCATTTCAAAACATCAGAGAGCAGCACAGGCATTTAAGTGGCATCGAAATAAGGCACTGAAATCTGTTTTGCTATTCGGTCCGGTAGATACCTGTCGTTTAGACATCGGTGCCATATTAGCACCGGGTTTCAGTACCCAACCGCACTTCCTACAAATGCCTAGGCATGTGGCTCAATTAGAAGTTGACCTTTAAGGTGCATATTGATAATCTGTTGAAAAGCTTAGGCCAAAACTGGGATTTCTTTACGGAAGAAATACTTTCCATTTTAGGCCAGAAATATAATTGTGCAAAACTCATTTTTATCTGCATTAAACTATGGTGATGGGATTTACATGCATGCAACTTCATCGCTACTAATAAAATTGGATTCTGCACTCACTATTGCATTTCATGATTCTTTAGGTTGATCATCTCTGTACCAGAGGAGAAAAAAAAAAAATGATGACCTAGACATTGTTAGGTACACAACCTACTTATATCTCCAGCCTACTGATGGCAGTGAGACAGGCAGTATATATCTGTATAAATGACTGGTAGCAGTGAGACAGGCAGTGTAGATGCAGGGCTGGACTGGGACAAAAAATCTGCCCTGGCATTTTTGGCCAGACACATTCCCGGCAGACAGTCCTCTTAAAATATGTGTGCATTCTATGATATGAGTTGCCTAGTGTTCTGCATTCATATGATAGTTTTGGATCCTTCAATAGGGGTCTCAAGACTTATCTGTTGATCTTACACTTAAATAATTAATTAATTCTTAGAGTTATGAGTTGTATATTTATGGAATTTTGTATTATTGATATTTGATATTGTATTGCCATTATTGTTATTATTACTATTTTGCTTAAAATTGGCTTAGCAACTTTTAAAAACATTCATATTTTGTCGCTTTGGACAAAAGTGTCTGCTAAATATAATAACCATAACCCTTACCAAAAGCTACAATAAAGCTGAGAGTAGTATATGCCCTGGAAAAGAGCACCAATACAAGAGAAGCAGTGTACTCACTCACTTTGATTGACGACGGAGGCCATAGAGTACACAATGTCCATACTCAAGTGCAAGTAATTGCCAAAGACGAAGAGTTTAATGTATAATTTCAAATTATTTAATAACATTTAAGTATACAAGTATGTATTGTCAGTAAAGTCAATCAAAATGTTGCCTTGGCCCACACCAATGAACAAGAAAGATTTACTCTAACAAGATAACCTTTAAAATAGTGAGAAACAGAGAGAAATGTCAGCTAAGTTAAGGTATAATTAATTTAGCTTAAATGTCTGGGCAATGTAGAGAGACAGCTGTATACATTGTATACATGAGCCTAGTAGAACAGGCTGCATGGCCCTCTGTACACGCTGGATCTCTTAGCATAAGTTAGGAAGGATAAGTTATGATAAATTATAGATTCAGTCGGTAACCATATTTTCTAGAAAATTTGAGAGCTGAATATATTGTAAACTCACAATGGAATAAAAAAATGGAAACAACAAAGCAACTTTGGCTTTGCAATGCTACTAAATAACATTAGCTACTTAAGCAATTCAAGGAACACTGATGCGTGTATCAACACTGATTTTAGCCTCCCTCCCTTCCTGAGAGTCCTTACCATGTCGTCAGCTACTCTCTCTTCCATCTTTTCCTCACTCGCTCCCATGGCCCTGTCATGGTCACTCTCCTCCTCCTTGGCTTCTTCTCTGTCATGATGTTGTTTCTGCTTTTTTGTATAGCCAGCCACCTCTCCTCCTTCCTCTACTTCAGGTAATGTTGATGTTGAAGCAGCTACTACAGCCCCAAACATGTCAAAAATGTTGGCACATTTTGAGGCATCCGCCTGTAGATTGTTAATCTTTTTTCTCCCGTAATTTCTCTGCACCTCCCTTACGCTTTGGTGGTCGTTTGTCCATTTTAACGTGGGTGCTAAACTTCTAAACTATTACAGCTTGTGCCTCAGGGCCGGGAGTGGGGAAGGGGGTTCCTGGATTTGATTGGGTCAGGCCAGTGCCAATAAAGAAAATTAACCAATGGGCCGCTGTCAGTTCTTTATGGGCCGGCGTGGTCAAAGTGGCCAGTACAGCCCTGTGTAGATCTGTATAAATGACTGGTAGCAGTGAGACAGACAGTGTAGATCTGTATTAGTAACTGATGGCAGTGAGACAGGCAGTGTAGGTCTGTATTAGTGACTGATGGCAGTGAGACAGGCAGTGTAGGTCTGTATTAGTGACTGATGGCAGTGAGACAGGCAGTCGAAGCCTCAGAGTTACGGCAGTAGACAGTGTGTCCAGCTGGTCAGACAGACAGGCAGTAAAGGGCTGTGATTGACAAGAGGTCTTGTGGCTTGCGCCTCTGCACACCACTCATCCGCCACTTCCTGGGCCCTTTGTGTTTCAAACACACACACACACACACACACACACACACACACACACACACACACACACACACACACACACACACACACACACACACACACACACACACACACCATCTGCTGTTGTAATTCACAGGCTGCATGCCGAAGCAGCACACAGCCTCCTGTCTTACTTTGCTTTCTCCTATTCATTCCTCCTTTGCTCGCTCGCAGTCTTTTATTTGGAGGGAGAAAGCCAGGCCGTTCAGAACTTTTGTTTGTACTGGCCACACACACACACACACACACACACACACACACACACACACACACACACACACACACACACACCAAACTTTCAAAACCAATCATTCCACTCCACTTAGAGGATGGCAGTCTGGTTTTGTTGAGTCTTACAATTTATTTAGCCTCTCATATTTTTCCTGAGCTGTGGAGGAGCTCTCCTGTGCTCTCGGGCAGCAGTGGCTGTCAGCAGCTAATTCTGTTTCTAATCATAAAGTTTGCCCATCGTAACAGAACCAAGCACATGTAGTGAATTACTGAGCTATTGATGACTGGAAAATTATCATTAGGTTACTGATCCATCAGATTAGTTTTTTATTTATTTTTATTTTATAATGTCAGGTAATGTGCTAAATACATGAAATTGATGTCAACATTTATTATTTTTAAGGACCCATGGTAAAAGTTAAGATTCTGAATTGGATGACTACACAACAACAACATGAATCTTACAAAAATAAAAGCAAATTAAGATGGATTAAACATCTTGTCAAAAAGCGACCTCTCACCCTTGCAATTGCTTGCTTTGAACAAGTAGTTTAGGGTTGTCACAGGCAAAATAGCATTTTTGTTGTTGCTGATCAGACTACACGTCTTTTGAGATGGTCATTGTATAAGTGTCGGCGATAATACAGGCATTAATTTTTCTCTCTTGTCTGAGGGGTATGGCAGACTACAAGTTGGCCCCCGATCAATCAGAGCTTGTCATCTTTTATCACCTGCATGCTGTACTGTAGATGATGGGTGAAGAGATGCACCCGACAGACTTCACTGTTTCACCTGACAGCACCAACAACAAATATGTCCTTATGTAATCATTGTTTGACACATGAAAGTGAACCTGCAAACTTTGTCTTTTTCTCTCCGAGTCAGTAGAGTGAGGGTGAGCAACATACACCCTTGAAGTGATTAAGCTGTGCGATAAACAAGTCTTGACTAAAGATGGAAATATCAACAAATCTCCGCTCCCATCTTGAAACTCACTATCCAACAGAATTCGCAAGTCTCCCAGGACTCCATCCACAAAAAACAGCTAGACCAACACATCTACCATGGTGAGCAATCAACCCCCAGTCATCAGGGCTTCACTGAAATGACCGGCAGCTCGGGGTGCTTTGTTACCGGCTCACAGTCACCTATTCTTGGGTAACTGAACCACCAACTACCGCTGACCTGACGGAGCACCATGCGGAGCACCATAGTCAATGTCGCAGAGCTCTGCAGCGACAAAACAATATCTACTGCCGCTGATACGACGAGCTGTGACGGAGGTCTGTAGCCTGCGTCATGAAGCTCTGTGGCAGCCTAGCAACTGTCGCTCTGAAGCACGGAGGTCTGTAGCACGGAGCTCTGTAGCCGATGTCACCTGACCAGCCTGAGGTATCCTAGTTTTCGTACAATATCATACGAACCTGTTCATGAGACTGCGTTGATTGTAGTTATAAACTTGACAGAGAAAACTCAACTGAAATTTTAGCTTTCGAAATAATCAATGAAGAATCAGTTAACGGATGAATCGCGAGGTCGCAGATTTAACTGCAATCCGTGCATCTCTGAAGAATCAGTTAACGGATGAATCGCGAGGTCGCAGATTTAACTGCAATCCGTGCATCTCTACTAGGTACGGTGGAAAAGATAGTCGATTGATCTGATTTCAGCATGCCCTTGTGTAAAATAGCGCATTCTACTTATAATTTGTGGCCACCAGAGCCATAGAGAGAGTTGAGACACTCGATCTCGCTAGCGGGGTGGTCACGTGGTTCATGTAAGCCTGTGTAATTCCAAAACACGCTGCGCTGTCATGTTCTTCTATGGGACTGATGGCATCGATTGCGATATTGAATGGTAAATATAAATGAAAACACATACCCAAGTACTTGTTGACTGTTATTGCATTATTGCATATTTGTAAATGTCAGTTTTACATTTGGAGTGGTAGGGTGACAACTGAAAGCTATGTATAAGTATTACTTAGATACGTTTTTAAGTTTTTGAGGGAAATCTTCATGTTCGTGTTAGCATGGGTAGCACTAGGCTACTGGCTTTAGTGGCTTAACCTTAACTTTTACCTTACTACATCTCTGTTTTGAAATCAAAGACGATCCAAGATGTTCTTTTTTGCGCAACTGGACTGCTGGATTTCCTTCATTTTGCTTGTAATTCCGATTCACTTACCCGTGGTCAGAGAGCGAGTGAGAAAGCAGAGTAGCAACAGTCCATTCAGCATTGAATGTCCAGCCCACTTATTCTAATGAGGCAGGAGTTGACCACACAACCATGATACTTTTAAGACTAAGCCATACACAGAGTATCAAATATATTAAAGAATAACAACTCATTACGCTTGGATGAATGAATGAAATAGTATTTTTTTTATTAAACAATGAGTGAGACAACAAGAACAAGTGTGTTTGTTTGTGTTTGTTTGTTGTGTGTGTGTGTGTGTGTGTGTGTGTGTGTGTGTGTGTGTGTGTGTGTGTGTGTGTGTGTGTGTGTGTGTGTGTGTGTGTGTGTGTGTGTGTGTGTAAAACGAGAACAAAGTGAAGGAACAGGGATGAATATTGTGTATGTGTTAAGCAGAGAGGAATACAGTGGGGAAAGGAGACAAAAAAGAATTAATTTGGCGCTAAGAAAGAAGAACAATTTAGTTAACCAGAAGTTCACCCAAATGTTTAACATAGACCAAATTAGAGCCCTCTGACAGGAAAAGAAGAGAGGAATATGGTGGGGAAAGGAGACAATTAAAAAAGCAATACAAATAGGATTTACCGCTGGCACCACTGGTTATAAAACCCTCCAGGAAATGCAGATTCCACTGCCTAACATCTGCACGGTGCAAAAGAGGGATGCAGCATGTGAAGCATGTAAAGCTGGAGCCAGAAATTTTGGGGGAAGTGTTTGAGATGCTGAGTGTTTAGAAAAAAAAATTGTGGAACAAAAAACAAGTGGGAACAAGTATGAACAAGAACAACAAAGCAAACATACAGTAAGTTTGAACAAGAACAACTTACTGTAATAAATAAAACAAAGTTAGTCATGTGTGGAAAAAGAACAACAAATGTGTGAACAGGTTTGCTGTGTATCTAACTTGAAAAACAAGAACAAAGTGAAGGAACAGGGAGGAATTTTATAAGTGATTAATAAACAAAAAAAAAGGTTAAGTATTGCAAAGTGCATCACGGCTGAAAGGAAGCACAAACAAGTACAACCCCAAATAAGAAAAAGTTGGGACAGTATGGAAAACACAAATAAAAAAAGAAAGTAGTGATTTCTAAATGTACTTTGACTTGTATTTCATTGCAGACAATACAACAGCACATCATTTAATATGTTCCTCATGATTTTTTAAATTTTTTTTTCAAAAAAACAAAATTTCTATTTTGGTTCTTGCAACACATTTCAAAAAAAGTTGGAACAGTAAAGCATTTACCACTTTGTAATGTTGCCATTCCTTTTCACAACACTTAAAAGACGTTTAGGGACTGAAGACACCAAGTGATGAAGTGTTTCAGGTGTAATTTTGTCCCATTCTTGCTGCAAACAAGTCGTAAGGTGGGCAACAGTACGGGGTCTTCGTTGTCGCATTTTGAGCTTCAAAATGCGCCACACATTCTCTATTGGAGACAGGTCGGGACTGCAGGCAGGCCAGTCAAGTACCCGTATCCTCTTCCTCCGCAGCCAGGACTTTGTAATGTGTGCAGAATGTGGTTTCGCATTATCTTGTTGAAATATGCATGGACGTCCCTGGAAAAGATGTCTTCTTGAAGGCAGCATATTGTGCTCCAAAATCTCTATGTACTTTTCAGCATTAATGGTGCCATCACAGAAGTGCAAGTTACCTTTGCCAAGGGCACTGACACAACCCCATACCATGACAGACCCTGGCTTTTGGACTTGTTGCTGGTAACAGTCTGGATGATCCTTTTCTTCTTTGGTCCGGAGCACACGGCGTCCATTTCTCCCAAAAAATACCTGAAATACTGATTCATCTGACCACAGTACACGTTTCCACTGTGTGATGGTCCATCCCAGATGCCTCCGAGCCCAGAGAAGTCGACGGCGCTTCTGGACACTGTTAACATAGGGCTTCCTTTTGGCACAGTACAGTTTTAACTGGCATTTGTGGCTGTAACTACGTATTGTGGTACTTGATAAAGGTTTGCCAAAGTAGTCCTGAGCCCATGTGGTGATATCGCTTATAGATTTCACGGTTGTTCAGCTTAGGCTTGCGCCCTTGTCCTTTACGCACTGAAATTGCTCCACATTCCTTGAATCTTTTAATTATGTTATGCACTGTTGAAGGTGAAATAAGCAAATGTCTTCCTATCTGTCTTTGAGGAACATTGTTTTTAAACATTTCAATAATTTTCTCATGTATTTGTTGGCAAACTGGCGATCCTCGGCCCATATTTGCTCCAAAAGGACTAGACCTTTCTTGGATGCTGCTTTTGTACCAAAATCATAATTACAATCACCTGTTGACATCACCTGTTTCAAATCACATCATTATTTAACCAATTTACCTGATTACTAGCCCTTAATTGCTCCTGTCCCAACCTTTTTTGGAATGTGTTGCAGGTCTGAATGACAGGAAAGGATGTATATTTACAAATGAAATTAGGCTAACCAGACAAAACATGAAATATTTTGTGTTCACATTGTCTGCAATGAAATACAAGTCAAAGTACATTTAGAAATCACTACTTTCTTTTTTTATTTGTGTTTTTCATACTGTCACAACTTTTTCTGATTTGGGGTTGTAGAAATATAACAGTTAACGGAGTGTGGAACAAAAAACAAGTGGGAACAAGCATGATTAAGAACAACAAAGTAAACACCTCCCTCCCTCTCATAAGTGGTTGAGGAAAAGTTGTCACCCGCTCTCTGTGATGTTCAATGGTGTCATGGTTCATTGGTTACAACTAACATTTTATAGATCAGTGGTCATACCATGGCTGGCTGTGCAGCATTTGGATGCGAGAAGGGTTACCGAATGTATGGCTTCCCCAAGGACCAAGAGCACATGAAGAGATGGATGGCATTGGTCAGCCGTCAAAACCTGCAAATGACAGGGGCCAGCAACAGTCGAAAACTATGTCATGTAAGTAATGTTCACAGAGGTGATATCACTTGCTAGCTTTTCAAAGGGCATCATATTTCTAAGTGTAGAGAATTATGACTTTTCGATGATATTTGAAGTGCAATGGAAACTGATCTTACAAGCCTACTGACAGGTACACTTTGAAGATGACCAATTCACTGCCACAAAAACAGGAGGCAAGTTGAAGTTGAGGCCAGATGCTGTGCCAACAATATCCATTCATCGGCCTAAGCCGAGGAGGCTTACATGACAGGAAACAGAGAGAGTGATCAAGAGGCCACTTTGCCAGAGGCAGGTGATCCAGGGATGTGTGTGCCACGGGCCAGTCAGTCAGGGACGAGCAATGAAGAAACAACTTTTCCAGGGCCAGGTGCTCCAGGGACCAGTCTGCCAGGGACTGATAGGGCAACCGTGGATGACATAATAAGGCAACCCGAAATGGAGAAATTAATGAGAAGGAGAACAGAGAGGGCTCTTGCACAACAAAAAAGACAGGAAAAGAAGAGAGGAATACGGTAGGGAAAGGAGACAATTAAAAAAGCAATACAAATAAAATTTACTGCTGGTGCACTGGTTATAAAACCCTCCAGTAAATGCAGATTCCACTGCCTAACATCCGCATGCTGCAAAGGAGGATGCAGCATGTGAAGCTGGAGCCAGGAGTTTTGGGGGAAGTGTTTGAGATGCTGAGGCTGAAGGCAGGTGGTATGAGTGAAATGGAGAGAGAGTGTGTGCTCTCCTTAGATGAGATGTCAATTACTCCAAGCGTGGAGCTCCATATGGGAACAGGGAGGCTATTTGGCAATATCACGCTGTCTGACCACAAAGGACAAGTGACGCATGCACTGGTGTTTGTGCTGGCTGGAGCTATAACACGGTGGAAATAAGTTGTGGCATACCACTATAGCGGCAATTCCACCAATGCACAGTTTACCGGCCCATCATAGTCAGCATTGTTGAAGCGGCGCCATCTGTAGGGCTTCATGTGCTTAACATCACCACAGACATGGGGAGCCCCAATAGAGCAATGCGGAAGTCCTTTGGGGTGACCTGTGACAAGCCATGGATCCAGCATCCTGTTGAGGCAAACCAGCGCCTCCATTTCATGACTGATGTTCCTCATCTCATCAAGAACTTGAAGAGTGCCATTATCCGTGGTCACATCATGACCATACCACAGGATGTGGTGGAAAAGGAGCACCTGCCGTCCAGTGAGGTCTCTGTTGCCCCCTTAAAGGATCTGGTGTCCTTCCAAGAGGGCATGGCACCCAATCTGTCCAGAGGTGTCCTGGAGCCTAGCCATTTTGAGAAGATGAAGGTGAGTTCAGCAATGCACGTATTTAGCAAGTCAACAAGTGAGGTACATGGTGGAGGAGGAGCGCCAGGGAGTGGGACTCATTTTCAGCCCTGGAGTTTCATGCCTCAGGCCAGCCCACTTTACTTCACAAAAAAATGTAAAATGTCAACCTTATAAGTCTGCAATAGCGTCCTGTTCTCTACAGCCTTGTAATTCCAGTAATTCAGTGTATTTTTGTAAAATATCACCATTTCCAATTTTTTAAATTGTCACTTAGTTTTTCAGTGCTGTTTTGCGCTTTCTATTACCCGTTTAAAACAGCTTATTTTTGCTCTCTGTGGCATCCTCCAACAAGCACCAGTGACTGATGTGTACACGGACAGTTTGATTGTTTTTTTAGCAGGGTTCTGCCGTCGGAGGACTCAAAACATAAATACGACATCATTAATCAACAGAAGTTACTCGATGGCCAGCAATGGAAGAATGGTGTCCAACGCCGTAGAATGGATTTTTGGAACTAAGCGAGGCTGCATAACCCGGAAGTAGGCAGCAAAAAGCGTACAACAGAGTCCAATGGGAGTGTCGCCACTCTGTTTTCCTTAAACAGGGGGGATGGATGATTTCAATATCGCCCAACCCTAATACCCAGAGCATGGAGAAATATTTGTCTGTGATTCTGGCTGCTCTGGCATTGTTAAAGGCATTCTCCACTCTGCTGCTTCCGGTTTTGTTCTGTCCTCTGCCAAGCGTCATACCACACTGGGAGTGTCTCAGCAGTGCTTATTGTTTCTACAAGTACTTCAATCACATGTTTATTAAACTAATATCTACCTTCCACTCCAAGCACTCCTGTAATTCAACTCCATGCCTTCTCTTTTCTGGCGTTTTCCTGATAAAAAGGATCTCTGATGTCGTATTATTTTTTCCACCTCCAAGATGAATCTCTCGCAGGAGCCGCTTCACGCACGCTTCTGGGGCGCGCCGTTGTGCGGCTGGTGGAAAATCAAGCATTGACTTGAATGGCCGCGATTGCGCCCAGTGGAAAATGCCTGTTAGAGGACTTTGCTGATAAACACAGCCTGTATGTAACTTCTTTACCATGGTTTTCATGGAGCAGAGAGAGATATGTATGTGCAAACAGGTGAGTGGAGGCATGTCTACATCCATTCATGGCTAACTGTGGAAGTTGAAATCAGGCCTTATTGTGACCAGTTTAAAAAAAAATTAGATATTTAGAACAGAACTATGCATGCACCCAGCTGCATTAGTTTGCAGAAAACAGTGTGTATGCATATTTTAGCCATGCTAGCGGCGTGGCGGTAGAGATGGCAATGTTGGTCTGTCGACCAATCCTCAATTTGGTTCACACTGAAATATGTCATGAATACTACGCTGGATAGACATGAAATTTTGCACATTCATGGTGCCTAGAGGATGATCCCTATTTACTTTGTTCCCCTGGCATTTTTCCCTGTGCTACCTGCATATCAAAGTTTGCACTTTGTTTACTGCTAATTAGCAAATGTTAAGTTAAGTATGATCGTGAATACAGTGAACATACCTGCTTAGCATAAGCATGTAAGCATTTTCATTGTCACCATGTTAGCATGTTGACATTAGCATTGAGCTCACAGGGCTGCTAATAATCTGCTCATTGGAGTCACAATAGTATTGGAGTCTGCGACCTCATTCTGGGAACATGCCAAATGCATTTGGAGTCCTGGCCCAGAGCCATTAACTACCAATAGTTAATGTAATTTCATATTCATAATGAGTTCTCATGTGCTCAATGCCGCCTGGTTACACACAATGCATCAATGTGTCACTGTCAGTCTTCTTGGTAATTACAGTAATTATAATGTATTGATGTCAAAATGCCACACAAACATCTTTGTAGATATGTTACAACAATGCAATTGCTGCTAGTGACATACCGACAGCTAGTTAGACACTTCCTGTTCAATGCATTACTCTAAATGAACCAGTGGCTGCAAAGGGATGTCGATGTTTAACCTACAGAAGTAGGTCAGACACCGTGGGTGTGAGCGGCATGCAATGATTACTTTGTAAAGTCCTCTATGCATTGTTTGGTGATGTGGTGACACACACACACAAACACACACACACGCACACACACACACACACACACACACACACACGCACTGAGTGCAGCTACCTGATCTCTGTCATCATGCTGGTATGTGTTACCATTCATTCCACACTACTCCCCCGCAAGTCCCACAATCCATTATGTGTACCTAACAAACAGGTGTGTCACTTCTGGGAGAGGCCTTTCACAGACTGTAAATATAAAACCAAAAAGTGGTAATGGTTGCGGGGCATTAAATTAAAATCTGCATGCTCACACAACACTTTCACCAGCTGCACGTTAACACATGGACAATTGTGAAATACTGATTTCCTATTGTGTGTGTGATGGAGATTGTATTTATTATATTTGAATTCGTCATTCATCAGAGAAAGTGATTCCAAGGTACTCCATTGTACATGTGTTGTTCACAAATGTGCTGCACAACAGCCCACATTGTGCATGTTGCAAAGAATTAGACATAGACTCTAGAACTGACAGGTCAAACCAATGCTGAAGTGCCTGCAACATGCATTTTTAATTTCCAGCACTGGTTGTAAAAAGAAGTCAAATTCTATAAAAGTCTATGAGCAAATGACTCAATAAACATTTTCATAATGAGTTTATGGTCTCAATCACTACTTTCAAGTCTTCTTCTATACAGCATGATGTTAGTTTGGTAAATGATAGTCCAATTTATTTTAAAATAGACGATAAAGCAGGGGATGTTTTAGGGAGTGGCTAACTTGTGATTGACTAGTCGCTTCCACGGCGACAATAATAATATCGTCAATCATGATAAAGCCTTAGCAATACCTATCTATGGCTCTGTGCACATTTAAATATCCTTGAACTGGTTTTAGTTCTACAATATCATTAGTTAGATTATTTGAAAGTAACCTTTAACATAAATAAATCATACACATTTTGTCAAATCAAAATAAAATTAAGGGTGCTTGTGTAGCTCACCTGGCAGAGCGTCCACCCATATACAGAGGCTCAGTCCTTGCCACAGCGGCCGCGGCCCTTTGCTACATGTCATTCCCTCTCTCTCTCTCCCCTTTCATGTCTAAGCTGTCCTATCGAATAAAGGCCTAAAATGCCCCAAAATCTGTATAGATTTTAGACTACAGGTGAATCAGTCACTACACAAACAAAGGCCAAGTTAGTGTTGTGTCCTGTTGGTACTGTTGGTGAACACTGGGGGTGATAGAGTGCGCAGGAGGTTATACAAGTGAATGTTATGTACGTAGAAGAAGAAGAAGAAAGTTGGAAATAGCAGGATACGTCTCTCGGCTCTGGCTTAAAATAGCTTTACAAAACACCAATGTTAGCAACAAGTTGAAGTTGAAGTTGAAAGTTGAAATGTCTTTAATGTCCCGAAGGGGCAATTTGGTTCACAACAGGAAGCCAACACATACACTATAATGGCTAAGCCTACAAACTTAAAGCCACTGAGGGGCTGCTATACAGACTTAAAACAAACAAACAAACAAACAGTAAACTAGCTGACGCGCTCTCTTCCATAGCGTAGGCCTACTGTGGAAATCACTGACTCCAATAGTCATCGTTGCGTTTTGATGGTCATTTATTGATCACAAAGTTCTTATACACAAGTTTTTGAGCCGTTTCCGCTCTACTTCCTAATTCCTCCTGTCGATGCAATCCACTTCCGTTCTGGCGGGCGGGTTTGTTTTGCTAGCTAGCTCCGTTGTGCCGACAAAGCACTGATATCGCAGTGACAAAGAGGATATAACAATTACAACATGAAGAAAAGTGGTTCGGGAATGACGTGTGCGGTAGTTGGTTGCAAACGCTCGAAAAAGCACCAGAACGAGTGGTTAGATAGATAGTGCTGAGACCACAAACCAGCTACGAAGACGCAATGCACATGCGCTCCATTCTTTACATTTTTTACGCAAGCCTGATACTGACTCGGAATCAAGGATGAACAGTATTAATTAATAATAACAATAATAATAAAGAGATAGGCCTAGGCTACAACGGTCAAATAATCTAGTTACCTTCCACAGGATCGCAGCTGAGTGGGAACAATATCTCCCTGGTCCAGCAACACACGTACATCCCGCAGTTTTGTCTTCTCCAGCTTCAGTTACCAGCACCCAAGCATTATGCCACGCATTGTTCAAACACTGGCTGGGCTCTACATTTGCTTTCAGATAAACAAAACGATCATGTTTGTATGACATGACACAACCGACTTTGTTGCTGTGCAGATATTGATATGCCTCGGAGGCTTTCAGATAGTCCATTGCTTTTCCATCTATTGCCGTGGATTGCACGAAGTAGGCGCAAATCTTGCTGTACGTTATGCTGGGCCACATCGTCATGTTATCCTCCCAGTTCTGCACTGAATTCGGGTGGGGGAGAGTAACGCCATATCCAGTCAAAGTAGTAGAACCGTGTTCCCAAGCTAGCACTGCTAGCACCGACATCGCTGTGTTTACACCGGCAGACGCTGCGCTAATCACTTCCGGCGGAAATGAAATGCATTTGTGTAGAGTAATATCGCCACCCATGATTTGGCGCGTAAACTTGTCTATATCAACATGCAAGAAACCATGTGTCCATCAAGCTCCATCGACAAACATTTCATCATCCACATAAGCGTTGCGCACTGTAGCGATTTGATGCGGTCAAAAACTGTTTGTGCTCCTTTGCTTAACAGCACCCCTAGTTACCTGTTGAAAGGTTCCTACCTATATAGACTTCACTCATTTGCCTACCAGTGCCACCAGTGGACAATTTGTGTCCTACACCCAAACCAATGAAAATGGCTCTTACTTTACTCTCATTTGCACAAAAACACATAAGAACATGAGATAATAAATTGAACAGATCCAGAAGTGCTGTCCTTCTTAAGAAGTTGGCCCTTTTTGGGCTAGAAACGGCCCTGCTAGCTGGTGTGTCTAACAGCATGTTGCCAAAGAATAAATGTGATGGAGAGATCTCTTTGCAGACTTTTGTCCCGTAAGGGATGAACAGGAGTAAGTAAGTGAAGTGGACAATGTTGGTGACATGATTTAAACTGTTGTGGAGTTCTGACTCCTTATAGTTAACACTATATATGATGACTACTTTTACTTCTACAATGCAATCACCTTGCAGGATTTTGTGTCATCCAAATTCACTAAACTTTCACTGTCATTATGGGCAGCTTTAATACAGTAAACAAAGGACTTGTCATGGATGACCTACGATTTTCTGATGCTAAACTCAAACAAAACTGAAGTTATTGTGCTGGGATCTAAACAACTTAAAAACTTACTATCTAAAGATATAGCTACTTTGGATAGTATTGCCCTGGCCTCCAGCACTACTGTCAGAAATCTAGGAACCATTTTGATCAGGATATATCCTTCAACACCCACTTAAAATAATCCTCAAGAACTGCCTTTTTTCATCTTCGTAACATTGCCAAAATTAGGCACATCCTGTCTCAAAACAATGCTGAAAAACTAGTCCATGCATTAATTACTTCCAGGCTACTGGACTACTGTAACTCCTTACTATCAGGTTGCTTAAATAAGTCACTTAAGACTCTCCAGCTGATCCAGAACGCTGCAGTGCGTGTTCTGACAAGAACTAAGAAAAGAGATCATATATCTTTCCTGTATTAGCTTCTCTGCATTGGCTTCCGGTAAAATCCAGGATTGAATTTAAAATACTTCTCCTGACCTACAAAGCTCTAAATGGTCAAGCACCGTCATATCTTGAAGAGCTCAGAATGCAGAGTTACTTGTGGTTCCTAGAGTCTTTAAAAGTAGAATGGGAGCCAGAGCCTTTAGCTATCCGGCTCCACTCCTCTGGAACCAGCTCCCAGTCTGGGTTTGGGAGGCAGATACTGTCACCACATTTAAGAGTAAACTTAAAACTCTCCTCTTTGATAAAGCTTATATTTAGGGAGTGAGGAGTTGTAGCGTCCGCCTAGCCCGGCCCACCTGCTTTTCTGTCCCAGAAATGCTTGTTACTAACCTAGCTCTCGGGAGCTTGCTCCACGGAGTCCTTATATTTCTTTTCACCCAGGATGAAATCCTGGGATTAGGGTGGCACCAAAATCATGGTTCCAGCTGTCGCCGTGGTTCTGCTGCAATTCCCTGCTATGCCGTGCTGCTCCCTGCTACGCTCTGCGGTGCCCCGCAGTGCCCTGGAGCACCCTGCTGTATCCTGCTGCATCCTGCTACGTCCTGCTATGTTCTGCTGTGCCATGCTACATCCTGTAACGCCCCGCAGTCCACCGCTATGCCATGAACTACTACAACCACTATTTCTAGTCACTGTGTCATTATCTTTACTGTGACTGTTATTGCCACTGTTCATCACACCCCCAACCAGCTCCGTCAGACACCACCTACCAAGAGCCTGGGTCTGTTCGAGGTTTCTTCCTAAAAAGGAGTTTTTCCTCGCCACTGTCGCACTGACTGCTTGCTCTTGGGGAATTATTGGAATTGTTGGGTCTTTGTAAATTATAGAATGTGGTCTAGACCTACGCTATCTGTAAAGTGTCCTGAGATAACTCTTCTTATGATTTGATAGTATAAATAATATTGAATTGAATTGAATAATGTGCTCACTACACAGGCTACACACAACCTTTTGATGCTGCTCATTGGTCAATTACAAGGTTATTGAAAAGTACCAATGAAGTAAATGATTCAAGAATACTTCTAAAAGCCCTCGTACAGTAAGATCTATGATCAATCATGACTGAGATGGGAGATACAATGATACCCAGGTGATTGGAGAATGTGTTTACATACACCGTGTTCTTACTGTAAACCTTTGCATACAAATCAGATTTCCCTACCCCCTGACTGTATTAGTATTACTGACAGATGACGCTGCTTCCTGACTTCCTGACTCTCTCTCTGTGTGTGTGTGTGTGTGTGTGTGTGTGTGTGTGTGTGTGTGTGTGTGTGTGTGTGTGTGTGTGTGTGTGTGTGTGTGTGTGTGTGTGTGTGTGTGTGTGTGTGTGACAGACAGGGGGGTGCAAATGTGTCCAGATTTAACAAATACTCAAATGTCCAGTGGGACTTTGTGTGGAATTGTTTTTTTTTGTCTATTACAAGGAAACATGGCTCTGTATAATGATGCTCACATGTAAAATGACAGTTAGGAACCTGGTTAGTACTAGTGAAGTACTTTTACTTGAGTACAACATTCTAATACTAGTAAACTAAGTCCTGCATTCAAATGTTTACTCAAGGAAGAAGAAGAAGAGTTATCAGCACAATGTACTTTCATTGACTGAATGTCTGTATAAGGTGAAGCTTACAACTCTAATATAATGCTGGATAGTTTAATGAATAATAATGCATCATATTTTAATTGTGATATTTTGCGAGTAAAATCTGAATCTGCAACGTTCTCTCTCAGGTAAATGTAGTATTACATGTTTTCCTCTGAAGTAGAAGTACACAGTTAGTCAGTAGTATACAATGGGGTTGCATTGGGCTACTTCTGTAAGTGATTTTGGGGTACATTGGTTCTGAAGAAAGCTGGAAGCAGCGATACCACAGGCCAAGCATTTTGAACGTGCACTGCACTAGTCAGTTGGAAGACACGATGGAACCTGTGTGTGTGTGTGTGTGTGTGTGTGTGTGTGTGTGTGTGTGTGTGTGTGTGTGTGTGTGTGTGTGTGTGTGTGTGTGTGTGTGTGTTGGACCTGTGTACACACAGGTCCAAAACACACAGTATGTAATAACAGAGTGTACAAATGTAATGTCCCAGTGGATCATTAAAGTATGTCTTATTCTAATTCTTCTTATTATTATTATTATTATTATAATAACAAATTGAGACAATGGCCAATGTGAGGGAAATAAGATTGGGGGTGGGGGGAGGGGGGTGTCTCTGCAGCAGGCCCTGGACAGCTTGGGAAAGTTATAGTAAACTAATTCCACAAAGTTAGAGAAATGTTGCTGCAGTCTGCAGTTGTCAAACAAGTACAGCTAACATTAAGCCAAGGTGACACAGGAGTGATCACAGTGATGCAACATGGGTTTCCATTTGTGGCATCTACATTTGCGGTACCTCCAGTAGCTTTCCACTGAACATGCCTGGTCATATTTGCGGGTGGAAACAAATATGATTCAACAGTAAGTATTTCATAAGGTTAACAATATTGTACAATGGGGCAGCCTGTCAAAGATCTCTGTGAGATTTTTAAAGTTGAATGTCAATGGAAGCCAATGACACAGTTTCTGTTAGAGCCAATTACCTCACAGCCATTCTCACTCCCTGCTAGGCCTTCTAACATTGGACAGAGATAGCTGTGTGACAGACACAAGACAATACTGCTGCCATTGTTTAACTTTGGTCTGGTGCCAAAACCTCTTGAGGAATTACAAACATGCAGGCGGTGTACATGCGCTCATACAGGCCTGACGAAGATCTGCAATGAAGATTGCACAAGTCAAAATGATTAACAGGAACAGAAGGAACATCACACAGCTGTTGTCATTTTTTTTAAGGCACAGATCTATCCAGATCTCTCATGTCAGCTCAAATTTATGCTAATTTATGCTATTTACAGTTTGTTTCAATCACTTTGGCACAGATGTCAAATGGTTATTAAACTTTGTCAAACCATATGACTATTTATATGAACATTAGGTCAGTTGTTCACATGATTATAATCATTTATAACTTTGACACAAAATGCATTGAGTAAGCCTTGCAGATCAAAATAGTTTGTGTTCATTTGTTATTGAATCATATTGGTCTCGAATGCAACTATACACATGTTCATTGTGTAAATCCCTACATACTAAATAGAGCAAAAAACAACCACAATAAACACACATATATATTAGATACATAATAGGTATGTGGTATTGTTGTAAAAGAAAATTTCTTTTTCAATTTAGAGCAACCAAACATAGTTTGTTGCCCAACCTCCCACCATACTCCCCATTGCTCCCACTGAGTCATGATCCCATTGTCTCTTTTCTGCATGGAGATGGACGGTGTATGATCACCGTCCTCATGACCAGTTGTCCTTACTGGGAGCAATGAATGCTGGTTGTGAGTATATCACAGAATAATTGATACACTTGCAGCATGTTTTCTTTATCCTTGCACATATTGTACAGTAGTTCCTGGTTATTTTGCTGTTGCATACCTTTTTTTCTGTACAAGCTTCCTTCACGAATTTACAGTTGGCTGGTATGTACATACATTGAGAAATAAATGTTTTGTTGAAAGTGTAGTGTGTGCCATGGCTGACATCAATACTATTCAGCTGCCTAAATATACAATGTTAGCAACTGCAATATTACATAGTGGGTAACTATCACACTTTCAGAGTACACTGTCATTTGACAAGAATACCAAGACAAGAGAACTGCTCTACCCCCTGAGCCACAGGTTTTCAAACGTAAACAGACAAAAACTGAAAAGGGTTGAGAAGATGGGCACCAGATATGATCCCCAGAGGATGGACAAGCAAGACCATCTCTGTGTCCATCTTTGCATCTGAGGAGACATCGAGGCATGCATGGAGGTATTATACACCAGCTGCACTCCTGACAACATGGATCTTCTCTGCTGCATCTTGCTAGCCAATGTTCAGGCTTTGGATAATACACTGGAGGATCGGGATCAGTAACTGTATAGTTCTTTGCTTTACCAAAGCTTGGCTTAATCCTGGAATACTGGACAGCACCATCTTGCTAAGATCAAAGTATGCCCCTGGTGACTTGATGTCAGGAAATGGTCAAGTCAATCAGAGGCCTCTCTAATGTGAATCTATACTTTAACATTATAACGTTATTGGCTTGACGTTATAACCATCAAGCTACTAACGGCAACACACCGGACACGGAAGCGCTGTGAAGCGCCGTGAAGCTATTAACATTTTGGCACCCATGTTATCCAATCTGTCAGCTGCGATCAGGTGCCCGTGCACTGCAGCAATCGTTTTGGCGTCTCACCTATTTCTTCTACGAGCTGCGAGCATTCGCTCATCATGCCAGGTAGATAATCAAACACAGGAAGGCCACAGGGCCGGATACTTCACAAAATAAAACACATTTCAAAATAAAAACCATTTTGGCTCAGGGTACAATGTTGACTTCTCAACTGTCTTAATTTCTTTGGGCTCCTTCTGTAAGTAATTTTGGGGTACAATGGTTCTAGAGAAAGCTGCAAGCAGCAATACAAGCAGCCAAGCAGTCAGCCCGTTCCAAACAGGCACATTTTGAACGGACACTGCACTAGTATCAATAATGAATGGATTGCCATGAAATTTGGTACACACATTTGTGTCCCCCAAAAATGTGTGTCCTCAAATTTTGGTAAGAGATACGTGCTAATGAGGAAGGAGAGGAGAGGCAACATGAATGCATCCTTAGTACCTGACTAGATGATTTCAATGCTCAGGGTCTTTGGTGTCACAGGAAAAGCATTGTTTCCTACTTCCTACCCTCCTGTTTTATGCCTCTGAAGAAGAATAGCAGGGGATGTGGAGGAATATAGCCCGCCCGTATTTATTGTAACAGACGACACACTGATTTTACTTCCTCTAGACCTCGACGTCTAGTCGCCACGCGACTCTTACTGTATGTGCGTGTGTCCCCCAAATAGCTCTTTTATACAGGAACCAGCAGGAACTCTCAGCGGTGAAAACAACCAGGAAATGGGTGGTTTCAGGGACAGGGTCCCTGTTTCTGTTCAGCATTAGCAAAGCCTTGCTGTAAACAACAGACAACCAACACCAAACTTTCTTTAATAGGTAACTAAACATACGTGACGGATTTGTGTGTAACTTTCTACACGCATTAATTGTTTTTTATTGCCAATTTGGGCAGACAGATTATTAAGTAACTTAAAGGGGATATACTCAAAATACTAAAAAGAAGTGGTCTGGGATTGCCACCACACAGCTCTCACAGATGGTTTTCCAAATACCAACACTTTGTCACGGTCCTCTGTATCTGATACCAATGCAGAGGGCAATCACATGCACTAACCTGCATGTGTAGCTGGACTGGCCTTCAAAACAGAGGACAGAGAAGCTTGGATTACAACACACACAGACAGAGTGTGACTTAATTCTCTGCTCAGGATGCCATTACTTCACTACATAGCAAATATTTGTTTACTGCTATAATAATGTTCTGAATATCAAGTAGAGCACCTTTAAATAAAATGAGAACTTCTCAGTTGCCAATAAGAGCATGTTACAGTTTTTTACAACTGCTTGCACACTAAATCTTTACATGTCATATGATTTTTGAAACCTCTCACTCAAAGAGTAAAACTACCCACCAAATCGCCAAAACCATAAACTATTTCTTAGGCTTTTGCTTAGTTTTCAATTGCATAAAACACTTTTTTCAAACCCTGCACACAATCTATACCAAAGACACACAAATCTAACAGGAAGTGACTTGCTTTCCTTTTCCAAACACAACCAATCAAAATGCTACACGTATTCACCAGGTTACACACCCACTCCTCACATGTGCAAACCTTAATTGCTTAACTGTTCACTAACCAATCACTGCTTTAGTATAGGCCTATAAATAGGTCAAAGGTCAGATTACCTGTTTGTTTTTTACAATGGACGCCAATACAGTAATAGATAGAGAGCAGGGGAGGAGGAGGGAGAGGCAGGGGACGACAACCAGGTCAAGTTCAAAGACTTGGAAGAAGAGGAGGAGGAGGAAGAGGAGGAGGGCAAAGAAAAGAAGGAAGGAGAGCCATCTCTGATAAGATCTGGGCCACACTTGTTGATCATGTGATCAACCACAGGTTGACCATGAGAGAACCAACTTGAGTCGATTCACAGTGGCGTCCATAATTCGAACCTTCAGAAATGAGAACAGGTATGCATCTATCTAATGACTATTTCAGCATTACAGTAATGTACTTTAAAATACATATGACTGCATAGTATTGCATACACTTTAGTAGCTCTAAGCTGTCCATTTACTGCACTGCATTGAATGAATGAGGTTGGTTATCATGCTGTACTACATTTTTTTGTAATTTCTTTTTACAGTTCCTTTACTGAACACATACTGTTTTTGAATTCTCTACAGAGTGGAAAGGCAAAGACATCATGGAGCTTGAGGATGCATGTTTACAGATGTACAAGAGACTGCAATTATAAATATGGTTCTGGCCAACAATGCAATAAGGAATTCGAGAAATAACAGAGCATATCTTAAATAATGACACCATATTCAACAACATCAATGCTGTAAGCCTGTCGACCATACAATGCATCCTCCAACGGCACCAAGTGACAATGAAACAACTTTACAAGGTGCCACTTAAGAGAAACTCTGACATAGTCAGAATCTGCAATGTGACTTTGTGGAGGTATGTATGCAACACTACTTCCAGTACTTCAGACACATACCATATTTACTGATCTGTATATTCTTTTGTCCTTTACAGAGAGTATTGGAGATAGATGCCCATGCAATTCGCTATGAATTTATTTATGTGGATGAGGTTGGCTTCAAGAGGAAATACATCTTGTGATGTGGACGAAGTATTTTTGTACCTTCCCCCATATTGACCGTTTCTAAATCCCATAGAGGAATTCTTCTCAGCCTGGCACTGGAAAGTCTACGATCACCAACCCTATGCCCGTATGCCGCTTCTCCAGGCAATGTTTGGCAAGAATAAATATATCTTGTGATGTGGATGAATCATTGTGGCCAGACCCAGCCCAGAGGAGAGATGAAGCTTAGTTTAGCGCTGGTGATCTGGTAATTTATTGGCATTTCTTTAAACCAATCACAAGTGTCTTCGGTGGTGCTAAGCTCTGCATGGAGCCGCTGCAATATAGCCTTGGGAAGGAACTTGTTTTGGTGGAACGTGTACGTTCAAAAGTTGTTTTAGTCGTGCAACAGAAAACTCAGATTGGACAGATAGTCCAGCTAGCTGTCTGGATTTACCCTGCAGAGATCTGAGGAGCAGTTAACCATAGTCCTCATAAATCCACTGGAGTTTTAAATTCCAACACAGACATGCATCCGGCAGAATTTCCTGCGACACCGGAACAATCCTGGAAGTAGATGCTTATGGCATGTTGATCAAAATACATTATACTGGATCCCTGTTGAATAGTGTTACATCCCATATAGGCATTAGTTAATTGCATAAGTCAAGACATGGAAAATGGTTGAACCAGTTGTCATAATCTGTCAAGAATAGTTTTGAACATTTCTACTAGACTTGTTTTTATACATGTGTCCTGAATTAATAAATTGCTCTCAAGTGAATCTTGACTTTCACTAATGGAGGAGAATGTTTGAAGCATTAGATCAATCAATGATCAACCAATTATCTGAAATAGCTCAGAGATGCATCTCCTGAACCTTCAATTGGCAAGCCTATATAGACAGAGCATTTCCGACAATGGAAGAACAACAAGGAAATGAACGGGGTCAACAGCCGCGAAGAAGATGATTACAGAAAGAAGACTGTGTAGTGTAAGAGTATAGGAAGACTGCACTGTAATTCCCCATACAGTGCTACATGTACAGGTCTGCCTAAGGGGTGTTTCCTATGTTTACAATTCTAATTTTGTATTTTTCCTTTGTGCTATGCAGTGCTTTAAAAGATAAGATAATATAGACTGTATTAATCCCGCACTGGGGAAATTCCTGTGCTACAGCAGCTCAACAGAAGAAAATGTACACACATCAGAATAACACAAATACACATTAAGTAGACATAGGAGAAAAAATATACATAAAGTATAGGAAATGGAAATGGAAAAATAGAATAGTTATAATAATAATAATAGTAATAAAACAACCGTATTTACACAATTAACAACCTTATATAAAAAGACAGTTTATAAACACAGATATACAGATGAGTAAGGTGTGAATGAATAGAGATGACATATTGCACAGTTGGAGGTGACACAGAGTAATAAATAGATAAATGTCCATAGTGCAGAATACTGTCCAGTGATGTCTCATATTGTAGAAACAGCTAGCAGTGCTACATTATGATGTTGCATTAAAGAGTCTGACTGCTGCTGGAATGAAGAACCTGCGGTAGCACTCCTTCTTGCCCTGATGGTGCAGCAGTCTACTGCTGAAGGAGCTGCTCAGGGAACTCACAGTCTCATGTAGGGGGTGAGAGGTATTGCCCATGATTGATGCCAGCCTGGCTAACATCCTCGTCTCCCCCACCTCATCTATGGTGTCCAGAGGGTATACCAGGATAGAGCTAGCCCTCTTCACCAGTCTGTTTAGCCTTTTTCTGTCCCTCTCTGTGCTCCCAGCTCCCCAGCAGGCTACTGCATAAAAGATTGCAGACGCAACCACAGAGTCATAAAATGTTTTTAACAGAGTCCTGCACACACCAAAGGACCTCCCGGTATTCCTGATCATTCTTCTCTGATGCCATCCCAACAATGGCAGTATCATCAGAGAACATCTGTATGTGACAGCTGCTTGTGTTGTGTCTGAAGTCCAATGTATACAGGGTGAAGAGAAACGGGGCAAGCACTGTACCCTATGTTGCTCCTGTGCAGCTCATCACCACATCAGACACGCAGTCCTGGAGCCTCACATACTGTGGTCTGTCAGTGAGGTAACTGATGGTCCATGCCAAACAGTCTAGTCTTTTTTTCTGTATTTCAATGACATGGTCTGTCAATTAATTACAGTACAAACAGTAAAGGCGTAAATGTGGATCCTGTCCAATGCCGTGCAATCAATCTCCCACATACAGTAATGTGTAACTTTGTGCTGTTGAATTTGATATATGCCATATAGAAAGAAAAGTGCAGCAATGTGCATTTTACTGTAAATCGTCAACAAAACCTTAGCCATAGTTTCTATCAGAAAATACTCACAGCATGCTATGTTGCATTGACAACATAGCTAAGCATTTTGACCATCTTGTTTGTACACAATGACACAAGGACTTGTCATTCTGATGGCACTGACATGTTCATTGGTAGAAATATTTACTTTTGAGAGATAAACTAAGGATTTTGAGCTTAGTTTAGAGCTTAGCAAAGTTACAGGCTTTTGCAGGTAATCCAATGTGTTGTGCTGTTTGTACAAATTCTTTCGAGAAATGCACAGATTAGCAAATGTTACGTTTGATTAAAGAAATGTACCAAAGTTACTGAAAAAACTGTAATGTGGACCCGAGGAAGACTAGCTGTTCTTAAGGGCACAACTAATGCTATATAATATATATAATCCAGTTCACTGAACAGCCACAGTGTCAATAACAAGGCTTTTCTAAAAAATACTTTGAATCTTTAAAGGGGACATATTATGCTCTTTTTCAGGTTCAAACCTACAAAGGTTATTTTGGGATTCTACTAGAACATGTTTAATTGCTTTAATGTTAAAAAAAAAACATTATTTTTCTCATGGAGCTCAGCGTAAATTCTTTTAGGAAGACTTCTAAAACTTAATCAATTTTCTCTCTCCTCTAAACGGTAGTAGAGCGAACACCTGAACACCTGTAGAGGTGTTCACTTTTATCTTAACCAATCAGAAGCGGCCACGAAAAAATCACGAGCCAATCACCGCATGACATTCCTGTTTTAAACCTGTCTCTCTCTGCGCTCAGTTGTCATTGCAGGCAAGAGCACAACCCTCCTCCTCCCCTTGCTTCTCCGGTCATCACGGCTCCTGGGTCCTCCTCCGGCAGGCCACTACCGATGGCTCTTCAGTTTTGGTCTTCAGGCTCCTCACGCCATCATCAGTGTCTGGACTCCATCGGGGGATTATCTTTCGGCTTTCTACCCTTTTAAAAATGTATATCTTTTTCATAACGATGGAGTCTAATCTCCAAAGACTGTACATTTCATATCATGCATATGTACAATAAATCTTTGCATATCTGCAACAAAGTCTCTCCTGATTGAAATACTGTCTGTCTGAATATACCTGTATTGACCCTCTGTCTAAAATGCTCTTGTGAAGCCCCCCTCCTGAAAAAGCCCAGTCCTCTCTGATTGGGTCACTGCAGCCGGGGAATAACTGTAAGGGAACTGTAGCGGTACTTTCTACCTTTATATAGTATAGTTGTGACATCACAACCGGACGGAAGTCCTGGCAGCTCGTTTCAAGGCACAGTTTCTGAATACGGGCTGTGTGAATTTCTCTGTGGATTAAGCATTTTGATACTTTCATAGTATTTATATAGCACCTCAGCCTGGTTTATAATAAAAAAAAGACAAATCTCATTTTTTAAAATAAGAGACCTTTTACACTACTCACAAAAATCACAAAACATCCAAAAAAGTCCCTCTAACTACATCATTTCTGTTTGCAAAGACTAAATGCGTTGTTTTTTAACTAGCGGGTTCCTGAGGAGTCCAGGTGACGGAGGATGAGATGGA